>OU343114.1:94566793-95766793 GCA_910594885.2 Bibio marci | reverse complement strand
AACAAAATGTTGTGTACAAAACTTTAATTTTATATTAACTAACTAACTTCATCTAGTACGTACGTACGCGTATAACGTTGATGATTTGTCAATAACGAGGAGAATATAGCATCAATTATATTAGCAATGTTGGAATTTTAAGAATTATGTTTTTTTTTTCAAATTTATTTAAATATAATTGGGGTTAACGTCTGTGATGATAACTATAAATTCGGTTGAACAAAAAACTGTATTACTTTGATAAGTTTTAATTTAAAAACAACTAAATATTATACTTAATTAATATAATAAAGTTTTGTAAATTATTGATAATAATAATTATAAATAAGAAATATTAAAATAATAATTACGAAAGAAATAACTGAAAAATAAAATAGTCAAATAAATAAATTGAACAAAAATGTTTACGATTATCGTTGAGCTTATACATTTTAAATGGATTTGGTAAGTGAGTGTATACATATATATTTGATAAGCTCTGCCCTATCTATACCGATAACCTGTTTTCATTTTAACAAACGACAACGGGTAACTATATATTTTTCAATTGGGAAGCAATATCGTGTCATTGATATACTCCTAGAAGTAGACAATTAATTAAAACATTTGTGATGATAATTAAATATTTGGGTAAAACACAGAAAATTAGAAATCAATTAACCGTTTTCTTTCTTTTCGATGCTGATAAGAAATTTATATAATTTATGATCAGATAAACTTTATGTAATGTAATAATGTGAACAATATTTTGTTATCATTACATTTTTAATACTATTAAAATAAATTTGAAAGACAAAAAATCTTATAAATTATTTTTCCTTTATATTTTTTGAGATTAATTATTTCAAATAATATTTTTATTATTTAAATAAATTTAAAAATTTTGATAACACATTTTTTTTTTTTTCTTTTTACTCAATTGTATTCATTTTAAATTTGAAAATGATAAATAATTAATATTTTAATTTGATTAAATATTTTATATATTTATTTGTTTAGTACCAATCCGAATTTTTTACATCAGAACGCCCCTTCACTATACTTTTATGTAAAAATTAGATGAGTGTCACAAATTACTTCTACTATTCTATATATTATTCGAAAAGTGTCATCTTTCATAATTTTAATTTATGAAAAAATACAAGATACTATACTTTTTCCAACATCAAATTACATATTTAGATCATGTGTACAAAAGAAAATAGTTAGTTAACTGAAAAACGTTTTTAATAAAATATTAAAAAAAGAACCAAAACATACGTTTGCTTAAATTCTCAAGTATAATAATAATAAAAAAAAAAAAAAAACATTTATAATAAATATAAAAAACCACAACAAAGTTGACCGGAAGTAATATAAAAAATATACTTTTACAATATGATGATGAGAAATAAATTATATTAAATAAAAATGCATAAAAATCATTTTTATCGAGAATGTTTTTTAAATAAATACATACAATTTTGATAAAAATTAATAATTGAAGTTTTTAAGACAAAATGAAAACAGAAACAAAAAGTTTTTGGCGGAATTGCTACAGGAAAAAAGAAAGAAGCAACAATATAATAAATAACTCTTACCTTCCACGCATTAACAGTTGGCAATGGAGCTTCAATAAATTTTACTGCATTAGATGATTGTTCATTGTTATTATGAGAATTTGTACCGGCAGATGCATTATTTCCTGTTTTATTTTCCATATTTGTATTTATATTATTAATATCATTTAAAGTATCATCTTGTTGTAAACTTAAATTAATATTGTCATTTTGTATTGATGATGTGGTGTTGGTGGTGGTGGTTGTGGTGGTTGATGTAGCTATGGATGATATTGATGTTGTATCTACATTATTATTTTTTATCAGTGATTGTGATGATGAATGTGATTGTAATTGTTGTTGTTTGTTATTACCATTATTTTCCTTTGAACGTCTTTTTCTGTCATTTTTATAATTATAATTTTTATGTTGATGTAGTTGTTGTGGTTGTTGTTGTTGTTGTTGTTGAGGTTGTTGTTGTTGTTGATGATGATGATGTTGATGTTGATGATGTTGATGATGATGATGATGATGATGATGATGATCATCGCTAGCACCATTACCACCACCATGATGATTATGTTGATGATGATTATTATTAGTATTATTATTATTATTATTATTATTATTATTGCTGTTATTATTATTATTATTATTATTATTATTATTATTATTATAACCAACACGTCCACTATTACGTTCACGACGTTGTTTCAATTTTTTATCTTTACTGCGTTGATGATGTGATGTTACAGGTGTAAATGTTGAATCATCATCATCATTTTGTTGTTGTTCGCCATTATTAGTACAATTATCACGATTTTCATCAATGGTATTTTTTTTATTTATATTTTCATTATCATTGGATTGTGGTTTAGTTGTTGGTGCTTTTTTGTTACCTGCATTATTTCCAGTATTATTATTTTGTATCATTCCTTGGCCATTATTATTATTTTTACTATTATTATTATTATTAGTTTTACTATTATCATTATTAGTTTTCTTATTATTATTAATATTACTTTGATCACTATTGTTGCTATTATTATTATTTTTATTTTCATTTTTGTTAATATTTTCTTTATTATTTTCATTTTGAGTTGTCATATCCATTGATTGTTTAAAATTAAGTACAACATTTGCATATGATGATGATGATGATGAGGATGATGATGATGATGATGATGACGACGACGACGATGCTGATGATGATATTGTAGTTGTTAATGTCGTTGGTCCGGTAACAGCGGCAGTCGTTGTTGTTAAATTTTTGTTATCAATCATTTTTGATGTTAACAATGATGAATTGGATGTTGAATGTGACGAAGATGTTTTCATAGGCACACTATTTGTTGAAGTTATTTGTGTTGTTGTAGATTTTTGATCTAACGTTTCATTTAATGTTGTTGACATTTTGTAAATCTATTGTTTTGATATTTGTATAAAAAAAAACTGGTAAATTTTTAATTATTGACCCGGTAAAAAGTAATATAAAATCCGACCGGTCCCGGTCTTGTGATGCACACAGTTGTGAAAATTTATTGTTGTTGTTTTTGCGTTACCTAAACGACACCGCAGCAATTCTAACCAATACACAACACAACACGACAGAAAAAAATGTGATTGATGACGACAACAAATTGTTAATTTATATTATTATATATAGAAATTATTTTTCTATGTTACAAAATAAATTGGTCAAGTCCAATAACAAATTTATAGGAAACAAAATTAATAATTTTTTATTTTTGTTAAAATTGCATAATATTAAAAAAAAATAATAATAATAAAAATATTATTACCAAATATTTGACAACTCAAAATAGTCAAAATTTGAGCGACAAAAATTATTTAAGGCGAAAGATGACGAGAAAAGTTGCGCCGAATAAAAAACGATTTATTTTCTTTTTCCAAATGAAGATTATAAAGAACTAGAGAATGAAAAAAAAAAAAAAAAACCTATACTCTACTCTACACAAGTACGCGCTCACACATTCACAAATTTACAATCGCAACGTTGCTGATTTTTTTTATGTTCATTCGATTTTTACACCTCAAATTATAATTTTAAATTAATATAATATTTAAAATATATTTTTTATGCATAAAGTTTTGCTATTATAAAAAAAAAAACTGAATAACAAAAACAAAAACCACCCTCTCTTCACACACAAATATCCTTGCATATATACGCCGCAACTCCCAGCACTGCACGTAAAAAATTTATAGTGCACATGAAAAAAAAATTACTTTTCTGCATAATAACTAGTTACACAAATTATATTATTATTGTTTATTTAATGTATTTTATAATAATAGTTTTATTAAACATTTAGTCAAACACTAACGTAACTTTTAATTAAAAATTTACAGTATTTTATTTATATATTTATTTGGAAAAATAATAAAAAAAAATAATAAAATTTCTAACCAAAATTTTGCCATCTAAAAGGCAAAAAGACGGGCAATGGCAATAGCAAACGAAAAAAAAAATGACTTCAATCAAACTCAAACTTCATTTGTTCATTAAATTCATCGGAAAAAAAAAACATGTGGTTTTTTAGTTCATCTTCATGTTCATCATCACAATTTCCCTCAATGTTCATAGTACATATTCCAAATATGGCCGACACAAAATTTATGGAATTTGGAATATGTTAGCGATGACATTGAGTTCACAAATGAATTTTATCGAAATAATATTTGGAAAATGAAAATGTATAATGTATATACAATACCAATATTGTAATATTAAAATTTAATTGTTTATTTTTATAAAATTTGGTTAAATTATTTTCGTTCAAATTTGATATAAAAATATATTTTCTTAAAAATTTTTAATGTCTCAAAATAATATGTGTATATTTTTAATTTCAATACAAGTGTCAAAATTCTGAAAAAGTTATTATATTTTATGAAAAAATTCATTTACAAATATTAAAAATAATTCAAGAAATTATTTTAATTAATTCATATCTATTAAAATTTAATTTTTAAATACTTTGAATGAAGATTAATCAAGATTTACATAAGCAAAAAATATTTGATTACATCGAATTATATTTTTTGTTAGTTTATGTATGTTTTCTATTGAAAATTGAATTGTTAAGTTTCACGAATAGTTACTATTTGCTTCAAAAGTACTCGTTACTCATTTTGAACTCAAATGACGATTATTAATTATAAAAAATATTCGTTATTTGCTGCTTTTCTCGCTCCATAAGCCAATTTAACAATCAAACAATGGAATTGTTGAAATATACTAACAGGGAAGTAAGAAAATATTACTGAAAGAAAAAATGAAAAATAAAAATATTTTCCATAATCAAAAAAACAATTCGTTTTCATATAACACCTAATAACAATATAATCGGGATAGTAACTATATGTACTTATATTGACTGTATCGGCTCAGCTTCGCTTGGGTATAGTGAAGGCAAGTGAAAAACTACAAAAGCCGCAGTCATGACATATTACGCTGCACAGTGCCAGTGCTTTGATTTCTTCTTATTACATTTAACCTCATGGAACATAGTTTTGATTCGGTTTTCTATTTAGTTATTTACATTTTATTTTGTTTGTGTTGTACGTAAATTATTGTTAAATTATTTGTTAATTATGTAAAAAGAAAATGCCACAAGGAAAATTAAAAAATAAAACTAAAGGCCAGATAATATATAAAATAAAAATAAATCAAAATGGAAAGCACTTACACGTCGTTCAAGTGAGTAATTTTTTTTGTAGTTTTGTGTGTGATGCTAGATCTAGGTTCCTTTACTGACTCTACTGGTATTCTTTAAAGTTTATTCTATAAATATTTTAACTTTTTTTCTTTAAATAGATTGAAGATCCAGCTAGGCAAAAAGAAGTAAATTTCTTGAACAATAAAAATTAAAACAAATTGTATCAATATTTGCACAAAAATATAAACGACTTATTTAGCGAGATAATAAAAAGCGGAACAGCGTCGTGATGCTGCCATTCGAATACGTGTTTTTATTAAATGTTTTATAACATAATGATAAACCGAATGGTTATAATAACTCATTTATTACACATTCAAAACGTTTATGGTTAATACACTAATCGAAAAATTTACCACCAATTACCAAATTTGCGATAATAGATGGATTTCATGTACGGCCCTTTGTGCTGAAGAATCATTGCTGTTACGTTAATTCAATTTGAATTTGAAAGTATTGGCAGAAAGTTTATTTAAAGGTAAAAAGAAAAATTATCCTAATAGTATTGCACCGTGGTTTATTGACGATATTTTAATATTACAAATTCCATAAATTATTGAATGTTGTATATGGATTATTGATGTTACCGGTAAACTACAAAATGTAAATAATCTTGAAATTATATCGTAAGTTTATTCTATTACTATATACAGGGTGTCCCAATTATCGACGGCAATACGAAAACACTAGATTCTCTAGGTCATTTTGCGTCGAAAATATCATATAACATTTTGGCCGATTCGACTTCGGTACCAAGTTACACGCAAATAACCAAATTTTCAATCAGACCATGTTTTGCACTCTACTGGGATCAATATCTCAATAACTAATTCACCGATTTTAAATTTTTGATACACTATTAGCATTAGCATACCGAGATCTTTAATTTGACGTTAAGATAAGGCAATTCGGACATGTGGTTATCCAGATACTTACAGGAATGTTGACGATTAGCTGAACGCCATTTTACTTTTTGAAAGTTTGTTCAAGCATAAGTCGAAAAATCATGATGAAAAAATTTTTTCGGTATAAGTTTAAAAACTTGCCACATTCATAAGCTTTCATTTAAGCTATAACATTACGATAGGTCTCAACTGGTTCCAAAGATATACACAAATAACTACGCCGATGTAGGCATAAAATTGATTTTCGCTATGGAAAAATGTTATCTTTTTTAGGTTTTATCCAGAACCAACAATACGGACGTGACAGATAATTGATTCCATACACTCTTATGCATTCACACAAACCTTCACACACACAAACGATCTCACACACAAAGGCCTACACACATAAACCCACAAAAGCACTCGCACGCATATCACCACAGTTTTAAACAAACAAAGCCTAAAGTAATTGCTGAAAATGTGCTCCTTCAACTCGAATACATAGACAACAATGCTTTTCAATAGACCGAATCAATCTAAGTGTTTGTTGTGACTTGTGGCGAAATTCTTGGATACAGTCTTCAGTACGTTAAATCAACTCTTCATGTGAATTAATCACTGTTGCATAGACTTTTTCTTCAAAGCAACCCCATAAATCGAAATCCAACGGGTTTAAGTCTGGAGAACGTGGCGACCAGCTTATGGACCCACCTCAGACAATTGCCAGATTTCATAGTTATATATACTAAACTAAACAAACAGTAATAACTAAACAATATGAAAAATATACATACACGCTCGCACACACATAGAATAATTAAATATTAATTTATTAAAATAAGAAATATTGATGCGAAATGAAAGTTATTATAATTAGCATTTAAATAATTAGGGTGATGCTATTATTTTACAGCTGCATTTTTGTGTTTCAACACAATTAAATACCTAGAAAATATTTGTATATTTTCAATGAGAAATCATTTGAATGTTTTTAAATCATTAATAAATCGAAATATGATGGATGCCAATAACGTAATAACAAACTCATGAAATATACAATTATATTTACGACTAACATTATTTGAAAATGCATTGTGGGCTATTGTATCTATCTTATTATTATTATTCTTTTATATTAGCCAATCATTCATAAAAAAGTAATTGAATTTGAATTAAGAAAGCAGCTATCTTTTGATCAAATTACTATATACTCCCATGAGGCGAATATTTTACCAACGTGATTGTAATGAATGTTTGATGGATACCATTATAAGTTCCACTGAAATTAACATCATCAAAAATTATACCCTACTAAAATTAATAGATTTTTGCAGGAACTAAAATTATTAATGATTAAAAACATTCATATGGTTTCTCATTGTTTAAGGGATCATTATCTGCCATAATAATAATATATGGGAAGAGGGGAAATGCTGTCACAATGCTATATTGTTATAATTAAAGTAAATCTATAAAAATTTGCTCACGTGGTGTATGTCAAATTAAAAATAAAATTCAAAATGGTTGCTTGCGAAGTATCTCGTTTGACATAACTTTGTTTTTGTTTTATTAATTATTTTATAATAATATAATAAATATGAAATATTAATGTTATATGAATAATATAGTTAAATAAAAAATTTTGTGATATTATATAACAATTACTAAATGTAAGTTTAGATCGGGTGCAATACATTCTATATGTTTAACCGCAGGAAAAATATAAAGTGATAGACAGCCTGACAAGTATTCGACTGCAGCTCAATCATGTTTGAATTTTGGAATTGAATTTACAAAGATGCAACACAAAAGAAAGACCTAAATGTATATAATTACTAGCGATATCATTCCATCTGACGGTTTTATTGATGTATAAAATTGTAAGTATAAAATTAATAAATTTAACAAAAACAAAACGAAAACTATCTTATAGTTTTATTACCTAATGCTAATGTAGAAATATTATTATTTTCAGAATTTTGTGTCATCTATATCAATCAATTATTGTAATCACCATTTCGCTTTAATATAATGTAATGGATGATTGGTATCCAAATCAACATATACATTATGAACTTTTCAAAGTGTATTACAAAATACAATGTTCCATTTTTGTGTTTTTTTTTTGGCTCTTACACATATTCAAAAAGGTATTTATTATTATTTTTAGTTTTATTTATTTTACTTAAAAAAGACAATATCGAATAGATCATTTGTACTTTTTAAGTGAATATTAATTAGGTTAGGAATATTTTTAAAAATGAAAAAAAAACATTAAAAATAAGAAAAATATGTAAAAATTGAAGTACCGAACCCTAAATTTTCTTATGTCGACCAAGCATCATACTCGGTACACTATCGGCTGTATTGTATTTGAAAATTTATTTTGCGTAGACATTGATTAATTATTTATTTATCAATTTTTAATTTGTTTTTTTTTTTTTTCGATTTACATTTTTTTGTTCTCTTTTTTCTTTATTTTTTTTTCCAAACAAAAGGCAAGAATAATTTTGTCAAGCACATTTTTAATAGCATTTTTTTATTATGGATTTATTTTTGTGGTTCAATTATTCAGCAGTGCTTGGAATTGTTTTAATATTTTTTTTTTTTTTTATAATATTTTATATATTTATTTGTAAGTGATTTGTTGTTTTCTTTTTCTTTTTTCTATGTGATCTTTATCTGTTTCGTTGAAAAATAATAAATTGAAATGGACAATTTGATATGAAATCTCAAACAATTTACTGGAAGAAATACTCGTCGCAATAATAAAAATTCTATAAAATCTATATTGTTTTTTATTCTCTTCGGGAACAACTTCCCTATCTTCTATATAAAAACATTCATTTTCTTCTTACATATGAAAAATTTCAATTGAGAACTTTAGGATAACTTCGGTGCCGTCTTCTGATGAAAACAAATGCTTATTAAATTTTAATCCTATTTTGTTAGATCAAAAGTTATCTTTTATAAATAAACACACACACACACACACAAATATTTCTGTAATTGTTTTTCTTTCGATGAGCATCCTCCCATTATATTCTTCAATACGCGACGCACGCACCAATGTTGTTGTTGTTTATTGTTCACATTAACTATTATGGAAAAGAAAAAATTAAATAAAAAGAAACGGCTTGTATTTGTTGTTTTTAGTATGTAAATTTAATTAAACATTTTTTTTTTACAAATAAACCATACACACACACACACACACAAATATTTTTGTAATTGTTTTTCCTTCTTCCATTGCATTCTGGAATACGCTACGCACGCACCAATGTTGTTGTTCTTTATTGTTTACCTTTAATTCGAATGGAAAAGAAAAAAAGTTAAATAAAAACAAATGACTTGTATTTGTTGTTTTTTGTATGTAACGCACACACAAATGTTTTTTTAATTGTTTTTTCTTCCCATGAAATTTCATATAAAAACAAAATTTTTTTTTTCATACATATGAAAAACTTTAAATGAAAATTGTGGGAAAACCCGTGAAAATCTCGATGTTCAATAGTGGTAAAATGTGTTTCTAATATTTTAATTAAGCAGATTGGAAATTTTCAGATAAATTGGACCATTAATTCGATTTAAAAAAAAAGGCATCTCAAAAGTTATGTCCGAATTTGACCACATAATGGTACATTTAAATGTCCAAAACATTAAAAAAAACACTTTTTACATAAGTTTTGGGACATTTCAATGAATTTCAAACACTATGTGGAAAAATCGTCTCATAACTTTTGTGGTGATGCAGTAAACGGACTCAAAATATCAAAAAACCGGATTTCGTGAGTTTTAGAGCTAGAGCTTTTTCCTTTGGGAATCCAATAGAGGAGGATCAGGACCACAACTTTGTAGTGGGACCACTTCTGGGAAATCCAAAATGGCGGAGTTATTAAAGGGTGAAATTTGGGTTTTTTTCGGTAAGCCTTACTTTGAGCAATTATTGTGGGAGCACTATAATACTTAGAGACTTGTGTTATAGTTCAAAATACGTGTCATATAGTCTATTATATGGGATAATTAGGATTTCGAAAAATTCGGTCGGGAAAGCCGGAAAAATCCCATCGGAAAACATGCGAAAATCGATGTTTTTCGTTGTTCTAGGAAAAGCCACATTTCTCATCGGAAAATTCGAAAATAAATTTTAACGTAAAGATAAAACCTTGCTTCATCTTTCTGCATCATTAGATTTTAGGATATTTGAGTATTTCCTGAGTTCCATCCAACGGAAGAAAGGTCTACATTTGAATTTCCCAACTTTGGGCAGCCATAGCCGGAAAAGTGTTATAGATAGGAAAAAATTTTCCTCCATAAATTGTAGGCCCAGGTGGGGGCTATAACTGGTAATATGCTCATTAGAAAATATTAGGTATTCCCGGAGTTAGGGGGTCCCAAACGCGGGAAATTCGGTACCGGAGAATGGCCATAACTCCGCTCCCGGAGGGATCCAGGGTCCGGAGCTAACCTATAAACTGCGCATCGACGTGCTCTACGTTCTGTGAAAAAAGAAATTGGATCGGAGCGATGAGGTCGGTCGGAATGGCATTTAAACATCAGTCTTTTTCAAGACTGCAAAAAAGCAAAAAAGAAATTCCCTTTTCTTTTTCCATTTTTCTTTATTTACCTTTTATTTTCTGTTTACTTTTTTTCTTATATTATTCTTTTCGATTTTTTCAAAATTGTAAATTCACCGGCGGCCGGAGCCACCTATGTGAGAATTTTTTTTTTTCATAAGCGACCATCATCGCATTTCGAACCCGCCGAATTCATATCTCATATGTATATTCGCTACACCTCTACCTCATACACTACACTTGTTATTAATATTAGTATGTCGGTTCCGATATATAAGCTACAAAAATTTTGAATTTAAATATTCTTATAGGGGATTACATTATGGGTGACCGATA
Source organism: Bibio marci (assembly GCA_910594885.2). NCBI lineage: Eukaryota > Metazoa > Arthropoda > Insecta > Diptera > Bibionidae > Bibio > Bibio marci. Next base: position 95,755,712 of record OU343114.1, on the reverse strand, counting down.
TTTATACTTTTTATAGGTGTGCACATGTGAGTCGCTTTTTTTTTTTTTTTTCGTTCTTATATATATAGTGTTGGTGTAGAACTTCATATGTGAAATATTTATTTATTATATATTATTTATGTTTTTATTTTGTACTTACCATTTTTTTTTTGTTGATGTTTTGATTTTCTCAGGCGGATACATAATTAAGGCAATGATGTTTTATTATAATTTAATTTTTTTTTTCTCTTTTCAGATTTCAATGGACGGAAGTTAAAGGTTAGGGAACTATTGATGAACTTAATAAAATAATTAGACAAATTTTTTTTTTCTATTAAATGAAATTAATTATATTTAATAACGTTAAACATTTCAATAAAGATCACAATTAGTGATAATTAGCATATATTTATATTGTTTTATATCTATTATTTATATTATTTTATAGTATTATTCAAAGACTTCAAAATACTTGATTTGTATTTTTATTTGTTACTTGTTAATATACACCTGTATATAATCTCATTCCATACCTACATACCAAATAGGCCAAGAGATCCTTCAGGAAATTGTTAATAAATACCAGTATAATCCTATTCCAAAGGTTCTCGAAATAGGATTATACAGGTATTTAATTTCTTGTAATAATTTTCTGTATGTCTTATCAAATTGTACTGAACATTGTAGTCAATTAATATCGAATTATCTTAACAGTATACACATAAATAATTAATTTTTACTTATAAAGATATATAAATATCTTAATTCTATTGTTATCTATTATTAATTTTAACCCTTTTAACATGTATTCAGTAAACTATATATTTATGATGACATCTTAATAATTGCAATACTTTAAATGAATTTTAAATAACTATATGTTGTTTTAACAAATTTATTTTAATATTTTAAAATTAACGAATTCTAATATTTTAATTTAAATTCAATAAAAAACATTCTCAGCGATTGGTTTTAAAAAAAAAAAAGAAAAACAAATTATTGAGAGTTCTCTTTAAATAATAACTTTGAAATGCAAATTGTGAATCATTTTAATGATGTTTACTTTATAATTAAGGGTTTGTTTGTTATTTATCTTATATAATAAGTGTTACATGTAGTTGTAATCGTTAAACTTTATACTCATGAAATTAAATTCAATTATAATAAAATGAAGCTATTTTTTAACATTGAAATCTTGGTAGAAATTTTAATTTATCCAATTTCATATTAATTGTCAATGTATAATATAATTTCTAATACGAGTATAATATTTAATTGTGATAGTTACAATATACAATTACATTTAAAATTTAATTCATGCTTAAAGCTACAACTTATTTTATTTATATATTTATTAAAATATCATATTTCATATCATCAATTTGATAGAATGGTGTGTTGCTAATAAATCATTTAATAATAATCTGATGCCAGAAGTAACATAAGTTTGCCACAATTTAATAATTGAATTATGTGTTGTTTCAATATACTTTTTTTTCAAATCATCTGCAAATATAGAAAAAAATTGAGATTAATATTACAGACAATTTTTTCAAAAAAAAACATTTGATACCAGAGTAAACAAAACAAGTATGGGGCCGAGCAATCACTCAAATAAAATATAATTTATAATTTGTGGTAATTTATTAAAAATCAATTGGTGAATTGTTATAGATTCCCATTAGGTCAAATTTATCAACTTCACTGTAATCATATATGTTTTTGATTTTGTATTATCTCCACGTGTGGCATGGATTTTTGTTGTTGTTGCCCATCACAAATAACTGCAAAAAATGCTATACATAAACTTGCATTGGTTGTGGTCCTGTAGTATATTTAATAATTATCACAAATAGTATGACGGACGTAATAATTCCAATTTATATTTTGGTACATCAGCAACTATATTCATTTTAATGATGTGATTGCATCTTATGTGTAGCATATGTTAATTTTTGGTCAGTTTATGTAGTGTGTATTGTATGTAAGAGTGAGTATATGTATACGTAATGCTATCCATTTCTGTTTAAGGAAATATCTGCATTATTTCTTGATCAATTTTGATGAAATTTTGTATATAGGTTCTCGAAATAGAATTATACAGTTATTTATGAACAATTTTCTTGAAAATTAATACTTAGCTCATCTTTATTAATTGTGCAACTAAATATTTTAACATAATATATTAAATGCTTAATGAATATATCGAAATGCCTAAGCAGTCTAATTGTTTTGTTTTCTAATATGGTACGCATAGATGTAAATTTAATTAATGTTTCAACACTAACCTGACAATAATTGACACCATGTCATGGCTATGTTAATAACTCTGATCTCTGCTAGAAGTAGCATTACCATAAATATTCGTCAGCTATAATATTATAAATTAAATAATTATTATTAATTAATAAGATACATATTATTATAAAGAATAAATTACCTCTAATCCGATGCATTAAATCCTCATAATATGCCATTGCCATTTTACACGTTAATTTCAATAATTGGTGCTCAGATTCCAGAACATTTCATCTTTCTAAATCTGTTTAAAAGCGAAAGAAAAGCCGGAATATTAGTTAAAAAGGAAATGTAAGTAAATTGATATATTTAATATTAATTTAATTTCCTAAATTAAAGGATACCAATTTGTTGTAAAACTGTAAAATTGCATCATATAATTTTGAAAATATTGGATTTAGAGACTTTAAATAGTCATAGAGAAGATTTTAATAGATATTGGTAATTTCCTAAATTAAAGGATACCAATTTGTTGTAAAACTGTAAAAGTGCATCATATAATTTTGAAAATATTGGATTTCGAGACTTTAAATGGTAATTGGTAATTGCCTAAATTAAAGGATACCAATTTGTTGTAAAACTGTAAAAGTGCATCATATAATTTTGAAAATATTGGATTTCGAGACTTTAAATAGTCATAGAGAAGATTAGCATATTGAAGGAAAATCAATTCAATAAAAGACAAATAGAAAAAAAAAATAGTGAAAATGTCCCAAAACGATTTCTTGTATGTATAGAATCGTTATGAATCTATTTTGAGAATTTTAAACGATGACAAACGCACTTTTAATGTAGTAGGTAGCACTTTAACAATTTTGAAAAACATAATGAATAGTCTTTCTATAAAGATTTTTTATTACCATCCATATCTACAAATTGTCTTTCTAATAAGTTCAACGGTTGCTTCTTGAATTTTTTGTATTTTATTGTTTATTAATCGGATACCATTTACCTATGATAAAAAATTTTGTTGGAAAATGCAAAAAGAAAAATATTCTCAAATTGAAACATTTTTGTATTTATAAATTATAGCATTTTTCTTACCTTATATTGAATTGTGTGATGCTTACTGATTTGTATATTGCATTCATAATCAAAATTTTGAAACTGGTTACGGTAATAATAGCCACATATTATTTTAGATTTTCTTTATCTGGAACACCAAATCCACTACTAAAATAATCATTGGCAGCAGCTGTATCCCTTATTTAACTAAAATATAAATTAAATTTTATTTTTAATTAATTTAAAATGTTTTACTTTTTTCTTTTATTTGAGGTTATGTTACATGAGACATATTTTAAAAACACAATTTTAAGATGGATATTATTCCTTTTCAGTTGGAAACCGCAAAATCATTAAGAAATATATAATCATCATTTGCTATGGTAAATTTTATAATTATTTATGATAAATTATAAAAAAAAAATTTTAAAAAATTTCTTTAAATCGCTTTACTTTTACTTTTTGTCTTTTATTTATCTTATTAATGAATATGAATATAGACAGATGTTGTTTTTATTTGACGTAACGCGAACTAGGACGGACCGATGAACCTATAGTGACTGTATCGGCTCAGCTTCGCCGTAGTAATCAGTAACGAATAAAAAGTAACGATTACTTTTTGAAAAGATTACAATCCGAACGATTACTTAGAAGTAATCGCAAATCCTAATACTATTGAATTGATTCTATAATCATTTACTTCATTTTTTACATCCACATAATCCGCTTTCATTTGACCTGCAATAATTTTGAATTGAAACGGGAATTGAATAGATGAGGACGAGTACAGTAAAATACAAAATAATTTAGTTTAGACACAAACTCAAAATGTGCTAGGCCGTTTTAGATGCTAGCAGAACATATAAGCAATCTGATCAGTTTTCAACTTGTGATCACAGATCACAATTTTAAGATATACATTAAATTACATTGTATTATGCCGCATTTAGATTGGTGTGGTTGGGAACGGATAAAACTAAAGAAAGAGACAATGTATACACTTTTAACCATGCTTTGAGAGACAAATCAAAAGAAACCTTGGAAAATTATATATAACCGCAAAATACGAGAAATGAAGAATTTGTGGGAAAACAAATGTGGTATTATTATGAAAGCCATGAGGAAGGAACGCAAAATCGTTTAGACCAACTTGCCCAACATTTTTTACTTCAAAACCAAGGAATATACAATACTAACAGACTTCAGCTTAAACAAAAATTGTAGGAATGCTTGGAAATCGACATAGCACAAGTTGGTACTAGTCACCGAAGCCAAACTTAATACTGGTAGCATTGCGGTAAACACAACGTAAATCGTGAAATAAATCGAGTTCAAATTTTTCAGCTGGGTTCGTTTATGAAACAAAAACAAAGCGATAAATTTATAAATGTGGTGTTTGAAGCTATTATACTGAAAATAAACAATGTCTGCACACCAACACTAAATTATGGGCCAGTTCCGCATATAATAATAATAATGAATTTATGGAACCATATGTTTTTCGTTAATTTCAATACAATCGGTAAATTGTTATATGCTTCCATGCGGAATAATTTACCAAATTGATTGTAATGAATGCGTGGTAGATACCGTAAGCACCACTTGGAGTAACTGCGATAGAATTAAATTCCGAAAACTGTAAACGAAGGATCGTTAAAAGGTGAATTTGTGGTGACACTTTAAATTCTTATTTAATTTTTAATGAATCCGTTATCTTTCTTAATAGATTTGGCAATCTTGTCTTTGGATATAAATCAATCTGTGTAGAAAACGTAAGCACAATTTCTTTTTCCTTGGCATCAACTGAATTCTTCAATTGGTACAGTGATTTTGAAATGAATTATTTTTGTGTGGTCACTTCAAACAGCGACTATGTTCACCGATCGCTTTACATGATTCCACTAAAGGTTCCAAAAACTTCTGTGACAATAGACCGTTATCTTATTTAGAGAAGAGAATAACTAATTGGCGAACAAATTGTGAAATTGTGAATCGGTTTTTTTTTAAAAGTCGCGAGTGCAAGGTAAAATTGATTCGGTGTGCCCGTCGAACCATTTTCTTAAATCTTAAAATCTTACATATAGAAAAATTATATAAATTAAAATTATTAATTAATTTTTATATTGATTTTTTTACCATTTTTTTTTTTTTTACTTTCTTTTTTTGTTATTTTTTGTTTTTGTTTTTGTTTTTGTTTTTATTTTATTCATTTTACTTAAAACTATTTCGTTTTTATATTAAATATAATTTTACAAATAAAATTATTTTTACATTTTATTGTTTATTTTTTTATTATTATTATTATTATTATTTTTACTTATTTATTATTAATTTTTGTGTTTTTTATTTTTAATTAAATATTATATATTTTTTTTCTTTTATATTATTTAATTCTTCTTAATAATTATTATTATTTATTTAAATATTGAAATTTTTTAATTTAACAATTAATTAATATTATCGCAAATTCTTTAAAAACAAAAAAAAAAAAAAAATAAAAATAGATTTCAAATATATTTATAAAAAAAAATAAAAAATAAAAAATAAAATATAAAAAAATGATTTTTCCATTAAACAAATTTATGGGAAAAAAAATTGATTCCGCTTTTTTCTTTATTGTTTTTTTTATCAATTAATTTGTAACAAAAAAAAAAAAAAAGAAAACCTGTACTTTAAAAAATAAAAAAAAATTAAATATATTGTTTTTTAATTAACAATATTTATGTTTTTTTTTCTTAATAATAATAATATTAATAATAAAAAAAATCTATCACCCGAAAAAGGATTTTAATAATTTGTGTATTTTTTTTTTCTTTTTCTTTTTTCATTTTAATAATTATTTATTATTTCTCGTTATTATTTAAGATAATAATTAATTACAATTTTAAAAATAAAATAAAAAAAATTATAATATATAATTTTCTTTTTAAAATACGTTTTCTTCAATAATAATGACTACAAAAAGGGACAACACAAAAAAAAAAAAATGCTACAATTAATAAAGCTCCTTAAAAAAAAAAAATGTATTTTATTTATTTATTTTTTTTTTTTTTTATTATATTTATTGTTAAAGTTCATTAATAATTAATTAATTAATTATTTATTTTTTAGTTTTATTATTATATGTTCCATTAATGTTTACAAATATGGCGGCTCTGCACGCCTACCGTGTGTTACACTTTTCTATTTGACCATCCCGTTCGTCCGCCGCCTGCTTTTCGCGCAACCATTTCCCAAATATACAATATTTTATTTTTTTGTTTAAATTAAAATCTATTTAAATTATTTTACATTTATTTTTATTAAATTTTTATTTTATTCATTTTCAGTACATTTTAAAAATTTAATATTTCCTTTCCCGGTAATTCTTTTGAATGTGTGTGTGTTTGTCTTGTTTGTGTATGTGTGTCTTTATACATTATTTATTTATTTATTTATTTATTTATTTATGAAAACAACAACAATAAAAAACAAACAAACAAAAACAATAAATATTCCAAATAATTAAAATTCTTGTGTTAAAATAGTTAGATCGGTGTGTGTTTGAGTGTTTCATGTGTGTGTTTGTGTGGTGAGTGTGAAAATTTGTATTGAGGTTAACACGGTTTTTTTATTTATTTTAATGGGGTTTGTTTCTTTTTAATTACGAATCAATTAATATTAATTATCATTTTTGTGCAGAGTTTTGCGTAAGAGCAGCCCATTTCTTTTTTAAAAAATTTGTGATTTCAATCTTTTCGATGATTATGATGATGATGCTGCTGCTGCTGGTGTTGATGATGTGATGGTGCACCATTATTATTATTATTATTATTGTTGTTATTGTTATTATTACTATTATTATGATTTGAATTATTTGTATTATTTCCATCTTTATTATTATTATCACGTGGCAATAAAAATACACTACCATCAGCTGATTGTTGAAGACTGTATTGTGACGGTGAATATGGCATACCATTTGGATCTCTTAAATTCTATAATAGAAAAAAAAAGAAAACAAAAATATATATTATTGATTAATTAATTTAAATCTATCACGAACACGTTGTGAAGAAGAATGCCGTGAAATTCGTCTTTATGGGGCTAAATCGAACAATGGAAGCCATAATATTCGGATGGTATGTTGGGTTATAGCATACTTGTAAAGCCAGTTGCAACTGAACGCATCCACCGGTTGCGGATGGTGAAACGGCCTGTAATGTGTTAGCTACAAAAAATAAATAAGTAGCCGTGGACAATCTGGCAGCTGTTAACTGTAGATATGTCCGGTTGGTGAAGCATGTAGGAGAAGGCTAACACCGCACCTAGGTTTTAATGCCATACAGTAAGTGAGTAGTAAGTAATTCACAATAATGTAAATGGTTCACAGATAATGGCCAGAAGTATGGTACGCATCACAACAAATATGGTTTATAAACTCAGATCTATGATGCAATTGATTTTGCAAGCGGGGTTTTTTTTTCAGGAAAACATATTGCTACACACTTGGGAATCTTCTCACTGAAATGACCGCAGTTGTTATGTAGAAGGGTTGGCCTATGCATAAACTGTAATAAAATCACCCTGACTTTATTTTCCAAAAGGAGAAAAGTAAAAATGATTCATTTACATTCCATCATAAACAAATTGAACTCATTGATCATATTAAATATCTTGGGATAATGTTGGATAGTAATCTTTGTTGGAATTTATATTTGGACTATAGAATTCGCAACGCTAGCCAAGCTTTTATGTCGAAGAGAAACTTCTGGTATCGCTTGGGTTTATTTATCTCCGAGTTCGATGCACTAGATTTACACTACAGTCATAAGGCCACAATTATAAAAAATGCAACGACACCCACGGCTGCATTGGAGAATTTTTTGAATATTATTTATTTGGAACTATTTTTTAAACAATCTGCGGTTTATAGTTTACATATCTGTTACAGTGGATAGTTCAATTTCGGAAAGCAAGATATAAGGAGGCTCTAAAACTAAGCCTAGGTTCGATAGCCGCGTATGATATTGTACATAAGGTTATTTAAAGGTGTACTGGATAGAATCGTTTTGATATAACAAATGAACAAACGATCAATGTAGAACTGTGAGATCGGTTCGTACATCAAACAAACATATAGACTGCAAAGTGGAATTTCATATTCTACGTGTAAACATGGTTTGTTGCACTATTTATTATAACTATTATATAAAATATTTTACCTGAAATATATGACGATGTAATGCCGAAAATTTATTTTGTATACGTTTACGATCTTGTAATGCCATTTCACGTTCATGATATAAACGATCTTTACGTTTACGTACTTCTTTTACCTCATCGGCTAAACATAATATTTGATCTAATTTACGTTTACGACAATTTTGTGCAGCAACCTTATTTTTACCGCGTCGTCGAATATCACGTATTAATGATAATTGTGTTTCACTGAGATCATATTTTGATAGACGTTCATTAAATTCATCCATTGGTAAATTAATTATTTCATGTACAGGCATTGGAATCTGCTTGAAATTTACAATAAAAAAAAAAACAGGTAAAAGAAAATGCAATTAAAAAATGTAATGAAAATGTTTCCTTTTCAATCACATTCAAAATAAAATACTTACATGTAATGCACGTGCACGTTTTTCATCACGACTTAAATGTTCATCATCTATTGATTTTTTATATTTTTTATCACGTGTTTGTGGTCTAGGTGTTGCACCGTTACCTTGTGGCAATGTATACGAATGATTGTGTCCAATTAAATCATTTAAACCACGTGTTGAATGTTGTTGTTGTTGTTGCTGTTGTTGCTGTTGACGCGCAAAATCTAATGAACAAGAATATTTCAATTCTGGTTGAGTTAATAATTGTGTTTGATTTTGTTGTTGTTGTGCAGTTGCTGGTGTTGTCGGATTAAGTTTATCATTTAATATTGGTACAATAATACCGCCTGTGGCACCTTCCATATTGTGTTGTGGTGGTAATGGAATCATTCCACCATACGGATCATATTCATATTTTAATGGTAAATCTGGTTGTTGTTGCTGATGTTGTTGTTGTGCCCCTGTAGGCTGTTGTTGTTGTTGTTGTTGTTGTTGTTGTTGATGATGTTGTTGTTGTTGCGAAAGCTGCTGCTGCTGTTGTTGTTGATGTTGTTGTTGTTGTTGTTGATGTTGATGTTGTGGTTGTGGCTGTGGTTGTTGTTGTTGCTGTGATATTGATGGCAAAGTATTATTTTGTTCCTGAAAATAACGTTTACCAAACATTTGATGTTTCTTTTGAGCAACTGGATGTCTTGATGAATCTGATAAACGACTACTGTAACTATAATCATATGGAGCACCAGCACCATATTTACTAGGATTTCTATTAAATAAAATTATGTATTGTTAGTTTTTATACAATTAATAATATATATTATACATATCGTATATGGACATATTATATACCTTTGATGATAATCTTGTGCTGAATCACTGCCACCATCACCCCATTCACTATCGGATAATGATGGTACACGTTCTGATCCCATTGAACTAACAGCACTATCACTTGATGCATCTAAACGATCACCGGTTAAATTACCCATTATATTACCACCAATTATACTGTTGGTGATGCCACCGCTGCCGCCACTACTGCTAATACCAACGCCAACGACACCGTTACTACCACCCAACGGACCAATATTTGATTGCATTTGTGGTGGAAGTAATTCATTTGTATGATTACCGCCACTTGTTGCGCCTAACACAGATGAATTGTTGCTCGTTGTATTTGTTTCGAGCATTCGCATAGTATAAAAACCTAAAAATATAAATTATTAATTAAATGATTAATTAAATTATTATTTCTTGTTCATTTTAGAAATTTAAGTATTTATATATTATCTATATCTAAATCAATACACACACACACACAGATTTAATGATTTTTATTATTATTAATTTGCGACACCTATTTTAGTGTAACGTTTAAAAACGATTTTTTAGAGACTACAAGATAATCGTCTCCGCTTTATTCTTATACTTTTAGTGAGATTTTATATAGTTACGTGTGAGATTATTTATGTTGCGCAGTAACTATAAATCATGAGTTGTTCCTTGAAAATACATCCTCTTTCCCAATACTGTGAAATGGGCAGAGATGTTATTTCAACAATTTAATGCAGTCTTTATAATATGTTAACTCAAACTCAACTTTGATTTATTTAGTTTGATGTGTCTGAAGTTGTAAAATGTCCTTATTTAATATCGAGTTCAGATTTAAGCTATATAGCAATGTGTTTTTAATATAAGTAAAGCGAGTCTATCTATTTTAGATTTAATATTTGGATTGGTTGAAGTAAATTAACTAGATAATTTCCAAACATTTTCAATTGGAATTTGTGGTAAGTTAAAAAATAGATAGAGAACTTATACAATTCAAATTTAATCATCTGTGTTTGAAAGGCAAAGAGTTGTTTTAAAATGTTTTAAAAACTGTAAACTGTAAAAATTGTTTGTTTCATCATTTTTAGCTAGATATAAAAAAATGGTGGAAAAACAAAAAGGGTTTCAAAATGCATCGCTTAAGAGTTAAATATCACAATAAAATTAAAATACAAAATACAAATTACCCAAAGCAACACAGTTGAACAACATGGTTGAATGTGCAGTTATGCATTAGTATATTAAACCAAAATTTTATACAGTCAATTATTGGCGTTTTGTATATATTTTTTAATATTTAATAAATTATTGAATCAATAATTTAATTTGATATTACTATAATTATTATTATTATTATTATTATTAATTGGTTTAAACACTATAATTAAAAAATTGTATATAGGCTAAAAAAATACATTTTAAACACATCAGTCTTTTATTTTTTTCTTTTTTAAACACTTAAATTTAATTTTGAATAATTTTCTAATTTAATTTTAAGAGATTATTTTCCATTTTTTTTTTATTTCATATATACAATTGAATTTTAAATCTTTTGTAATACATTTTTTATTAATGTATCAAATCACATACCGCGGCACGCACTGTCTGTATATTTATTTAAAATATTTTAATATTATAATCATATAATTATAAATTCATTAAATTTAAAACATTTAATGTTTAATTGTTATTTAATAGTAAAAATAAATAAATTGTATATAGTTGCTGGTTCAAATTTTGTTCCCGTGTCTATAACAATAATAATCGGAAAGAACCATAAAAATATGTTACTGTTGTGTAAGAAAATCAAAGGCTGTGGAGTGGATGGAAAATTGAAAATTCTCTATAAATTATGTTTTTTATATAAAGAATAAATACGAAATACTGTGTTCCGTCTCCTCTGCAGGCAGATGCATTTTAATAAAAAAATATATATGCCCATCAAATAAAATTACATACGAATTCATTCACCACGTAGCAATTTATCCAGAAATGTTAGTCTTTCGTCTGCGTTATTGAATAACAATTTTCTCTACATATTGAAAATAACAATGTCAACAATTTTAAAATGGATTGCTGTTATATTGCTATTGAAGAGTATAAGAAAATTTCGTGACCAGTTTCTGGCATTTTGTTCGTTAAATTTTGTTACTTTGAATATATTATGGATATATGGTGGAGTAAGGTTGTTCACAACAGAGGCATTTACTTATAACCAGCTACACTTGCTTATAGAACGAATCTACTGTAAATATATTGTATATTTATTTTTACATGAAAAATAAATGGTATAAAAATATAAATGTATAAAAACTTCTTTTATTTATATTTATTTTATGATTTTTTTTACCCATCCAACAACGACAATCATGCGATGCGATATATAATGCGAAAATTGAACGAAATAATTTAAAAAAAGAAGAAGATTATGAAATATTTTGCAATGTCGTCATTTAATATATATATTATAAAATACAAATATATAAATTTAAATACAAATACAAATTATCAATTTAAAAATGTTTTATAAAAACTATACGCGTCGTACTACAATACATTTTCTGTTGAGTCATCCATCCGAATTTATAAATTGCTTAGTCAGCTAGTTGTAAAATTTAAAAAAAAAATATATACAGAGTGTATTAAAGTGGACTAATATAAATGAAAAAACTATAAAACATTTAATGATCTATTAAAATTATTATTATTCAACGCGCGGGTATGCCGAAAAAATCATCCACCCGCAATCGTATCCCTCGCTGGATACATCTATTTAACATTTCAATCTAGTTTTGCTAAACCATTACACCGTATGTATGAATATACACACAAATAATTCATCAATTGCATCCTTTATCCTTTATTTATTAATTTAATTCCTTTTTTCTTTATTATTTATATAGAGATTGTTTTTGTGTGTGGGAGACATTATTAATCTCAACGTAAATCGTCCGTATATAACACCATATTTTTGAAAATAGATTTAAACTTTCATTCTAATATATACAAACAAATGGTAATTTAATTAAGTAGTTTTCAATACATGAAAAAATAACAGGGAATTAAATTGTCGCAACCATTGGATTGAATAACTGGAGACGTCACCATTTTATCATTTATATAAAAGTGTGACGTTTTATGTTTCAATAAAAGAAAATCTTGTGGAATTTTGTGACTCAAATTTATATTTATTATTCTTATTTTGGAAAAAAAAAAAAAAACTCGTCACATAATCATTACGGAGACACAGGCTAGTATCATTTAACACACTCGGTTATAATTTTTATTAGTACGTACATATAAAATAGTTTGTATTAGTTAATAATATTATATATATCTGTAATTGTATTATAAATTAGTTAGTATATATATTATACATGTATTTAAAACAGTGGCGATGCCATAGAAATACCATTCAGTTTTCAATATCACTATATTTTTCTTATAACCTGCGTGAAATCGAATGTTTACCCAACAAATGTAGTTTTAACAATTTTCAATCTTTCATTGAAAGAAATGTTTAAAATCGATTTACGCCTTCAAGAGTTATGATCGATTTTCCACCCATCGATGACGATTTTAAAAAATGCCTATTTTAAAGATTGTAAATTGATTATAATTTGAAAATCTGTATATACAAAAATTGGAATCCTGTATAGTTATAATTCAAAAAAATGATAGTTCCTAAAAATCGATTTATCCGAAAAATTTAGTGAGTGAATATAATGTAGTCTACTTTCGACTAGGCTATCGCCAAAAAATTTATAAGTGATATTGCAATCTGAAAATATTTTTTTGACGTTGCGCCACTTAAGTATTATTTTTTTTATATAAAGTGGATTAGTAAAATAAAAAGAAAATATTATATTTTTGTCAAATGTCAAAAGGCTTTTTAAATATATTATTGTAATTTAAAATTATATAAATAACATAGAGCGAAGAATATATTTCTATTTTTATAGTTTATAAAAATGATTATAGGATTGAAAATGTTCATATGTATCAAATATGGTTATCTCACATATTCATATTATCTTGTACGCGTGTGATGCTGACGCGTACACAAGATAACGTAAATATATCTGTATCTATTGTATATGTGTCTTCCGCGTAAACTTTGATACAAATCTAACTAATAAAAAGTAGATTTAAGTTCTGTTTTTTATATTACTTTAGTAAAATTTCTTTACCATTAGCTTAATAACACCAAACGCACATAAATAGCTATCGTATGTGACTGTTAAACAATGGAAAAATTGACAACAAAAAATAATCACTTCACAATCCTATACACAAAGATGAGATGAAATGATATTTTAGTTTTCCTCATCTGTTTATGAAAACCGGCTGCATCACATCAACAATTTACAAAAAACTTATTGTTATTTTGCTAATTAACTTATACTGAGCTAAAACTATTATACCCATAATTCTACTGTAAACTTAAACATATAATTCAATTTCATTAGACAAGGTTTGAGTCTGTGGTAGATAAAATTGCGTTTTAACATTGGAGAAAAGTTGTAATGAATAAATTTAGTATCATTCTGAATTTTAATTTGGAATCATATGATCATTTTCTAAATACCTAATAATATATGGTTGTTCAAATAATTCTATAATCCATTAACACTATAACTAATACCAAAATCGCTTTAGAATTGACATTATTTTGCCGGTTGCTAATATATATTGTGGAATCGAATTCGGAATCATATGTCCTATATGATTTTCATTTTCGATAGAAATTTATCTTGAAATATAAACAATATTATCCAATAACAAACCAAACACATCAAATTTTTACAATTAAAATCGATTGAAAAATGACCAACATTTTGGAAGATTTAAATAAAAAATTGTTTGAAAAATTACCAAATTTGCTATAATTTTCTGGAATTTGAGTACTATTTTCTATAGATGAACTTAATATGATCCCATTTTCATCCATAATATACAAGTAACAAAATTGATAGGAATATGTGACGTTCCGGCGAAAAAAAAAATGGAATAGTTTGAGCTTATATAAAGCGAATACAACGAATACAAAATTATATATACGGAATATGAGTTTCTATTTATCTTAAGAGGATGTGCTTAAATACACGTATTGCTGTTATAAATTAAAGTTTGATAATTTAAAAATGTAATTAATATTTATTATATATTGATGCAATGCGTAATTGAATGCGTAGTCGTATACATGTGATGTCACAAATAAATTGTAATCGATCAAATTTTCTTTTAAAATAATTGATTTTTTTTCCAAAATTATATCCAAAAATTATTTTTTATAAGAATTTATCTAAATCCCTTTTGTGTACAGTAGTTTCAGCCTCCATCAATTTATAAAGGTAACTACGTGTTTTGGAACCATTTCATTATAATTAAATATATTTTGTATATACATACAAATAACGCACTATGGTTTTATTATCTTTGCGTTAATCGGACACACACACACACACACGCGCACAAGATTTTTATGCGGAATAACATATATTTTTATAAATAAATAAAAATTGGGCAATTCATCATCATTAATAAAAATAAATGAGTGTATGAATTTTTATAAAAATAATAATAATAATAATATAAGATTAACTAAATATCAAACCGCACATATATATACGAGTATTTAATTTATTTTAATGGTTGTTGATGATGACACAAAAACCAAACGAAGAGATAAGATATAATTTTACGAAATATTTTTTGTTATTTTTTATATATTAAATAAATTAAATTAATAATATATAATTTAATTTCAAGTACATGATATTTGTTTTATAATTATAATTTATATTATTTTGGTTATTTTAATTTTAGCGTATATCACAGCGAAATAATAAAAAACTGCGATAATTTCAATATAATATAAAATGGTTTTCAAACAACCGGTACCAAACATAACAATCTCGTCAGTGGCCGTTGTCGCGTCGTATCAATTGCACGATAATGCCTAATGATGGGATATCATCGGTGGTGTGTTGTCACACTTAAGTAAGCATTATCTCTATAATTAATTTTTTGTATTTGTTTTTAAAAAGATAATTATTTTTCTTGATTTTATCACATTTTTTTAGAATGACTTGAAGAAAAAAAAAAAAAAATAGCACAACACACATAATTAACACAGGATACAATTCTTACACAAAAAAAACTCATGTGCAGATAAAAAAATATCGAAAAAAATCTCAAAATCTTATCATATATTTTTTTGTTATCACAATTTTTTTTTGTTTGTTGCAAAACAACACAAGCGCAAAAATCACTAAAAAAATACTAAACAAAATTGTTCAAAAGAATATATATTTTTTACGTGGTTTCTGTACACAACATTTTCGGCACTAATTTTATAAATAAATAAATTTGAAATAAAATGAACAAAACTTTAAAATTTTAAACAAAGAAATTTTCACACACAATTCAAAACAAAAAACGAAACGAAACTTTGTGCTTATCAAATTATAAAAATAAATAAATGTTCCCGACCGACCACAACAAAAATATTTATTAGTGAAACGTTTTACTAAACCGATTTTAAATAATAATAAAATATCGCACAAATATTGTGTACTTATTAATGAAAAACATTAATTTTTATAATAATATAATTTTAATTGAATGAATATTGTTAAAAGGAAAAAAAATTGTAATCATCAGACATGCGATGAATTGTCGTGGTGTCTCACCATAAACTTTTCTTTTTTTTTTTTATTGTATTTGAAATAATTTTAATAATAATTTCAATTTTTTTTTTTATCTGTACTAAGAATTTTGATAACACACAAATAAGCAAGTCATATATTAATTGTACGTATATATATTTATTTAATAATTTATGTATACACATTTGTGTACATGTGAAAACATTACAAATAATGTTTATTTATTCATATAGGTATAGGGTAGGCTATGTACTATGAGTCCACTGGTTAACCCACTTAAGAACGAAAAGATTGATATACTTACAGAAAAATTACGAGGACAATAGCGAAAGTAAGCTCACTACCACCCTCCATGTTTCACCAGTGCCAAATGTTTATGTTTGTTCACTAGAATCATCCTTTAAAAGACTTCTATTAACATTTTAGAACCATTAATTGAGTATTTTCTTTGTTACAGACGATTGCAATAAACAACAATTGTGTTTTTATATTTAAAAAAAATGGTGCAATGAACGAACGTTTCCATATGAAAAATTAAAATTAATCAAAGAGGAATTGAATTATGTACATGCTGATAATATGTATACCATCAGACTATACCGTAAAATCAGTGGTAAAACAATTTAAAATGCGTTGTACATGTAAAAGAAGAAGATGAACATCGTTCAGGAAGACCAAAAACAGTCTTTATTATATTGAAAACATCAAATAAATATTAATTGAAATTACAAAAAATAGTCGTATAAAAATTCATGAGCAAATAGAATTTAAAATCTTAAAAGTCGTTCGGTGAAGTGTATGGAGAGTTGGAAGGAGACTATATGTTGAAAAGTAAATAATAAAATTACCAAAAAAATTGTATTTTCTTTGCTAGGAAGTTTATTTTCTCGCTGGTTAATGTTTCAAATTTAAATAAGTGATATTTCTATTTCAATATGATGCTTTTTGATTCATTCCACCCATTATGCACTTGTGTATTTAATGATGTAGACAACATCTTTTTTAAGATGTCAAATGCCATACTTAAATTGTATTAATTTTTTGGCGGTAGTCCGCAACACATATTTTACCCTATATAGAAATATTGTTCCTACATATATAGTTTTGTATTCAATGAATTGGTGTGTTTGTGCGCCAGTTGCTAACACTAAAAATTTCCGGAAACAGTGTGAAGAATTTTACGTAGGTGCGTATAATGCAATTGTATTTAGCCAACACATTTAATATATTATACGAGTAGAATATGGATGGAGTTCCTATATACAATGTATGCGAGAGGGTTGCTTGTTAATGGAAGGTAAAATGGAAACTTCAAATAAATTTATTTACAAAACATAATCGTGATATTTCAATCTATTATAATAGCTTCGGAATTTATTGAGGTGCGATGACCTCTGAATTTGATATATTATAAATCTTTTTATACTGCTGCTATTTCGTCAATTTTTCATGTGGTGTGCGGAAACAGTAGGAATTCTTTTTGTATCAAATCAAGAGAATATAATTATCGAAAGATATAGATGTTTCGCTTTAATTCAATTGCTTTTATATGAGCTCAATTAGTACAGTGATGGTGTGGCATTCAACACCATATATTTTCAAAGAAAACCACTTTTTAATCCATAAACGAATAAATGGTATAACAAGCAACTGAAAAATTTCAGTTACAAAATAAATACCCACGATAAATTTCACATTTAAATTCCGGAAAACAAACTCGTTATTTTACTTGAATGAATGCTGCTGCCACCACTGAGTGTTGTGTTTAAAAAAAAAATACTTATCGTAAATTATTACGCGTACATAACGATTTTTGAACAACTTAATCCATCCAAATGGATCAGCAAAGATTAAAAGATTATTGGAAAAATTTCATTGCGTTCAATATTTACCGCATCAAAATCAGTCGCAACAAAAATGTGTTTGTATACACAACTGAAAAGATGAGTGGGCTATAAAAAAATAATACTTAATCTGAGTATTTATTGTTTTAGTGTAGCATCGTTTTTTTGGTTCCGTGTCGTTTAATTTCTTCCTATAATTGGATTTCCTCAATCACTAATGATCCAACTTTGATATTGGAACAATAACTATACGGAAACATTGGTATAATTTTTAATAAATGTATTGAATATATATATTTTGATCGACATGCCGTATATAGAACCATCAATCATTACATAAATAAATAATATTAGGTTAACATAAAACACGTGAAATTATCATTTTTAGGGCGAAAAAAGTTTGGAGATCGATAATAATAGTAATAGCAGCCTCCAACCCCCTATTTCAATTATGATCTTGTAGCTTCAAAATTGTGTAAACAAAACTTCTGCAAACACCCAGCAAAAAAAATAATTTTCCATTTAAAATCGTAACCACGAGTTGGCTCCCATTTTCAAATGCGATAATTTTTTTTAAATTGTAAAATGAATGTGCACTTTCTTATGAAAATCAGTTTTAATAAAATCCTATGTTTTTGTATAATCAAATCAAAGGGGATTTTTAATTAACTAAATATTTTAAATATTATTTATAATTTGATAAAATCCGATTATCTTGGAAAAATACAAATAAAAAAAATACCTTATATGAAGTCAAACGAGCCTTAACGACGACCATACAATTCTAATATGTTTGTGTACAGAATGCAAAAAACACACCCAAAACTTTAATCGTTAAAAATCCTAAAAAAATTTCTATTTCTTATTAATTAAACCAATTCATTATTCAACGAAAAAAAAAATCCATTTGAATATAGTTTTATTGTTTTATTAATTAGATAATATTGTAGTATTTTCATCAAGATGCGTATAATGGGTGCTGTGTACGTGTGTGTGTGCGTGTGTGTGTTATAAAATTCTTATATATTTTACGATAATTATTTTTTTTTTGTTAAATGATACCAAAAATATATATTTATTTTTAATATCTCTTGCTGATATCAGTGTCAAAGTCAACAACACTACACAAAATAAAAACAATAAAAGTGATACGGAAAATGGCAAAGTCATGTTTTTTATGTTTTTGTATACGACACATTTTATGTAAAATTATTATAAATAAAAAAATAAAAAAAAGCCAATGTATTTTATCTACACACAACCAACTAATTTCATTTGAATTGCTTGTAAAATGAATCTTATTTGGCCATAATAAAATAATCATATAATATCAAATATGTTATACATACGAGGAGCTAACAATTATTTATTATTATTATTATTATTATTATTATTATTATAAAAAAAATGCTTTCGTATTTAGTTTACTTTTTTTTTTGGGTGTTGTGTTGTTTCGTGTCGACAATAACGTATTATAGTTACACGTATACATTGTATAAATAAATTGCATATGTATACAATATTCAAAAAAAAAATTATGGAATATTTTTTATATGCAAAGCCTCAAAAAAAAACCATTATTTATTATATACAAAAATTCATTCGCAAATAATTTTATCATAAATGAAAAAAATACATTGTTATTACATTTGAATTATAAATATAATAGTAATCAAAACGTATGTGTTTATATTAATAATATTAGTTTATATTATTATATATGGTATAAATAAATAAAGCTATATAGAAATAGATTACAAGATTACAGTAACACATAAACACCAAGAGCAATCAAACTGACTGCACTGTCATATATATTTTGAATTTAAAAATTTAAATTATAACGATAATTGAAGTACATTAGCCATTGACAATTAACCCTATTGATACACATAAGGACTTGATGATAAGGACCGAATGAAAAATCTGTAAATAGATACATTTAAATTTTTACAAAAGATAATTTCAAACGAAATTAAAAAATATCAACTTAAATAACAAAAGCACCGGTTATGTGTAATGCAGAAAGATAATTCTTCAAAATTTTATAATCTTTAGGTGGTACAGAATTATCTTTCATTTTTGTTGTCTATGCATTTTGTATTGTTAGAAAATATATGTTGACACTTCCACTTATTTATTGGAACGTTTTCAAATACATATTTACATACATATTTGACCGAGATCCTTTAAATTCACGATTGGAATACGATAGCTGCACATTTATACTTCCGGTTACCTATGGATTTCAAATGCCTTGCCGTAACAAAATAACATAGTTTGCATTATTTTTGTGACAGTGGAAAAGTGTTTACTGTAATTGAATTATTAATATTATTGAAAAAACATTTATACATTTTCTCGTAATTTATTTATTTATTATTGATTATTTGTTGCTATAAATATATTTTCAATTTCAAAATAACACATTCGAATAATGTACGTATTTGCACATGTATATAGGGTAAATTAGCTAGTGATAATACATAAGACAAGCATTAATTCATTTCAATTTCATTTATAAATTTCAATATTTTGTCACTACACACAAGCAACGAAAAATAGAGGACACCTCACAACACCACACACACACCAACAATACACTGTTCATATTTCAATAATCCGTACATCTTAAAATAGTCCACATAGCACAAATAGCACACTCTGGTCAAATTAGATGATACCCAAGTCAATAAAAAAATTCCAATAAAGCTTATTTTTTAGGAGACACACACACAGTACGTACATACTAAAAATTTCCAAAGAAAAATCCAATAGGCGGAAAACCCTTATTTTCATGAAAAACCGTTAGTCTGTTTGTTTTAAAATACTTGTGACCCATTTTCATTTTTCAACAAAATTTGGCGGCATTTGACACAATAATTAATTAAACTTTATAAATATAAATTTTCTTTTGGAAAATTTTTTTAAATTTTCTTTGGAAAATTCTTTTAAAATTTCTTTGGAAAATTCTTTTAAATTTTCTTTCGAAAATCTCTTGAATTTTCTTTCGAAAATTTTTGTTATTTATTCGGCAATATATGTATTGGTGTGAATGTTTTTCATTTATCCAATCATTTATAATTATTAGTATGTGGGAACTTAGTAAATAATATATAATCGAACCTCATAACAAAATAATGAAATATATATGGAAAATGAATAATTCTGATATTTAATAAAGAACAATTGGTGATTTTTTTTACATACATCAATTCGAAATAATTTACAAACTTGACCGTAAATGAAAGTCTAAAGTAGTTGCCATATATGCGCCATTTGGATAGAGTAACATTAGTTAATATAATTAAGATGGATAGCCGAAAGTGTTAAACTGACAAGCAGTTTCCATCGAATAAAATCGTATAATTATAGATAAATTTAACAGCAAAAAAACCTTAGCCATCGTGCTTGCTTCCCAATAAAATAAATAAATTGTTCTAAATCCACTTGCAACTTTACGTATTATGACGATGTAAAGGCAAGGTGCGCCGTTTCCAACTGTATACCTTATTCTAAATATGCATGAACATGTTTATTTGTAATAATAATAAGAAAATAATTACAAGATAACGAAAATAAAAGGTTTTAATTCTGTTGTTACGAAAACAGTGATTATTAATTATTTATTATTATTATTGTTATCGTATGTGAACCATGAAAAGTAATATTAAAACAATGTCAATGCGCAACGAAATACATTGTAAAAAATACAGTGAAACATTTCCACATATAGTGATGACATTTATATTTAGTGACAATTATTTCGCCACAGTGATATAGGGATTGGCTAAATTTCCAAATATATATATACTAACACATTTATACATCGATGTTCTTTCGACATAACAAAACATCATTGCATACAAATGAAATTTATTGGTATAAATTCATATGAGAATTTGTGATCAAACTAAAATTTCATGAAAATTAAATGAAAATGATATAATAATTAATATAACGTTTCCCCACATAGTGATAACTTCTACTTCACAATGTATATAGTTGTGGTGGTGGTGGTCATTCTTCTGTATACGCATATACCATATATTGTATAAGAAATGTGTATCTATAAATATATAAATTGTAGCGTACACAGAATAATATGACACCAATTTTTTAATTTTTTTTTTTTTCATAATAAAATGATAAAAAATATGATAAAAATTTCTATAAATATAAATATAATCTAAAATATAAAATAATCATTCTAAAACCAACCTCAATAGATAACATTTAAATATTATTATATTTATATTGTATAAATCAGACACACAATCAGAGCACCCGCATATGTTGTAGAAATGGCTGAACAAAGTTATACAATATATAGAATATATTTGCGCAATAGAGAGTTGCAAGTGGTGGATGTAGGCGACGTGTAACGAACTTGTAAAACCATTAAATTGTTGAACAATCTGTCATTTCTGAATGTGTTTACATGCAATGAGCAAGATTAAAATTATTGGTAAATAACACACGTAAAATTGTAATCAAATTAAAAAATATCTTAATGATTTGATATGGGATTTTAAGGGAGTGAAGTGGTTTCTTAAATATATAGAAGAAATTGTTAGTATATACTTGATAAACGCGCTATTTTGGCGACAACATATACTCTGTTTTAATTTCAATGCTGCATTAATGAAATAAAAACATCAACAGAATATGGCAAAAATATATATGGAAAAATGTAATTTTGCTATATGTTTGAATGTTAAACAGATGGGAACTATATTACTTAAGTGGAAGGTTTTACTCTGTAATTACGCATTCGATAGACGTTATAATAATTCAATTATTTCGTTTGGATAAATTTGCATTGTTTATCTATACATATTGTGAATTGTTGCAAAGACAAAGACACATATTCACTTTTTAATTACATTTACATCATATTAACGAACATATGGTAAATTCAGTTGTGTAATCAAAAATGATGAAAATGCTTTATTTTTAAAAACCACATGTCGTCATCGTAAAATCGAAAACAGTACAGAATTAATGTATAGTAATTTTTTCACATGTTTAACATTTTGCATTAATGATTTTGCTATATATGCAATGGATAACATGTGTTCGAAAAATAACCGGAATGAATTAACAAAAAAAAAAAACCGGCATACAATTAATTAATTTTATTTATTCGAAATATTCTCCTGCCCAACTGCGAAATACATCTATAGAGATGTTGAACAAGTGCATCAAATAACCTATTTATGTCGTCGATTGGAATGAATTGACATATGTCTTAAATTGATATGCAAACCGATTTCATTTCATCGTTAAATGAAATTTAGGAAATAGAAAGTTGCTCATGTGGAGCCACGTCGGGTGCATAAGTTTAAACAAATATAGAAGTGAATTTATAAGTCACACGTTTCAAAAATGTATCATATGGCCACAAATGCACAGGGGTTACATCTCGACCACAAATAAATAAGTACCTTCGATAAATTCTTCGTGTTCAATGACCTGAAACTGAAATTGATAATGAAGGTGATGGAGATGATGCCAACAAATTAAAAAATTGATATGTGCAAATCCAACGGCGAAAATGGAGATTTCATATATCGTGAGGATGAAATATATTGCTTAAGGAAAACATTTAAGTGGAATTAACGCAGGGTAAGAAGAAGATGGGGGCCAAAAACATTTACTCATAATAGAACAAGATAGGATTCATAGAGGATGTACATATAAACTAATGTTTTATAATCCAACAATTAATTCTATCTGCTGCAGTGTACACAATGTGCCAGAGTTCAATGAATTATATATATATAGTTTTTTAAGAATTAATATAAATTTTAACCTCTGCTATAAATAATATATATTATTTTTAAATAAAATTCATATAGAGATGAGAAGTTTTTGACTCAATTTCCTCATTTTATATTAATAAAACGACACTTTTTTTATTTTTTTCCTGGATAATTAATAATTTTTGCATTTTTGATATTGTATATAAAATAAATTAATTTTGGCCTCCTTCATCACACGTACGATACTCATCGTATATATAAAAGAAACATTTAAATTCATTGCCATATCTTATTTATATTAATATATTTAGTATTATTATTATTATTATCTGATTATTCGTTTCACACACACATAGATTTAAATTTGCATCAACAAAAATAAATAAACACACCAAAAATTTATATGCTAAAAAAAAGCACACACACACACACACACACACACATGTAAATATATGTATTACAAATTTTTTATTATTTTTATTTTAAATTTATGTAAATTTTTTGGAAAAGATGATGCTTTTTTATTATTATTGTTGTTGTTGTTATTGTTATATTTAATGTTCTTATTATTTTTATTAAAATAATATTATAGCTTTTACTATGTGTTTAATTTTGTTACAAGAAATTACGCAAAAACCATTCCACACACATAAATTACAATAAAATAACAATTAAATAGAAGATGAATCATAATTTTAATTTTATATAAAGAATTTCACTGACTGACTAATAAATATTAAATTTAAAAATTGTATGGGTGTGTGTGTATATATTATTAGAATTTATTATTTAGAAATACAAGTTATAGACAATTAACCCTTTTATGATGTGTAAATGTATCAGAAAAAATGAAAAATATATAATATTAAAACATTATAATCCAATGAAATTTACTATACAAATCTCCATTCATTACAAAGCCAAATAGAAAACAACCAAAATTTTCCGGAAAATTTGTAATTTAATATTAGTTCCTAAAATAAACCGAATTTCACTTATAATTAATATCTTTCTGCGTTTATTTATTTGAAAATTATAAAGTGACATTTTAAATAAATTGTATATCTTTTTCGTTATCATTAACATTAACATTAACATTCAACACGGGAGAAGAAGGCGAATTAATATTTGTTAATTTCTTAATTACATTGAGTTATTAGTTCAGCTATTAGCGCATGCATTATTCAGTATTCAATAAGATATAGAAAAAGCGCAAATATAAGCAATGAAATTTTATAATATACATTATTTATTATTATAAAATTAAAATAATTTAATTAAAAATTGTTACCATGTGCTTTTTTTTTTGTTTATATAATAAAATTAATAACTTTTATATTAATTTATAATCGATCTATCCCCAAATTGGATTTAAATATTATATAGTTAAACTATTTTTAGCCATATCAATTTATTATGAGATTAAGAATAAAAATGTATGTTTATCGAATATATGTCAAACAACAACAATTTTTTCTTTTTCCGTTTTAATAATTAATTTTTATAACAACATATCAATGAATTAACTAATATGGGGGGGTGATCACTGATCAATTACAATTACATTTTCACACATTTACCATTTAATTAAATCAAATTGTTTTTTCTTTTGGGTTTTTTTTTATTTTATTTCTAATTTAATAATATATAATATTTAGAAAATCGCGATCTATTCAGTCCACATATCACGACATGACTAAGCATTTAAAAATAGTAAACATCGCCCGATTATATTTACACAGAGAGAGACACGAACATAAAAATACACATTCATATGTAATACTATACAGATATTTATATATATATATATGATCGCGTCTATATACATTTATATGATCGCATATAAACATAATACGATCGCATATAAATTCTTTATTTTTATATATTGTTTATTTATTGTAAAAATATGTATATTACAAAATATATAGTAGACAGCAGACAATTATAATAATATAATATGATGAAGATGAACGTATATTATAATCTATCTATCTATTGTATATTATATGTGAGCCCCAACAATGTGTTCCCCACCATTCGTTTATGGGATCCCCTTGTTTGTCTAAACATTGTTGGAGTATAGTAGAGTAGTGTATTCGTTTATAATAGAAATGAAGAACATTATAAATAAATAAAACGTAAAATATTTATATAAATAAAAAATTATGTTATAATTTAATTCACCAAAAATTTATTGTTGCATCTATCTATAGATTTTGTATTTTTTATCTGTATTGAATTGTAATAAGTTTTAGGAAGATAAATTTTTATACAAACAGTGGTGACCAAAAAAAAAAAAAAAAATTAATATTTCTATTTAAAAATTGCGCATAATGTTCCTAATGCATTAGATGTGGATACAATATATTCACAAAAAAAAAAATGGTAACCTTTAAATATCTTTATCTTTACGGATAGATTTATTTATAAAATGTACAGACGACACGATCCATAGAAATATATAGAAAGCGAAAAAATATAAATAAATACTCCCTATGTGAATGGAAAAAAAATGACCCAAAATGGAAAATGTTAATCATTTCAAATGTAAATTTTAAAACAAAATTTATTATTATTCGTTCTTCGTTGATCAAATATTTTTTCGGATCAAATACGTTGGCTTACAATGAAAAAAATTTTATAAAATTTTGAGTATGATAAGATCGGTTCACATAACAGTCGATCCATATATTAGAAATTCAATACGGTTATTTTTCGGACCGACAATATATAAATTTGGTTGCATCAAGCAAATGATGATGAAAATGACTCATTTTAATATTAAATATTACATTTAAATACCGACAATATATGAATCAAACGGAAGTAGAATGATATCACAGTACCAGTGAGTGGAGTGTGTGTGTGAGGAACAATATGTGTTTTAATTTAAAACAAATTCCCAAATCAATGTGAACACGCTCAACACCAGAATTAACCATATGATTATTTCATCTTAAAATTTTATTGAAAATAACACTTTACGATTTTTTAAATTTATAATTAATTTTACAAAAAATCGAATCAAATATTAATTTTAAGTTAATCGTTAAAATGCCGAAACACACAGTGAATTTAATCAAGAAACGATAATAATATAGAAAATTGAAGAACAGTAAACCATTATCAGACGATACGCAATTTTAATCAAATAATAACGAATTAATTTAAACAAAAATATGTTGAAAGTTTATTACGTAAAAAAATCATGAACATTTGAGTCAAAAACCTATATAGGGATCAGTGTAATAAGAGCAAAGCAATGAAAAAACCTTTTTTGGTATAACCATTGAATTCCAATAATATTATTACCTTAAGTATAAAAGATTGTCAATGCCGGATATGTACTAGCACTAAAACAATATAATTTGCATATTGGTTTTGATTAGAACACTATTCGTCAAAAATTATCGGCGTATATTAATTGGACGAGAATTAGAAAAACATACTACGAATAGGAGTTAACAGATAAATATGGTTTTACTTTTATTTCCAAATACCCGGAAAAATCAAAGACATCAGTATATAAATATTAAAAAAAAATGTGTGAAGGTGGATAATTGTTTTAACCAAAAACACGCATTAAATGAAGTGATATTAATAAAGGCGATAGCCTCACTATCACCTTTTCAAAATACAATAATAAGCAATCACTGCGAAACGGTAGCCCAAATGAACTGATGATGACTTTGCATAAGAATAAAGTCTTCTAATATTTTACTCAATTAATTATAACATATTTTAAATTACAATACGCATAATTACGGCGGTTAATAATTTGTTAACATGCGAAAATACTATTATTTCTTCTAGCCACTGTGTATACCATCATATTGTGAGAAAAAATGTACTAAACATTTATATTAGATTAGAGACACAATATATTTTAACTATATCTTATAATCTATCTCTGTACACAGACACAATCATTATATCATCATATTTAAGAAAAAATATAATGTAATAATAAGTATAATATTTGAAGACTTAATTTAAATTTAATAAATATACATACAACTACCACCACCGCCACAACACACACACACACACAATCAAATTGTAAAAGAAAAAAACCGTGTAGAATTAATAGCAAAGTAATGGCAACTGACTCAAAATAAGTATAAGTTTTGTTTACATATAAACTCTAGCTATAGAGAGACTCTAAAACTACATCATTATACTATACACACTGTTTAAAATATATAAAATAATATATGTATTAAAATACGCACAAAACGACTTAGCTCTAAACTAAACAATTTCAATTATTTTCATGTTATGCATACGAAAACGTACACTCGTTCTCAAATAATTGATATATGATTATAATATAAGGTTATCCAATAGAGACACACCTAGATGTGATGGCACACGTATATCGTCGTAAGAACCATGCATCAAATCAAATTTGTATGGTTTTTTTTAATTAAATCAATAAATATTCAAAAGCTAATAAAACCAAAAATTGTGTATATACGTACGGATTTATTGAAAGCGTTTGTGAACTAAGTCACAGACACCATAGCGTGCTATATAAATATGATAATATCAATTATTGACCACCAAGCTCATGCGATACACAATTGTAAGAAAAATACTACTAGGCGTTAATTTTGGATAACCTTGTATACAAAATACGAAAATCCACATTTTTCGTCTACAACATATAGATGATCATACCTCTCTTAATTTTATAATGGGATGATGTGCGATTGTTTATATATATATTTTATCTTACAAATTAAAATAATAATACACATGTGTAGTATTTTTTATAAGAATACATATTATTAGATACAAAGAGTTTACTAATGATAATGTTGCGCAATTGTGACACGATGATAGGGAAATTAAATTGTAGACATCGGTCACATACCATACCTAGGTGGTATATACTATAATATTAAACAAACAATTGTAACAATTTAATTTTATAATATAATTAATTGCACAAGTCTATAGCTGATTTTATTTTAATCTATAGAAGTATATTTTACTTATTAAAAATATATGTATTTATTTGTGCGAACGTTTAATTAATAGATTAAATTAGGTCACTCTCACTATATATATTGTTGTCTTATAAATGCGTGAGTGGCGCAATTAATTTTATATGAAGGTATGTTTGTATTCGTTATATGTCAATATAAGATAAGATCGTAGACGTAAAACAATCTATTTTGTTTTCTTTGCTTTTTTTTGTATTCCGCGTCAGTTCCAATCGGTAAAGGGAATTTTATATAAATTATTTAATGAATATATTGTTTATATTTCATATAATATAATTTGCATATAGAATTATTCTGAACCCAGAAGAAAATTCTATCTTTTGATTTCTAATTGTACATAAATTGATTAATTGCTATATGTACTGGCATGCGGAGTAATATCTTAGCGTGTCTATAATTAATGTTTGGTATAGATGTATGTCATATGACCCACTTCGCACGAGTAACATTACATGAGGATGATTTATATGGCATGGGAAATATGTACATATTATATACAGTGGAATACATTTCTTGCATTTTTCCGCTTGACTTTACAACCATTGCAACATTACTAAGTACTAAGTATAGATCATCTATACAATGGGAATTATCACTGTATTCCAAATGATATATATAATATTTATCGTTGGCAAAATTATTCTACATTATATGAAACTCGACACTAAACCAATAGGAATATCTGCAGTGTTATTCAAATCGACATCACAGTTTGCAGAAATGAAATATTTTAACCAACAACATTTAGTAAGTATTGAATTGAAGCTTTTTCTATATATTCCTTATACTATATAATAGGATATTAAAGTTATAATATATTAAATTGTATATACTCGTAATATAATGATTAATTGTGTATAGTATTCAGTATTAAGTATTCATTCTAGACTAATCACCCATATAAAAATAATGGGATTAAGGATACATCTATCTTTCGTAAATTGCAGTACAAATGGTGCATTGTTATGGTCCCATGCGGAGTAATTTACCAACTTGTCTGTAATGAATGTTTGATAGATGCCATCATAAGCTCCATTTGGAGTAATAATGTAAAATGTGATATTTTATTCAAACATACAAGAGATGAAAAATCAATGATCATAATATTTCTTTTTCTGTGTGTATTTCATATAGATAATATAAATAATAAAATTAATAAATATAATAGAAAATAAATGTATTCATTACTTACTTTCATTAACACCCATATCCATCAGCTGTAGATCTTCATCATTTAATATTGAATTTATAAATCCATCTGTTGTATGATTTAATTCATTTGATGTGTTCTAAAATTATGAAAAAAAAAAAAAAATTAATTATTAATTAATAGAAATTGTAATTCATTAACGCATTAACAATAACAGAAGAAACTGAGACGAATGGAAATTATCTTTCGAATTTTTTTAAAATTTAATTGTAATTTTTACTCTGCATTAACACAGCTGACGACTAATAATTATAATTTACAAAATATCCTACGGTTAGAAAAATTTCCAGAATACAAATGAAAATATAATAACTTATTATTTGTTTATAGAAGAATTATATTCTTCAATCTCCTTTTAGCTTCACTAGATACACTTATACCAAAGATTTTCTTACATTTTGTCGTCACATTTATATATAGCAATATAATTTGTCAAGATGTGCAAAACAATGATCATTTACACATTTTTCGACATAAGCATTTTTCCTTAGAGCAGCCATATCTCTGCAAGTATGCAATCAGAAACTAGTTATTGTGTGCTATAGTGTTTTGAATGTGTTACCAATTACCAAACAGAATTAATTAAATTTTGTCATTGCTTTTATTGATGAGTTGGACTAATGTGTTTTACATGTTTCATCGAAAGAAATGAATCGATGTAGAAAAATCATTTGGATTAGGCTTTTAAAAATGTTGAAAATGTACTTTGGACTTGTAACACGACGGTTACATATTTTATATCGAAAGCTTTCGCCACGAGACGCCACTCACATTATTCTTGACAGTTTATTCATATGGCAAATATGTTCATGTAAAATGTTATGTACTTGTTTTTTAGAGATGTTTACTATATGTCAGCAGAATCCATCTTTAACTTCATATTTTAATCATTCAAATTTGTTCAGTTGTAAACCATTTTCTATTGAGTAAGTGCTGTACAAATTTTTCAAAAAAATTAAGGTTAATGCACTTAATTGACTTGAAATTTTAACATCATTCCTGTGAAGGATTGTATTTCATTAAAAAAGAGACTCTATGGCTGCCATTCATATATCGATTCCGAAAACTTTTCAATTCATGTGGAGTATAAATTCATTGGTAACAATTTGTCAAACAAAAATTTGTGTTTTGCGTATTTAATTACATTTGTAATATTTTGAATATTGATAAACGTGTGTCAAAGAATTTTTAAGATTAGATTTGGAAAATTAAATAGAAATAAATTATCTTTTGTTCTTTTGTTAAATTCAAAATGGGTTCCTCCGGCGGAATTCAGTACTTGAAGTAATTTCATAGTGATTCGAATGCCTGTTACAGTTCAATTCACAAAATTAGTCCAAAATCACGGATCGAAGCTATTTGTATTGTTGATCCATCATCTTTAAATTCATTTTAAGTTGAGGGCGAATACGGTGGATGATGCGAAAGTATGGATAAAAAATTTAGAATAAACTTTTGATTTTGCCCAAATCTTCACGCATGCATCATTAAGACACTCTGTAATCATTCTCAGTGGATCACAGGAATTGTTTGCCACGACATTGCAGGTGTCTTTGATGTACATGCCGTCTCCCAGTATGCTTCTCATAAATGTTCTGTCTAAAACAAAATTCACCGTAGATGTGTTTTATCAATTAACGCAAGTTTAGGAGGAACCTTTATCAAGTTTTACGTAAAGTTTATTGTAATTACAGCATTTTGTTATATCATAATAATTCAACATGACAGTTCTTCTCTAATTAACAGACGTATCTGTTAGAGTTAGTTCACGAAACTTTTGACTGATACCCGGTAGACGGTGGAGGTTTGACACGATTACATTGATAACGCCACCACTGTGTGAACAGAATTCTGGCGTCTATATTAAAAATTAGTTGACACACTATACTGTGTGTGAGCATTTAATTTTATAATTAATATAACAAAAGAAGGACATAGCGCAGGTGTTAGATTATCTTAAATATTTATATGTATTTTTCTATAATTAGAAAAAGAAAAGTTATTTCAATTATTATCAATCAATAAAATAACCAAATAATAATAATATAAAATGTAATTTACGTACAGAGTAATACATCATATCGTGATCCATTTTATAACCAGTTGCACCAACATCGGATTCATGGCTTGTATTAGTTAAATGCATACTAGATGAAACGGCTGTACCTAAATTTGCACCATAATGTGGTTGTGGTGGTAATGGTCCTAGATCGGCTAATGTTGCATTATGTAATATAGGATGTGAATGCGGATGTGGATATTGTGAATGTTGTGTTATTGGCGTCGTTGGACTCTACAATAATAAGAAGAAATAAAAAATTAACATTAATAAATTAGAAACAATTTTTTATTATTATTAAATAATTTTACCTGATAAGAATAATGTGTCGGATAATGATGTGGATATGGTGTCATATCATTAACACCCATATTTACACCCATTGGGGTTGTAAATAAACTTGCAATATCTTGTAATCGTTGTTCCATCGAAACAGCACGAGTAAGCGGTACACGAGACTAAAAGTAATAGAAAAAAAAATAATTATTGTAATTAATTTAATAAATTTAAATAATTTTAAAATTATAATGCTAAAATGTGATTTACATTTTCTATTTAATTAAAATGCTTTGGCAAAGAAATAATAATAATAATATCGTATACCGTCAGACGAGGTATTTTTTATAATATATAAATTGTTACGGAACAGTTTATAGATTTTAATGAATTGAAATTAATTTCAGTACCACCTGACGGTAATTATATTTTTTTGGTTTGTTATAAACGATCAATAATATAACAATATAATAATAATATTTGTATATGTACATTATATTTATATACAATGTAAGTATAAGGTCATGGTTGTGCTATTAATTAAATTTCGAGACATAAACTTATATTCACCTGAATTCACAGTAGGTTATACAATAATTTTAAAACGCTTGTATAATGTAAAACAAACATAAAAGCATATAAAGCAATATAAGTTCCACTACTGCATTATTAATTGTATAAATTTAAAACTAAACCTCATCTATTGATGACATTAGGGTAGGGTAGAGTGGGAAAGTTAACGACTACATGATAAAATTAGTGGAGGTATTTAATTGAAACATAGGTATGACATCTCTACAAATAAGCTATAAAGGGTTGGTGCCGGCATCATATCAAGATATTTTATTTAATTTAGTTTGCCGGTTAATGTGGAATGGTGTTAAAAAAAAACCTCTGAATATGGGCGAAAGTATATTTACCAAATAATAAAATTAAAATACTAAAAAAAATAAATAACCATCAAAAAGTTAATTCTTTTTATTTCATTTATAAAAAAGTGTAAAATATGTAATCCATCTTCGTTATATTACCAGACATCATTATTTGTAATTTAGTTAATGTATAATATTATAAATTGTATAAAGTTTTTAAAATAATCGCGCGCGTATGTGTCTGCATTAACATTTATATTCTTATAAAGTTATATTTTGTTAAATTCAGTGGCGCAGAGTAGCATTCAGTTTTTAATATCATCGAATCTTATTTCTTACAGACACTTTAAGTCGTCTAAATTATGAAAATAAAAATTAAGTGTTCACCTTTATCGCATCATCATCAGAAATTTGTGATACTGTGTCTAATATAGGTGAACACTCAAATGGTACAAGAAACTTCTATACTACCCTTATTTCATACATACAAAATTTCACTTGGAATCGAAAGGAAAATCGACTACATCAATAATGTATAGTCTTGATATAATATACGTTCAACCCGACTATATAAGAAAAATATATTGTTACAGTAATTAAACACATTTCACGCTTCGTCTTTGGTTTTTATTTGTTTATTACTTTTAAAACCAGGAAAAAATATTTTAACTTAATAAAAAAAAAAAAAAAGAAAGAAAAAAATCAATGAATCTTATTTTAATGTAATCCATTGTTTCGTTGATTTCTTCCGAAGGTTATAATTTAATACAAAAATTAATAAATGTATACAATTTCAAATAAAAATATTAATAATAAAATTTATTAAATGAGATTGTATTATATTTGCATAATCAGTAGGTATACGAGGAGTTTAGAGTAATTAAGAGCATCTTTAAGATTACATTTTTTTGCGTTTGTTTGAATACAATAAGAAAATGATTCATAATTGTACCACAGCAAAAATTAAATATTCTTCTTTGTTGTATGTATGCAAAAAACAAAAGCTTATCAAAGCTTTTTATATTATTTATTATTGTTCAAAAGAAATGCATTAATAATTTTACATTAAGTTCTCATTGTGCACGTTGCGTATATACGAGGTGTGGCTATACAAAAATAACGAGACTAATTCTGTAAAATATTTTATTTTAAATTTATTTAGTTCATACAGAGAAATTCTATTTAATACAATCATCACAGAGGACTGTCTGTTGAATAGGAATTCTACTGAATAACGATAAATGGGGATGTAAGGAAAAATTAGTGTATATATTTTCTTTTCTATTTCTATCATATTTTCAATAAAACCGAGCAAACGAACGAATAGAATAAAATCCAATCAATCCATTCTGATATTTTGTTTCTACCAAAACCGAACGAACGAATAGTACTGAAAATTTATTTGATTTTTTTTAATTTTTTCCATCACCAAATTATTTTATCGAACGAAAAATAAGTTTTTAAATAGTGGTAATTGCAAGTAATTCTGCGTTCGATCTATAAATTAACTCTGTTAGTTGGTTCGATTTTGATGAATCGTATCTATTACACTACAGAGTAATTTGATATTGTAAATTACATATTCAATTGATAAATTTACATGGAATTTTCAATGTAATATAAACCTTTTCGTTTGAAAGGGAATTTCGTTTGAATGGGAATGAAATGGAATAGAATTTCACTGTACTTATAGTTATTATCTGCTTCAATAATACACCTCGCCTTTATCCTACAACACTCCCAGAGAATATTCCGTTGTTCAAAAGCCTTCTGGGACTCTTCTTCTGTGAGTTTCTTCTTCTTGGAAACATTTAAACCATTCACGTTGTTCCACAGTCGTATAATTCTTTTAATAAAAGATAAGTTTTAGTAACGACTTTTCCATGTTTCATATGAAATTTCACGATAATTTGCTTCTTTATTCAAACACACATATCTTTTTTTCGACACAAACAGATCTTATGTACAAAAGAACACCACGGCCAGATTAATATGTCTATACCAGACACGGCTGTCGATCATTCGACTTTACCGCATAAATCTCGTTATTTATTTTTGTCACACCTCGTTCACATAGTTTTTTCTCGTGAAAAATTTTGAATTCAACGTAAATTATAATTTATCTGATTATAATTAATTCCATTCTTTTTTGAGATGAATATAAATAAATTTTAAAATACATATAAAATAAACCAATCAATTTTATAAATCATAAAGATTTTCTGACAGTTGTTTTCGTTTTGGTTTTTTTTTTATTGTTTCTTTTTTCTCATTTATCGTCATATACCAATTTATTTATTTTGGTTGTTTGGTTTTTTTTTCCGCCCGAGTCTTGTCTTGCTTCATTTATGTTTTTTCGTTTTTTTTTTTTTTTAAATAAGGAAAAACCGTCAAGTTCAATGTAAATTTAAATAGTACGAGAAAAAAAAAATGTGATGTCGTAATTATTATGAAGTTTTTTTTTTTGCTGGTGCTTATTTTGTTTGTTAATTTTTAAATATCAAAGTTAAAATTTTTAAACAATAATAAAGTATTTATATAATTTTTAAAATATTTATTAAAAAACAATTGTCAGAACTTAGAATAGAAAATAGAAAAGAAAAAAAATTGATTGTAAATATTATTTATAAGATCCTTGAAGAAAAAAAAAATAAAATATCTAAATTGCTTTACGTTAAATGGATCAAAATAACAGTTTAACAATTTGTGTAATGTACGCTGGTCCATGATTAATAAATTTAAAAAAACTTATTTAAAATTTTATCACCGCCTACAAAATTCCATTCTAAGAATTTTTCGAAAATCTGCAATTCAAAGAAAATGTTATTTCGAAAAAACTCCGTCATTTTCTTTGATAGAAAATAGTACTCAGAACTGAAGGCAGAAATATATATTATAGAAACGTATAGACAATTTGGTCACTTCTCTCATCATATAATTTGGTATATATTTTATATACAGGAAGACACAGTGGTGTATTACATTCAATTTCAACTTGTATATACTATTGAAATTAATTAATTAATTGACGATTCACGAATTAAGGACATTTCAAGAACATCACAACAGGATATTTTTTCTTTAAATTTTGTATGGCCACACCAAATGCATGAAAGAGAATTAAACTATAGGATTCGAGTATATAATTGCTGTTTCAAGGATCAATAAGGAATAATTTCAAGGATGTTATTATACAAGAATGTTTTTTTTTTAATTGTCTGTATGCTACAACTCATGAAAAAGAGAATTAGACAAGAAATTGAGCACACTTCATATACAAAAGTGGATCAAGATCAAGATATTGTATAGAAGTTAAGTTTCATAGATCAAAGGTATTTCAAAGACTAGTATAAATAAACAAGGATATAATTTCAATTTAATTATGTGCGTTAATCCATGAAAAAAAAAAATAATAATACACGCTCTGTCAAATGGCAGTGTATTTACAACTCTAACACATATGCAACGAGTGGCGAAGCCAAAGAAATAGTATTCAGTTTTTAATATCACTGTATTTTTCTTATAACCGGCGTGAAATTAAATTAAATTATGGAAAAAAAATTGTGGGTGTTTACGAAACAAAATTTTCCGGAAAATCGACTTTTACGAATTATTCTCTATTTTAATTACAGACCATTTAGTTTTCTACGGATTTCCATTTTTGTATACAAAATTTAAAATTATACAATCAATACCCTAGTAACAATTTGTCCGTACTTTGAAAAATGAGGAAAATTAGCGTGGAAAAAATCCACATATTTTCCATGAAAAAGCTCAATTGGAATTTGTCCAACAAATGTCCATAGATGTTCCACTTAATATAATAGTATTTTATTTAGGTTAATTGAAATCTTTGGATTGTCAGGGTAATATGTCAATTAATATATCCGCGGTATTGCATTTACAATTTAATTCATTAATTATCCCAGACAGTGGGTTCAAATTTTGTATATTTCGCTTATTTTTAGATATAATCCTCACTCTTCATAATTTATTTTCATAATTTTTAAAACAACCAGTAACTCAAATCGATATATTGCCGAGGAATTTTGTAAGACTTTTCATGGATTTTATCCGCGCTTTGTTTATTGTTTATCTGCCAAATTTCTACAAAATTATACTATGAATTTATTATTTTAATTTTACAATTAAAATTACATTTTACGTAAGAAAATATAAATATCGCATGACATATTTTAGTCAAAATTCGTGAATCTACTCACAAAAAATTTAAATTCTACGGATATTCTGTGGAATAATACCAAATCAGCGAAAATATACAGACTATCCAAGGACATTTTTTATAAAAATCCATGGACAGGGTTGTACTTATCATATAAAATGCTAGCGGACATCCGTAAGAAATCCATAGATATTTCCTCGGATTGAAAATACGGACTACTACATATAATGCGGAAATTTTACGGACAAATTACGGACAGTGTTACTAGGGTAATTCCAATCTATTATAGAAGAGATTTTTATGAACGATTCATACCTTCAACAGATATAATAAGCTATTTTTCAATCGATGACAGAGAATTTTTAAATAAATTTATATAAAAAGTGAACATCCAAAATGGGTGAATAAATTTTAAACAGTATTATTATTTCAGAATAAAATTCAATCAAATAAAAAATTGGTCATATCTTATGATACACATGAATCGACTATAAAATTTGCTTCTATATGAAAGATTGATAATTGATTTTAATTTGTAATTTTGTATACAATGAATGGAAATCCGTAGAAAACTATGTGGTCCGTAATTAAAAACAAAATAATTCTTAAAAGTCGATTTTCCGAAAAATGTTTATAAGACGAAATACCAATATTTTTTGTCAGCGATACACAATTTTTTACAAAATTAATTCTGCGAAGGCCGTTATAGGGATGACTCTTATCGGATCATTACTGTATGTTAAGTTTTTTCCCACCACGAGTATATACACATAAACATATGTTATAAGACAAATTATTAAATCTATACGAGTATATGTATGACGACTTGTTAAATTTTACCTTGAAATTGACAAGACACAAGACATACAATAATAATAATAATAATAATAATAAATAATAATAAATAATAATAACAATATAATAAATTGAATATAAAAAAATTAAAAAATTAATATTTTGATTTCTTTTAGATGTTTAGCACAGCAGGAGGAAATCATATAATGGTAATGTGTTATAGGTAAGTACATAAATAGTATATAATATCTAACCATTATTATATAATTTCATTAGAAAAGCACACATATGATGAGATGATTATAATAATAACATACAATATATACGCGGTGGTACACATATAAATATATGGATGAATGGATGGATGGATATGGTTCTGTTAAAGTCCAAATAAATATAAATATTATAAAGTACCCGCAATTCAATATATTATTTTTATGTGGGTATTATTTTATGTATTTTTATTGTACAATATTTTGTGTTATTTTTTTTCTTGAATAATTGTCAGAAGGAATCAATCAATAATATATAATTATTATTAATAAATATATTGCATCATATTAGAATATTTATGCATAAATATTAAAGTATAAAATAAATAAATAAATAAATAAATAAATAAATAAATAAATAAATAAATATATTTAATTTTATATAAATTATTTTATAATTTTAATTTGAATAATAAAACTATAAAGTTCCAATTTTTGTGTGTGTGTGTGAAGACAAACTCTAATACTTTTATGAAGGTATTGTCAGAATTTATGCATATCGAAAAAATATTAATTAACAAATCACAAAACACACACACAAATTTGTTAATTGATAATTAAATTAGCAACAAAAAAAAAACTAAAATTAAATTTGTCTCAACATTTTTTGTTAAAATAAAAATTTTTTCATTTCACGTTTTTTTTTCTTATATTTTCTAATATTTAATATTTATTTGAATATTTTTATATAAGAAGAAATATATAGAATATTATTAATTTGTTGAAAAAATATTGTAATTACAAAGTAATTATGGGTTTTTTTTTTGCTGTATCGTATGAACGAGTGTACATGCTAATGTGGTGGATTTATGTGTATAGATGTACTCGTATTACTCGGTATTCAAATTATTATAAATATATACATTAATTTATATATTATTATTATTATTATTATTATTATTTTATATTGCGTGCTTTATGACCTTCCTCTCGTCGTGTACGTACAATCATTAAGAGTTAACTAACCATATTTTTATTTATTTTTTTTTTGGTGAACAAATACATATTTATAAAGTTTTTGCTTTTTGTGAATTTTTAGTATTGTATAGCAAATTAGATTTATACCTCTGTACCACATATTGCCATAAAAATACAAACAATTGTTTACAAATTTCTGTGCAGCGTGTCGATATTAACAACTTTTTTCACCATTAATTCATATGTTTTACCATTAATTTTCATAACTCAACACTATCGAAAGTTGAAAGAGATTTATATTTTTCGTTTAGTTTTGGATAAAAATAGATAAATATTAAATTTATTGTTTTCTGATTTTGCATAATGTTGAAATCAAAAACAGTAAATTATTATACCAATGTGGGAAATGTTGGAACAAATAATACCTTTCTCGTTGAAATGTGTTCGGTAAGAAAATTATTTGATATTTCTTTATATACTTATTTGTCTTGTGTATAGTAATTCGATGTCATATTGATTGATATAAATTGAAGTGTATCTGAGAATTGAGTTCCCGATTATTGGATGTGTTTAATTTAAACGCTACATATCTAATTTACCGATCTTTAGGAATACCAAAAATGAGTATTGTATTTCGTCAGATTGCTTAAAAAGCAATCACAAGATAATGATCGAAACAATTTCTTATATTGTTATATTTACAAAATTGTAAAATTTATTTAAAAACTGATAACCAATAAACTTATATCAAAAAGTCAAAATACCCTAGTAACAATTTGTCCGTACTTTGAAAAATGAGGAAATTTTTCGGTGGAAAAATCTACATATTTTCTATGGAAAAAATATATTTAAATTTGTCCAAAAAATGTCAATTGAAATATTTGGATGGTCAGGA
Source organism: Bibio marci (assembly GCA_910594885.2). Taxonomy (NCBI): domain Eukaryota; kingdom Metazoa; phylum Arthropoda; class Insecta; order Diptera; family Bibionidae; genus Bibio; species Bibio marci. The sequence goes on along the minus strand of OU343114.1, from coordinate 95,715,239 downwards.
TAATATGTTCAACATATTATCCGGGCGGTATTGTATTCATAATTTATTTCACCAATTATCCAAGCCACATTTTATCTATTGAGATATAATCATCGCTCTTCGTAATTTATTTTTATAATTTTTAAAACAACCATTAACTCAAATCGATATATTTCCGAGGAATTTTGTAAAACTTTTTATAGATTTTATCCGCGGTTTTATTTTTTTCTTGTTTATTACAAAAAAAAAATGCACAATCGATGAATTTTTGTCATCGTTCAGCATCTTAATTCCGTGCTCATAGAACTTCTGGTCTATCGGCAAAAAAAAACTGAATAAAACCGCGAATTGACATCATCGTCATAAGAAAATTTATTCTGCAAATACGGTCAATTCATAGGTATTACTTGCCAAAATACATGGACAATTGAAAGATATTTTTGTCTAAATTCGTGGATCTGCTCACAGAAAATATGAATATAAATTCAATGGATATTCTGTGGAATAATAGCAACGAGAAATAATTCTAAGGAGACTCCGTAGAAATTACCCTCGGAAATATGCAGATAATCCAAGGACATTTTTTTATAAAAATCCATGGACAGGATTTAATGATTAATCAACTTAAAAAAAAATGTAAAGGCTTACGGCCAGAAATGAAACGGAATATTCATTTAAATTAATATCAACTGAAATCTATATAAAATAAAAGCTCAATTTTTAAATTAGCTGGCGATAATATAAGAATCTATAGAAGAAGAATATTTTTATATGAACAATTTTGAAAATCATTTTAGATTCTTATTTTATATTAAATATACAAATATTCATATGTATAATATTAAGATCCTTTCGCGATTGGAAGACGCTATAGCTGGAGAGATATAGGTCCGGTTTGGAAAAAGCTAAAATGGGTTTTAATGCCATGCAGTAAGTAATATTCATTATTAATAATTTAAAATTAAAAGATCCACAAATTTATTAACAGCGACGCATATATGGTTATATGTGCCCATCTACCTATCTCTCCTACCTACAACATAGTAAAATACATATATTCAACAAAAAAATTATTATTAATATTAATAATTTTATTTTTATTGTTATTTTATAAAATGGATTTCACATCAAATATATCATTTTATTTATAATAATAACAAACAAACAATAACAACAAAAAAATAAACCGACAAAACATATGTAATTTTAGTTTAAACTTTGTTAAACTTGATCTTGATCTATTACGTATGCGTTCCGTATGACGATGTACGACCGTGCGAGATGAGATTAAGTTAAATATCTGCGTATTATTAATATAAAAAAAATAATAAATAAATAAATAAAATTGGTAAAGAGATGGAAGAGAGAATTTGTTGTTTGTTAAATGTTAGAGTATAAATTTGCTTCGGAATATTTTTAAATATATATATTTTGAAACTTGTTTGTGGCGGCTTCAAACAAGTTAATATGATTATAGTTTATATCTTACATAGATTTATTTATTACAAAATTTATATAAATGGTTAATTATATTTAACATAAAAATTGACAAATTGCTCTATATATATATTTATTTAATGAATGGATTATGTATATCCATTTAAGCCGATAAAAATTGTGTATTACATTTGATTTTATCTATACACTCGTCTATGTGTATTCACAATATACGGAAGACAAATCTGTTTGTAACACACAATAAAATAGAAACGATAATTTATATTATGCGGTCTCTCATCAAATTTTGTTGCATATCTTTAGAACCATGCCCAAAATTTAAATTTTCCATTTCTTTATACATTTGGTTAAAATTCCTTACACCTCTGGAAACTTTTGAAGTGAAAATTTATATTTATGCAAAAGTAAGTTCCGTTTTTTTTTGTTAAAATTACATTACAAAGTACGGCCAATCAGAAGCCACAACCTTCGCCCATCTTTCCAGCAATTTACGTCCACATACTACAAAATCAGTTAATGTCTATTCTCCCATTCTGATCGCATTAGGTGTCGTCTGCAAAACGAAGTTTTCAGCAGTTCATAGTACACAAAACCATTTTGATCTCACCAAATACAGATAGCATCACCTTATTATCCGAATTGGCTGTGATGGACAAGCATCACCAGATTGTACCCAACCTTTTTTTTATACACTTAGGCGAATCATAAAAAATTTTTGATCTCCATTTACAATTTCAGCTGCGGATTTTTTTGAATGAAAACAAAATAATAGTTCTTCTATTGTTCAATAGAAAAAACGGAACTTACATTTGCATAAAATATCCAATATATTATTTATTTAATGATTTGTTGCCGTATTTGTGTATTTCAAGGAATCGTGTAAAAGTGGCTTAAAAAAAAAATGGAGTATATGAAAAATTTAGTAAAAACAAAATCAGATAAAAAAAAAAAAAAAAGGATAATGTTAGAATCCTTGTACATCTTTCAAAATATTTAACTCTTTAAAATAAATTAAAACATTTTATCAGTCGCCCCGTTAACATTTATGTTAAAAACAATAATTGGATCGAATGTAAATCGTGCAGGTTTTGAAGGTTTTACAAAACTATAATTTAAGAGGATACACAAAGGACCAACAATTTTTCGTACACTATATATAAATATAAAAACTATAGTGAAACCACCGATTGAACAATTTTATCCAATTCAATACTGAAACTATATAAAGAGAGAAATCTTTAAATACACGCATATTTGCGCTAACTTAAATGTTATTCTAATTTTTGCGAATACCTAGTATAAATATAATATTCATACATTTACGTAGTTCCATATATAATTCATACAATACACAACAAGAATGATATAAAAATTACTAAAGTATTGCACAATAAAAAATAAAAAAATTAATAACTCCCTCTTCCTTTTTTTAATTTTTTCAATAATAATAATTAATAACTCAAATATAGACAGAAATTAATTACATTATTTTGTTGTATTTTACAAAAAAAAAATAGTTATTATTTTAAAATAAATTAATTATAGTTCTACCACATACAATACATCCATATGAAAACAGAATTATAATTATTAAATAATTACAATTAATCAATATATAAATATAGAAAAATAAATTATTATGTAAGTAAATATCATAAAAAATATAATATACATTATAATTTATATACCAAAAATGTGTGTACAATGGACCATGTCTAAAATATTTATAAATAAATCATCATCAAAAATTTCATCGCATAAAAAAAAAACAAACACACACACACACACACACATAGACGCATGCAAATATATACGCATTTACATCATCATTTATCTGGAAAATTGGCCATATATACATATATTAAATCTATATTCGACGACGAGTCTATAATAATAATAATAATAATAATAATAATAATATATATTGAATTTAGTTTATATAGTTTTTGTACAAATTCAAGGTAACAGAGAGATCAGTAAATATCCGGTGGTTGTATTTTATATATTATTTGATAAAATCCCTCATCTGATTTTGATTGTAATTATTGTAATATGAATTGTGTATATACAGTGAATACGCTACTCTATTACCAGTGAATTTATATGTATATACGTACAGATTTTTGCATGACCATTTGAAACGCTATAGAGTTATTACCAATGTTCCTATTATAAAAAATTCGAACATCATGTTCGGTGGTTGTTATCGATCACAGGTATAATTCGAAAGCATGCATGTTTTAGAATGAGATTATATAGAAAAATATAATAAATAATTGTTCATCGAAACTAAGAAATATGTGAAATTTTAATAAAATTCCGGGAAATCGTAATCAATAAATGAGCAGTCGTTCTAAACAATTACAATTTTCCACTAAATCAAATTACTATAATAATAGAACCCAAATCTATTCGCTAATAATACTATATTGATATGTTGTTCAAATTAAATGGATTAATTATGTGAGGCAATACTTGTAAGAATAATGATTAATTGAATTTAAGAGTTTGTGTATTGATTTGCTAGAATATTGTGTATTAAGATTGGTTTTCGTATAGCAAGTTCTGTAAAATCTGATTCTCTTTCATAGGGAAATTATGTATATTGATTGAATTCCATATCAGGTTAACATACTGGTGAAATTAGACAATATCTCTGACTTAAATGGAATGAAATTGGCATTTTTACTGATTAGATTCCAGAAAAATGTTTCATGTACGATAATACTCGTTTTTAACAATTTACAATTAGTATTCAGTACACACTTAAATACTGATTAGATTACAGATCTGGTTAATATGCTTTAATAATTTGATAAAATTTGGTACATAAACGTATATAGAGCCTGAAGAATGTAATGTTATAGTTCTTACCAAGTTATATGACAATTTTATTGCTTAGATCTAACTGATTTGCTGATCAAATTCCAGAAGAATTGTTATGTTTTTTCTTTAAAAAAAAGTTACATGACATGTGCATTTTAACAGTCAGAAGCATATCTGGCGAATTAATACAAAAAAATTGTTGAATTACATAAGTTTCAAGAAAGTTTGGTGATTTTAAATTAAAAACTCGCTCGTTTTTAAGGTTTTACAAAAATGTCAATCCCATTGGAATAAGGAGTCATTTTTTTCTAAACACTTTTGAGAACTTGACCGAAAATGATCATTGATATAGTTTAATTATTGTGGAACTACTCTCACTCCACATATATATATAATGGAAACAAATATACACAACAGTATTACTAGAGCATTTTTATTCGATTTACTAGAAATTTTGAACATTTAATAATAAGTTCCAAAGATTTTCGGAAGTAGATGAAACTATCCCTAACTCCTGCATCGGTACTTCCTTTGCGCCACAAATATTTTCAATGGAATTGATCGAGTATTCTTTATGTGATTGTATTTTTAGATTTAAGCATTTAATAACAAATATAGTAAATGTTTATGGAATAAGTAATGCTATCCTGATGCTCCAACCAGGGTGTAACGTAAAATTCAAATATTTGCAATTATTAGTGAAATGCTGAACTTAACCACTTGGTGATAAATAGTAAATTTTTATTGTAGTTTCACCCAAATACTATACTCACACACCTTTTTTGAAGCAGCCGCAGTCTGATATGTATACAGAACTTTTTTGCTGCGGGTATCAATTGGCATGGGATTTGTTAGGCAGTAATCTTAAAATCTAATTCTAAACTCACACAACAAATTGCACCTTTTTTAATAAAATATATAGTTATTTCAAAATTTCCAGGAAGGGTTTTCTGGAATTTGAATAAGTTATTGAGATATTGTAATGGATATTTTTTATGGGTGATTTGTGAGGATGAATTTCGGGAATGTAAGAAACATTTGGATATCCATTTTCTAGCAAATAACCACACAAACTATTAAATTCAATTAATCATTTTATCATTTATTAAAAATCTTTGTATACAAAAGCATTACTCAACAAGAAACTTCTTTCATCGATTACATTTTGTCCATTGGGTCCATTTGTAATGTCGTAGAGTAGAACGAGCACTGTATATGCGACGTATATATGCGGTGGCAATTATGATTGAGTGATGCACGCGTATACATATTTTTTTATTATTTTTATTTTAACTTAAATGATAATGATAATAATAATAATAATAATAATAATAGTTTATAATATATTCTTTTGTAAACATTTATAAGTTGCGTGCAATAGGGCGTTGCAAAAAATTCAAATTGAATTCCTCTTGTTGTCCGGATAATAAAGTACATAACTTTTTAAAATTTTAAATATAGTAATAATAAAATATATCCATATTTTAATTGATATGATAACCAGTAATTTTAAATTGCGTCACATAAAATTACAATAATTTGTGTGTTTTTTTTATATTTATTTGTCTTTTTTTTTTTTCTATATTATAATATCGTTTTGTTTTGTTAGTTATTTATTCTCAAACGTTGATTATTCTACAGAATTTATATATATATAAATATGTAATTTGCATGGTTTATTAAAACATATATATATATGTACTCGCGTATATAGCGACGCGACCAGGTATTAATATAGGAGAAAAAATATATATTTTAATATACAACAAAAACAAAATAATATAATATAAAATTTTTTTTGATATGTAATTATTTTTAGATTAATTTGTTAAGAATATAGTTTTCGTATATTTATTTTGTGTACTTGAAATTTGTTTGCGGAATACACACAATTATTCTCGTATGGTTGGGTACAAAAAACCTGTATTTAGGAATTATAACTTTATTATATTTATGTATTGTAAATTGTACATTAGGTAAATTATATTAATAAATATATGATATTTGCCTCGTGGTATTGATTGTCCTTCAACAAAATCGTGTGTTTTTTTTTTCCCAATTTTATTTAATACTTATATATTGGAATTAGAAAAAAAAAAAAAAAAAAACAAAATTATTAAAGAACATCTTGAAACGAGAAAAAAAAAAGAAAAGTAATACAATAAAAATTGAGCTTTTTTTGATTTTACTTCCCCACAAAAGCTAGATATTTTATATGTATCATATATGATTCATTTCATTAATTTCAATAAGGATATTTGTATTATATGGTTTTTTTTTTCTATGCGAGCCGTTATAGATAATTTTTGAAATAAAAAAAATAAAAATAAACAAACAAAATCACGTATTTCCCTACCAACACAAAAAAAAGGAAAATTAAAAAACGGTTTCGTCTCATTACACCAAAAATAATTATTATGCGAGCACACAAATTACCATATTATTATTATTATTATTATTATGTCAAAGTATTAAAATTTAAAAATATATATATTTACTTTTATATTTTTAATAGTTTATGAATTTATAAAAATTTTTATCCATTTTCCAATTTAAACATATTTTTTTTTGTTTTATTTTATAAACAATTAGAAAAATCACTTAAAAACGCATATTTTAGTATTTATAGTTTTGCATTAATATTTATTATTTAATCACATAAATAAATGCAGAACACCAGAGAACTTTGATTTTTAATATTATTAAACTATAATAAATAAATATAAATATAGGATTTTATTTGAATTAAAATTAACACTTTAACCGCATTACTGAATTAACTAATGCCAATATTTATAAATATTGAACAACACAAACTATATAAAATAAATTCTAAATTTATATTCACAAAAAAAGCAAAAAACAAACAAACAAAAATTTGCGTATTTGTTATATAATTTTAATTTTTAATTAATGCAATAATAATAATAATAATAATAATAACACAACAACGAACGAACACGCCGCTAAATAAAAATCATCATATTATGTAAAAACGTTTATATTTATCTGCGATATAATTTAATAATATTAATATTATTATAAGTAATCAAGTTTAACAATGTTTACCGGTCATCAGATGAAATCAAACTAAACAAATGTATTTTTTATTTATTTTTTTTTTATTATTATTATTTAAATAAATTAATATTATAATAATAATAATAATAATAATAAATAAACAACAACAAAAATTGTTTAAATATTCATCATTCAAAAGAGACCATCATCATCATCATCAGCATCAACATTAACATCAGCAACGCAACATCACACAGCGTTCGCAATCATTACGAAAAAAAAATCATTTATTTTGTATATATTTTTAAAGTAATTATTTTGAATATATCGTGCTATTATAAATATTATTAAATAATATATGATTTGTTAGTTCAATGGATGGATTGTAACAAGACTTACCTCGAAATTTAACATATTTATATTGTACATACAAGCACACGTACGCACACACACACACACACACACACACACACACACAATACCATTAACACACAGATTGGTAGACTTAAAGAGAACTTGAGATTTTTATTTTTTTGGTACAGGTAAATTATAGCGCATATATACAAACTATGAAATAGTTAAAGGTGTATTTTGTTTTTAACAGGGTGTAGTATAATATGTGATTTGAATTTAAGAAATTTATAATAGGATTGCGATGAGTAAATTTATTTAGAAAAATTTTCAATTTTAAATCAATAAGGATATTCATTTAGTTTATAGTACAATTGCAATTAGAAAATATTATTCATATAATTATTATATATATAATTATTAATTGTACAGATACGTGCCTATTTCGATTAATTGCTTAATTATGCGGTAAGTAGACCTATCGTTGTGCAAACCAATGGACAACGTTAACGAAGAAATCATACGATCATTTTTGAAAAAAATCAAGCAAACTGCGCTAAAAAATAATAAGGAAATTTTAAGTTTAATACAAAAAAAAAGTATCAAAGAGTCAAAATATCGTTTCTGATTTTTTGTGCTTCATTTGTTGTAGGTGCAATGTGCGTTTTTTTTTAATTATTCTACTAAAAAAGGGGGTAGTTAATAAATTGAAAACGAATGAAGACAATGTTTCGGGAAATAGTGTTCACTTTTCTTGGTAGAAACCGAAAAAAACAGAGAAAAAAAACTACCAAATTATAGAACTTTGGTAGTAACGAAAACACTATAAATTCATGGCATTTAATAAGTCTTGGAGTCCATCATCATCATCACGGTCTGTAATATGTAAATGATTTCTTTTTCAACGATAAATAAAAAAAAACCATTGGTATAAAAAAAAACATTGAATAAATTTATATCTTCTAATTTTTCGCACTAATTTTTGCACTACAGAAATGAAGAAATTATTTAATTTTTGAAAATTAAGCTTACGCTATTCTGATGAAAGTTTGGATATAAATATTTTTGGCTTCCCTATGGAATAGTTTATATCAAATATGATCATATTCTCACTCCACACTTATACCCACTTCTATATACAAAGTTGGAGCGTAGAATTGGTGGTGGTGGAGGTTGTATGGGAAATAGAAGTAAACAGCAGAAAACGAAGTACAAGGGAATTAGGCAGGGTTAGACGGAAAAAAATATGGATACGATAGGTAACAAAAAGGAACAGATATCATGATGGAACGTTGTTTTGTGAAAAGGCTATTTTTTTTTCAATGTATCATGATCCTTTGGTAACCGTAACTCATCGATTCTTCAAGTATATTTGACATTTCAATATGTAATTTTTCAAAATTATGGAAAACCATCCCATCCACTAAACGAGCTAAATATAATTATGTTCAATAGTTTAAGTTTAAAAAAAAAAAGAAAAAAAGGAAAGCATGGGAATTAGCTGTGTATAGAATTATGTTCTTGTTGAAACAACTGAAATATTATATATTAGAAATATATTATTTCTATTTTAAAGTGTACAAACATTATTAGTACAAATGTATTGTATATAAAAATATCGGATAAATAGTATTCTCGAGTAATTCTATTACTAATATTTGAGTCATACATGGAATGACCTCCGAAATAAGTGGGATTTGTGGTGTCACATATTTTTACAATTTGTCATTTAAATTCAAATTTTCAATCCGACAAATGGTTTTTTATTTTAATTTCATTCATTCAAATCGGATCAGGTTATATTTTGGAACGACCTATTCAAGATATTCATTTTAGATGATTATGGTCGAATTTTCAAATCGAATAGCTTGAGTAGAGATATTCAACGGGCTGAATATCTTCTATACATATTATAGTATTATTATTATTGCTTATAGGAAAACTATTTCGTTTGTTTTAAATATCAAAATAGAGAGCTTTTAACATAAAACAACGAGCAATGAATCACCACCCTATGACAAATAAAATAAATATCTTTTTAAATAACTAACTAATACCACTGTCATTGTAAATTAAAAAAAAACTATATAATTACATGAAAATATATAGATAGACAATGTATAAGTATAAACCTTTTTTTTCCATTACAATTCTATCCGAAGTAATATATAAAAGTACTTTACATAAAAATAAATTATATAGTGTTTTTTTCTTTCTATAATTTATTGTAATTTTATAATTAAAAAAAAAAAAACTATATAAAATGAAACTTTTTCTCTTCAATTTATTTAATTTGAATTTATTTAAATGTTATATATTAATAATATTTATCTATAATTGTTGTATAAAATAGTAATCCTCGTTTTACAATTGCCGTATGCAATTTAAGACAGTCTCTCTATCGATCGCTATATACCTTGGACACAGATTTGAATATATATAAAATTATAAAAACTAACTATCAACTGTACACTGCAAAAAAAAAAAACAAACAAACTATTTCTGCAACCGATTGACGGCACAGAATGTATTTATCTATTACATCACAAACACTTTATATTTGGTGACAAATACAGCTGAGGTACAAATTTAAATTGATAGTATTATACACCATTTAATAGATCACCGCAGTGTTTGCCGAACGTTTGCACAAATAATAATTGGTAACAAATCAAATTGATATAGAGTTATGGATTTCAGTAAAAATGTCGCAGCGTGTTTTTATTTTTCCAGTGTGTGTAGCATAATAATAATAATTACCTTCTTTTTTTCAATTTTAAATATGATAGACATTTATATCAATTTAGAAAAATTATAATTATGCATTTGCATATGTTATTAATTACATTTAATTATAAAAAATTCAAAATGTAATTATTTTTATTACGTGTAATGTAATATATATATTATCTATTATTATTGCTATTATTTTAACATTATTGTTAATTAAATATACATTTATTTGTACATATAGTGTTTATGCAAATTAGTGTACAATATTTATTGTAATAAAAATATCCGGATTGCATTCACCTATATAATTTAATTTATATATTAAGTTTAAAGTTAATTATTTATATACTCAGACGATATATAGCAGAAAGACTGTGTTCTTAAATATATTGTATAATACATTATTCAGGTAATATATACATAAAGAGAAACACACATACTTTCTAGAAAAATTCTCAAACTTTAAGAAAATCTAATAAACAATGTACAACTATAAATTTGATATTGGTCATTATAGAAATGCACATCTTTAACTGATGTTGTGTCAAAATTTCATATTACATTTTCATTGTTTAAAAGTAAAATTATTGTTGGTCAAACTGTTGGCTCAATTAATGGCAAAAATGAACTTTAAACTATAACATTGATTTTTTGTTTTAAATTTGGCAAAAACATTTTCCTAGACTTTTGAGATGATAAAAACGTAGAGTGACTCAATCATTCTTTTCAGCAGAAAAAATCAGCGATGACGCTTATTTCATATTTAATAATCAATTGGTGGGTGATGTCAATAAAATAAAATTGTCACATTTCAGATGATGAAAATTCACGTACAAGTTTTGAACAATCGCATTACGCATTAAAATATAAAATTGATTGTGGATTTTGGGACAAAAAAATTGTCATACTTGATACTGTGTTTTTCGAATGTGAGGAAATTGATAAGATAATGCTTTTACAGATTGCCTTTGGCGTGGAATTACTGAACTCGATATTTTGTACTGTTTATTTTTCAATAATATGATACAACAAACACATCACGTGACATTAATAATGAAGTCGAATAATTTTGGAAAAATATTCATATAAAAAGTTTTTTCATATTATATGCAACTCTAACGGAGAATTGAGTATTGCTGAATTGAGGATTTTAGGAGTTAATAATTTATAAATAATAATAATTTTCACATTTAAAAGTGATGTACCTCATACGGAATAGAACAGAAACAGGAAATTGAGTATTAATTCAAAGGACATTTCATTAACTGAAATTGTTAGAAAATATCTGTGTAATTCCATTGCAAAAGGTAATATCAGATTTCATCCAAATTGATGCGAAGATCATATACAGAACTGTAATTGTATTAGTAGAATTATTTCGCTTAAAATTTTCCATTATCCCGATTCAATTAAAAAAAAAAAAAAGGATATATGGTGAGAACAGAAACAATTAAATTACAAATGTTTCTGATGGCAAGAAAACTATTCTCAATATATGGCTATATAAAAATGTTTATTCCATGAATTCTATTGTATTATATTGAAAATATTGAAATAAATGCCGCTTTTTACAAAATTAGCGCAAACAATATATCTCCATATTTTAAAGACTTATTTCAAGATAAGCTACATCAATAAGCTTATCACAATTTTACGATCACTTTTATTTTCCAGTAATACTTTAATGATTACAATATCATTGAACTAAATCTACTATATATAATTTTTAATCTTCTTCTTTACACGCACTTTATAAATTAATATTAAAAAGGATCAATATGCTGACGCCATATATTAAATATGTATGACATTTTAAACGACACCGAAACTACAATATTTATATATTTATAACGTTATTGAATATTAGTAGATAATATAATCAAAATAAATGTGTTATCCTTTTAACACAACAAGAAATAAATGGTTGGTAGTTGCAAACACAATTTCTTTTATATTGGCTAAGCAATAAGATTAACAGACAAATCCTTATATATTATTTATATATTTAGAAAAGGATTATTTTCCAAAATACGGACAACACATCATCAGATTAATAAATAAAGAATATATGTAAAAAAAATACCTATACCCATTTCAAAATTTATTGTATTTACTTTAATCTTTTCAATAATTGTATATGTTTAAAGAAGTCAATTCATATACGCGGACGCATTAGGTCCGTTCGTTAACGTGTGTATTCTTTATATTATAAGTTTTTTTTTATAAGGCATTTATAAATTTTAGTTTTATATAATTATTTACAGTTAAATAAAATTAAGTTGTTAACAATAAAATATTGTCAAAATTATTGTGATGGCAATAAGAAAATAGAGAGAAAAAAATTATAAGCTTTCAATATTATTTTAAAGATCTTAAGAAAAAAAAACTTAACTAACAATATTATATATATATTATTCTATAACTTAAACGTCTCATTAAAAAAATCTGTGTACGACGCATCAACCAATAACATGATGTCATTTTATTGTTATATATATAAGAAAAATTTGTTGTTGGCTTATTTTTTTGTATATATCAAAATTTTCTTAAATCGTTAGGTTACGTAATTACAAGAGATATTCATCCAAGAATGAGTGTGTGTGTGTGTGTGCTGTGTGTTTGTGTGTGTCTATGTCTATATCTTTAGAATTGTTTCAAATGTGTTAAAAGTTACGGATGTTTGTACAGCATTGATTTTTGTGAAAGATTATTATTATAAAAAATAATATAATTGTCACATATCTTCTGGATATGGAAAAAAAATAAATAATAACCACTTGATGTGATGTGATATTTTTTAAAGAAATTCCTTCTAAATTCTATAAAACATCTTATAAAGACTAAATATAAATATATATTTATTTAAGAAAAAATATTCATAAATGTAAACAATATTTACCATAAAAAAAAATTACACAATAAATCAGTCATACAAAATTTCTTTTTCTCTCAATATATATAAATCTTAGGATAATCTTATAAATATACATTTTAAGATACAACGCGTAAATGCATTTTATAGAAAAAACAAAAAAAGGTATTACATTGCGGGTTGGTAACTAAGTGATTGCACATTACACAATTTTTTAAAAACAAAAATGCTACCTCCATATAATTTGCTAGCGGAAACTTATATGGTAAAGATACACTATTAAAAACACAGTGTTAGAAATGGTTTCAACGCTTCAAAAGTGGGAAGTATGTCAAAGAACGAACAGGTTAATCAGTAGGATTTAAGATTAAAAATTGGATTGAGATCTGTATTTCAAACACAACCATTAAATATGTTACCCAACAAGTAATATAACGTCGTTTAAAAGCAATGCGAATAATTTAAAGAAAATGAAGTGGCTGAATGAAAGGCTGTGTGTAAAAATATCGTGTGTAAAATGTTGCAAAAAGAAACGGTTTTTTGCATAGAATTGTTACGACTGATGAAAAGTGAATTTATTATGTTAGTCTAAATTATGTTGCAAAACCAGGTGAGCCATCAACATCAACTCCAAAAGCACAATATTTACGGTACGAAGATTATTGTGGGATCAGAAAGGAGTGCTGTACTATGAGCTTTTAAATCCACATGAAACCATTAATGCCGAACGCTACCAACAACAATATTGATCCATATGTGAACCGTGCATTGAAGGAAAAAATACGAACCAGACACGATAAAGTGGTTTTTCAATATAGACAATGCAACGCAACATGTCATAAAAATTATTAAGATCACTTTGAAAGCACTTGCACATGTTACCCCATACCGGATAGGCAAAATTCATAGAAAACGATAATAATAAATTATAATAATCTTGACGTTGCAACACAACATAACCATTTTATTATAAGTTCTTTGAAAAAAAGTTTCTTGAATGGCAAAAATTTCAATACAATACAATGTTGCGATATTTAAAACACAATTGATTTGTATTTTGCTGATAAAGATCAGAAATTCTTTGAGCTCGTTGAAGTTGTTCTCGCATTAATAATTTGTGTTGTCATAAATAAAAGAATATGCAATCACTTATTTGCCAAGCCAATATCCACTATATTATTAATATATATTGCTATTAGTATTTATATGGGCAATATTTGTTATCTGCTACCTGAAATCATAATTTTTACAATAAACATCAATCAGCACAGACACCACACAATAAAAATCAAAAATATATCCACGAGAATATCAATCAATTAAGAAAACAGGTATCTATAAATAGTTTCAAATAAAAATAATAAAATAAATAACATAATGTTGATTGATCAAACCCCCCTTCCCTCTCCCCATCCTTACCCTTACCCTTACACAAAGGATGTTTTATTTTATATAGTAACCACCAAAATTCAGAGAAAAGATATTAAAGAAATAAAAAATTAACTAAACAAGAAAAAAAAAAAATCATAAGAGCAATCTTCATACTGTCACTCATGCCATCATCATTCCCGCAGCAGTCGTCATTTTTAAACAAGTGCTTTCGATTTTTGTATTCATAGAAAAAGCACTTGACCAGAAAATATATTTTTATAGGAAAAAATAAACTTAAGAGTTTGTATTTAATAGAAAAAAAAAATAGAAAAAAAATCCTATTCTTCTTTACAATTTTTGTATCGCATAAAGGCGCGAGGATACGAAAAAAAAATGTTCACACACAATAATAATTAAAATAAATAAAAAAATACAATATAAAACATACCTGATGATGATGATGGTGATGATGATGATATGATGATTGTCGATACGTATTACTGCCATGACCATAATTTTGTCCAGTTCTTGATGGATGTTGAAACGGTCCAGACGATTGTATCATCATTTCGAATTCGTCTAATTCACTGTTACCAGCGTCATCAAGATTAATATGTGATAAATCGGCAGCTGTTATATCAATATCGGTGTTGGTGTTATCTTCAACAATTCCACTTGAATTTGACTGTTCTTCTTTTTTAATATTAATATTATCCGTATTGGTGTTTATTGTTACGGTTGGTGTTGTTGGTGGTGGTGCTGTTGTTGATGGTGATGTTGTTGTTATTACGGCTCCAGTTGTTGTTCCTATTCTATCATTCAATTGTTGATCATCGGCATTTAATTTTGATTCTAATTTTGGTGATTCATGATCAGATAATATTTCATTCTATATAAATATAAAAATACAAAAATTTAAATTAATAAAAAAATTCTACTATGAAAATATATAGCATAAATTACTTGTTGATCATCAGTCAAATCAGCCAATTGTAGAACATCTTGAAGAATATCATCAAATTGTAATTGTTGAATATATTCTCCTGAAAAAATAACAATAAAAAGGTGAAAATTAATTAATTTTTAAATTTTATTTAATTACACAAGAGAAATTATTAGAGATTTTTTGTTATAATTAAAATAATTTGTTAATAAAATATAAATTTTCTTATTAAAACACCGCAATTTATGTTTTAATAATTATTATATATTTAATGTATTTGTTGTGTATAAATAAAAATGTTAATGACCTTTGTTTATATTTATAAATACGCGCATATATTAAAAGTTAAATAATAATATAGAAAATGACAAAGTCATCATCTTTTATTTATATATTTATTGGTAGTGGTGGTGGTGGTGGTGGTGGTTGTGGTGTTGGTGTTGGTGATGGTGATGGTATAGTAGTGGTGTTGTTGAGGTATTTATAGTTAACTAGTCCAAGTTCAATATTATTTTATTACCATGCACTTTTTTTTTCACTTTGATTTTATATATATATTTATTCCCCAAAGTATGAATAGACAAAATTATCACTTATTCATCAAAAATAACAAAAATATTGTATAGAGGTGGTTGGTAGTCGATGAAATTACAAAAATTTTCATATATTTTTACCATGTGCTTTTTTAAACACATGTATTTTATTTTACATTGTATAATACATAAATGTATGAAGAATTTGTGGTAAATTTGTTATTGATCTTATAAAAATTAAAGATTTTTATTAATACATTGTAACAAAATATGTGATGTGATAAAAACAGAAGCGGTTAAATCAAGCGCCACAATTTTACTGTGGTCAACGGATCTGTATATATGAAAACTTCTATATTTTTGAATTTCAAATACATTTTTGTAATGTATGGGATATTATAAATATATGATCATAACACGTTTTAGTATGTTATTTTAATATTCTTGACGTCTCAGACTATATAATAATTCCATCCAACAACACAAGGAAAAACAGAGGAACAACTTTAACCAATCTAGAAAAGTATTTTATTTGTAAAAGACTGAGATCCTTTTTATAACTAATTTATAAAAACAATTGGATTTGAAAAGAAAATAATTTTGGTTTCTAGCAAATAATAATAACAATTGTGATTTTTTAATAAATTCTGTCAATGATTTTCTTATCACCTTTAGTTTATTTTAGAGGCAAATAGTGTGCATATATTTGTTTAAGCAGAGAAATTTCCAATTTATCGTGTTCATCACGTATATGTAACCAAACACAAGAATTTACAAAAGTCTTATCTGGAAATTTTTCACTCAAAAATTATCAGGTTGAATTTGGTAAAATTATAGCCTTATAATCGAACCGGATTGTAATATAACTGTGCGAGAGATTTCACATATAGAGATGTGTAAAGTATCACACACAACAATTATAAATCATTTAAATAAAATGTTATGGATTCATTAATAATGTCTATGTTTTGGTTCCACATATATAAATTGAAAGCGAATCACTTAATTTGGTTCAGTTTTTTGCTGATATTGTGATCAGAAATTCTATTTGACCGCAGAAAATCATAAATTGACAGAAAAATGGAAAAAATTTATCGAAAATAATTGAAAATATATTATTGATTAAAATCATTTCGTATATCCCATAAAATAAATTAGTTTCATTTCACTCTAAAAAAAACCCAAATAACTTTCTTTTCAGCGATCATGAAATATATTAATATGTATATTAAAAATTGACAAATTTCACATTATTATGTCATATTTTAATGTTAAAGTAAGTGAATTTACCATTATTTTAACGGATATCTCCATTCATGTTAAGATAATTACAAAATTTAATCAATTTCCACTTCATTCATATCCAAGTAATGTTTTTAAAATTGCTTAATGCATTCCGAAAAATATTGATATCCGATTTTCGATGTCATTGACATTTTGTCTAAATGTATTGTATAATATTATAAATTTAATAAATTCTTCTTCAACACAATTAATCAATTTCATATTTTTTTTTACATTCATTATATTAACAATAAATTATTGTATGTCATATCAATTGTTATACAAAACGATGATCACGATTATAATAAGCGACATACAAAAATGAGAAAACAAATTATTCAAATGAAGAAATACTAAGAAAAAAAATTATCTATTTTTTATATTCTTTATATTTTCTCTATACATATTCTTTACATCATCTTCATATATAAAAAGAACAGTCAAAAGGATAAAATAAGGACATTTAAAAATAAATAAGTGTTCACACCTTTATCCTTCTATTTAATAATAGTAATATACAATTGTGTATTTTAGAGACGTTTTTGGACGCAAGTAAAATTATCTAATTACATAATATTTTTATGTAATATAAATATAAAATAACTTAATGATGTACATTTACATATATATTACATGAACAGGGTGTCCGCGTGAATACAATGCAATGTGAAAAAATACTAATTGACATTTTTTTTTATTTATTTATAGATCGATCGCTCTCGGTCTGTTTTCGAAAAAAATTATAATTTATTAATACCCTTATAATATTACATATTTATATTGCTAGAATACCTAATATATAAAAATATATTAAATAATTTTTCATCCTATGTCCGAAAAATAAACGGAATTACGTTTTAACATTTGATACTGAATACTAATTATTGCATCGTATATTGTTTGTCAATTTCTAATAATTAATGTATATGACAAGAAAAATAACCAATACAAGTTCTAGAAAAATAACCTTTTCGCATATTTTATGTCGATCTTCATGAGTGTAGAGATTTGCGTTAAACGATGTCTATTGAAAAAGATAAATTTTTGTCAGTGAACGATTTAATGTATTTTAGCGGAAGAATAGTTTTATTTCGTCAATCCATTACGGTTATTTTTCGGACAAAGATTGTAGTATATAATAGTCTGTGCGTACATACATTAAAAAGTGAAAACAACGTAATTGACTACACACCCACACAGCAATATTTTTCTAATATATGTACATTATTTAAGGGAAGGTTTTCATCTATATAGCGAGACAAAAAATGAGGTAATTTTCATGATTTTTCTTTCTTTTCATATATATAGAAATTAAATAAACTACCAAACATTTTTGATACATCATTAATAACTCATACGATACAGAACAAAATGTTTTAGTAAAAAAATATTGTCTGACCGTCTCAAAAACAAATGTCCAATCTCAGGTAATGCTATACCGTATTCGTAAAAGGTGTTTAAAATTTTTTTGTAAAATATGAAATTTATTCGAGTTTACATAAAATCAAGAAAATCACCTCATTTTTGACTCGCCATAAATGATGATCTGACAACCTCCCCTTTAAACTTATTATAGTATATACGATATGTAATATAACTACTAATATATTGTCCTTGAATGACTGATTGACTGGCTATTATAATAATATTTACAAATAAACTTATACACCTATATATATTAATATTCATGTCAGTTAAACGACACTATAAAGTTATATATAATATTATATGTTTTTAATATATTGTTATAACAGCAGCAGTTCTAATATAGTTAATACACTAACTAGAAGTAAAGTTTTTATGGTAAAATATTGACATTAAATAGTGTTATACAAATAAAAACATGGGCTATGTAGAGGTGTGTAGAGTAATAAATACTGTACGTATACGTATACGAAAAATAAATATTTAATGGAAAATTAAATAAACAGTAAATATATAGAACAATAAAAAGGATATTAGTTTTAGTATATCTTCCGAAATATAAA
Organism: Bibio marci; assembly: GCA_910594885.2. NCBI lineage: Eukaryota > Metazoa > Arthropoda > Insecta > Diptera > Bibionidae > Bibio > Bibio marci. The sequence goes on along the minus strand of OU343114.1, from coordinate 95,695,880 downwards.
CAATAAATTAATATAATTTGTATATTGAAATTGTAACATATTAACAATAAATTAATTTTATCAATTTAAATTGTCAGATATGTATTTTTCAAATAATATTTAAAATTATGATATAATATTATCGCGTGTGAATTGATATTTAAAATTTTATTTTAAATATATTAATAGTAAAAATTAGAGTTATTTTTACAATAAATAATCATTTTTTTATTTTATAAGCCACATCGATTTGTTGTACATATTTTTAATAAATTCGTTGATATCAATTCATTATTCTCACAATCCATCAAAATTTAAATATACAAATTATATATTATTATACGTTTAGATTCACTGATCTCATAACCGAATGTAGTAATACATATAAAAAGGAAAAATAAAACTATAAAACGTGAGCGATCAGTTCAAAATATGCGACGGCGGCAATTTCTTTTAATAAATATATAATATACAAAGAAATATTATATACACTAAAATATAATAAAAATTATAGACAATATGAATATTGATCTTCTACATAAAAATAAGAATTTCATTTAAATTTTTATAGAACATTCCGATCTGTTGTCTGTCTACACATTTGTTAGTATATTTTGTTATATATGAATTATTATTTTTATTATTATTATTATTATTACATAAAGATATTTATTTAAAGATTATAAATTTATACGAGTCCATTGTTACACTGGTTGTCAATTAATGTGTACTGAACAAACACCGGTTATATGGTATATGTTAATAAATTTGAACTTAAAAAACAACTCATGCGTTTCAGTTTTTGACAACCCCTTGTAAGAAATTTCAATTTTAATATATACTGGTACAAAAAATAAATATATTTTTAGAATATATTAACATTGAAATGATCATTAATAATTATTTTTTCTTTTTATGTTATATTTAAAAATGATTTTTATATTTTACATTATAATCGGAACACCCGACGCGAAACACTATATTTCGAATTATATCTAAATTTCTATATAAATTATAATATAATCAATTTGCTCATTTATTATATTATTTGTGCACATATCTATTATTGTAACATGTATCATTTATATATAGAGAGTTCAACGACTACCTCAGTTTCCTATTCTTATGATATTTATGCGCGAATGTTCTATATTATAAATATATTATTTGAAAATTTGACTTTTGTATGATTTATTATAAAAAAATATATAATAAACTTTAAAATATTCTTTTTCAATAAAATAATATAATAATAAATTTTTTTTACTATACAAAAGATATGCTTTTAAAAAATAAGAATAACTAGGTTTTTGTATTAAATTATCTCTGTTATAAATATAAAAATCTATATAAAAGAATAAATTTAATTTGGTGAAATTTTAAATTACCGCAAAATTCTTTGTGCATTGACAATTTTACTATAAATATGTTTAATTTAAATAAACCAATCAATCTCACACGATGTTGCGATGTTAAGTTCAGTTTTTGATTTTTCCATATTTTCCAATATATTTGTATAAAGACGAATAGAAATAATATTGAAGTAAAAGGTTAAGGCTTAATGTATTTAAAGAATGCGCATATAATAGTTGATGATGATTGACTCAATCGGTTTTTAAAATTGAAATCATTTAACATAAATAAAATACATACTATGTGAAACGTTTGTGAGGTGTTTATGATCTAATTCGCAACACGGAATGACACAGTAGATTCAGTTTTTTTTTTTGCAATACACAATAATGTCATAAATATACAAAAATACAATATGAAATTATAATTACATTATTGAGTAATAAAATTAAATTTATTGTAAATAATTAACTAAAATATATATCTTAAATTTGTTGAATTTAATTTGCAGGTATAATTTAGCAAACAAATAAATTAGATGTAGCATCAGTTTGTTCCCAAGACGTGGGACCCCACCATAAGATAACACAGGACTAAAATTCATATACAGTGAAAACTTCAATGTAAATCCGATCCCATAAATTATAAGCTCTTGTATTGAACCGTTTTTGTAGACCAAACGATTTTACATTAAGAAATCGTTCCCGCATCTATTCAAATTCACAGTCGCTCTTGTCAAACGCTCAATTTTTGAATAAATGTATATTGAAATGCAGAAATACAACAAATATTGAAATGAAACAAAGAAAATTAAATTTAAGTTTAAAAGAAAAAGTGAAAGTTATATATAATATCTGCTGTGGAAAATGGTGATGGAATTGTAAATGTTGCAATAAATATGGTGTACCATGGGTCGCATAATTTTCAAATATAATAAGAAATAAAGAACATGGTGGTCAGAACATTGAAAAATGGCATGAATTTATGTTAGCAAAAATTCAACAAATGCAAATCCGATCAACTGTGATTATAAAATTTGAAGTGCATGAAGTATTTCAGCTTTTATTTCTTTAAGAAAAATTTAACTTCATTTGTATTGTTAATTTTTCTATCATTCCGAACATAAACCGCTGCCATTTGAAACGGTTCACTGTATTAATATACAAATAAAAATGTAATATATTATTAATTTAATATATCCTTTATAAATTCAGGATTCAAAAAAATCAAGCATTTCATCAATATTTTATTACAAATATTGTAACATTTAATAAAATGTTATAACCAAAAATTTCTTAAAAAAAAAATACGTGATAAGATTTATAAATAAAATATTATAAAAAGAGAAAGATTTTATTCCAATTATAAGAAATTAATTTCATTATTAACATTAACTTAGTTTCCGTTTTATTCTGTGACAAATGTATAACGCGATAAAGTGTATTTTTGTATATTGTCTTTTTACACTAGTCTGATTTTAGAAAAAGTGAATAGCAGAACAGTAGTCATCGATTGCTTGTGTGATATCGCAAAACAAAATATAGAGGTTTATAGAGGATACAATAATGGTGATTTTGATGTCCGAATGGCAAATCAAGCGCCGGACAGTCGGAAAAGTTTAACTATACAACAAATTGCAAATATTATTGAACAAAAACAAACGCTGACAGAGCTATAGAGGACGAGCTATAGCAGTTACTGAAGCAAACATTTTTACGTGCTACCACACGAATTAACGATAAAATATTACGAAACCGCCAGAGAGTGCGAAGAAAGTTATAGATAATATACTTTGATTGAAATAAATTATACAATACCTCAGCGCTTTCAGCTCGAAACGGGTGGAAACTAAGCGAAAGACATAATAGTTTAAAACAAAAAAGCATCGCATACAATAAATATACATTTCAGAAAAATAAAAACCAATGTCCATATTTATTCTTTTCTATATAATAATAAATATATTTCGTATTATGAAGTGAAAATACCTCTTACAATTATAATATTTGATAATATAAATTATTCAATGATTACGCTGCAAAAATTTAGATTAAAAAAAAAAGGTATTGCCGATATAAACATAAGACTTTAAAAAATGATTTTAGAAAGTTTTTCATATATCAATGGTGTGACAGAGCGTGTGTGTGTGTTTAGTTTTGGTCCTTTATACAACAGTATTTCTTCAATATATAGATATACTACAAAACCCATTTATATATGCGTGTGAATAATATGTTAAAAGTAAAATCGGCAGATGCCGCTGTTTTTTGAATTTTATTTGACTAATGATTTTAATTTTATTAATATATAAATTTATGAAAAATTGAAAGTTGAAAATAAATAAGGTAAACTATCAGTTGTTCCGTGAAGTTGGTATAGAAACAATTTTAATCTATTTGTGATTGTAACATTGGCGAAGATTTAAGAAATAGTACTCAGTTTTCAATATCACTGGGTAAAATTATACTAAATTATGAAAAAAAAAAATAATGTGGATGTTGACTGAACTAAATTTTCCGGAAAATCGACTTTTATGAATTAACATCTTTTTTAAATTATACGGGCCATATTTTTAACGGATTTCAGTTTTTGTTTACAGCAAATTGCAAATTATAATCAATTTCCAATCTTTCATAGAATAGATTTTTAAAATCGATTCACACGTTCAAAAGATATGAACAATTTTCCTATCGATGATGGCAAAGATAATTTAAAGAAAATTTGTGGTACTGTATAAAGTGAACACCCATCCAAATTGTACAAAAAATTTATGCAGTACCATTATTGCATACAAAATTTCAATGACATCAAATGGAAAATCGGTAATATCTTTTGAATGTGCGTGAATCGATTTTAAAAATTTCAGCTATGAAAGATTGGAAATAGATTATAATTTGAAATTCTGTACACAAAAATGGAAAACCGTTAAAACTATGTCCTATAATTCAGAAAGATGATAATTCTTTAAAGTTAATTTTCCGTAAAATTTAGCAAGTAGACATTCCAATTTTTTTTCATAATGTAGCCTACTTTAAACTCGACTACCAGAAAAATATAGTGATAGTGCAATCTGAAAACATTTTTTTCACGATTGGCCGCCACTGGCAATGTACCACAATTTACATTTATATTTTAATTGTATTGTGTTTAACCAAATTAATTGTATTATTTATTAAATACCGCAATTAGTGGTGTTCAAAATAGTAAAGTAAGTGCATTAAAGATATGAATTTTGGGCGGGAATCAACTTTTAAATTAGTAATTTATATAAATGTAAATAGTTAAAAAAGAAATAACTTCTGATATATTTCTCTTAAAATCTTTATGTACGTTTTTATATGACAATTTACAACTGTTTGAGATATTCTCCAATTAATACAAAATACTTTAATCTTTATTTCAAGTCATAAATAGTTGACATAAAATCTGTTCTAATGAATACAAAATTTTGTAGTTGTAATAAACAGCATTAATTTATTAACATATAGACGCACGTCACAGCTACACAATAACCTTCTGCAAAGTTATAGCTACATTTATATTTAATCAAAATAAAATCTTAATGATTTTATTATTTTTCGATATATAACTTAACACATAAAGTCATTGTATATTGGTCACATGTCTATATATAGTGCAGAAAAATTAGTGCTGGTATAATTCGCAGTTACAAAAGCTATAAACTGTGTATAAATGTTTCTTCGAAATTTGAATAAATTATTAACTTAATTTTTGTACAAATAACTACTCAAAAATTTATCTCAAAGTATATTTTTTGTAAATCGGTAGTGTTACCTTATATAATATAAAAATAAATTCCATTGAAAAATATTAAATCCATCCAATATTTTTATATTTATGATTTATGGAATCTTATCATTGCATGTATTATAAATAAACTATATATATAAATATTAATAATACCCTCTAGAGACGATGTCTATATATATTTACTATTGTAAAATAGCTGAGGGTAAAAGGTTACCTTATTTCATAAATATATATATTTATAATTTTGAATTGAATTGAATAATAAATATTGAATATTAACAATATATAGTTTAAAAAATAGTTAAAACCATTTTTGTTTGGCCGAATTCTATTGGGAATTGAGTTGTTATAAAAATATATTTATTGTGTGTTAAATATACGATTGGAGGAATAAGAAGGGTCTTATAGTTATCCCATCGATTTATATACGCCATTATTATGTTTTTTTTTTTTTTTCATTATTGTTCCTGTTGTGTGTGACAAATTATTACGTATGTATAAATAAATATATATCTCTTTCTATACATCCATTGTAAAATTATATGTTATTCTAACACACACACACACACACACACACCTGCCCATATACAGAAATTATAACAATTATATGGTGTTATTAATGGTAATACACACAACGTATACATTAATAAATTTATCGGAAAAAAATTATTCGTTGTACTAACATATGTGGATTAAATGGAAAGTAATGTGTAATAAATTTATATGTAAATGGGTTAGGTCAAGATTAAACATATATTAACTGCTTAATACAAAAGAAAGATAGAAATAAGTAAAATAATCATGTCAATTGCAATATTTACAATAAATTAGTTAAGTAGATATAAGTTTGAAGTTTGTTTTTTTTCATTCAACATCACTATACAAAAATGTTTTTTTTGTATTTTCCATCAATAACAAATAAATATATTATAACACAAAAAATCTTATATAGTCAATCAGCGCAAATAATTTTATAGTTTAATAATATATATATAAATGCAATGTAATGATAATATCTTTTATAGCCTATACTCAAAAACAGACACAGATTTTTACACTTTTACTACTTTTACCTATTTAAAATAGCTATAAACATAATACACTTATATAAATAATATGTATATTGCGATGATGATAAAGTCACCTTTTTGTCATGAATTTTGACAGTTCATATATAAAATTGCTAGTCATCATTAACATGCAATTGTTAATATATATATATATATATGTATATGTTTGGTATATGTATTATATTACAATGGATATGGATAATCATAATAATAATATTGTATCAAGGTAGGTATGTTTACAATGTCTTTAACTATATATGCTCGCTTCTATGTCGTGTGTATACAACATTAATATAATATACATAAAAATAGTGATATTTGAAAATTTATTTTGCAGCATAAAAATTATTATTATATAATATTATTCTATCTATCTATTTATTATGTTATAGGTGTACCATATATATTCCATATACTCCATATACTATTATACTAGGTATATATCAATGGAAATCTCAATTTGTCTATCAATCCATCAATATATATTTATATATGCGTATAAGAATATGATTTATATGATGATTGGCGGTGTAAATTATACGGTAATATATATTAAATATTTGTATCTGACAGATCGTTGTTTTTATGATCAGCACCATTATTACATAGAACGAATGTGGGGAATGTTAATTTTCATAAGATTTATTATTAAAAAAAAAACACTTGATAAACAACTGAAAAATCTGATTATTTACCTAATGTCGACTATAAAAAAATCTGAACAAAAATGAAAAATGTTCATAGGAAACATACAATAAATGGGTACGATTCGTTAATTCCAGGATTTTTTGGATTACTAAAAGGTTCGCAAAAAAAATAACTATATAGTTATTGCGAAACATTTTAAGAAAAATACCTCATCGAATTACATTGAGAAAATGTGTTGTTCAACACAAATCGTTCTTGATGACGAGCAGCAAATAATAAATGAAATAAATTATTATTTTCAGAATGTTTAAGACACCACTTTTTTTTTACCATATATACAATTATATTCTAAAAATAAAAAATGAAATAAGAATTTTTTCGGATATATTAATTAAATAAGAAACAAAATACATATACTAAAAATATTTTCTGTCAACATTTCTATAATATTTTATGTTTCACCTTAATAATATTCTCAATATTTGTGATCAAAACAAATCCAAAAAAAAAGTATACTCCATTATGATTTTTTTCACAAAAGATAAAATAGTAGATCGAATTAACAAACGTAATTTCAAATTAAATTATTAATTCGAATCCAAATAAATAATGATTAATCGATAAAATACACTAATAGCATAGCATTAACAGACTATAGACTAACAAAATCGCAATATTATATCAAACGATATATTTACGAATAAGATTTGATAGTAAACGGACCGGAAATTTTCTCAGGAGCTTGTTTCTGTATGACCCGCTGTATATAAATCAATCTTCTAGTCGAGTTCTGCTAAAACAAATATATGGAGATGTATATTGAAATATGAAAATAACAAAAGCAAAACATAATATTAATTTTTAAAAAAAAATTTAATTTATAGCCCAATTTAAGTGTTTAATACACAGCATCCAAACTGAATAGAATTTGTTAGACAATTATATCCTATATAATTATAGAAGTTTTCCAGAATGTCCTTAAGAAGATCCAAAATTTGACAAAAATAAGAAATGATTAAATTGATCAGTTTCAAGAGCCTCGATATTGAAGTTCTGAAAGAATTGTTTATGGAGGAACCTAAGTTTCAACCAAGATATATCAAAATCAGATAACAAATGGCCAATGTGTTCAGTTTTACTGGATTCCTATACTCTAGTCATGAATAATAATTGTAGTTTCCCTATAGTAACTTGCATACAATACCATTCTAAATTTCATCAAAATCGAATGAGAAATGACCAAATTGATCATGGTTCTTGAATTATATTATATTTTTGTTATCTATTTAGTACTCTGTCCTTGAAATTTATACTTTATACTGTTTGAATTTTTCAGAATTTCACTATAGAAACTCCCAATTACATATAATCAAATTCTCAACCTAAATTTATAATTACCAATATTAGTCCTTATACTAAACGTACATTCGAATGTGGAGATGATCAAATTAAAGGCATTTTACTCAATATCATTTTCAGAAAACTGTTGATAATAATTGGTTGATACCATATATTGGATGTTAATCTTAGAGAATATTCGCAGTTATATACAGAGAATCGCTAACAAAGAATATTATAATTTATAAATTTATGATTTTAATTATTTAGAAAAAAATTAAATGATTTTAATTAATTAACAAAAATTAAATGATTTCATGACTATTTAAAAAAATAAAAGGGTGACCTCATCGCATAGAGTTCATCTACAAATAATAATTGAATACACGAAAAGGGTTCAATGAATATAACTAATATAAAAATGACATTATAGTGTAAAAGATAAATAGAATAATTTTTCTCAATTGTAAATTTAATTTACACACAAAAATAATAGAAATTATAATTCACAAAAATATAAAAATTTATATTAATAAATTATTCGATTTGTTATGGTCAATTATGAGAATTTAAATATATTTATATATTCTCGTGTATATTATAAAAAAAAAAAAAAACCAATTAAATATTTCCGCCCAATTGTTTTTTTTTTCTTTAACATTTTTCCTAACATATGTTTTTTAATTGAAAATAATTATTTTTCATTTGAACCATTTAAGTCAGTGTCAGTGTCATCATTTTATTAACACATTCGTTTAGAATTTATGAAATTGTCAGTCAACATTGTATGTTATATGATAAAATAATAAAAACACATAAAGCTCGCAATACATTTAAGTCGAATTTTCTAAACAAAAAAAGATATGGACCACGGAGAGAAGACGAGATGGAAAAATTTTTGAAATTATTGAAATTAATCTTTCCTTAAATATACAATAATTTCCTGTATATGAAATCAATATAAACAAACTTGCATATAATGTACCTGTATATTTCTATATAGGAACGAACACGACGGTGGGGTTGTATATCATTTTCGCAATTCATCTTGCATGATTATTGAAATTTTTTCTTAATATATTACATACGAAACAAACGAGAACAACATAAGAATATGAAAAAATTGGTAGAAAATTCCATCGTGCCTCTTATACATAAGCTATAAAAAAAAAACTATATCCTTTAAAAATGTTAAAATTAATAAAATAGTTATTATGCAATTAACGTATATTCCAACCTAATAAGAAGTAACTTATAGTTTAATTTAATATTAATTTTATACAGTTGATTCTATTTTGTATTAAAAGTAAAAAGTATTTTAGTTTAGGGTAGTTGTTTTATGGTGTGTATCGAAAAAAATTTCCCAAAATAATAACTTTTATATTGTAAATAATGTGGATATTGATTGATTTTCCAATTGATGTTACTAAAAATGTACGAAAAAAATTGGCAGACATCGTATAAACATCCACGGTATAAAATTTGCCTGATGCATCGTACAGAAAATCGGTCACATCTTTTGAACGAGTAAAACGATTTTAAAAATTTCTTCCACACAAACGATTGTGAATCTTAATTTAATTCCGAAAATTTTTTAAAAATTATCCATATAAATGATTTTGCCGGAAAATTCCACCCAATTTTTTTCCATAATCTTTTATACTGCCAACTAGAATTACTTTATAGATATTGATATTGATATCCGAATACTTTTTATGAGCAGCCCCTATGCACATCTGATGGCAAATTAATATATAGAGTATAGTTTTTGTTAAGTTAAAGTTAAACTTACATATAAATTTTATAAAAATTTTTTCAAATGATTATAAATTTAAATGCTGTTAATTTTGTAATCCAAAAGAATGCGGTTTGTAGAAACAATATTTATTTTCACTATATAATAATTCAATAAAACTATCACTTATTTAATATTTATAACAGTCTCTTTTTTTTTTTTTTTTTTATCTTTTAATTTTCCATGAAAACCAAACTTTTTATAATTCACTATAATTTCAATTTCACTCCCACGCATAAAAGTTATAGTTGGCGAAAACACGGTCACAAAAATGTCACCATAAAAAATGATAAATAAAACATGAAAAACCAAACATAAACGCATGCAAATTATATATTTATTTTAATTGAAATTTTCACTTATGAACATTCACAACTTATTCGCTAGACTAAAGTATTACATGTAAATAAAACTAATAACAAAAAACAAGGGATGATTTTACCATCCCTTAATATTTAAAATATATATATATACCTAGATATTTATGTATATGTAAAATTTTAAAAAGAAAACTTATAGGGGAATAGTTTTATAAATTAAATACACGCTCGCACACACGCACACAGTATACACACGCGCGTTTGATCACTTTGAAGATTTTTCAAAAACTATACCCAAAACCAATGTTCGTTCTATATATCATAGCATTATTCCCGCAAACGAAGAAGAAGAATCGTTTCAAAGTGAACAACAACTGCGCATTACATTATATGGTATTAATAAATTAGGTAAAGAAACGTACACTATATTACAAATACATATATAGAAATGGGATACGATGTGATGATGGTAATAATGAAATATAATAAATACCGATTACCTCTTATTTCTTATATATTTTCATTTATATACAAAAAAAAAAAAAAAAAAAGCTTTGTAAAGAAAGAAGAGAAAAAAAAAAAACGTTAAGATTAAACGAAGCGTTGACTTGAATGAAAGAATTAAAAAGGCGTGGCGTCAATGTTATGTATAAAAAAAAAAGTTATATAAATATTATATTTAACAATGGCAAAAAATATAACTCAAGAATATACATGTATTTTGTGAGGAGAAATATAAAAAATAAAACACAAAAGACCGGTTTTCCATTTCAAGTTTTTCCATCAGCACAGCGCGCACACATAAAATGGGGAAAATAATAAAGCTTTTTTTTTTTTAGTTGGTACAACTACTATTTAAATAACTCATTAATTATTATTATATGGTTAATATACATTTATTCGTTTTAATCGGTATATTTTTTAAATAATTTTATTCATAAATAAATAAATAAATAAATAAATAAATAAATAAATAAATAACTTTATTTTTCCCTTAAATTACAAATTCCTACCCATATACTTGTTTATTTATTTATTTATATAAAATAAATACAGACATAGACTGAAATTTATACTTTTTGTAAATACGCATAATATTATATAATTTTATATATCATACTGTTACAAGAAAGAAAACCTAAATTATTATAAAAAGGGTCGGGTCGATTGGGGATCTTTTGTATTTTATACAAATGTGTGTGTGTGTGTGCGTGTGTGTTTATGTGCTACAACATTAAAATCAGCATGGGATCGATTTTAGACGTTTGCACGCATATTATATTTGAATGTATACAGAAATACTCTTATGCCTTATTATATACATAATATTTATAGTATATATGGTTAGGCAGTTACCTATAGCAACACACATTCACAAATACACATCACACACAAACACACATATAATATAATATCAACATTTTTAGGGAGGAAAAATTAAAGGGATGATTTGAAGAGGTTCTATTGGATATATATTCTAACTATTCTCTATAGAAAAAAAAAATTGTTACATGAAATATATATAAATTTAAAAATGTATGGTTTCTTATCTATGCACATATATATTTGATAAAAAAAAGAGATTAAAGTGTATATATACTTTTAAATGCACACAGCTTATCCAATATATGTATATTTCTATTGAAATATGCAGTAATTCCAGCTTATACAGATTAAATATATGTTAAGCTTTATATATTTAAAGATATTCTAGTGGTTTTTTCATGCAGCCATAAATTCTATTATATATAGAGCTATATGTATTTTTAATCTTATTTAAGGTAATTAAATTGATGTCGAATAAAATTGGATTACATACAGTCAATGTATAAATAAGTTAAATATATTTTTTTACGAATTCAACTGCCCAATATCAATACCGTAGAGTGCAGGTCAGTAATAAGTTATAAATATATGTTAATTATATTTAGGTATAGCAATTTATTTGTACCATAACAAGGCATTTTAAATCAATGGTAAAGTAAACTTTTAAATCAACACATCATTTAGCAGCTAAAATTTATTGGTAATTTTTCGGGTGGCATTGACTAATTAAAAGTGTAGGATATGTGTCTACTCAATAAGATTATATTATTTGATTTATTCACAGAATTATGATAATCTTAAAAATGTTTGATCTTTGTATGCGTATTTGGTATAAAATTATTAAAAATCATGGTTATCAGTCGTATAATTTGTATATTTCGAGCCCTCGTAAAAGCATATACGCAAGAATATGCACAAAATATACGAAATTTCATATTAAAGAATCGGTGGTTTGTATAGGTACGAGCTCAAATCGGAATGGGCTACTAAAGCCAAATTGTTATATATCGTTATATTGTGAACAAAGCATTTCTAATAGATTTAATGAAACAATGTGATTTTATCAATTTCTAATATATATACTATAAATAAAACCAGTATACTAAACATAAATGTGTATCCAATTTTAATTTGACGTGTTTTCGATGGTGCATCATGATCCGATAGATACAAGATGTGATTTTAAAACTAAATGGAATTGTCAAAAAATTCTCTTCGGCTATTTCCTATATAGTTATGGTTTAATTTAATATAGTTCAACCATATGTTAACATGAATAATGGAATGTCTCCATATGCGTTAAGAACGTTTGCTATACGAAAAACTGAATATTTTCCGGAAAATTTATTAGGAAAATTACCAATTTTTTCTTCTTGTATAATTATGTCTATTCTGTCGTACCGTATAACATATAGTGATATTGTAATGTGAATACTTTTGGTTTTTTTTTTTGACAAGACGCCTCCTCTGCTGCCCCCAGTAATAAAATTTAACCAGTTAACTGTTTTTGGCGATTATATTCGTCACGAAAAAGGTGTATAATTTTGCGTCAGTCCGAGTATATTCGTCATGAGTAATAAGTATAAGAGAATTTGCAAGACGTAATTTTGATACGCATTTTTCAAAGTGTTCGAAACAGTTAACTGGTTAAGGAAACCTTCTGTCGGACAGAACTTAAATACATTCTCCGATGTGTCCAAATGGGCAAACCGCAAACCGTTCGATGGAATCAGGTGCGTATTAGTTGCGATGTATTGTGTATATATATAAGGTATTTACATCGATTACCCGCGATTACGTCTGACTCAGTGGAAACGTGATCACTTACGTATACTTATATGTAACTATAATATTTTCATTTCTTATGATAAATATTACCTTTAAATAAATTTTTTATACATAAATTACAAGACACACACTCATCAAGTAAAAATAATAATAATAATAATAATAATAATATAAGACTATACTTCAGAATATACACATGTATAACGTATATTACCATCGCGTTTGGCGGCATATGGCTGGCCATACATAAAAGAAATAATTTTTATTTTATTTTTTTCTGAATTAATAACACAAATAAAAATAAATTAATACATAGTTTAAAGAAGTTATTTTCATTTGAAATATTATATTATACCTATGGTGAATGTCAGGAAAAGGTTAATTAAACTAAATATTTTTCTTTTATCCCAGCACACACACACACACATTTATATTCTTATTAAAAATTCTATCTATCTATAATATGGTCATTGCCCAAATTCACATCTATAAAAATTATTTTACTCATTTATACTTTCAATCCAATAAGTTAGTGGTGCTGCATGTGTTTTGTCATAGAAGTATAATGGTTTTGTTAAAGTATATACAATATAGAAGAGATTTTGTGGCTTAATCTATTTTTTTTTTTAAATAGTCATATATAATTAATATTAAAACATTCGTGATCATAGTTAATTATTCATTTTGTTAACTGAATTTTTCCATATATAAAGAGTAGAAAATATTTTACTGTTGTGAATCAAGGGATCGTTCACACATCATATATATATAAATAGTAATATATTTTGTTATGGATATCAAGACCGTGTACACCGTGTGGTGTACTTTGTGTGTGTGTGTAAGAAATTCTATATCTATACAATACAAGAAGAATCAAAACAATTCAGAATTTTTTTGTTATTATTAATAATAATATTTATACCAATTAAAATATTTAAGGAACACCAAAGAAAACAAAAAAAAAACCACGAAATAATAATAATAAATTTAATTTGATTTAAAATAACTAAAAAATAAATTACAAAATGGTTCTCCCGTGAACAACTGAAATGAAGAAGAAAAAAAATGGCGCATCTCGTGATCGCATCTGATCTTTTATATTTAGCGTATGGAAGAAGTATATATTTTCTTATTATATAAATGTAAGAGTATATATATTAAATATTTCTTTAAAAGTTATAATAAATGAAATGTGCGACCGCTGTTTTTACGTTGTTTCTTCGCTTTTATAAGAACAAAAAAAAACTTGCAGGTTCTGATCTTTAGAAGAAGAACAAAAAAAACAAAAATAAATAAATAAATAAATAAAATACGAGTTTTATTTGATTAATATGTATAAAAGTATAATTTCGAGGAGGGAATATAACAATATAATAACAATGAATAAGATGAAATGTGGTTTTTATCGTATACATTGTTCATTTAATTAATTTTATTATTATAGTACAATTGGTTGGTCTTCTTTGCATATGTACGCGGCGATCGCTTCTTTATCTATATCAATGATATTCATATACAAATACAATTAAGGAAGAAACCGGTATATGAGGAATATTAATACGAGACACGAACCTTTTAAATAAAAATGAAATTATATGATCTTTACTATGCGGTGTAATTGTTTTTTATTGTATTTATATGTGACCATTTTTTTCTATATATAAATATTAAAAAGGATCCATATTTTTATATTCCGCATCAATTGTCAAATTGATAAGTATTCTTTGTAGGTATATAAAGAGATTTAAAAATCGTATTATAAAATGACCAATGAAAAGTTAACTCAGAAGACTGTATATAGTTTCTTGCAGAGAATGTGGCTATCCATTGAAAAACCCATCATTTTAACATAATAATTACATTGCAACGGCAGCCAAAATTTTTTATGATACAAAAAATGTATTTATTTTCATATACGGAACGGTTGATTTAAAAATCGTAAGGAGAACACCAAAAATGCGGTGAACCTCCTGCCCCATATAGAAGTCATTCATGATGTTTTTTTGATTATACGATGATAAATTATCATTCTTTTGATATGATGTTTGATATTGCATTTAGACAGTGATCGGCCAAAATAACTCGTCTCTTTTGTTATACACAAAAATTTTCCCTTAAGATTTAATGGAAAAAAAAACGTACATTACAATATCACGGTATTTTTTTAATATAAATAGTTTGACGCAGAAAACATAAAGTAAGAAGAAAAAATTAATTTTCCGGAAAAAACAATTTATATCCTTTGTTTTATTTTGATAAATATATAATCTTAAACATCAGATATTTTTCCAGAAGTTTTAGTTGTTTTTACATTGCATCAAGTTGTTCAGTGTCGGATGCACAAATTGTTATATAGAATAATTTATATTCACCATCGATCATCTTCAAATCGTGTTACTACTCCCAAGTAGAGCTTAAGCATATATTTTTTCAAAAAAATATAGATAAGTGCGAGTGTGCGTAATATAGAGTAGACATTTTTATGTCCTTTAAATAGCATTCAAAACACCATATTTTTAAAGATATTAGTTAATTTTCGTCCATAAATGTACGGCAACTTCATTAACTTATTATAACCTATTTTCTCCTATACCTGCGTTTAATTGTGTTTTTTTTTCATGATGTTTTAATTATATATTTCATCGATTTTATTATTTTTAATTTTAATGATATGTATGATGGAAATTGAATATGAACGCATTTGGGCGATCATATCTTATAAGCACGAGGAAAATGGGTAAAAACATTATTGAACATTTTTTAAATAAATAATTTTTTATATGTGAAATTTGAATACACACCGGTTTGCATGTACAACAAATGCATGCGTACCTTAAATGAATTTCGGAATATTGTTGAATATGATGAGGTGATCGTTGACTGTCCATAATGTCTACAATTTTAAATTGATGAAAACCGAATAAAATTTAGAAACAATATAGAATGAATCAATATAAATCGAATGAATTTTTAACAAAAAAATCAGTGATAATTGTCGCATCGATGAGAAAATTATCGTACAATAAATGTCACGTTCTCGATATAAATTTAATGTAAAATTACACATAAATGCTATGTTTTCACTATTGATAAAATTTACAGCAAACATTAGAGTAAATGAACTGTCATCTATGCGAAGAATAAAGATTTTGATATTTCTACGATAGAGTTGTCACTTAATAAACATGGTAATGAAATTTAAACAAGTCTACTATTCTTTGGTTCCAAATAGCTATAATTTTAGTTTTGTTATTTTTTTTATTTCTACAATTACACCACTTTTTCAAACATTTTTATAACTTTTAAAGTGGTAGTCATAGCTAAATCAAATATTTTACAAAATTGTAGCGAAATAAATTAGTTTTAATTTTTTGCCAAAAAGATAATATGTTGCGCTGTTAGATTTTTAAAAAAAAATTAATTTTAGTACAAAATTTTTGAAAAAACATATTTATTTTTCAATTATATTGTTCAATAATTTGAAACGGAAGTAAGTTATAAAAAAATGTATAACACAATTTAATTCAAAATTTAATTCTCTACAAATTTGGTCTTCTATAAATTTTCTGTATTTACCTTACTTTCGAAATTATTGGTCCATTAATGATGAACTGACGAGAAAAATTCTTAGTATAGCGAAAACAGAGTCCCAAATCGAAAAATGTTATTTGGTAATTTCGACTTAGAATTATGTCCTCCATCACCCCCTTGAACGAATGTGCAACGCTCATGGACACCCTGCATACAAAATAACTTTATATACACACAAATAAATTTCATTCAGTGAAGACGACATAGCAATAGGGAAATTAACTTCAGATTACTTAGATTATAATCATCAACATGTCATATATGTTATACTCAAAGTGAAACATATATTATATATAGGATGATACAGTCAAATTATGTTAAAATTACTCTTCATATATGAAATTATTTTTATACAATTAATTCCATTATATATTAAATAATTCGTATAATGGTTAATCTTTGAAAATGATGCTCGCCCCCACAACACCGAAAAATATATATGTTTTGATTTCATTAAACAAAACAAATGTTAACTCCATAGTACAGAGTAAAATTTTGATACAATATATTAAAATAATAATCAAACAAAAAGCAAATTATTATTTGTAAAATTATTTTATAACGCACTAATTATTCGAAACGGCTCGCGTTCAATAACCCTGTTTAATTTTAAATAATTGGTGTATATAATATATAAATTATTTAATTAAAAATGATACATACTAAAATGTGATATTATTTCCTGATAAATTAATAATAATAATATTATAAAATTAACAATATATAATCGCATAACACAATCATTATAAAGGTAATACCGGCAATATGTAATATATAGAACATTAATTTCTGTGTGAGAGATAATTTCATTCATGTATTCAATTTTTATTGTATGGGATATACGATTTCAAATATAATTGTGTATTAAAATACAATAAATGAAGATTTTTTTGGTAAGTAATTGAATACAATAACCTTATTATTATATTCAATTTTATTTGTTAATTCAAATTCAAATAAACTACATTTTTTTCTTCGTCTATATAAAAGTGTAAACTTGCAATTATTGTAATTATTTTGTATTACAATATTTGAAAAAAAAAAATATTTTTTTGAATAGTCAGCATAACTTTTTTTTTAATTTAAATGTGTATTTTGTGTATTATAATATTTTTATATACTAACACTAATTTAAACTAGACAGTTCCTAGACAAATTTCTTTCTTTTTTTCTATTTTTTTTTTGTATTTTTAATATAAACATAATAATAAAATTTTGAGAAAATCATCATCATAGCTGAAAAGTGTTAACACACATACACATAACTTTAGTATAGACATTGTTAAATGCGATATTTATTATAGAAAATATAATGACAATGGCAATAATATATTTATTGATGGTAATGATGATGTTAAAGAAAAAACTATGTGTTTGTTTATATTATGTGCATTCATAATATTGACCGAAAATATGTGTTAGTAATTTATAGACACACATTTTTCAAACAAAAATCTCATGTAATGGTGACAAAGTAAATTTTTGAAACATCATCATCATATTTAAAAAAAAAAAAATAAAAAAATAACACTGTCGATGATAGTTTTTTTTTTAAAGGTAACAAGTTAATTTTATTATTATTATTATTATTATTATTATTAAAATAAGTGTAAATAGAAAAAAATGTTTGTTTATTTGTATATTTTATATAGTGAAATTAATATATTATTGTATTATTTTCATTCATTTGAAATATTATACACAATAAAACATATTTCATTTAATAAAAAAGTATAATAATATTATCATCATCGCTTAATATACCAATAAAATTTAATAATATATGCAAAGTATTAAACCAAATCAATTCAATCCATATCGATTTGATTATGCAAAAATTAAATGTCTGTTCAAGAGAGATGATATACTAAAATGACCTTGAGTTGGTCTACGGTATATATATCTTCCTCAATGATGATAATATATATATGCGTATTTAATAAAATGTTAAACTTATTGTCAACGTCATCATTATATATTATCTTTTTAACACATAAAATATTGTATATATATATCTCGTACTCGGTACCAAACGTTGCTCATCGTACCTATATATATATAATGCATGCCTCAAACTATATATAATAACATCAACCATTAAATAAATATGTAACAAAATATAAACATATTTTTTTAGCCATGTAATTGATATACAAAACAGAGATGAGAATGCGTATTTATATATGTGAAAATATATATACACGCGCGTAGCCGTATACGAGATGATGAAGAAATATTTGAGTTCTTGTTACAGTTTTTTTTTTTTTCCTATATTCTGGTTTTATTTTGTATTTTGGAAAAGTGCAAACACATAACAATTTATAGAAAAATAAATTTCATACAATTATTCTGCACTTTTCTATATTTTTTATTATTGTATAACCTCAATTATGTAGTTAATAAATAATACCACTAAATATTATAAGGTCAATGCCTTACTTTTTGAGATAGGTTTTGTTATGTACTTACTGCATGTATGATATGATAAATTAATTTTTCCGAATCGATATTTAAAATCACAATTCAATTATTATTTAATGATAATTATTTACATAGAGAAAATGCAGCAGTGGTATATCAATTGGAAAATCTGTTATTTTCTGAATATGCGTGATGACATTTGACTAAAAAAAGAGCATGATATATTTTAATGTTGATCCTATTCGAATAACTTTTTAATCAGTTAAAAAAGTCTTAATTATCAAGAATTCATCCATTAAAGCTTTGGACATGGCTGCTCCATTGACAGATGAAAAGTTTATCGATTGATATAATAACATCAAAAAAATTTCACATATTTTCCATGCAAAAAAATATATTAGAATTTGTCCAAAGAATATCCATAGATTTTCCACTTAATATAATAGTATTTTATTTAGATCAATTGAAATCTTTGTTGTATTCATAATTTATTTTTACCAATTATATTCAAGACAGTGGTTCAAATTTTGTATATTTCGTTAAATATAATCCGCACTCTTCGTAATTTATTTTCATAATTTTTAAAACAACTCAGCAACTCAAATCAATATATTTCCGAGAAATTTTGTAAAACTTTTCATGCATTTTATACGTGATTCCTTGATCTTATTTATTAAAAAATACACAATCGACGCATTTTTGCCATCGTTTAGCATCTTCATTCCGTGCTCATAGAACTTTTGATCTATCGGTAAAAAACTGAATGAAACCACGATTTGGCATCATCGTCATAAGAAAATTTATTCTGGTAATACGAACAATTCACGGGTATTACTTGCCAAAATTCATGGACGATCCAAAGATATTTTTGTCAAAATCCGTGGATCTGCTCACCAAAAATATATATGAATATAATTTCTATAGATATTCTAATAGCAACGAAAAATACTTCTAAGGAGAATCCATAGAAATTATCATCGGAAATATACGCGAATAGTCCAAATAAATTTTTTATAAAAATCTATGGACAGAGTTGCACTCATCATATAAAATTCCAGCGGGCATCCGTAACAAATCCATAGATATATTACCTCGGATTGAAACTACAAACTACTACATAAAATGCAGAAATTTTGCGGACAAACTACGAACAATGTTACTAGGGCAGACACAAATAATCATTTGATTCTTTAAAATATGTAAATAATATGGATTGGGATACAAAATAAAAAAATCCTAATTTTCCCGAAACGAACTGTGAATATATATCTTTAATATTTTATTGTGTCAACGTTTGTATATAACACTCAAATCGTAATAATAATAATAATAATAATAATAAGCGACTTAATATGTTATTTCTTATTATAAAATATATAAAAAATTCCAGTTAAATCATTTTCATAAAAATGTATTTATTTATATATATATATTTGTAAGTATAATTCCTTACATATAGTCAATAATAATAATACAATATGGGAAAGAATATGTAAGTATCACTTCATGTCTACACTTAATGTCATTCTAATATGAAAAATGTGTCAACTTATATGTATAAAAAACGCTTTTTTATTATATAAGTTTTCTTTTAACCATACTTTCAAATCACAAACATTAACTCAACTTATATTATGCTGACGTATATGTAAATAAATATCTTTAGAAGTGTTACAATCTGAATATTATGGTATTTATTTGATGTCATATACTTAGTTATATATGAGAAATTGTATATGTGTGTTACATATAATAGTGAAATCAATCTTAAATTATATAAATTATGCAACTATTTTATAAGATTAGCAAATAATGGAAAAAACAATTAAAACAATTAAAACAATTCTTGTTCATTTTTCTCACAATAAGTTTACATTCGATTTGAAGTGACCAATAATTATTATTAATATTACATATATTTTACAAAGTCGATTCTAAAGATATTATATAGATATTATTCTTCATAGGTTCATAGTTACACACATATATATGTATTACTTTCTTTTTGTATGCCATTGGTATTTTTTTAAAAAAAAAAAAAAAGGAAAGAAGTAAGATTTCAAATAAAATTTATAAAATTTATAAAATGTATAAAATGAAAAGAAAAATAAAATAAAAAATGCATACGTCATTTGAAATATGACTTTTAAACACCGGCTATTTTTATGTGTGAATATTTATATATATATAAATATCATATATCCACGAATATCTTATATCCCTGCAGTCAATTTTGAAACTAATTCCGTATAAAAATTAATTCTTCAACTATAGTGTAAAAAGAACTAGTTACAGAACTATTACTAAAGTAATGCAGATAGAAACAATTTTAAATACGCAATAATACAAAAATATGACGAAACAAAGATAAACATAAACGTTTTTGAACTGTTATAGAAATTTATAGAATTACATGTGCTGTTTTTAGACACTGTTTTAATTTTATTTTTAATAGGGTAATGAATTTCGTATTAAAAACACGTATTGTGATTTTGAAGTGAAAAAGAATTAAATTACCATCCAAAATATCCAACAATTTTAGTACAGTAGAAGAAGATATGCACATTATATATCTATCGAGAGATTGTTCCAACAATATGGCTATTTTGGAATACGAACCGCTACCAAAAATTATATTTTGAAAAGAAATTAATCAATTGGTATATTTGGAATAAACCATTCCGTAAATGTTTCAAAGAATTGCGTTTTATTTTACGCAAGGAAAACTTAGATGTATCACGGAAAATTAAAATTGAGCTGATGTAATTTAAGAAAAGGTGATAAACTATGAAGCACCAGTTGAAATAATTTAATAAATATTTTTTTAAATATGAAGTAAATTATTATTTTGTATTAAAAACATAATAAATATTAAATTATATTAAAATATATTGTCTACGATTTTTTTTTTTTGTAAAGAACTAGTTAAAGTACTGGTGAAAGAATACATAATCTAATTAAAATTAAAATTAACCAGTTCAGTAACTAGTTACAGAAGAACTAGTAGTAGTAGTAGTAGTACTTAAGTGTTTACATTTGAATTAGTTCAGTAATTGGTTACAAATTAACTAGTTCTTCAACTAGTTGTAAAGTAATGCAGAAGAGGACAATTGTCTTTTCGTAGGACATCTCAATGTTAAAAAAAAAAACAGTTGGTAACATGTAAAAGGGGGTTTAGCGTGGAACCAGTACTATTTACTTTGTAACTAGTTGGCCTACAAGTAGTAAAAATAGTTCTCTTTCCTGCCGGGATGTATAAAGAAAGAAATTTATTATAATACTTAAACACATATATTTCTATCTATATATTTAACAATACAAAAGTTAATTTTAAGTTCACAAACATTTGTATTACAATTTATTATAAATAAAGTTATATTTAATATAAAAGAAAATCAAGGAAATTTTTTTTATATTGTATATAAACAGAATATAAGCTAATGCTGTGTTAAGTCGACTTTTTCGTACAACAATGGCACAATCTAATATATGGAATAATATGCGGTATATGTTCATTTAATGACAGCAATAACATTCAATATGGCTGCACCGACATCATCAAAATGTATTATTATTTTATAAATTTATTAAGGAAATATTATTTTATACACATACACACAGAATATGTCTATATCAAATTGTATTGCATTATAGTATTATATATTAAAAGCATCATTATTGGACATATTTATATATATATATTTTTTGAGAAAAGATTATTGTTATTTCGTTATTATAAGGTATAGAAAAATATGTGTAATTTTATTTTGTAAACCGAAAGCAATATAATGAAGATGTACACACATATTCGTATAATATAAAGAAAAGATGAAGATATATAATTATACATGTCTTTTTGAAATGAATATAAATCCCTTTTCGTTTTTTTTTTAATGTGTGCATATATCCATATGTATCCAATATTTTTTTAAAAACCGGCCATAAACTTATTATTCAATAAATTTCCTTATAATAGAAAAAAAAAAAATATACGACTGTGTTCAACAAATACAAAGACTATGTGATGGTTTAATAAAAAAAAATATCCTTTGCAAAGTATGCAATCTCTAATAAATATATAATATTTATCTTTATTTTTTGGAAACATTTTGTGACATTAAAAAATTATCGCCGGTGTCACGCACAAACAGATAGGTGAGTTAGAACTTTTATTAAAAACACAATCCCGATATTTTTGAGCACGCATAATATTGAAAGTTATCGCATATAAGAAAAAATTAATAATTGAATGTGATTATACTATAAAAAAAAAAAACCAAATCTTTATATATAAAAACTTGAGCGTATAGAAAGTACCATCTTCTTTAATATTAAATAAATATATATGTAAAAGAATAATATATCGTATAATAAAAAATTATAATTGGCTTAAAGAATTTATAAATATGATATTTTTATGTGTTAAATAATATATTAAATATTAATTTTATATGTACATTATTAATAATATAATTTTATCTGCGTTAAGAAATAATCGCATTATTATAAAAAAAAAAATGTATCATATATGATTCATAAATTATTATTATCATCTTCATCGAGGTTATAAATTGATCAATAATTTTTGAATTTAAAATTCTGTATTATAAAGTTTTAATTAAAATTCAATCAATTTAAGCAAATAAAATCATATATAACTCTATTTTGAAGGATATCGAATCGAATAGACGTCGAACATATAATTTGGTTGTATTAGTATTTGTATTCTATAAACGAACAAATGCGGTAACTATATACAAATGGAGTAATTTTCTTTATGAAAATTGAGCTCACAACCTCTACGGATTGAATTACACAAAATTTTAATTTTGACATTTTATTTGCGATACAACGATTTTTTTTTTTATGTAAAGACATCAACTATCTAATCCGATAGCCATATTTTTTAAACAACACAATTTTCAACAGTATTTAAAACACACAAATCAATTATCACTAATTGTATATTTTTATATATTGAAGCGGCAAGTATTGTGTGTCGAACGGGCAGAGCATAAAAACCAGATTACGAAATTTGCAATATATTACTATATTTTCTTATATGTAGCCGAGGTTGACAAACTACATTATAGAAAAATGTGTTGGTAATCACCCGGCTAACTAAATTTACCCGACAAAAAATTATATACGAATAAAAATTTTCAACAATACGAACCATCCATCATATTTTTTTTTATCGAATTCCATATTTTTTTTAAACATAAAAAAAATATCAATTTTCAATCAATTTCATAGAAGAAATTTTTAAAATCGCTTCACACATTCAAAAAATATATGACCGGCACAATTGATATTACGTTCAATGTCAATGAAATTTTTTATGAAATAAAAATTGTAAGTTAATATAATTTTTATTAACATCAATATTATAAGAAAATTGGTCAAAAATCTTTTGAACACGTAAATATCTATAATACAAAATATTCTCTTTCCTTCTTCAAAGTTAAATATAATTATGGTTTGTTAAAAAGATTAAAAATCCATTTAAATTTAGTTTAAAAAAAAAAAAAGTGTTAAATGTGTTAAAAATCTGCTTACGGCTATAAGAAAAAAGTGATCTGAATATTATTTCTAATGATTCGTTCAAGTAATAATATCATTTCGCGAACGTCGACAATAGTTTGTCAAAGTTCTTGAATGCCGGTATTACAATAATATACATCAAAAATATTGAATATCAAACTTATATATTTTATCGATAATAACAATTTCTTTCGATGTTATATAGTTTCCAGCGGTTTAATGATGCGGATCCAGATTTTTTTAAATTTAAAATTATATCACATTTTATCATATATTATTTATTGTACTATCCCATGGCTTACCATAAGTTTATTTTATCATTTTAAATTTAATACTTTCGCATAACATACACTCGAGGAAAATAAAATATGGCAAATTCATTGTTACATGTAGTACCATTGATGCGTGTTATTAAAAAATAGAAAATATGATAACAATATTATGCGTTCAATATAATATATTATAATATTTTTACATTTTATTGGAATATTGGATATTGTGTAATAATGTATTTTTATGTCGTTGTCCTTTATTATATAGCACTATACTATAGTAAGTAAAAAAAAAAATATATTATTTATAATTCTTATATTTTTTGATCACGTTTCTTATCATTTATTTATAGATTCTGATATATGTGGAAAGGAAAGAAAAATATCTATACAATAACTATTTTTTTTTTTTTTTATTAAATCCGCCTACATTTTTATCACATTATATTATATTTATGTCATTATATCGTTTATTTTCCATATATTATATAATGAATTTTTCGTATATAATATTTAATATATAGGTAAGAAACGAAACCATCCACACCATTCATTATTGTCATTTTTTTTTTTAATATAGATTAAATATATTTGATTCTATTCACAAAATATTATATATATTTTATAGAATGGAGTTATAGCAGCACCAACAACAGTAAAGTAGTTTTTATCTTATGTATATAAGAAGTATTATTTATTATATTGTATATAAAGAAATAAGCCCATTTATACATGTATGAGTCTATGTATAACATATATATTAAATACATTATATACAATTTATTACTTTATATTTATATACATATCATTTAATAAATAATAAATAAAATCCCGCCTTCGTGAAATAATATACGATAAATAAATAAAATGTATATAAATATAAAAACTAAAGTTATAAAACCGCGCGCATAACACAATTACGTATATATGAAGGAACTCTCACACAGCCCCACACACATATATCAGAAAAAAAAAAAGATAATAAAACATTATTTCCATATAGAAAAAAAAGTATAAAATTAATAATAATAAACATTATTTTAAAAACAAAATGAAAACATTTGCATGTTCCACAGTTCATTTTTCATATTGAAATAAAAAGAAAAAAACCAAACCAAACCAAACCGAAAATTGTCAAAATGTCAAAACCAAATTAAAATAAATTATTTTTTCATTTCTTGATTATTATTATTATTATTATTATTTCTATTTAACAGCATGGTTTCCATTTCGATTATAAACATTATAAATTATTATGATTAACAACAACTTATACATATTTAATTCAAGTACTTTACAACAAAAACAAAACCATACGCATATATGGCATACAGCAGCAACCACAAACCTTATCCATCCAATATGCATAAAAATGAAATAAAATTTATAAAATTATCAGGTGTACCGGTATCAAATGAACCGAATTTTTTTTTGTGAAGAATTGTTCGTCTTTTGAAGCAAACCAATTGGATGTCTGCAATTTTCAACTTTATTCGTAGAAATCAAAGTGCTGTACAGCCAATGGGTGTCCCATTGATGAAAAAAAAAATGGTAGTCGGAAGGAGCCAAGTCTGGTGAATACGGCGGGTGGGGTACCAGCTCACAGCCAAGTGCTTTGATTGTATTCTGAACCAGTTTTGCTTTGTGTGCAGGTGCATTGTCATGTCTTCTGCAAAATTATCTTGCCGTGTCTTCTGGCCCATTCTGGTCGTTTTTCGATCAATGCATTGTTCAAATCGATTGTTGTCGGTAGCGATCAGCAGTAACAGTTTTGACCAGGTTTTAGGAGCTCGTGGTACAACACACCTTTCTTTTCCCACCAGACACACAACATTTTCTTCTTGCCGATACGATTTGGTTTTGCAGTCGATGTTGATGGTTGTCCTGGATTAACCCATGATTTTTTTCGTTTAGGATTCTTAAAATAAATCCATTTTTCATCGCCAGTAACAATTCGATGCAAAATTGATTTTCTTTCGTGTCTGGCAAGCAAGATTTCACAAGTGGTTCACAATGATTTGATATATACTAAAATATGTTTTACAGATGTCATAGCAAGCAAACAAAATAAAATTAAGGCACGTTCACTACCCAATGTTCTCTATCAAGAGATTTGTATCGTGACGTTCACTTGATACCGGTACACCTGGTATATTTCATTCTATGGTATATTATACATTTTCTTTTAATAATTATAAACGATATATATTTTTTAATTAAAAAATGTTTCAAATTAATTGGAATTATTTATATTATTTATATGCACACACACGCTCGTACCATAGAACCTTTGTCCAAAAAATAACCGGAATAGATTGAGAAAAAAGTAAATAATTAATTGTTGTAAAAATTTCAAACAAAGTTGTTTTTTTTTCAGAGCTGTGAATCGGTAAAAACCATAGTACCAGTATTTACCAGTACCACCACATGTAGTTTTGTGTAACAATTACCAATACCATTCATATACAATTCATTTGCAAAATACCGCTTTCCTTGTTTTTGGTATTTTAAAAAAACAAATGTAATTGAAATTTTTGGAAAGCAAACTAAGTTCAAAACTGTACTGCAATATCTTGAAATAATTTGGAAGACATATATTATTATTAATAATTTCATTTTTGTTCATTTGTAAATCATTTGTTTTTAAATTATATGAACTTTGCAGTGATAGCGGATAATAAGTATCAGTGTATCGGTATTTGTACTGAAATCCCATTACCACATTATCAATACGATACTTAAGAAATGCCTTCAATATGCGAAAATACCAATACCACACACTTTACTGTCATTTAGTGCTACTTTCTCTAGTTGACTTTATTTTTGACTTTGTTAAATTATATACTAAAAATTAAATCATTCAAAATATGGTTCACAATTTTTAAAACAAAATGCACTAAAAACACATTGTCCTTATTTAAAAGATACGAAAAAATAATAATTAAACTTTTGTGTCTTTAAACTGCAGACAACAACAAAAACTACATGCAAAATATTAAGTTGTCATATTGTTATTTGTTAATTTCTCTTATTGACTGCTGAGTTTTATTTCTACATCAAATGTCAGCAATATAACGTAAGAAGTTAACTTCAATTTATAAAATTATAATCAAATGGTTTTAAATATTAAATTTATGTAGTTTTGAACCAGACAATTTGTTTACTTTAATACTTTAATTAGTAATACGTCAGATTGTCAGAATCTTCTTCTGCTTTAAGTGTATTTACTATTTTACAATAAAATATCATTTTTGCCACAAAAAATTTTACATCGCGCGACTTTCTTAAAATAATGAATTCATTAAATTACGGCGAACATTGTTTACGGTGAAGAAATTTATTTTCACAATTATATGAATACAATTTGTTAAAAACCACTTCTATTAAATAACATAAATTTTATACGTTCGTTATGAATGCTATACGAATTCTAAGCTTTACAACTGAAGGAGATTTCATTTAAGTAACAATTTGACAATTTGTTAAGATCGCTTCACAATACATAAATGAAATAGCAGTCTAGCCGTTACCAAACCGATAAATTCGAAAGTTATTCCGGTTATTTTTTTGACACAGAGCATGTTTAGATGATGTATGGATATGTATATGCACAAAATCTATATACCAAATACATTTTTATTAATTATTATTAATATTTATATTTATAATTTAGTGTATATATATTAAAGATGGTAACCATTTGATATACTCGTAATACAATGTAAATTTATATATATTGATTGAAAAATTATAATTTCTATATATCATTACACATTTTCATTTTAATTATTATAATTATTATTTATATATACGAGAGCCTATACACACAAGTCAAACAGTTTTGTAAATGTATAATAATAGAAATTCCTTATGTCTTCACACACAATTGTAATATTAATATAGTTCCCATTAAATTACACATATTTATACAAAATACAGATAGATAACTATATAAATGTAACAAATACAATAGAGGTGTGTTGTTTTTAATATTTATTTAAATCCGGATTTATTATTACAGAAATAAAAAAAAAAAAAAAAGTGGAAAGAATTTGATTATAATTTATTTATAAATGGAAAAGAAATTGTTCAAACATTTAAAATTATGCATAGAATGAATGTATTATATAAAAGTAAAAAATGAAAATCCTTGAATTGATTAAATCTATAAATATAATTTTTAAATTTTTGTAGTTTCATTTAAATTGGGAGAGACATATTCCACATTTAAACTGTAGCTATACTAAACACACTGAAAGATACGCAATGAACGCCAGTCTATGTCAGTTGTTGATAGAAATATGCTTTACATTAAAACTGTAACCGTTTACATTTTGCAAAAACTAAATGATATGATAAAATTCCCGGAATTGATGTATATAGAAATAATTTGGGAAATGCAATATACTTTTTAAAGTACTGTCATTATATTCATCGATTTTATTTTATCATATGAAGTGATACAGTCATTAACTTGATCTTGCTTTTTAATTGTTTATCCTCTTCGTATAGAATACAGTTAATGTATAAAATTCAAGAACATTCCAAATGGAATTACAACACAAAAAATTATTGAAATACTGTGAAATTAAAATGAGATTTTTGATTTTGTAAAGATCTCATAGGAATATTTGTACGTTTGTTTTACACGAAAGTTTCCGTAAATCTGTTGCGTTTTTGTTAATAAAAATACAATGGACAACTTTAAAGTTTAGTTACGAACATGTTTAAACGTATATAATACAAACAAATTTCGATTGGAAAATCACCGATATTTTCTGAACGCATCAATGAATTTAAAAAATTTCTTCTATAAAACATTGGAAATTGATTAAATTTTATATTGGTGTAATAAAAATTGGAAATCCGTCAAAAACTATAGCCGCCCGTAATTAGAAATTTTAATAATTCATGAAAACTGATTTTCCACATTTTCCAATTTATTAAATATTAGTGTTTCGGAAACATATATTTTTACATGTGAACCTTAATTTATTTTCACGATTCGGTTCTGAATGAAATTGAGATAACATATCCGTACGACGATTATTATTAAACAATGTTAATTTGTGAAATCTTATCATTATACATTAATATATATATGTAAATATGTGGTGGTTAGGTATAATTTAGTCTTTGTCTGTATATAGTATCTACCAACCTATTATAATCAGTCTGTAAACCAAAAAAATCTTATCAACATGATGATTTTTTACAATCAAAATAAATTGATTACAAAATTATCATTAAAACAATGTATCAATAATAAAAGAATATTGTCTGTCTGTCCGAACACACAAATATATATGGTAACAATACCTAAATATAATTCAGTATAGCGTCCGCTATCGAAAGAAAAAAAAACTGATTAGTTATTTTCTAAAACATATATAAGTTTTAGTAAATAATTTATGGTTATTAATCTGGAGTGTGCATTGAACTAAAATCTCCATAAAAAAATCCACATTTATTGTTCTGGATATTTTTAACAGATTTCTAATTGGTTATAAATCAATTAAAAATTCATTCGTTGTGCGTGAAAATTCCATTAAATTTGTGATACATTGAACATCCAAAATCGGTTATATCTGTTGTTCCACGAGACGCCTCTGACATATTGTATATATATATATTTTAGTTAGTATACAATTATTTTCAGATCATAAATTTTATGTTTCATAAAAAAAATATTAAAAAATGCTATTTGTGTTGTAACAAATCGTTATAGATTTTATCATATAGAACCATGCACAAACAAAGTCATCGATACGATAAATATAATAATATTAATATAAATAAATCTATCCGTACACAAATTTTATGAACATAAAACAAATATTAAAGTCTATACACATCGAAAGAAAATATATATATAGAGAAAAAAATACATATAGAAGATAATTTCTTGAAGTAATAAAACATTTATATATTTTTAATTTGATCAATATGACCACCCGTATCACAAAGATTTTAATGATATAATTTATTAACAAATAATCATTTTTTAAGACATATATCTATATCTTTCTATAGACGTATATAGAAACTAAACCAACATAATATTAGTCTAATAGTATTATTTGTTGTGGAAAGATTTAATAAATAAATGGCTACATTATAGCCAAATATTACACGATGTTATATTTTTAGTTGAAGGTTAAAAAATACTCCTTATTCTACAGTAATCAGTAAGTTTCATTCATGTGTGGTTAAATTCGCTGAGGTTTTTTAACTGAAATTTTTTATTAAATTTGATTTGTATATGAGAAGCATTATTTTTATGTTTTAATTCGGCAAAAATTGTTGTCATCGAATAACAAACTTGCGATTTTTATCATTTCAACTATATTCAAAAATAAAGTGATTTACACATCACAAACACATTGAGCAATGTAAAAACATAATATATCACGTAAAATTTTTTTGTTTCGAAGGATAATACTTAAAGTTCCTATGTATTGAAATTAACAAAAAAAGATTGTCAAAATTTCAAATAATATTTAAGAATTTTATATTTTTTGTCGAACAGAAAAGTTTTTAATACAATTATAAAAGATTAGCGATTATAGAAATCGCTAAGAATTATTAGTTCCAAATAGTTTTTATTATATATATTGTTGATCCTTTTTTTTTATACTATAATATCTGCACGTATTTTACTTTATTTAATTTTAAAAATTAAAAATTTTTATAGACTACGTGAACTGTGATCAATTGTAAATATAAATAATTCCATGGACTCCCTCTCCCCAAACCGGTTAACTTTTCTGCCATTTTTCATCAAAATCATTTTGTACAATGAATCTGCATTTTTATATATCCAATACCATTATTTTCTATACACACATTTTTTATACATAAATATATTGCATACCGTGTCTATGGGGTCTTTTTGTCTTTACTTACATATAACAGTCTTGAATATATATATGAATAAAAATACTTGATCTTTACATATATATATTAATATAATAAATATATACCGACAGATGATCGTGGATATAATTTTTGTTGTTGTTGTTGCTGTTGATATATGTGAGATCGCTATATATATATATATTTTTTTTTTTTTTGATTTTTGATTGTCGATCAAAACCATCAACAACAGATCGACACATGGAACAACCAATTTTTAATATATATTGTATATATATTGTATATATAGGTAATGTCAGTCTGATCTTTGATGAATATTAATTGTATTTATTGGATATATTATATATTTATGGAAAAAATTTGTATTATTTAATTCTTTATAAATTAATAGTTTTCCTATATATAGACTAATAAATAAATTATGATATGATGATAATGATTAATATTTAATGTGTCCATGATATTAATCATTATTGTATATACAGCAAATATGTTGTAATATTGATAGTATTTATATCGAAAATAAATAAAATAGTTTAAGGATATTTATACTAAAACTATATTTGAATGGCATCAAAACAATTGCGTCTATATATTGTACCATATATACAGAAAATACCAGTCTTTAAGTGTATACGTCATCACTATACGTCTTTTTATAGCATAAATAATTTTTATTATCAATTTAAAAGACATTATAAATAATAATAATAATAATAATAATAAATTTTAGTATGTGCTATGAAATCTTATCGCGTCCCCCAGACGATAAGAAAATTTTCAAACAATACACAATATATAAATTGTGTGTATAATAGAAAAAAATATAATCTATATTCACCTAAAAGCTAAAATACGCATTTATATGCGATAATTTATATAATTTCAAAAAACGAGATGAAAGTATTTAATCTTTTATTTTTAACAGAGTTCACAGGAGATAACATAAGAGTTGTTCAGTGATATTTATGTGCGAGCGCGTGTATATATTTATTTGTTTATTTTTTTATTGCATCATTTAATGTAAACTCAAAAATTATTACGAAATCATTATCTATATATAAAAAATAACACAAAACTATATGCATATGCAAGTTTTCCATTTTGAAACCCATCATTGTATCCGTATAAAATTGACACAAAATAAATATCTTATTCGATATTTAATTTAATCATCTTCATACCTATGCATAGATGCTATCCAATGTATAAGTCAAAGTTTCAACAGTTCGGATTGTCAATTTAGTATCACACGCATGGATGATTTGTAAATGTAAAATGTCATCCAAAGTCATGATTATTTGTGTAATTTTTGAATTTTAATCTTTATGTCAAAGTTTTGATATTATTGAAAGTCATCTCATAACACGTTTTCAAGTATGAAATATAACATAATCACAAAAAATTGTTAGCATACGTTTACACAAAATGCGGGAATGATCCAAAAACAATGGAATATGTATATACAACCACAAGAATTGTTGAAAAATTCCATTATTGAATTGGATTTTATTTACGTTGATTTACGACTGCAGTTAACAAAAAATTGATTCACTAACACATTCCTAAATTATCGAAAACATACGGGTTCATATATATGGTATATGTAAACCAAGTCCATTCACAATGACAATACAAAGCATTTATGAAAGTTACGTTATATTGAGTATTTGGTGGGTATAACAAGGGATGGTGAAACCATAAATGAATATGTGAAAATATATAACAAAATTTTTCTGCGGAATGGCAATGATGGTACAGTGGGTATATAGCGTTAATGTTAATAAATCGTAAAATATATTCAATTCCCGCTATTTAAATGGGAAATTGAATAATAATAAATTTTCTGTATTTACCTTACTTTCGCAGTTATTGGTCCATTAATGATGAGTCTACCGAGAAAAATTCTTAGGGCCGTATCTCGAAAACAGAGTCTCAAATTGAAAAATGTCATTTTATAATTTCGACTTAGAATTATCTATATATTATTATTACCCATCTGTTCCTTGATGGACAGTGCACCGCTCGTGCACACCCAGTATAATGTTTAACATACGATATTATGTTCGAATTTTGTGTTTATTGTTCTCCATAATATTTTGAATTAAAAAATAACATATATTTTACACCAACTTATTACAAAATGTTTCAATCTATGTTTATATATAAATAAAGAGTAAACAATACGCGAGTATGTTGAATGATATCAACATTTCTATATTAATAAATAATTATTTATTTTAGTATTATGGGTTCTTTTATTTTTTTCATTTTAATACTATTGCGTAAAATTTCTTGGAAGCTTCTCCTATTTTCTGTTTTTTTTTGAATACTATCTATTTATTTTCACAATATGCGTATAATATAATAATATATAAAAATGATATACACGGCGCATATACGCATAGATTTCAAATATATATAATTAAAAATATTTACACAGCACGCAAAAAAGAGAAAAAAATGATACGGAAAATTATATATACAAAAAGGATATTAAATAAATAAAGGATATAATGTTTATATAAAAAAAAATAAAAGAATGATAAAAACGGAAATTATCCATTCATTCATATATATTTTTTTGTTTAATGCGTATATTGTGTGTGTGTGTGTGGAGTAAATAAATATAATTTCCCTTGAATCAATTCTTAATTTATGTACTTATTGTACATTGAAGCAAATATATATTACTATTATTATATACATAAATATTTTTGTATGTACATCATCGGACTGATTCCGATAGGTATTTCTAACTCGTTTTTAAAATTCTACATTTCAAGAAGATATTGTTTGAAAATATTTCTACCACCAAACTTTAAAATTTATTATTAACTGCTTAATTTCCCAATTTCAGAAAAAACCGAATAACTATAGAATAGATACGCATTGGAAATATTCAGATATACCTTGGGATCGCCTGGAAGGAGTGACGGTATATTGTCGTCTACTTCCATCAAGCTTAAAAACTCATTATATATGTTATTAATTGCATAAGTTCACAATTTTAAGAAAATCGATTTACGAGGAATGCCATTCGGAGTGTATTCAGATTAGAGCGGTTAGGAAAATTTTTTGAAACATCATTACGAAAATATTCACTTAAAAATCTTAAGTTTTTAAATTTTAAATCAGATATAGCAGTAAAACTGTATTATAGGATGGAATAATTACAATAACATACACTATGAAATACACAGGCAGTATAATCACAATTTTATTAACATCTAATATTTTCTTTGTGTTAAATATTGCAGGCTTTTATTATTATAATTATTATTATTATTATTATTATTATTATTATTATTATTATTTGTAATGTCGCTATGGTAATTAATTTATTAATAGTTAATACTCTTTAAATTTAGTTTTTTAAATATACATCGCAGAATCAACCCGCTACCATATGTGTGTATATATAGTCTATAGTGGGTGTATTATGTATATATGAACTTTCTTTATATATATTGTACATATTCTTACTTATAAATATATAGTATAAGCACATACAATTTTCCCCTTGACATTATGACTAATGGAAACTGTTTGTTTGGCACATTCGAATTATAAAGCTTTTGAATTAAACAACCCCGTACACCCTCTACCCTCTAGCACATGTATGTCTATATATATAAAATATAAGTGTATACAAAATATAAGATTTTAATGTAATCCATATATATATATTCATATACCATTTACAATATATAGTTATATTTATATGTTTATTATATTGATATCATACATGTACATTATATTTATGTTTGAATATTACATATTATTACATAAAATGGTTTTTATATATATTTTACTATATTTTAATTATGTATACACAATGTTATTTATACTTTCGTAGTACTCGTACAAATATATGGTACAATATATACTTAATAATAAATGAATATATGATATGGCTATAAATTATAATAATAATACACATTGTATGTATTGTATGGTGAAAGATTTGAATTTAAATTTAAGTTAATATTTATTTATTGCTAGTACATAATGTGTAAATAGGGCAAAAGCTTTTCTAAGCTAATACTTCTAATACAGAATCTTATTATTTAAATAATATGTTGATGCATATACATTTTAATTGTATTTTTTAGCAATTATATATATTCAATAGAATACCCCAATTCTTTGTGTATGTGTGTGTGTGTGTTTGTATATATAATTAAAATTTCAAAAACAGCAGCAATATTTATAATTATAATCTTGGAATTTATATATACCATACCATATATACTAAAAGTACATATAAAATAAAAACATATATTAGTAAAAAATATATTATTAATATACACACTGAGTCTCACGCATGCCATACATATATTATATATATATATATACCATTAATATATACACCCATACCTCACTTTACCGCCTAGATGTACGTTCTACGAAACTTGGCCGCAAAGCGAAAAGTCTTATTATTCTAATACAAATTTATACAAATTCAATGGGATCGGTTCCAAATTTGTTAAATATATAAGATGGTTTATAATTCAAAATGCATTTTATCTTTTTATTTCATTTAAATAAAAAATACATACATAAATAATAACAGACACCAAACAAACCAACAATAATCTATAAACAAAAATGAAACAACTTCTTGTTACATAAAATATAAAAAAATATTTTATAAAATGGCTTTAATTTGAAGACGATGAAGAAATTGAATGAGTTCCTCATATGAAAGGGATTTCCTATCAGCTTCAAGTAGATCAAGCACATGACACGTTCGTTCAAACAGTCAAAGCCGAAATTATGTGCTAGACCCAAAATGTTTTGGCTAATTGCCAGGAAGGAAATTAACTTCGGTATCAGTACACACATTCATGTATACCGATATATCAACAACGAAAAAAGTTTTTTTTATAGCGAAACATTTTAGGCCGTAAATCGAAAACGTGCCTTAATTGGAAATGGGGCCCGGTTATATAGCGAAATGCCATATAAAGAGCGGCTGTTTAGCGAGGTATGGGTGTATAACATATACAGATATTTATAATCTATAACAATCTAATTTTACTTCATTGTAATTATTATTAGTATATATATTTGTTTCTTCATATAAACACCCATATATATATATATAATTTCTTGAATAACTATATATGATTAATAACCAAATTTTATATATATACGAACATATCTCGCGTATATATAACACATTATATACATGAAATATAAATGTTATTATTATTATTATTATACGTGAGCGGTGTAATATATTATATGAAGTTAATTAAAATGGCCACATGCAATATTGCTCGACATGAAATTAGTAGATTAGATTTAATAATAATAAAATAATAATATTAATAATAATGATTGTTATATATACTCTGGTACAATATATACTACGTTTATGCGCATATATATATATGAAGAGTTGGATTTAATTACTTTATTATTAATTTATTAGATATTATATGCATATTAATATTATGTATTTAAATACTATGGAAAATTAATGAATGTAATTAAAATATGAAGAAAAAATGTGGGACTATATAAATTTTAAACTAATCTATATTACACTGCGGATGGCAGAGCGTTTCGTATATTCCGTGTGGGATTTGAGTAGCGAAAGCAATTTAAAAAAAAAAAAAAACGATTATTACAAAACTGTAAAATTCAGGATATTGTTCAATTTTATTGAAATCCGTTTGGAATAGAATTTTAAATTTATTTAATTTTTAAACCACGCATCACGAAATAACGAAACATCAAAATAATCATCATTATGGGATAATCATTCATATAAAACGAATTAATTAAATTAACTACATGAAGCACACTGAAAAAACCAATTCACCAGTATATTAACAGAATAACATCGCCGCTCAATAAATTACTATTCAACAATAGCAAAATCTTCTATTGTATAGCTAAACGTAAAAAACCAATTTAATTGAGATGATGAGGACGTGAACAGACAAATTCGTTCTGCTGGCATTATTTAATATTGAAAATTTGTTCAGGCGAACGTTTTTTAAAAGTATGCTACTAAAAAAGGAATTACTACAATCTTATATTAGCAGATATAGTTTACACATAGCAGATTTAGTATGGCAGAGAGAAAAACAATTTTCTAGGCCACTAAAAACTTCCTTATTCGATTAATTGCAGAATTTTTAACATCTCAAAAAGAGTAACCAAAACAGAATAAATTGACTTTTAACTTAATTGAAACATATTTTGTTTCTACAAAATAATGAATATAAAGAGTACCATATAAAGAAATAGTTTTAGTAAATATTTAAATTTAAATAAAAATAAACCCCAAAAAATTATTTAATTCACTTCAAATTTAAAAGCAGATTTATTCTTATTTATTTGTATATAGGAAGATAATTTAGAATAAATGTCCAAGTAAAATTTATTTATAATTTTCATGCCCTAGTAACAATTTGTCCGTACTTTGAAAAATAAAGAGGAAAATTTCCGTGGAAAAAATTCACATATGTGGAAAAAATATATTGGAATTTGTCCAAACAATGTCCATAGATTTTACCACTTAATAGTATTTTATTTAGGTCAATCGATATCTTTGGATGGTCGGAGTAATATTTCCAACATATATTCATGTATTCATAATTTATTTCACCAATTATTCATTTTCATTTTACAATTAAATAATTTTTTGCTTAATAAAATATAAATATCATACTTTTTATTTATTTCTTATATATTTATTACATCAAAACTTTGTTTCAACAAGTTACAACCTGTTATAACAAAATTTTTGTGCGAGTGCACTTGTCGCATTACGTATTTTTGTCAAAATCCGTGTATCTGCCCACAAAAAATATAAATATAAATTCTATGGAATAATAGCAACGAGAAATAATTGTAAGGAAAATCCGTAAAAATTATCATCGGAAATATACGGACATTTTTTATAAAAATCCATGGACAGGGTTGCGCTTGTAAAATGTAAAGTTCCAGCGGACATAATAAATAATAAATCCATAGATATTTCCTCGGATTGAAACTACGGACTACTACTATAATAATGCGGAAATTTTCTGCGTTCAAGTTTTGCGCAAAACATTCAATGCTTTGTAATAATTAACACAACACATAACAATTTCATTTTTATATGCTCAATGTTACAGATGATTTAGTGGGTGCTTGTTGGATAATATAGATAACCATATATTCATATAGCGTCAGGCATATCGTTTCATATGCGGCGATTTGTATAAACACATTTTATAAGTATTTTTTTTTTATGTAATTGAATGTATAATTGATCTATTTCCCAGCATAGCCGACCCCATTCAAAATAACAAAATATATGAAATTCGAAAATTAAAGAATAGAATCAAGGCACTAATAAAATTGTATTTTAATATTGTACATAAAATCATAAAATTGCTTTAAGCACAAAAAACGAAATCCACGGAGAATCATGTTTATTTTTAAGACAAACGGTCGTCCATTTATTTAAGACATGGCAGTATATAATTTTTTAAAACAAAAATTAAAGTTAATATATTCCGAAATTCTAGAAATATTTTCTTTTATACAATATAAAAAATTATCTTTTCTTTACCACACAAATTTTTCTTTTCCATATACTCATCGTACAAAATTGAAGCTAAGCAAATATGTGTAAACCAAATTATATACAAAATATAAGTCGAATGAAGGGCGTCTCTCACTATTTTTCGATAGTCAGTCTTTTGAACGTGTATACACATCGATTATTATATAAATCTCTATATATTGACGAATTGAAAATATGATTTTAAAATTTCCATATTTCAATTGATTTTATTTAATTAACGTTGTACACCAAATTTTTCCACATAAATTATTTACTTTTAAAACTTTCAATGTGTATGTTTTTTTTTAATATCGATCATCATAAGACACTGCCGCCACTGACTCTAACAATATATATTATATGTTTCCATAAACATCAAAACAATCAAGTGGAATATATGGAGAGACGATCAATAACCAATTCTATTGATAAAATAAAGGAAAAAACAGAAAAAAAAAACCGTATATACGCAAGTAAAATACAACACGTAATGGAAAAAAAATACATTTATAACAAAACGGTTCGGGGGAAAAAAAACCAATGGGTTGTGTTAAAGACAGATTCCATTAAAACTAGTATTATTTATATAATATCTACATGTAAATAATAACAATAATACAAAAAAAATGTGTATACACAAAGACGAATAGGAATTTTTATGTATATACAAGAAACGTTCATTTGAAACGCTTTATATATATAAATTAAATATATATATCCATATGACAGGCACTGGTAGTACACAAACCGCATATATATATACGACTTTTTCTTATATAAAATATACATCAAATTTATTTTTAATTTATTATTATTTTCTTGAATAAAAAAATCTTAATATTAATTATTTTTTACATATTTTATGTTTTTATCAATAATTTATTTTCAAACAATAAATAAAAAATAATAATTATTGAAAGTATGGAATATAAAAACCGCAACAATTTAACAATTTTTGGAATTATTAATTTTGAAAAGAAAAAAAAAGCTTTTAAAATATTATATATTTTTTCGTCAACCATTTTTTTTTAAATTTTTTAATAATAATTGTAATTAAGACAGAGAGAGAGATAAGAAGAAAAAATAATAATAATAATAATAATAATAAATAAGAAGTGGTTTCTTCAATTCAATCGAATCAACACTCCAAAGTACCATTTTATATTTAAAAGATCAATGTTTTGTATATGTTATATAGACGCAGATATATATGAAGTAATGTGTCTTTTTGATGAGTTGATTGAAGTTGCCGCCAAAAAAAATATCCAAAGTGAGAAGAACATTGGAAAAAAATTAATAAATAATACGTTGTGTGAAGTGAATATATATTCTTCAGAAAATTAAAAATTATATATTAAATTTAATTTCTTTCTATTTGTGTAATGGTGATTCATGATATGTATAAAAACGAAGAAGTTATATTTATATATTATAATAACTTCCATACATAACCCAGCTAACACAATATGGTACTAGGTACTACATACCATGGTAATGCAATTGAGAAGATATTCATAAATACAGGCACACACAAAAAAACCACTTCAAACTTAATTCCTATATACAAGGGATTTATTCAGTATGTGCAAATGTAAACCCTTTCAAAAATGTGTTGTCAAACTATTATTTCTATGGAATCGATTGATTTTGAATGGATTCTGTGTGAAAATTACTGGGAATTACTTATAGTTCAGACCGGTCAATATATGATACAAGGAATTTATTCAGTATGTGCAAATGGAAACCCTTTCAAAAATGTGTTGTCAAACTATTATTTCTATGGAATCGATTGATTTTGAATGGATTCTGTGTGAAAATTACTGGGAATTACTTATAGTTCAGACCGGTCAATATATGATACAAGGAATTTATTCAGTAGATGTAAATGGAAACCCTTTCAAAAATGTGTTGTCAAACTATTATTTCTATGGAATCGATTGATTTTGAATGGATTATGTATGAAAATTATTGGGAATTACTTATAGTTCAGACCGGTCAATATATAATACAAGGAATTTATTCAGTATAACATATGCAAATGGAAACCCTTTCAAAAATGTGTTGTCAAACTATTATTTCTATGAAATCGATTGATTTTGAATGGATTATGTGTGAAAATTACTGGGAATTACTTATAATAATAATATACATGTTTTATAGATTCATATAACAATTTACACTTCTGTTTTTCGTTCACCTCGTATTCATTATCGGCGAATTACCTCGGGTAAAATGCGTCATTTACTATATAGAGTAGATTACCGTATTGCGTAAGCGATTCTGAATTTATTCTATCAAAGTGAGCTTGTACGCAATATACATAAGCGAATTCGAATAATTTCCATGAATACATTCTGGGAAATGTTGTAGAAAGTATTTCTCAAAAACGGACTTGTCTCCATACTAAAGTTTGGAGTACGTCTCTTATTTTCGGTAAGTATTTCCAAATGAATTCAGAAGTCATTTCTGGATAACTGGGCATGTATATACAATAAATATACATATATCTCTCCTGTGTATATCATTATTTTATTATTATCATTATTACTATTATTATTGTTACATAAATTATTATTGGTTTCAAAGATTTTTATATCGAAAAATTGCATAAAATGAATATATAATTTATATTCAGACGAAAAATAAATAAATTATTGTAGGTATATATATTTTAATCGATATATTATATATTATTTTTCCCAAACTGAATAATAAAAGGTAAACATTTGATGTCGATCGTAATCGTCTGAATTGAACAGAATTTAATTGTTTTTTTTTTTACAGACAGGATATACAAATTATAAATTCTTTTTTGATTGGTGTTGTTTAAATTAAATATATATTTAAAAATGTGTGTTGTTGTTGGTGTTATATAAATATTAATGTAGTGTGAGGTGTGCGTGTGTGTGTGTGTGAGTGTGTGTATATATGAAAAAAAAAACAACAATATGTCTATCAAAATAATATGGTTAAACTTGAATTTTCAATGTACAAAATACATCTATTAATAAAATATATCGATTCTCATTTTAAAATTGATATAAAATATGTATTATAATATTATAAATTAAAAAAAAAGTAACAAAATTTATATTTATAATATAAGAAAATTTCAACCGTAACCAAGGTTAGTTATCAACATGTTTCTTATGTATATTTTAGTTTTATTGTTCAACAATACCATGGGTTTATTATTATATATTATTTAAATACAGAAAAAATAAACGTGCAAGTACCTATTATCCAAAACACGATCGAATTGATGCTTTTAGAAAAGTATTAATTGGAAATACTTTTAACTAAACAATAAATTGATTTTAATTTGATGTGTGTCGATGTACATTTGCTTCAATTATTCAAAATTGGTTAACAAAATTTTAAAGAGATTAAATATGGAATACTAAAGTTAATCGATACTCGACAGAATACTTTTCTCTTGATCAATATCCGCACAAAATTATGTAATTCATTCTTAGCCAATCAATATGTAATGCTGCGTAAAAATAAGCTTTTACAAAAATTTAATTATACGAAAAGCACAAAATAAGCTTTAATTGATGTTGTTTTGTGAATCAAATTTTAATATTTTAGTATATAAAAGTTGGTGGTATATATATATAGAGCAGGTGGGTTGGAAATAGGTGCATTCACGTTATATAAAGCGCAATACTTTGACTCCGTGTTGAACAACCAAAACATGATAGGAAACAAAAAAAATAAATAAAATATAAATAAATAACCGAACACAATTTTTTATTGTAATTCGTTGGTAAATCGTTGCCGCTGTGTCGCCGCCGCAGCCGTTCTTATATGTAGTGCTGCGCTTATACATCGCATACACATAACAACAAATAAACAAAACTTAAAATTTACATAATAAAAAATAAAATAAAATTTTATTGACAGTTGGAGGAGTTTAAAAATTACTAACTATTTTATTTATAACAATAAAAACATTTATATAAAATTCAGAAAAAAACTAAAAATTCGAAGCGTATTACATTTTTTTTTTTTTTTGTTGGAACTGTGTGTGTCGCATCGAAAAAGTGCAAGCTCATATGGAATTGAATTTGAATTAATTTTGCATTTATTTATTCTTTTTATTATCTTTATTATTTGTTGAAATAAAAATTATAATTTATTTAACCAACAAAGAGTTAATTTATTTGCAACAACAAAAAAAAAATGCGATCTTTTAGACGACATAAGCGTTTTTTTTTTTTCTTTCTTATAAATTAATGGCAAAATTGTAAGTGTAAAAATTTATTAAATCTATACAAAAACATAGCAATCGGATTGACATATTGAAATCGGTAAAATCGGAATAAATAACATTTTTAAAAATTATGAAATGCAAAATTTTCCACAACAAATACCGAATTTGAAAGTATTAATTATCATGGATAAAATTTAAAATAAACAATAGAAAACAAGATAAGTCGAATTGGTATTGGCTATCCAGATACGTAAAGGAATGCTATAACTAATCGATAAACAAAATTTTCCTATATGGGAAAATTTAATGTCGATGTATTACAGTCTATATGTAATAAAAGAAAAGTGAGCGATCGTAAATTGCGTTTTAAAACGTTAGCGCATCACACCTATTTATCAAACTTATTTATTTTTTTTTTTTAAGTCGTATATTGCTCCAAGTGGAGCTCTATGCCATCTAATAATTAACGAAAAGATAGATATTTTCAAAATACTATTATTTTTATAGGGGTGATTAGCCGATAGTGATGTGTTTGTGCGTGTGCAGACATTGTTAATCTTTGAATAGCATCCAACACCATATTTTCAAAGATATCCGTTTTTTCATTTTATTCCATAAACAAAC
Organism: Bibio marci; assembly: GCA_910594885.2. Lineage (NCBI taxonomy): Eukaryota > Metazoa > Arthropoda > Insecta > Diptera > Bibionidae > Bibio > Bibio marci. Next base: position 95,651,378 of record OU343114.1, on the reverse strand, counting down.
AAATGGTCGCCCAGCACAAAAATTTCAGCATTACAATAAATAGCGAAAAATTTTCTATGAAAAATAGCGAAATTGAACTCGCTATATTTCATGATTAATAATATATATTTCGGTGCTGTGCAACTGCACTACTGGGTGATTTTTATATATAAGTCAGTGCAGATTTTAAACATCTCGACATTTCACAAAAAAAAAAAAATCGTCTCTATAACTCAGCTGCAAAAGCAAAACCTTATTTTATTATCTTGAAATATGTGTATGTAATTAATTGGCAAATAATTCAATATGTATATTGTGGCGTTGCCATTAGGTGATGACAACATCTATATATATATACCAAACATTTAGCACATTCAAGTTAGCAAAATTATTCTACATGAATTGATCTGAATAATTATCGATCGTATATGATTTATTGATAATTCATGGATTATTATTTAAAAATGTATTTAAATTTTATTGTCATATAAACAGTAATTATTTTCATATACAAATGACGCTAATACGATCGTGATCTATTCCATAAATCCATTTTTTTTAGGTTATTTCTATACTTGTTTATAAACAAAGAGATCTAGAACTTGATATATAAAAAAAAAACTATAATTACTTTATAATGATTTGGTTTTTAAAACACATAATTTATTTCATCTTGGAAAAAGATAAAATTAATATAATTTATCTTTCATTTTAAAAGTTCGAGATAGTTTTGATCTGATTATAGTATATTTTAATTATCTGTTATCTATATATATTTATTTATATTGTATTCCAAATATGTGTCGTTAAGATAAAAATAATTATAATAATTATTAATTTTATCGTACTATATATATTTATGTACATATACCCTCTGTCCGTAAAATAATCAGAATGGATTATGAAATATATTTAGTAAACAATTAATTTATTTTTAGCAATAACAATACAATGACCTATGATTTTCGAACACAAAATAATCGAAATTTATTAAGAAACAAATAAGTATTTTTATTCTAACTAAATTTAAATATATATATTGCATTGAATTGTCGATACTGTGAAACTTATGTTTAGGATAAACTACAATATATAGTGTTTCGGTGGATATTTTAATAGCAATTATAAAACGGTTTTTCATTCTTTATACATTTTACGGTTCTGTTGCACTTAATGTGTTTGTTCTTTGGCTCACCTCTGAAAAAAAACAGTCACATGCAACTTTAATCACAATAAATAAATCAATCCAGTAATCATCTATATATTTTGATTAAGCCAGATCCATATCATATATATATATATATACTTGAAAAAAGTCATTGTGGTTATTGTTCGGACAAAAGGTACGGTATGTATAATAGAATAATTATAGAAATAATATATCGTAATAAAACATGTAAAAAAAAAATAAAAGTAATGGAAATTAATAAACATTGCATTTTTAATATAATAACAATGATTTTAAGAATGAAATATATAAATATATTGTAACATATATAGAGATTCATAAATACAATTAACCTTTAATTTTATATTACCGTCATATATCATATATCAGTTACATATAGTCTCTGTTATATTCTATTATTCAATTACTCAGCGTAATTCAAATGAAAATTAAAAAAAAAAAAAATTATGTGTAACATTTAGGAAAAAATTAGCATGTTCAATAACTTCTTTTCAATAAAGTCGCTATAAATAATTTAATATAATATTATTGTGTTCAATATAATATTAATAATATATTAATAATAATATATAACAATAATTCGATATTTATAAATTGAAAGCGTTATTTATTTATATATATATATATATATTGAACAATATAAGGTGTAAGTTATATATGGTATATGTCCATTATATGTATTAGAATAAATTATTGTAAAAGTATAACGGCTCAATTTTGTACCGAAAAATGTACATAGAATTTAAATATAATGTATATAGATACTAATTTTTAACAATAGATGCCCTATTCGTTTCGTTATTCATTCATTTCATCATACCATATAGATATATAGGATATATTTCGATAATTTTATATATATACAGGGTGTCCCAATTTTCGATGGCAATACAAAAACACTAGATTCGCTGGGTCATTTTGCGTCGAAAATATCATATAACATTTTGGCCGATTCGACTTCGGTACCAAGTTACACGCAAATAACCAAATTTTCAATCAGACCGTGTTTTGCACTCTACTGGGATCAATGTCTCAATAACTAATTAACCGATTTTAAATTTTTGATACACTATTAGCATTAGCATACCGAGATCTTTAATTTGACGTTAAGATAATGGAATTCGGACATGTGGTTATCCAGAATACTTACAGGAATGTTGACAATTAGCTTAACGCCATTTTTCTTTTTGAAAGTTTGTTCAAGCATAAGTCGAAAAATCATGATGAAAAATTTTTTTCGGTATAAGTTTAAAAACTAGCCACATTCATAAGCTTTCGTTTAAGCTATAACATTACGATAGGTCTCAACTGGTTCCAAAAATATACACAAACAGCTACAACGATGTATAGGCATAAAATTGATTTTCGCAATGGAAAAATTTTATCTTTTTTTGGTTTTATCCAGAACCAACAATACGAATGTGACACATAATTGATTCCATACACTCCTATGCATTGACACCCTGTATATCCACATTCACACATATTATAATATATTTAGTTTATAGACTTTTTTTTTTTGGGAGCTGAAGAGAGAGGAGGATAGGAAAATATTTTCCCAAATAATAACTTTTTTTTTTTTTTCCATATACATTTACCAGAATTTTAATATTATCAATTTATATATTTTACAATATATACAACAAAACATATAAAACTATATAAGAGTATATTTGGTATATGTAATCGTACCACCACCATTGCACCATTTTCATCATCAAAGCACCAACAAACAAACCAAATATTATATTTTATATACATGTGATACCATATATCTATTAATATCTGAAATATATATATTAACAATATATAATTTATATACATATTTAGAATGGAAATAAAATAGAATAGAATGTTATACGCGCGCACCCATTGAGAGAATTGCAAGTAATGATTTGTTCATTTTTCATTTTGGGATGGCGGCGTTTTGTGCGTTGTTATATATATACATAATTTGATATTTTTATATATATATATATATTGTAGTATTCTATTCAAACAGCTAAAGATATTCTTTTCTATATATCGTATATACCAACATATCTGTGGTGTTGTGTATAGTTCAGAAAAAGAATAAAATAATATACCATACCATAATAATAATAATAATAATAATATATCTTTATATATATTTTCATATACGTATCGTACGTAATGTACGTATTACGTATATATAAAAGATCCCCCCATTCATATAATACACACACCAAATATATATTTATACACAATATATTCGAAAATACGAGTATACAAAACACGAAAAGTTTATGTTTAAAACATTTTGATATATGGATATATGTAATGATTATTGGATAGATGGATGGATGGATGGATGGATGGATGGATGGTTGGTTGGTTGGAATTGGTTGGATGGATGAATGTTAAATGGATATAAATAAATAAAAGAATATATATACTGTTGTTGTTGTTGTTGTTGGGGGACGAGATATCAAAAACATTATATTTTGCATTTATATGTATTTCATTCATTTGTACAGAGGGTAATGAAAATATAAAATAAAATAATAATAAGATATATATAAATATTTACGCACGATGCCACCATATCCACCATATCTATCATAACTATATTTGCTGTCGTGCAAAAGAAGATAACATTGAATATAAGAATATATGTGTGAAAAAAAATCTATCGTAAACACAATTAATATACACCGTCTGACCCAAAAATAATAAGAATTGCTTTATACTAAGCCTTAACAAACTGTAAAATTTTCATAACATTTTCTTCAGTTGTAAGTTAAAATACAAAGTATTAAGTAAGTGACAGTAGTTTTTGTACGTTAGTCGTTAATATGCATTTCCTTCATCTATGATGAGCACACATTGGACGCACTAGTTTTGTGGTTTGTATTGAACAGAACCACTAGTATATAATAATAACAATAGTTTTTAGGAAGTTTCATTTCGTACATATGTTTTTTTTTAATAATATCTTCACAATATTCAATTCAGGCCAATTTTTTTGGATGTGGAACAAACTTAGAAATTCGATTTGGTAGACCAATTTTAATTTAGTTATAAAATTCAATGAATTGTTTTTTTTTTTCCATTTCCATGAAGATTTCTTATAGAAATTTTCACAAAATCATGCCTTTTTTCACAATTATTTTTTTCAGTAATAACTTCAGATGATCGTCGTGGACGTTCGTCATCAATTATAGCTTTGTTTCTTAATCTGTAAATCGCGTATGCCATTTAAAAACTTATGCTTTTAACATACAAAACATTTTTACAAAATTTAATGTAAAATTGAATGTTGGTTCTTTGTTTTTGTACAAACATTTCTCGATCGACGTACAAAAAATACAGTCACTATATCAAGGGTGAAGCGAATTTGAATGTTTTCAAATTACAAAATATCACGTTATTTTTCTGGTAGTCGAGTTGAAAAAAAAAAAATTGGAATGTCTACTTACTAGATTTTTCGGAAAATCTGCTTTTATCATCTGTAGCCATAGTTTTAACGATTTTCCATTTTTGTGTACAAAATTTTAAATTATAATCAATTTTCAATCGCTGATAGAAGAGATTTATAAAATCCATTCACACATTCAAAAGTTATGACCGATTTTCCATTTCCGATGTCATTGAAATAAATTGTATGAAATAATGTATACATTTTTTGTATACCATTTGGGTGTTCACTTTATACAGTATCGTTCAAATTTCTTTAAATTATATCGGCCAACGATTGGAATAAAATCGGTCATATATATCGTTTGATTGTGTTAATCGATTTTAAAAATTTCTTCCATGAAAGATTGAAAATTGTATATAATTTGAAATTTTGTATACAAAAATGACAATCCCTAGAAAACTATGGCCCGCGTAATAAAAAAAAAACGATGATAATTCATAACAGAAGATTTTCCGGAAAATTTAATTCGGTGAACAGCCAAATTTTTTTTTCATAATTTAGTTTAATTTTTCACCCGCCGATTATAAGCAAAAAATATAGCGATATTGAATACTGAATGCTACTTTTCAACCTTCTTCGAGTTACTTAATGCTTTGTATTTTGGCTTATACGGAACGAAATGTCATGCAATATGGACAGTTTGTTAACACTATACATAAATAAATTAGTACCCCCTCCTAGTAACAATTTGTTCGTACTCTGAAAAATGAGAAAAATTTCCGTGGAAAAAATATACACACGTTTTCCATGGAAAAAATATATTGGAAAGAATATCTATAGATTTTCCACTTAATACATTAGTATTTTATTTAGATCAATTGAAATCTTTGGATTGTCAGTGTAATATGTCCAACATAAATCCGCGCGGTATTGTATTCATAATTTATTTCACCAATTATCCAAGACAGTGGTTCAAATTTTGTATATTTCGCTTATCTATAGATATAATCCTCACTCTTTAAAATTTATCTGTTATAAATTTTAAAACAACCAGCAACTCAAATCTAAATATTTACGAGGAATTTTGTAAAACTATTCATGGGTTTTATCCGCGGTTTTTTGTTCTTGTTTAATACAAAAAATGTACAATCGATGAATTATTGGCCATCGTTCAGCATCTTCATTCCGTGCTCATAGAACTTCTGGTCGTTCGGTAAAAAAAAACTGAATCAAACAACGAATTGGCATCATCGTCATAAGAAAATTTATTCTGCTTATACGGCCAATTTACGGGTATTACTTGCCAAAATACAAGGACTATCCAAAGATATTTTTGTCAAAATAGAAATTATGGAAATATACGGATATTCTAAGGGAATTTTTTATAAAAATCCATGGACAGGGTTGCAATCATCATATAAAATTCCAACAGACATTCGTAAGAAATTCATAGATATTTCCTCTGATTGAACATACGGACTACATATAATGCGGGAATTTTGCGCAAAAACTACGGTCAGTGTTCCTACGGTATAGCTAACAACAGGAGCTATATGGGTTCTATATATTATAAAACCATTCTCATTGCTTGTGCGGGACAGAGGGTATATATATATGTATTAATAAATATAGATTTTAATATATACAAAGAAATATTATGTAAATGAAGAAAATATAGTGAGTCCTTTTTTCTATTTTTTTTTTATTTTCACACATGTCCAAACCCGAAACAAATGAGAGTAAGAAATAATAATTTTTTAATTTTATATATAAGGAAATTCTCATGTGGAGATTAATAATAAAAAAAAATTATATTTTTTCTTATTTGAAATATTAAATTTATAGTTGAATTAATATACAAATTTTGATATCCCGCTGATATTAATATATTTGTATTTTTTTGTATTTTCTTTTTAAAAAATTAAGAAGAAGACGATTTATTCAGTATTTATTATAATATTATTTTGATTGGTACTTACATACTTATATTCCATATATATATATATGAGAAAAAATTAATGAATATCTATTAATGGGATAACAAAAAAATAGAAAAAAAAAACCACGCCCGGAATAATATTTAATTATCTTAATCTTTTACAATTTTTTTTCTGAATAATATAATTTTTTTTATTAAATTCTTTAAAAATTATATATAGAAAATATTACATATTTATTTGGTGTCTGAGATTCCAAGTGTATTTTTTTTTTTTGGTAAATAATGATATTTCAAACTTGCAGTGGGGTTAATACACAAAGAGGATTCCACCCCGCAACCTGATTTTTTTATTCTTATATTTGTTATATAAATTATAAAAATATAATTATTGTTTTAATATGTAAATTTTTCTTTAGTTTTAACGAACCGTATCTTATACACAGATTGTCAGTGGTGCAATGTAATGGGATATCGTTCATGCTAATCATGATCATGAAATACTTTTTAAATTCCTTTGTGAAATTTTTCGATATTTATTTTAATACTGATAATTTTGAATGGTATAGTAATGCTTGAATATAACTAACTAAATAAATTTTGTGCTATACACCATTTGAGGATTGTTATATACTTAAATTTAGCCGAAAAATACCAACGAACAAATGAATAATCATTATTTTACTTAATTCAAGCATTTTAATCTACTTGGTACTTTGTATTATAAGATATTGCACTCCTCCATCTCTCTAGTTATAAAATGCATAAATTTATGATGAAAAATTGTTGAAATTGATTTTGTTGTATGATGTCAATTGAATAATTTCAAAGCGTTTATCATTTATTATTATTACACCATTTATAATAATGTCAATTTAAGTTAAAGAAAAAGTTATGTTGCGTCCACACACACACACACTAATTTATATACTTTTATTCAAATTATACAAATTGGTAATGAATGGAAATTGACCCATCCCATATATATTGAAAGAAGAAAAAAATTAAAATAATTAAATTAATATTATATGTATTTTATACACATGTGTGTGTGTGTGTGTGTGTGTGTTAATAAATGATGAGATTTTTACAAGTTTTATGTTTTCCATTTATGACTTATATCAATGCTATAAATTATGTTAGTCTCTCATATATACAATAACACATAAATTTACAATAATATTCCCAGCCGTTCGCGTACATTCATATTTGTACAAATAAATTAAATGAAACATGCTGGTTTACAGTAATTTTTTAATTAAAAGAAATAAATATGTAATTTTAAGATAGTTTTTATGAGAATCATATATAAAAATATAAATAAGTAATTATTTATACACACCACAATAATAAATAATTAAAAGACATATAACACAACTTTTATGTTATTATTGGATTACTCTGGCAGTACAATAACAAAAAAAAAAAAACCAGCATTACAAACAATAAAAAGATTGATTTGTAAGATAATAAAAATTAATTCAATGTATGTATTATTAAAAAAAAAAAAATTAATATTGCTTACATAACTAAAATAAAAAACAGTGTGTTCTCAAAAGCTGTATTTTATACGGTATCCTTACATAAAAAGGATAGTAGTGATAAGCTTTTTTTTCGTTTTTAAATTAAATTTATCAAAATACATTTTTTTTTTTTTATCAAAAATACTATTTAACCTTGTATTGGAATGTGTTGTGTTACATCGAATTGTGCAATAAAAATGTTATAGATAAAAACTTAATAGCATTTTACATTGTTAAAAATGGTGTAATCAAATTTTAAATTAAATCTAAACCATTGCCGATAAAAAACGAAAATTCTATAAGTTTATTTCATACCATATATTAGAAAATGATTGTGTGAGAACCAAAGTGCTTGAATAATCATTTTTTCGCAAAATGTTACAATGTTTTTGGTGTGATTGATAAAAAAACATCATCTATAGTACACTAGCTTCTCAAACCTGGTCACACCTGATCGTTATCAAACCCAAATGATCGAATTAAGTTATGCAAAAAAAAGGTCATTCGTAAGTTAAACAACATAAATGATAAATTTAATAATGGTGTACCAGGTGTACCGGTATCAAGTGAGTGTCGAGATACCGGTACACCTGGTATAATATGTGGAAGAATGTGGAAATACATCGAAATCATTTGAAAGCAGATTTTGTTAGAATTATTGGATAAAAACTCGATACAAACTAATTAGCCAACTATTTTTTTTACAGACGTTTAAATGCTTTGGGAAAGTTCCAGCATGGACACCGTATGAATTAAAAGAAAGAGACATCGAATGGCAACAAAAAAACAAATTTTGCTTTAACGACCCAAAAGTAAGTCCTTTTACAGGCCGAATTATTACTGGCGATGTAAAATAGATGTGTTTCGATAATACTATAAGCATTGGAGCCGTCATCAATATATCACAACCAGTACGCAATATCAGTGGAAAGTAAACGATTTGCTTTTGTATAATTAGTTGGATCAACATATACCAAAAAGTTTTGTCAACGTGAAATTCATCATTTGCCAAAAAGATGGGAAAAAAGCCATTGCGCTATTCAATAACGATGGCAAAAACTTTGATTAATAAATTCATAATTTTATTCAAATAAATGCCTGTTTCAGAGGCACATATTAATTTTGTTTCCAGGTTATTTGAGAAATTTTGTGATATTTGAAAACTTCATATCGGATTTTAACACATTTACAAATAGATAACACACCCTGTAGATAATATAATAATAAAATAAATATATACAATTAAAAATGGATCCACTAAAATGTTATGGAAAAAATATTTATGAATAAAATAATATTCATCGATCACTTTTTTTTTCCTTTTTGTTATTCCTTAAAAGAAAAACTGTTTTTAAAAAATTCTCCCCCCTCTGAGATTTAATTCTTTTTCTATATCATTTTTTAATTATATATTTATATTTCCCATTTTTTATTATATCATAGTATTACTATTGTAATATATATACTAAAAAAGGATAATTTGTGTAGAGATATAAGCTTTTATAATATATGGCATGGATATTAAAAGGACATGGGAAAAAAAAAATTAAATTGTTTGGTCATTCTTATCTCACTCTACGTCGTATATAAAAATTACACCTCTATATCAAATTGTATATTATTAAATAAAAAAAAAATTTTCTACTCACCCGTTTCATTATCGATTGTAAATTGTATACCAGCCCATTCATCATCTAATTCTTCTTTCGGTTCCGGTTTCTTATGAAAAAAAAAAACACAATAAATAAAAAATTTGTAATCAATTAATTATATTAATTATTATTATTATACCAATTAATTTTCAATAAAATTTATTAATTAATATTAAACTTTTATAATTATAAAATATAAACTTTATCTTTATCAAAATATAAAATATACCTTTCCATCTTTCAATTCTTCCAATGCTTTTAACTTTTCATCTTCATCGTTTGTTGATTTTAAATTTTTCTGTGTCGATGTAGTTGGTGGTGCTAATGAATAGCCTAAATCAACATCTTGTTTCCATAATACTTCAACAATTTCACTTTCCTGTAAAATAACAAAAAAAACAAAAGATTAAAATTAAATATAAAATTATGACATACGTTAAAAATTGGATATTAAAGCGTTTACCACCCCACCCACACACAAATAGATATAAATAACGTGATTTATTAATTATATTATATCCTTTCAAGTGTAATCTCTGATTGTGTTACAATAATATACGTCTGCAGATACGGAAAAGCCCAGAAATCACAAGTTATATAATTATATATTTATAGATAAAAATTCGATAAGATAAAAGATTTGCATTTGATAAATTTTAAATAAGTATTTGATTTTAATTTAATTATTATTTATAATTTTTGTAAATAATTATAATTAGTTGTTTTTATTTTTAAAGTAAATATAAAATGTATTAATAATATCCATTATATTTTATTTATGAATATATAATGCAGTGACGAAGCGTTTGGAAAACAGTTATCAAATGGTAATACCACATATTACATCGGTTAAAAGTATAGATTACATTACGCAACAGTATATCACAAATTTTCACAATCAATTTTAAAAATCTGTTCTGTGAAATATTGGAAATTGATTATAGTTTGAAAAAAAAAACAAACAAAAAATACATAACAAAATTATATCGTAATATTGAAAACTAAATACTATTTTTTAAAAGCTCTATATGCACAACGCCACTGATGTAATTATAATTATCTTATCTTATTTAAGTTGCGAAGATAAATATTCATACACATATATATATATTACTATATTACACTAAAATGAACGTTTATTAAAGCATAAAGTCAACCAACTTAACTAATTGTGTAAAATAAGAAAACATTAATTTAATTTATTATCATATTTGTTATCATTTATTACTACTATATTATTTATAAATACACTTTAATAGTGAAATATTTATATAAATTATTTTACAAATTTTTATTATACATTATTAATTATATGTATATGAGTAGATGATGGTTTGATAAGTGTTGGAAAGGTTGTATAGATTGTGATATTTACAGTTTTATTAATTGGTGAGAAACAAACACCTTCAAAATGCATTTGCCGCCAAAATCATCTCATATATAGATCTGCTTTGTGAGATACATTTTAACTTTTCTTATAATTATAAAAATTCGTACAATAATTAAGTTTCAATAGGAGCGTAACGTAGAAACAAGAAATCATCGATGAGCCCCCATCGGATCAATCGAAAAGAACTATATATTTATGATTCGATTTAATAAATTCAATCGTAGTCCTATGAAAACACTCCACATAATATTGAATAGTCAAAATGTAAATTTAAAATAAGTTTTTTCGATATCGTAAACAATGGTATTTTATACAAATATATGAAAAAATTATTTGCAATATGTCGCGATTGTTAGTAATTAAGGAAAAATAGTGTACGACAACTTTAACACACTGTATGGACATATTTCAGAGCGTAGTTCGAAATAAATTTCTGTGAAGATTCATACATGTTGATTAACTGAGTCTATGACTTCATGATAACATTATACATATTATAGCGGAAAATTCACTAACCCATACGAATGTTCTATTATTTCCAATGGAGTTAAACAAATTTCTTCATATGAATGGGATTAGTTGAATCATAATATTATAACAAAAATTATAATTAAAAATTTCCCACTGGTTTGGTGCAATCTTATGTCCATTACAATGAACGCGAATAACTAAAGGACTAATGTGCAACAATCAACTGGTAAGTTTGTGTGGTAAATATTTTGAGATGAATATGCGGAAAAGGTAAAACAATAACGGGAGAAAATAATGCGTTGTTAGATAAATTAAATATTGAAATTAAGAAAAACGATTTGTCTATTTAAAAAAGCCAAGAGTGTACCATAAAAGCATTGGTAAAATTGAATGTGTTGAGAATTACTTCCGCACATCCACCGTATTATTGTAGTATAAAGCGACTATTTTCTGTTTTACGTTAAATGAAACGAAGTCGGAATGCAAAACTTACGACATTACCTTCAACATCTATATCGACTATATATTAAAAACGGTTCTAAATGTTAGAAAATCGTCGTGTGCACAAAGTGTATCAAGCTAAAAATATAGTTTTTTTTCTTGCTTACCATTTTTATAACTCTCATATTTATAAAATGTTATGTTCACACAATAAAAACAAAATGATTAATAAATGATTTATTTCTATATATACAAAACACTTTTCAAGGTAAATAAAATAAGTTATTTATTAATTAATTAATTTATTTATAAACACACATTTATGTGATGATTGATAAGAATTATCAACGTAAATATAATTTAATTACATAACAACCATTCGCCGATTGGCCACACTATATTATTCATTTTTAATAATACCACTTTATTTACATAAATTGTCAACACACATAATTAATCACAAATTTTACACTATTTAAATATTTAATAAATAATAAATAAATTAATTTAAATATTTAAAAAAAATAAATAAAATATGGCAACAAATAATAATTAAATAATATTATATAAGTGGTATTAAGTTTTAAATAAATAAACTGAAGTGTGCCTCTATCAACATATAATTTATAAAAATTTAACTTATTTATTTTTTAAAAAAAAAAAAAAGATCGAAAAAATATGTTTTAAATGTTTTGTAATTTTTTTGTTGAATATTGTTTTTTTAATCGCCGTCAAATGAAATAAAAAACAAAAACACCTTATCTCTTTTATCTTTTGCCATTATAAAAACAGACTGTGTTGAATTACAAAAAAAAAACTAAATAAAGATTAGATTTATTTTTAACTTCATTAATTCGTAAGTTACAGCAAATTAAAAAATGTTTGTCTTTTCATATACATAAAGTTTTGCAAAAAAAAAAAAACATCGCTAAAAATATTCTATTTGATCACTATCTCTGATAAGATAATAAATCAGAGATGTTATGCAGACCGAAATTAAACTAATATAAGTAAAATATAATAAAACTATAGTTTTAACGAGTAAATATGCCTAAAAACACTCACTCTAAGCATTTGCTTTCCTATGCAATTATAATGTTATTGAAAACCTTGTGTTATACGGAAATCTAACCGTGTTTCAAGGACCATTACCTACGTATGTATACTTAAATATTATAATTTCTATACAGTTACTATCAATATATTGCTATACAGTGAATTAACGTTCATAGCTACATAATTATAAAATAATTAAAATTTTTATAACTTATCAATAAAAAACATTTCGGTTTGGTTTTATTTAATTTTTCACACAAAAAAACATATCTGTCATATAATTTTTTATTATTATATCGTATTTTTTATGTGTGTAATAGGTGTAGAAATATGAAACGATCCTTTATTTTTAAAGAACACGTTGATTTCTGTAACATCGGTAAAAAAAAAAAAAATAATAATGAATAAAATTACCATCGTTAAGTACAACCTTTTTTTCTCAATGTTTTAGCAATTTATGAATACCAATAAAAATAACTTAATTTCTTCTCTTTTGATGCGATCCTTGGACGTGTTCATAATAGTGGAAGTACTGTGCACAGAGTCCTTGTACCATCGATTTAAAGAGGTGATAATCTTATGGTGTAACAACTGGTGAATAAGGTGAGAACAACAGTTTTCTTCCAATGAATAAAAAAACAACAAACCTTCCCCTGCAAATCAGATCTTTCTGATACAAAACATGACATTTTCAATAAACGAACAAAATTTACCGTTTACACTGTTGACTCGTAACACATACAGAATGATAAAGATATGAAGTGAATACATGTTCACAGAACGTTTCGGCCGAAACCGGAATCCGTATAGGCGGCTACAGCGAGAGCGATTGTTTCACATTTCTACACCTATTATATAAAAATTAAAATATTACATTGTTTATTTCATATACATAAAAAATTATACAATTATTGTCTCCCTTTTAAGGTGATAATATAATATACAATGAAAATATACACATTATCTTGTATTTTTCTTATCACTTTTCACGTAAAGCAAAAAACAAATGATGGTATAAGCAGTGCCAAATGAATTAATTTGGACTTTATATAATAATTAAATGTTTATACATTGGAAAAAATAATTATGAGCTTTTCAAAATACTCGATACAAAAAATTCATTGCAGTCGGATGCAAAAGTTAAACACGTATAAATTAAAAAAATTATTTAAACAAATTGGTATTGTTCAAAGTCGATGCAGCACAACTCAAAATTTAAAAAATTTAAATTCCAAAATTCCACTTTATAGTTTTTTCCATAAATAATATAAACCATACAAATACACATAGGCAAGCGCACACGCACCCAGCACACAACAATTATATATTATTATTTTTATAATTCATGTTAATGATATCGTCTACAATTTATTTATTTCTAAAAATAGATATGTTTATTAATAACTTAATCAACTGATAAATAAACTATTAAAAAAAAATTATAATAAAGATGTTCTTTGTTTGTTTGTTTGTTTGTTTGTTTAAAAACATGTTGATTAAAAATTGTAAATTCTATTTTATTCGATTTCTACAACTTTTAACTGCTAACTACTTTCTGGTATAATTTCTGAATTTCATAAAAACAAAAATTGCATCCTCTTTTGATGCACGGCGATTCATCAAGAATTGATTTTTTTCACATATAGTTGCGGTAAATACAGCCTGGCTGTTAGACATTATCACGATGTTCCCTTTGCTACTATATTTCGGTGTCGCAGTTGAACCATCCATGTAATTTATTGCTCGGTAAGTATAATTGCTGGTCTCACTATTGCGATATATACATCAAGTTCAGTAACATCCTCAAGTGTTTCTTGTTTACTTCAGTTTTGCAGTGTTTACTGCATAGAGGAGGTTTCTATATATCGTAATTCTTAGACGTTTTATTTCCTTTTTCCATTTAACCTCGAAACCATCCATTCATGTGCAACTATGAGGTTTATGTATTCTGATTTCCTTTTTCTCGTGGCATATATCAATGTGGTTTTCATCGAGTTACGTTTCAGTTGTCATTATTAAAGTTTATAGTTTTAGTTTCGAAGGGAAAATATTATTATTTTCTATAAAATCTTTCGAACGAAACAAACATAAACACAAACTTTCTTTTCAAATAGAACCACTTAAATTGGTGTACAGCACCTGCGGACGTTCTTACATAAACATCATTAACTCTAAATGTTATTACTTAAAGAAATTTTTACGTAGATTATGTATTATTTTTACCACCCAAAAAAAAAACTGATGACATTTCAATCAAAAATATATAATAAAATAATATTATGATTAATATTTATTTTCATATGAAAACAATTACAACGAAAAATCTTAACTTGAATTTTATTGTTATTTTATATAATAGTCCTTTTAAAAATTTATTTTAAAAAATTTTGTATCCTTTCAATAAATGTAGAACCTTTCAATGATAAAGAAAGCAAAAAAAAAAAAGTGAATACAGGTAGGTTTTTTTTTCACAATATTAAGTATTAACAATAATAAATAAATAAATAAATAATTTAAATAGCGAGAGTTTTAAATATTTATATTTATGTTACAACTCATCAACATTTTTGTCTTTCGTATTCATTTCAAATAATAAAGAAATAAGAAAAAATCGATAGAGAAAATAAAAAAGGGATAATCTTTTAATTTCTTTTGTTATATTAAATCAAACATTAGTGCGAATTGATCTTTTTATATTTTGAATTTTATTCCAACATTTTATTTGTATGGAATTCTATTTATTTATTTTTATGGTAATTTTTGGCTTATCATTTTTTTTTTGTGTCACATAAATATTTCTATTTTTAATTTTTTATTTTTTTTTTTTTATTATATAATAATTGTAAATGTAAAAAAATAAAAAATCTATTAATTTACATTATTTTTAATTTATCGCCGAGTATAATAATATATACAAAAATAAATATTATAAATTTAAATTTATACCATACGCGAAGATATTGGTAATTCATTTAAAATGTGAATGATTTCATGTGTAATGTAACACAAAAAAATAAAAAATCAATCATCAACTTTGAGAAAATAACTACAATAAATTATTATATAAAAATGGTAAATTATTGTTAATGTGTTAGTATGTTTAGTTTTTAGTTATTTTTAGTATATTTTGATATATACATAAATTAATAAAACACGCCTATTTTAACATAAAACGATGGTAAATAAAATATGGTTGACGCAATAATGTTTAATAATTTATGACGAAAAGAAGGGACAATAAAATAACGAAAAAAAGCTTATTTTAAAGCTTGCGCTTAAACATCTGCATAACACATACACATAATACCATAATAAAATTAAGGGGAATAGTATATATATATTGAATACATACTCATATATTGTGTATATAAAGCATATTTAGTATATAATGGTTTGTAACATAAGGAATTTTTAAAGTTTCTTAAATGTACAATATAAAATATAGACTTCTATTTTACTACCCATAGCATAAATAATATGATTGAGACCAGTTGGCACATATTAAATATGTTTTGTTGTAATTTGTTGTACACGGAGAAAAATATAATATAGATAATTTTAAATGATTATTTATGAATATAATTTTTTTACTTATATATCGAAACATATATACTCTGAAATTAATATTGAACGAGATTGGATACCAGGTAGAAATTATCCTTATGTATATCTGTTTCCTTACCGGTACTGCATCTCGGATGTCTTTGTTTTGCCAAGCAAAAAAGTGGCTATAAAAAATAGATCTACTTTGACAATCCTAAAAACATAAAGTCATAGATTGATCCAAGTGTTCTATTAACATCTCTACACTGTTACAGTGCTACCATAGCGTATTCACCAAACATAGCGTCTGTTGGATTATCATTTGTACCAATCGGTTTGGCTGGTACACACACATACGAAAAATGAAGTTGAAGAACTATATGTTTACAGATAAATCCATCGCCTCGAATCGCGGACATTGTTTTATCAACACATTGGTTTAACCTACATTTTTATTAATTTTTTTAAAATTACTTTTCACACACACACACACACACACACACACAATCTTCTTACCCATTGTTTAATTTATATCAAAAGAACAAAAAACAGACAAATTAATTTATTGATAAAATATGTAATTAATCAATAAAAAAATCAAAATTTCGATTAATATTTTATTACTTTGTTTATTTATACAATCAAAAATTAAATGCAATTCAAAGCGCATACATATTTTTTGATACATACTCTTTAGGTGTACACGTAAGTCGTAAAATATAAACGATAACATGAATTTTTTATACTTATGATAAATAACATTCAATGCATACTTAAATGCACAAGTCGTCGGTGAAATTTAAAAAAAAATTATAAACAATTTGTAGTTTACATATAATAAGGAATTTTATATAAAATTTCTTATATTTTTTTATCATATTCCTGAAACATTTCTTAAATGAATAATGACAAATGGATAATTCAAATGATATGTGTGTGTGTATGCGTGTGTGTCAAAGAAGTAATCATAAAAAATAGAATAACAAAAAAAAGAAGTAGTTATTTTGTACAATGAAAAAAATAACCACACATCAATATATAAAAAAAAACTATAAAATATCTATAAACGATTAATCTAAATAAGTGTCATAATATTTGAATATTTTTATAGGGTGTTTATTTTTTGTTAAAAACTGAATATATTTTATAAATCTGTGTTGAAAAATGTTTATTATAATTTTGTAAATGCGGGAATAAAAATATATAATTTGATTTATTGTTTGAGTTGTTTTAAATAGAGATGATTTAAATTTTAATCGTATATTATATTAGATAAATTTTTATACGCAAGTCATGTTACTACTCCAAATGGAGCCTATGGGACATCTACAAACGATTCTTCATACAATAAAGTTGGTAAATTACTATGCATGGGAGTATATAACAATTCACTAATTTTTTTGCTGCAATATTATCGAAAGAGATATTTTCTTAATTCCATTATTTTTATAGGATTGATTAGCCCATAATGGCGTGTATGTGTGTGTGTGTGTGTGGGCAGACATTGTTAATCTTTGAGTGTCGACCAATACCATATTTTCAAAGTTATCCGTTTTTTTTCTTTCTATTATTCCATAAACGAACATATGATAACCCAACTGAAAAATATTAATATGTTTGTTATTTCAAGCCATAACAATTCACAATTGATTTGTATGAACAATACCACCACTCTATATATTTCTATATAACAAACACCCTATGATTTTCTTTTCATATATTTGAGAAAAAAAAAGAATCCCTTTTTTTCTCAACACAAATAATAAAATCAATCAAAACAACTATTAGTCATTAGATGGTTGTACCTATACAGGCCATAAATAATCTTATATGGGATAACCTTGTATGCATGTAAAGCACCCACATATTACAATACGACTATATAATAAGAGTATATGTAAAAACATAAGAATTTACAAAAGAAAGTCTTTCTTTGTATATTTACACAGACAACATATAAATATCAATATTTAAAAGAAATGCCGAATTCTATATCGTATATAGTTTTCAAAAAGAAACGATTGTATACTTAGTAATTGAAAACCTCTGTGACCTACATATATATAACATTTTCTTTAGAATATAAAAAGAATTTGTATCTTTACACATCCTTATAACAATAATAGGAAAAAAAAAATAAAAAACACCAATTTATTACGGATTATCATTTAAGCGATTGACCGCTAATGATTATTTTCTTATTGAACGCATTCATATAGTAACTATATATGGACGTGATGTTGTTTAAAGAAAACGGCAATATTATAGTAAAATACCATACAATAATTTTAATATATTAAACCACCCATATTACGCACTCTCGTGGCCAAATGTTAATTGAACAAATAATAATGTATACCGGAATGAAACGTACGCATGCTTAAAACTGTCCCTTTCTTATATACTCCCTTGGGTATTCGTATTTATATTCTTATTAATTCCTTTAAAATTTCTATATATTTTATATTTTATGAGAATTTGTATATTTCCCAATAATTCGGACAAATGAACAAAATCGAATAAGTTGTTTAGTTAATAGTCAGGACAGTTTTTAAGAAATTTAATGATGGTGTTTAGAATGGGATGGGATACATTATCGTATTTTATTTTTTTTTTCTAAGTAAAATGACATTTAATTCAAAGATTTTATAAGGATAATTTTTAAATTTTGTACTTCAACACCTTGCATGCAAGAGAGAGGTAATTAAAGGTAATTGAGCAATGCCAAATTGTATTTTTATTGTAAAAATTAGTATAAAATACAACAATATTTAAAATATAAAAGACGTGCGCTAGTCAATTCCATGTGCAGCTCAAATAAGTGTTAAAATTATCTTCATAATATTCTTAAGATGTCTTAAATTTTTCAATCTTTAATTTCTCTCAATTCACTGATACATTTTCCTTTATTTTTATAGGTACAATACGAAAATTTCCCTCATCATATAGTCCATGATCCTCAAAAACAATATAGTACTACTTATTTTCGTGTTTTTCTTTCACACACGACGTACAGCCCGACTAAATATCCAAAATTCATGTAATGTGATCACATATTTGTAGCCTAATAACCATTTTCATTAATATAGGGATTTACAATTGTATATAAAATATACACCCTCTGTCTTAGAAAATTGCCGAACTATCAGAAAACCCTCATAAACCTCAGAAGTGAAAAAAAACATCAATTAACCGATGGTGTGTCATAATTTCAACATTCATTCAAAAATTGTGAAACGCTCGTATCCGTCAAATTCGACGAGAATATCGAGATAATTCGAATTTGCATTTTGCTCATGATAACGCACCATCGCATCGATCTTACCAAAAACGATGTTTCAACACACAATCATTCACCGCATTTTCGCCTGCGTGATACGGTTAGCTGGGACTATTTTAAATTTCTAAAACTTAACTTGGCTATGAAAGGAAAGCATTTTGCTGCAATATAAATTCGATTGAAAAGGCTACAAACTAATTCCAATAATACACTAATGGTTTGAGTGTAATAACTAATGAATTTTTAAACGATAACTTTTAAACTAGTAAAACAATAAAGTTAAACCAAAATAAATAAAGTAATTTCTCCGTAGATTCGTCGCACCAATACAACAACAACTGCCTGTTATAATACATGAGTGTTTATTTTATTGCATTTTATCAATAATTTAACTCATTTTTATTAAACTTGTTATCATAATAATGTGACAAGGAAGCTAAAGTAAATTTGTAAGTGTAAAATGTAAAGGAAACAGAAATGTATTTATTATCCTAAAAAAATTTAACGAGACCACATTACAATAATTCATTCATGTACAAAAATATAAAAATATAGAATATCTCTAGTCAAATGTTACACATGTTGGGATGTTATCAACAATTAATGTATTGTATATACCACCAAAAAATTAAAACGAAAGTTTAAATTCCATATTAATATTTGTTATCAACATTTAAATTTATCAAATTATTGAGAGAAAAAATTATTGTGTTCAAGCAATTTAAAATATACTTCATGATTTATTTTATATCCAGGAAGTGATTACACATTATAGATGGTGTAATTGTAAATAGTTTATATATAATTTTAAAAGCAACACTGAACACTGATAACAAAATAAAAAAAAATAGTATATAATAAATTTAATTACAGAAAATGTATAGGTTACGAATACATACATTTTTACAGGTACTCGTAATATTATGTAATCAACAAAAAATTATATATTAAAATATAAATAATTTATTATTTTAAAAACATACCGCCAAATTATGACATTTCTCTTCTACTATTACTGGAAATATTTTGAGCATAATTATTTAAGAAAAACAAAAGAAAAAAAAACATTAAAATAAAACCACCACACCATCACCAAAATATAATTACAAATCCAACAACCACTAATTTAATCAACCATAAAAATATAAATTAATAAAATAATATATAATTTCATTTATTGTTTCTACATTTTTCAATTTTTTTAATAAAATTAATATAATAATTTAGAATGCAATATAAAAACACAACAATAATAATAATTTAATAAAATAATAAAATTTTTACTTCCTTCAAATGTCAAAGATAATTACAAACTAAACATTTTAAATAGCGATATTTCTTTGGTTTTTTCATTATAATGTAATTGTAAATATTAGAGACATAAGTACGTTTTTATTTTTGTACAAATATATTAAAATTTATAATCATACAAAAAAAGAAGAAGAAGATATTTTGCAAAAAAAATATAAATTACAACAATAAAATTACAATTATGATAAATAATTATGTGGTTGTTGTTGTTATTGTATAAATATATATTTTGATATGTACAATATATTGTTACCATGTAAGAGAAGTCCAAAACGAACATAAAACTAAATACAAATACATTACATTTATGAAAATGGTCTAAAAAGTTGCCGAAACATGTTGCTATAGAGTATTGTAGTGGTGTGCGGCGGGTAGGGTATAGTACAAGGGTGACATTTCATATAAAAATCTCGTCCAAAGATCCTCATCAAAAAATTCTGCCAGCTCATCAAACAAGAACATTTCTTCGAAGGGATTTATTTAGAAAAACCTGTATAGGTTAAATGAAATCATAGATGTGACCCTTCAGGTTACGCATCCGTATAACAAAAAACCCTTTTGCCGTTTGAGACAAAATAACTGGTATTAATTGATCTCATTATATACAGTCGATAACGATATAATCAATAACAGTGGTGAAAGAATACAACGTATAGTGTTATTGCAGGGTGTTTATTTGATCGATACAAGATTATTTTGATCGAAATCCAACCTACACCTGGTACGATTCGGATTCTGAAATTCTTTGATGTAAAATATGGGTCAACATTTCATTATTGCAATATTCATATTCCTCTCTAGTTTGTGGAAATACACCCTTTTTGTACAGATTATAAAATTAAACCATTTTTCCAATCTTTTGGAAATTATTCCTAATTACATTGTACATTGTATTGGCAGAAATATATTTATTTGTGGTTACAATAATTGATGTATCTCTTGATACAAATATTAACCAATGAAATTCATATTCCTATACTCTCAGAATTTGTGTTTGGTCTTGTCTTGCAAAAATTTGACATATATAATTGTTCCATATTCTCGGAAATATTGTTGTTTGTTAAAAAAAGTATTATCATAATAAGTTTGAAATTCCGCATTATCGGTTTTAACCTGCAATGAATTTCGAATGAACCACACCAGCACCACGTTTATTAGGATCTAATTTTGTGAATTGTATCAGATGTATAATCGTCATCACACAATAAAATTTACGTTAGGATATTCAGAAACCAAAATTAATCCAACGCCACGACCTTTTTTATTATAATGAATTATATTGGCAATATGATGGGACAACCTTCAGTAAATGAATATGACTAACAACCTTTTCGGATTTATATGGCAATATCATTTCATTTATACCAAATGATAAATTGATTCACACATTAATACTTCTTTTTTGATTCTATAATTTGTTAATTTCAGTGTATACCAAAATTTCCAAAACAAATTTAATTCCATTCAAAATTTATATTTTTCAGTGATCATTTTTAGAAAACCAAGATGAATTATGAAATTTTATTTGTCATCATAAAATGCGTATCTACTTAACATATAAATTGTCTGCACATTGTCAATCAATATAGTAACCACAAATGATAATGTTATCATAGATCGAGATGTGATATTCGTCACAAACATGTACGAAAAAGATCGTGGCTGAAAAAAGATAGTATAGTTCGTATAGTTCTTTGCATAATTAATTCCGGTCTCAGCAGAACTCTTTTAACGCTTTAACATTGGATTCTGCAGAGGTCTGTTCGTACCATATTTGTTACAATTTTTTGCTCAGAAACCATAGCAGTTCTTCGATAATGGAATAGGTACTATGAATATACTTGGTTTAATAAATTTCATTGGAAATAATTGAAAATGCGTACATAATTTTTGGGTAAATATATTGGCGGAAACTTTTCGGACCATCCAATATAATGAAATAATCATTGTATATCTTCTACACATAATATAGAAAAGTCATTTTACAGACGATGAAAACTAATAATCGTTTATATGTTTTTTTTTTTGTTATTTGTTTTATTTTAATTTTTTTTTATTAAAGATATCAATATTATGTGTGTGTGTCTGCGTGCGTACCATGAGTGTATCGGTTTTATATTATATTTTGAAAAACAATTAAGATAAAATGTTAAGAAGTTATTATTTTATTTCGTCTAATAAATGTGTAATATCTTACAATACAAACATTTTTAAAATGGAAAAAGAAGATAAGCCAATAAATATATGTAATTATTTTTTTATGCTTGTTTAAATTTCATTTAACGAATGATTGAAAAAAAAAAGTTTTATAACACGCACGCACACACACACACGTGATTTCCTACAATTTGAATTTATTAAAGAAGTTTTACTATAAAGTTATAATTTACATCTTTTAGTATTCTTCGCAAACCTTTAATTTTGCAAGAAAAACGAAAAAAAATTATTTGTTTAGTAAATAATAGTTTTATTGATGCGCTCAATATTCGTTCGAGAAGTAGCTTATAATATTTCAGCTATTGATAGACAAAGTTTTTACAGATTTAGAAATTCTTATATAACCCTCTTCTACATACTGATTCTGATTTATTAAAAAGTTTACGGGTTTGAAAAATACTGTCATTAATTTTTATAATAATTTAACCTTACATAAAAATTTGAATAATTTAACCTTGCATTAAAATTTTAATGTACACAAGCAACAAGAGTCACTGTACGAATATCATTGAATTTTATCGCATAAACCACAGATAAAGAATATTTTTCTAAATATACAAGGGATGTTGGAAAAGTTCACGGTCTAACAATGAAAGATAATTTTTGATGACGTGAAATACATATTGCGTATCTACTGAAACTTGTTCAATGTTCTGCCATAAATAATTCAATATCACATCCATTAAAGAGTGTAATTCCGAAAGGTTTACACAATATCTATCCGCACAGCTGCTGCACACAAACCTTTTTCTAAAGTTTCTTTATGGAAAATATTTTCAAATCGTTTTTTTAGATGTCTATATAATCTCATCTATATTCCAAGATAATCTAACACCATAACATGAACTTGCGTTGTATGATTTGGACAGGTGTTACAGCAGTTTTTGGACGGATCATATTTAAGGCTTGTTACAAGCAGATTTAAAAAAAAAAAAAGCACAGTTTATAACGTCAACGACTTGTGTCAGACCCATTCAGACAGCCTAAGAATATGTATATGTAAAAAGAAAAACGATAGATTAAATTAATTTTATTTGATCTTTAAAAGAGGCAAAGATATTTATTTAAGAATTAATTAATTACAAGAGTCTCTCACATTATAGTAAAAAAAAAATAATAATAATTAATCGCATAATAAGTTAATAAGTAATTATGTATAGTTATCTTATAACAAAAATATCTTATCAGCAATATTTTACGTAAATATTACCACGTGTAAGCAGTAAAATCCAAATGAAATTAGATAAATTGAGTATGTGTAAATAATTAAGTATGAATACATCATCATATCAAAGTATTTTAAATACCAAAATTATGAAAATTTTCCCATAAATAATAATAAACTACAAGTTTTTCGGAATTATTCCGAGAATACTCAACCGTTTTTCTTTAGAGAATTGAGGGTTGGAATGATGTCCTCGACAAAATGTGCGAAGGTGAGAGGGGGGGTATAAAATGAAGGAAATGGGTCTATCCCTACCAAACACTAAGATTTCCAAATAAAATAATAACATTTTTAGTTCAATTTATAGTCTAAACGAAAATTGGGAGTATTTGGCTACTATTAAATTGCCCGGGAGGAGTTCTATAGCATAATCCTAAAAGAATAAACTCATCACTACTTCCATAAAATATAAGAACTTATCAGTAAGCATTTAAGTTCAAAAATTCAAGAAACCCGAATAAATAGTAGTATGGGAGCACACATATACAAAAAGTGAAAGTATTGTCGTCAACTATTTGAAAAACATCATTATTGTTTAAATTTAAAAATACAAGATAAGCGTATAAGTGGAATATTTGGGTTTCAATTGGCAATATTTCGACCATATTATAGAAGTAGAAGTAGTTGAGAATATAATATATATCCAATTAATTTGTGTTTTTGTATTGAAGTGTTTAATGTTTTAAAGATTTATAGAAATATGTGACAATATACACTAAATACCACATGGCGCTCAAATAGAACCCAAATACTTGCAATACATTTTGTTCAAGTATATCTTTTATCCGATTTTCGTGTACCTTTGAGATTCTTTCTTATAAACTCACTTAATTAATAGCTTAAATCGAAAATAATAAGAGAATCGAAAATTCATTTTATATTATCTTAATTCATTTAATTATTAATTAAATTAAATTTTATATTATTTAGTTGTTTTTGTAATTTACTATACCAAAAAAAGAAAAAAAAAAATTGTTTATCCATTTAATTTTTATTTTGTATTATCTTTTAATTCATTGATAAGAAAAATATATATTTATAGATAAAAAATTTATTTCAAAATACATAAAATAGTATGAAATGAGATAAGAAATAAAAAGTAAAGATTCGATTTTAATAATATATTCTCTTATTTATTGTATAACGCCATCTGTTCAATATTATTATGAAATATTTACACGGCAAAATAATTTACTGAATATAAATACAAAGCTGAATAACAAACACAAATTACAATGGGTTTGCATCAAAGATTATTTATTCAGAAATTTCTGGGAAATATAAATGAATAAGCAAAACTTCTTTTTATCAAATAGAAAAAATATAAAAACAGCTGATGGCATGGATTTTATTATAAAATTACCAATGTATTTGTAATTTTGTATTTAAAAAAATTTCATGTGATGCAATAACAATAAAATATGTTATTTATTGTTTGCGTATTGTCAGTAAAAACTAAAATTTATTTAGTAAAATGATAAAATGGAAAAATGTAAAATTGGTTTATGATTTACCTGTTACAAAGGAATAAAAACGTGCGTATGTAGTAAAAAAAAAACACAATAAAAGATTATAAACATTTTACCTTTTTCCGTTAAGGACTATTATTGATACTTTGATACTGTAGGTTAGGTTTATAAATCTTTGTAATATTTATTAGAATTTTTATTAGTGCTATTATTGTATTTTATTAGTCATGGCATTATTTATATATAAATTGAATTATTGAAGTGTGTGTGTGTGTTTATATCAAAATATTGACTCATATAATTTTTGTTTTTGTTCAATATTGTTGATATGATAATAAAAATAAAAAATTATTAGTGGAATGTGTTGTGTAATGGTAATTATTTATAATAACAACCTTTTATATATTGAAATATTAAAAAAAAAACATCAACAACACTTCTGTTATTTGCATTTTAAAACAGTAATTCAGTACAACAACTGGCCATTAAAAACACGTGATTTATATATACAGATATCAACACCATTTAATATTATTATCAATGTTAAAGTATATCATTGTTTTCAATTAAAAAATGAATTAATTATTTATTTTATATTAAGGTGATAATCGACTGGCTTGTCTCTAATTTCAAGCATAAACGGTAGTCATAAGAAAAACTCCATTATCCATCCGTTGCAGTAAATGCAGACATTAATTCATTTCATTACGCAGCATATCAAAATTAAGGAAAATGTCATCAAGCCGGTTTTATTTGTATACTGAACTTGGCTCACATATTTCCACAAGTGATAACTAGCAGTGTTATACAGCTCAAATAAATAAAGGGCAGCCATGGTATCGGAATCTATGGTACGAGATATTCGGTGCATATCTCTGATCGACCCGATCTTGACGACGACCAAAACGGAGTTGGAGATGGATCAAGAAAGAAATAGGGTCGTAAAGGTTTTTAAAGGTAATAATTTGAATTCTAAAGTAATTCTCACGTGGCTGGAAGTCCTAAATGAAGTGGCTACGGAGAACGACGTAAGGGGTCATTTGGTGTCAATACACATGAGCACTAAGAGTTCTGATGTATTGCAAAAAAGAGTGCAGATGTCAGTTTAATGACCCTTCGTTTTCATCCATATTTAGCAGAATGAGGTTCTGAACAAATACAAATGTTAAGAGGCAATCTAAGAAATTGATAGAATTTAATATAAAAGAGAATCGCTTGAGAAGCGGTTAATTTGCTCTTGGAGTACTTAAAAGTAGGTATGTGTAGCTGGACATTATACGAGGCGTATGTCTGGGTGTTCGTAAACACTTTAATCTCCGAAATGACTGTTTTGATTTTGTTGAGACTTTGGATATTTGTTGGTTTTGTTATGATTTTATACAATTTATGTGCGTGATCAGAACCGCTCCTTCCATTCAAATCTAACACTTTCTGTTGTAAAATGCTTTCATTCTTGAAATTTTTTCGAAATCCGCCAATTCTCTTTGGCTCAATAGAACCCCAAAAGAGTTGTTAACGAATCTAGTTAAGATATTTTGTAAGTTAAGGTGGGAGATGTGCAGGCAATACTATATATATATATCTATTATAATCATATTAATACAATATATGCGTGTACAGCGAGTGTTTTAAATCACATTAAGTATGAATTTTGTAAATATTAATACAATATTATTTTAACAAAATTGTATATTTACATTAAAAATAGATTTTTTGGCGCATATATTAATTGTCTATAATTAAAGTCCAGACAATATTTATATGTTCAATGTTTTTATTTTTCATTTTTGGATATGATGTTATAATAATAACAATAACAATAACAAGAAGTTAGTTAGTTACTACAAGTCGTATTCTCATTAATTTTGTATGTGTCAATGTGTCGCTCTGCGATCTTATAAACTTAAACTTCTTTCTCAAAGATATATAAATATTGTTTTTAATAAATATAATCACATTTAGGAATTTATAATGAGTGATATCATTTTAAAAATAATTTCAACAGTTAAAAGAACACATCGTACAAAAATATATAATAAATTACAGAATTACGGCTCATTTTATTTTTTGCATTTTTGCCAATAAATATAATTTCGTTCGCGGTGCATTCACTTTTTTTTTTTCTTCTGAACAAGGTCGTTTGGAAAACTTATGTGATTATTGTATTATTTTTTCGTGTTCTTGTATATATTATATTAAATTTTAATATACCTATAATAGCTACAGTAAATCACAGTTATGTTTGAACACCCTTCAAGATTTGTTAATTTAATTAATTTCTTAATTTTCTTTAACACAACCAACGATAAAACTAAGTTATAAATTTACACCAAATGGTTTATTTAACATTTAAATATAAATATAAATATTGGGGAAAAAAAAAATGGATAAAACTTGATTAAATTGGTTTATCCGTCGAAATCCGTGAATGTGTGTTCATAAATAAGTGTGATTCACTGTATATAAATATAAATATTAGGCTATTGACTGCAATTTCTAAATACATATTTAAACTTATATATTTTTATACAAAATAAATAGATATAAACATTTTAAATTTTTAACAATAACAATAATATTAATATAAGGTAAAAAAAAAACAAGAGGCGTTTGTATTACGAGTATTTTTTTTAATCGATCGATTGAATATAGTTCATATGAATATTTAATTATTTGAAGAAAGCATTGTAAAATACATGAAAATATAAAATGCCCCATTAATAAAAAATGAATAATCAATACTTTAATTATTTATTAATATGCGTTCGTAAAGTCTTAATATTAACAACATACGATTTAATTTATCTGAATGAAAATTTACACTTGTATAGATACACTCTCTCTCTCGATGGAATGGTAAAATATTTGCAAATATACCACATTTATTAGACCAATATAAAATTCTAAATCGAAAGATTTCATAGGGTGCGTGTTGTGAAATATCCGAAAGCGAATAGACGAGATTAGAAGTGATGCAGAAAGGAATGTTGAATCTGGTCACATTGATGTTTCGATAGAACAAGTTACAAGAGGAAGATTTTGTTTTTTATTGATGCTATACTATGCTCCAACTTCAGTACACAGTAACACAAATCGATGATAATATAATTTGCGAAATATTTTTTCATCTTTCACATTCATTCGCAAATACAAAAGTTATAATTTTTATAAAAAACAAACATGTGCTATATATTTTCTAATAAATTATTTTACAAAAATCACGCGTATATTTTTCATCGATTTATAAAAATAAAAAAAAAAAAAAAAAAGGTATTTCTTTTTAATTAATAAATTAAATTTAAATTTATAATTTCCAATTTATACGCGCG
This sequence comes from Bibio marci, assembly GCA_910594885.2. NCBI lineage: Eukaryota > Metazoa > Arthropoda > Insecta > Diptera > Bibionidae > Bibio > Bibio marci. Next base: position 95,621,985 of record OU343114.1, on the reverse strand, counting down.
CATAAACAACAAATATAACCTAAATGATATACGTATAAAACCATATGTTCGAACAGTAACCAGAAGCGATTTAGAAAATAGCAGTTCGGTCGGATTTAGTCTGACTGAAATGGACTCCTTTGAATCGTTAATGCAACAAACGACAAATTTGTGTTATTGATAAACAACTAACGCACACCATAAGCGATTGTAATCCAACGTTTCTCGGTAGAATTTATAAAACAAAATTTAATGTTGATAATATTTTTTTATCTTTATTTTATCTTTATCTGTTTTTTATCTTTTTCTACGCAGTCACTTAATGAGTTATATTTTGGCTTACTGGTTGATTTCGTAATCTCATGAAATGTTAACACTCTGTTAGGATCAGTTCCACAATACATAAATCAATGTAATAGCAGCCAATAAACAGTTTCATATATATATATATATGAGAAACTTATTTTGGTTATTTTGCGGACAGAAGGTGTAGTTTTAATATACCATAATAATTTATGTACTATAACATTATAAACACAATGAAATGATAATATATTTATATTAATACAATTTTAAAATTATAAATTTAAATTATTTGTTGTGGTGCGCGGATGAGAGAATATACAATAAATATTAAAGAATAATTAAGTGATTTCATAACTTATAGACTGTTTCAAGAAATTTAATTTATATACACAAATTTTATAAATTAAACAGAGATATTTGTCACATTATATCCTTTACAGCCGCTTTAGTAATATAGTATTGTCATTATTATGCCAGAATAATTAAAATGTCTTACATCCTCTATCATATTAAATAAGCATTTTTAAATATATGAAAATAATAAATGCAAATTAATTACGTATTTTGATAATAACTCATATGTGATTGAATTTTTAATTTAATTAATTTATATAATCGATGTGTCACACTCGCATATTCATCTTATACTTATCGATATCAATAAATGAAATTATTATTATTATATGTATTTATAGAAGTGGTCTTCCGAAACAAAAATTCATATAAGGATATTTTGTATAAAAGTATACACATTTTGTTATTGTAATTTAATGTCAAAAATATACGAATTGACATCTCTGAATAGTATGGCTCCCGGAGCTTCACAGTTTCTTTTGTGACAGTAAATACTATAGCGAATATTGTCAGATGTGGTATTTGACTGTATAGCACAATCAAACGGTGACTTCGAAATTGACATTACTTGAATATTTTTTATACAAAAAACGGAACAATATTTTTCGACCAGAAGCACTTATTATTTATAAATATATTTTTATTTCCTTTCCAAAAATAATAATAGTATACTTATTCTATTTTTATATAAAAGTGTGATGAATGACATAAATATTATCAATAACAAAATAAAAATATATTTAAATTATTTATAAATTTATATTCATCATTTACAACTTTTATTATATTATTCAACTGTTTGTATACAAAAAAAAACAACGCAGCAAAAGGTCATCGTATTACGTTTGTGTATTATTGTACAGATATACATTTTTTTAATGCAAACAATTATAATTAAAACATAATTTCTATAATATTTTAAATAAAATAATTCTGCGGATCAGATTCTGTACTAGACAACAACAGAATAGCACCGTTTTAACTATATAAATAGTAATTTTTGTGATAGAAAAAAAAACACCAATTGAATGTGAATTGTTTCTAGACCTAGCTCCAGAATATCAAAGTATAGTTCATTTGAGTGCATTGTTTGTACACACACATTTTTTTTTAATTCTAAATAAAATAAACTCTTGCAACAGAAATCTAGACCAGTCTGTTTCACACCACATCGTTTCTGTTACTAAATTCTCGACCAGAAAAAAATTCTGTTTTATACCATAACGTTGCTTAAACTGAAGTTGCAAATGATTCTCATCACATAAAATATACATACAATAACTTTTTATCACATTTTCGTTTAAAAATTTAAAATTTGCAATTAAAATCTATTCTAATTATATATATACTAAAATAAAATTTTATTAACTTGGCAAGTGTATTTCATTTTTATGTACACATGCACAAAATAAAATTAGTAATAATAATAATAATAATAATTGTTGAAAAAATAATGTTAATAACCTGTGGTGTTGTGTACACGTTTGTTTGTAAAGTAAAATTATAGATTAATATTATTATGACGATACAAAAGAAAAATGGGTGTACGGGTTGTGGATTGACCAACAACTAAGATCTTATTAATTGAATTTGAAAAAACCAAATTTTTCAAAGGTGTGTCGTTCGTTTCGTGCTAGAAAGCAATTCAAAATAATTAACTAACTGCTTATTCGAAACAATTTTTGATTTAAGTTAGTTTCAAGACTGTTAAATTGAACTGAGGTTCATTATGGTTTGTCATGTAAAAATCAACATACCACTGACACTCAAAGATCTCAATGAAATAAATGTTATTATAATGTTTTATTTATATATATATATTTGATATGTTTACGACATAAACATTGACTACCTAAAACATTCAATTTTTAACTTCAACAAGTTGACCTGTCGACGCGAATCATTCAAAATAACTATATATTATAGAAGAGATAAGATTTTTCTAATCCGGATTGGTAATTGTTCACATAAACAATTTATAAATGTCGCTATGTTGAAGTTCACTGCACGATGAGAACAATACAAGTAATGGCAGAAAAGTTCATTAACGGTGACAAATACAGGACGTACTACGAACACGTCCAAGGAAAAGTAAGTACTCGCAGACTAACAGAAAATGATGATGTTGATGAATTTCTCTGTAGCGGTGACGTGTCTAAAGTTAAATTGCAGTTACAAAAGCTGTATAAGTGGACTATTATTTAACAATTAACTTAACCGATGAATGACGTAAAATAATTATGAAAATAGGATAATCTCAATATTTATATAATTTTGTTATCAAAATAAAATAAAAATTTATTACAAAAAGAAATTGATATTATTATTATTTATTATTCATTATTTTCATTAAGATTTAATAATAAAAACTCAATAAATTATATGCATATCAAAATCATATAAGCGATAATAAAATTGATATAATTTAACTTTTTTAGATAATTAAATTTTTGTATTTCCACAAAATGTGAATCACAATACAGGTAGTTTTTTAATATTGTAGGTATTGTAATATTGTAAATGATAATAAAAAATATATAAAGTTTAAGGTATACGTTTTAAGATAACAATAAGGGACAACGTAATAGAATCGATATCAATCATACAATAATTTAATCAACCAAAAAAACAACCTATTGTCGCCCATTGAATTTTATACGGATTGGTATAGGAAAGTAGTAATTTTGCGTTATACAATTCTTCATGTTTAACGTCTTCTTGTGCGAGCATCATCATCATTTGTGAAGAGATTGAGTCAAGTTCCATTGGATTTTTGCTTCAAATTTAGTTTACTCATCATTAAAATTTTATATGTACATTTATTTATGGAATAAGGACACTTCAGTTAATATAAAATGAGTTTAAATTTTATATATTGAAAGATTAAAATGAAATTTATAAGTGGAATTACATTGTCTACAAATTAATATTCTGAAAATAATTATAATAAATTCTATATATAATTTACTGATGAAATATAATAAATGCCAATTAATTTTATTTCAACTAGTACGACGCAAATTGGATACTGTATTGTGTCTGTATAACGTACTGCATGTAGGTTTAATAATTTAAGGACGGATTTATAATATCAAAATCGAAAATAATTTTAATGCAAGTGTTTTGGTGTGTGTGTGTGTGTGTGTGTGTGTGGTATTTACAATTTTCTTATTTTTTATATATCACAAAAGTTATAAATCTTTTAGGTCGCACATGTTTGTGCATGCAAAAAGAGATTAAAAACAAAAATAAAATAGAAAAATCAAAATATAAACAAAGAAAAATGCCAATTGCGTATCAAAATTTTGAGAGATATAGAAAAATAAGAGGAACAAAAAAAACGTGTCACTGATATGATATTCAATGTTTGGTTTAATCAAAATAATAACAAAATATATATTTTACTTATTTTTGTTTATTTGTTTTTCAATTCGATTTATTTTTAATTTTTCCGTAAGTTCCATTTTTATAGAACTTAACTGACTACAAAATAAAACATAGTAATATCGTCATCGCATCACACCACCACCACAGTCGCACTGTTATTATTATCGTATTTTATATTATTATTAATATTATTATGTATAATTTTAAGAAATACAACAATAAACATGATAATTTATTTATTTTCAAAAAATCCATGGAAAATTCTGATTTTCTTTTTCATAGAGCAAAATAAATCAAAGTTTAAAAAAAAAAACATAAAATATGCGAAGTTTCTCTGGATAGAATTTTATAAATTTTTAAAAACATTAATTTAAACATTAATATTTTTGTTAAACAATTTTTTAATAAAATAATATTATTAAGAATATATTGGTGACTGATGACATAATATTCGTGTTTATACACATAGCGACGACGAACGGCGGTCATTAAACTTATTATTACGATTTATTGATTTACGTGTAAATTAAATAATATAAATATGTGAATATTTTTGAAAATAGTTTTTAAATGATAATTTTTTTTTCATTAATTATTATGTTATTAATATTTTATCTAAATGGTCTTTTTTTTATTCTGATTTAATGAATATATAATACATTTGTGTCACAAACACAAATGAAAATAGTGAAAAATAAATATTGATGTTCAGTGTTCACACAATTTATAGCGTAAACTCGCTCTTGTCTTATAACGTCTTAGGATATTTAACATTTCAAAACAATGACATGAACTCTACAAGATCCTTTAAAATTAATAACATCTTATATAACTGTTTGCAGTACTGTATGATCTTGTATCCCATTAATATGAAATTTAACATGGTAGATTTAGACTATATAATTATAGAGATTTGAAATATTATATTTTTAATTTTCCCCTATTTCAGTCTCTTTCATATGGTAAATTATCCTTATAATGTGTCCTTAATCCTTGAAATATAAATACCATTTAACTCATTGATCAATTATCTTTCATATATGTGGAGCAGCTTTCACTAAATGTGAAAATTATCTATATAAAATATAAGATCCTTGAAATGTCCATTTATCATCCCTGATTTTAGTAATTCCCTAATTAATACTTCACATCATATGAGATGCAGCACAACTAAATGTAATTCTTTTATAAGTTAATTGATCCTTAAAAAATCAGAAAATTTTAATTAAATTGTAATAACACTCACATCTTTTAATTTTAATTTAATTAATCAAGAGGAAAGTGTGCCACTGCGAAAGGTGTTAGATATTCTATTTTATATACATTTTGTAATTTACCACAGAGGAATTTAATTCAATTCATCGAGCAAAAAGTAACTATTAAAAAAAGTGTAAACACAGAGGTCGTATGATTAATGATTACTGATCTGCCAAAGACCTACGATTTTATCTAATTCATCGAGTAAATCAGTCCACTGACAAAATTGTATTAATGCGTTTATTCACATACAGCCTATGTCCGAAAAATAGCCGGAATGATTGTATAATATATATGTGAATGTGGTAACATTCATGCTGATTTATTAATGTATATTGACTTTACTGACTGACGACTTTAACTTAAACGTATACTGTTAACATCACATAACATTTCCGTCATCAGTGTAAGCGAAAATACAATTTGTGACGCGTGTAATTTTTGTACGTCGCTCGATAAATGCATATAAAAAAATCATTTTAAATAAACCATAAAATAAAATTTATGGAAAACATTTCCCTTTTTTGTAATGGAAATTCGCAAAATATGAAACTCGATAATATTTTGAATATAAAAATGTAGGACATTACAAAATTTATTAACATTTTTTAAATCATTCTGCGAATTGTAAGTAAATCTCTCAAGTGTATGTGCACCAAACCAAACAAAATCAGAAGATTTTACCAGATTATAAAAATATATTAAAATAATGAATATACAAATGAATTTAAGAGAACTGGATTTTTAGCACTGGTATAGAACTCTGCATGTATTTAAAATTTTTTACCACTTCCAAGGAATGTTAATCAACAAGAATTATATATAGAATAGATAGATTATTCAGTTTACTGTATCTAGCCAGTAAAGATCCTTAAAATTCGGGATTGGAAGACATTGACTGTGGATAGGTCAGGTTGGAAAAGGCTAAAACCGCACCTGGGTTATAACGACGTGGAGTAAGTAAGTAAGTAAGTAAGACAGGTTATTCACAACTGCCACAGCTCCAAAATTTCATCTTTAACTTTGTGATATTTTTTTTCAGAGATGTGCGGCATAACGTCCATACGGTGTTAACCGATTTTAATGCGGTGCCTTTATAAAAATCGTATAAATGGAATATTTTGTTAATAATTTTCCATATGAATTTCAAAAATGTATTTAATTTAAATGATACACTAACAATAAATGGAATAAATATTTATAATATTGTAAAATGATAACATTTTAAATTTTATAAATAATAAATGTTCTCAGACAAATGGTTAATATGTTATTGTTTTAGTATCACCGAAATAATAAAAAACAAACCAACAAAAAAATCAATCCTACTATAAATTTCTATTGTAACCAAATTTAGACTACAATATTTATCAAAATAAAATATATATTATAGAATTTGAGCGCAATGACCTGAATGTTGAAAATAAATTTTACAATATTTATTTGCTGATAACAACAAATAATGTAAAACCTCTGAAAATGTCTATGAGAATATCTGATATTAATATTTTTGACTGAATAGTGCATGTGCAAGTTGTCATAGAACAAAGAGATACATTGTCATTGAACCTGTTTTTATAATTGAATTATTATTTATTTATTTAAAATTGTTTTTTTTTGCGACGTGAATAGGTAAATCAACAAAAAAAATTACAAACTGAAAAAAAAAATTAAATAAATAACAGACAAATTACGTAATCTTCTTTTATCTGAAATCATCTTTAATTTCGATTTGGACAATGAAAATGAATGAATAATTTATTTATTTTCCAATTTATTATAAGAAATCCTATATAATCTGGTGTACAAAAGAAAATTAAAAATAACAATTATAGCACAATTGCAACGCAATTCATTTTTACATTTTGTACGCGGCGATAACGTGTAGGCGGCGACGGCGGTGTTTTTTTGGTTACAATTATTTATATCGACAATATAAATTTCTCATATAATTTATTTTATGGTAAACTGTATATTTGTAATCGGTCTTGTTTTGGTGAATCCGAAAATTTATAAATATAAAATAATTTTATGTAATTTTAATTGCATTTTTCTTCGTTTTTTTTTTTTTTTATGAACAAAAATAGCATTACAAAATAAATATTTTATGAATAAATATATATAAAGAGAAAACAGAATGAGAACAAGGACATTTTCTTCTGCACCATATGTGCAATTTTACATTACATTTTAAAATATAATATCGCAGTTTATCATTTATTACCATTTAAATAAAAAAATAAATGACTTAAATTAATAAAAACAAAGAATGGCGTGGCGGCAGCAGACGCACACACAAACACTATATGCAGCAATTGTTGTATTACAAAGTGTGATGCATAATTTTAAATATAAATTTAAAAATTGTATTGGTATCGGTATATTACCTTAACTCAGAAGTTATAACACGAAAAATTAATATAAATAAATAAAAAAGAAATCATACCAAAAACAGTAAACCGCGGGGATTGTTAATAAAACATTAAACATAAAAAAAAAAAAAAATACGGTGAGAGAAAACAAGTTTCAATTACAACAATTTTTATTTGTTACCTTAATTGGTGGTTCGTTGTATGCATTATTCGAAGACATATCACATATATTTTATAGATAGAAATAAACACACGTAGTGTGAATAATAAAATTACAATAAGAGGTCGAATCTCTGTATTGGCATGGTAAAAAAAAATATAACGAAAGAATTAATTTATTTTTCAACATAATCGTCAATGTTATCTTTAGCGTTGTATTCCTCCAATTTTCAATCACTTCAGCATAACAGAATGTGTTTAAAACAATGCAAAATTAATGTTTGTTGCGCATCGATTACAATACGGCATTTGATATGTAAATCTCGTTTCAGCTATACAGATATAATTTTTTATACTTGGCTAAATAATTTATAACGTCAATTCGTAATTTAACTTGATAACACGTAATTCATGTAATTTGGCTATGGAAATTTCTTATGGTGTGATTTGTTTAAAAATTCTCAGGTTACACTTATACACTCTATGGCATATATTTTATCACAATATCTTATCGCAGTATAGCTATCCGAATCATTATCTTTATTGCTTTCAATGGCCCGTCAAAACATCTGTCTGAAATTTTGTATACAACCTATTAAAGAATGGGCCGGCTGAAAAGCCAAATCATTGCTTTGGTGATAACACTTCTCAGATTTTTGCTTTGAAAGTAGATCCGTATCTACAATAATAATGTGGTGGTGACTCCGTGGAAGAAAAAAAAAATAGTATCATAAGATTATTATCTACAAATTAATTATGTCTATAAAATCTAACGAAATATTCATAATAAAAATTTATATGACGTCATTGTATATATATAACAACAAACCGCAAAACAACAATTAAATGTGATAAGGAATGTATTTCATGGTAATCTTGTAAATTAAATAATAACGTAGTAAATACATAAAAGATAGAGAGAGCAGCATAAATTCATTATTATTATTTTTATGTGCATGAATTGATTTTTTTTTTTGTTTTTACCTTTAATATTATGTTTTTTATTATTACAAAATATTACTTGTATTGAAAAGTTTCCGTCTCGAACAAACGAAATTACATGAATTTATTTTTATTTGACATATTTTTCCAATTGAGTAATAAAAATTTCACAGCAACATACAGCGGGCGAATGGGGTAACACGGTAACACAATCAAGTATGCTTTTAGTGTTTGTTTGGTTGTGTTGAAAAATTATTTTATTATAATTTCATCAGGTTCTGTTCGACAGTAGAACTCACGATCGGTAATTTGATTTGATTTCAACGACGATGGGGAAGAATAACTTTAATTGCAGAAATTGAAATTCACCAAATTCACAATTGGATCAAAATAAAACAAGATAGCTTTTTCATTTTTTTTGTTAATACACCAGACTCCCATGCGAACTAACAGAAATTATAATGATGTAATGATAGGCAGAAACTTTCCAATACAAATAATATGTAGATATACATTAAAACCATAATATGGATTTCAATAAAACAATGACGCTGCTAATATATATTAAAATGGATTTAGAAGAGAAGTTTTGTAGGATGTTGATATTTCGTAGATTACTGAAACCATATCCGCACACACACACCTATATATATATTTTACTCAAGCAGAGAGCTTTATTGAAAGACATTATCTGGTGCAGATGTAAACTATCAAGGAAACCATCCCAAGGTAATGTATTTGGATTTGAATGACATTTTGTCAGGTTGTCTCATCAACATAGAAAATACGTCCAAACTAGTACAATTAAACCTAACATTCAAGTTGGTACATACGTGGTTTAAATTCCCTTTAAAATTTCAGTTTTCTCTGTGATTTAGTACATGCATTTGACAACAATTTGTAAACAACTATTATTTTTTTTTTCATTTTTTATTTTTCGAAATGCAAAAAATTATTAAAAAAATGTTTGCATTAAATTATGTGTCAATGTTTTTATTTAATGCTTTACTGAAACGCGTTAAATTTGCTGAAAAATTAGGTAAATGCTTTATGGGAATAGTGCGTAAAGGTTCGTACGACTTCGAGGTAAATTTGTTTTTGATATAGCATTGAATTGATTAAGAAGAAATATCTGATGTCAATAACAAGAAACGATTTTGGATAGTTGAACTGAGTTAATGAAAAATAAGTGTTCGAAAATTATTAAATTATAACACAAAATGTTTATTGTTGTATGTTGTGTTCACGTGAAGTTAAAATCAAAACAAAATCATGTTTTTCTTTTTAATATGGATACAATATAAATATTAAAAAGTTATTTTATAATTTTTTATTTTATCAAATAAGGTAAATAGAACACACACATAAAATAACGCGTACACATGATTTTCATTCATTTTTTAATTTAATCAAGTTTATATGATAAAATATTTTATAGTTTTTATAATAAATGAAAATTACAAAAAAATATTTGTAAATAAAATTACACACTTTAATATAATTATTTCAATTATCCACAATATTGGTATATGTGAAAACATTATAATTATATAGTGCTATAATTTGTTACACATAGTTAATAAAGCTATTGTTATATTTACATATATTATATTGTAATAGTACATTTGGCAATGAAGACCTATGATTGACACACAAATTGATAATTAAATTAAGCAATGAAAATTGCCATTAATTAAAATCATAATAGGATTTGTCTTTAAATGTAATGTGCACACAGATACAGCAGTTGAATTGTGCGTATAAGACGATTAGTAATCTAAATATAACCATTGAAATAATAAAATTGCTAAGCAAATCAAGTAAATCTTGATTCGTATTTGTACACTATAACTTCTTTTTTTCTCAGTGTGATTTAAAATTTTGAAGTTAAATAAATCATCACCTTGCTCGAACCGTATAGATCTCAATAAAAATTTGCGTAACAAAAGCTGATCTATAATTACAATCTGCAACGATCACCATTTATAGCGTGCATAGCACCTTTAATATTTAAAAAGAAATACGGAACTGATAATGTCATTACTGAATAATCCACATAATACATTTTTGCGAAAGTAATGCCTCATTAATTGCGTGTAAGCAGAAATACAACTCGTCACAGAATAAAAACTTTGTGAATCAAACCAGTAATTTGATTATGATAGGAAATGGTGTACAACATACACAACTATAATTGATTAAACAGATAATGTAATACATGAATTTATACGTAAAATTACATGAACAAATAAAATAACAACGAATGGATCAATTTTAAATCGAACTTGTGCATACCGATCATTTGGTCGGCGGCTACGGTACGGTTAGTGTTAATATAAATATTAAATATGTAATCAAATATTTATTTTTAATATATTATTACATATTCCATTTCAAAAATTTTTTTTTCTGAATGAAATTACAATAAAATTTAAATATTTTATTATTTCATATTATTTGTGTACAAAATTGTGCTATAATTGCAAATATTTTAATTTTATTGTATCGTAATACCATATTTTAATTTCACATTAATTTCGATATTAGATACCTAAAGATTTTCATTTTATATAAATTATTTATTTAATTTGAAATATTTCTAATCAAAGTTTTTAGATGCAGTATTAAATTGATTGTAGTTAATCGGATTTAGCCTAATGCTAACCCATCTGCTATAGATGAGGTGTATGAAAATATTCGTGCCCAATCTAAGTTAAACAAATGGGTGTATTTATTTAGAATAATTTTGTAATAATAAACGTTATTTCTAAATCAAAAGTATTACAATTGGGTACCCAAGATACCAATTTTGAGTGGGAATTTAATTTATTTAACATGAAATTTATTTATTATTAAGATCATAATTGGCGTCGATTTGGTATGATAATTCATGAATGCCGAAAATGTTCACATGTAAATGTCGGCGAATAGAACTTGATTGACAACTGCACCACTCAGTGTTATTTGCAGGAGATACAAGATTTAATTCCAAGAGTGTTTAACCTAATTAAATCAACTGTTATGGTAAAATTAATTTCCGATATTAACATAAATATTTTTCATACTCAAAATGACTCAACCGAATTATCATTTGTCATTTTTTATGAAAAACGAATACCAAAAGATTGCGACCTTGTCTCTACACACGAAGAGTGTAATCACTGAAATCTTCAGTATACGCCCTTCTGTTATATTATACCATATATCTTTATTTCAAATTTTGAAAACATAGCCCGTAATTAAATGAGGTCAATTATTATTAACTTTGAAACCCATTACCATCCCATTGAAGGATTGCACTGCACTCATGTGGACACCCTGTTTAAAAACAAAATACAAAAAAAAAAAAGGTTACAACGCACAACAAGTTATACCATATTTGGATAACATACTATAATTTATATAATTATGAAGAGAAACGGTAGTGCGTTGTACTGCATTATATATGCGAACAGGTAAATTTTTCATATGTTATTCTTGTAAAAATATTGTAATAATAATAATAATAATAATAAATAATAATGGACACATTTATACCGACTATAAATAAGCCACTACATATGACCAGACACTACGCAGGCAATGACTCACACATTGGTGGGAATGATACAAAAAAGTTAAGTTTTTTGGTAAAGATTTTGTACAATTTCTCTATTAATTTATTATTAACTTTTATATTTCATTTTTTTTATGGTGTTTTATTAATTTTTATTTAACTAGTTTTTTTAAAGAGATATTTTTATTTTTTAAATTATCTGAAGCATAACAAAAGATTTCATAATTAATAATAAAATATTATAATAATAATAATAATAATAATACCAAAATAATATAAATAAATATTCATTTAAATAAAATATAAACATAAAGATAGACGTAGTTATAACATACAAACAACAACGTATTAAGATAATGTGCGATGCGATAGGATATGTGGAATGGTATAAGATATAAAAGAGAAGAGCAAAGAGTTCAATTACCTGCTAGCAATCTTTAAAATGTTTTTATTGTATTCCACATTTTTCTTAAGTTATATATGCGTGTGTGTGTATAGCACAGGTAGAAACTATACGAATACATATAAATGTTTTGTTATCTTTACACACGTTGTACTTGTATTTTTCTCATTTTGTGCTTATTCAATAAATTTATTGTTAAGATTCCGATTTTATTTATTATTGTTATAATTTAGCAAATTACCTATACCAACCAATGGAAGATTTATTTCCATCTAAATAAAGTATAGACAAATTTTTATCGATATCGATTTTAAATATTATGATGTTTTGCTTATTATCTAATCTTTATACAAATGCATAATGGTTCAGTGTTATATTCAGTGTGGAAAGAAGGTTGCGGTTATGCGAAACTTTTCCATTGCAGTATAATGTACCAAGGTTGTTGTTCAACATTTAACAAGTAAGTTCTTATATCTAACATTTCAGCTAACAACAATAATAATTAGTGGCTCTAGTAGTGGCCATATATCTCGACAATTATAAATAGCATGAAAAAAGCGATATCAAAGGATAAAAGTTTTAATGGTAAGAAAAATTCATATAATAAGTATATTCTTAACATTTTATCTAAAAATGTTCTAACAAGTAAAAATATTAACATACTTTAAATTAATAATCAATATTCAGAATTTGTTAATGCAGTACTTATTCATAGCCAAACAAATAAATTCTTTTTTACATTTAGAGACTATATAAAAAAAAAAAAAAGAGCCCAATGACAAAACACAGTTTTCTGATTAGCTATTGAATAATAGTACCTGTGACTTTATACCTTATATATATTTTTAATTACGCATTATTAATTTGATGAAACACAAATCCCATAAAACATAAATAGGTAATTGCATTTTTCCATAATATTCAAAAATCTTATTTAATTGATTACAATAAATTAAGTAGAGATAAAAAAAAAAAATGAAAAATCCATACCTCTTCTGTTAAATCAACAGCACTACTAACGCCACTTGTTGAACATTTATCATCATCTGAAGATGATGATGGTGTTGATGATGATGACGTTGATGCTGATGGTGTTGATGATGATGCCGTTGATGACGATGATGTAGCGCCATTTTCTATTGTTATTTTATTATTGTTAAATGTGTCAATAACTGTTCTATTATCATTTTCTTCATCCGATGTAGTCATACTATTATAATCCGATAATATTGATGTTGAATCAGTTTCTTTGATAATAACAGTACTATTATATTTATCGTCATCATCATCATCATCATCGTCATCATCATCATCTTTATTATTATCTTTTAATATTTGTGACCATTCAATAATTTTTGATGTTGTTGGTATTGAATAGTTATTGAATGACGACGATGATGATGGTGTCGATAATCTTGAATTAATTGGATTCGTTGTATTATATAATTCATGTTTAGTAATGGCGGTGGGAATCGATTCCGGTATTAAATTCAAATTATTATAATCCACATTTAAATAATTATTAATATTATCATAATCATTTTCATTTAAATTATTATTTAAATTTAAATTGAATAGATTAAATAAAGTTGTTGGTAATTCGGATGGTAAAGATAATCGTGGTGGTTCATCTTTTAGTGGTAATGTAATTGTTGCTGTTCTTAATTGTTGTAGTATGGGATCATTTAATAAAGAATTATCACTACTATTATTATTATTATTAATATTACTGAATAAATTATCACCAAAATAATTGAGATCAGATAAATTTTCATCTAGTAAAGATACAGTATCAATAAAATTATCAATATTTAAAGAATTGTCATCAAATTCTCTATTTTGCCACAATACAGAAGATGGCAATAATGAATAATTACTTGAATTTAATGTCGTTGTTGATGTTGTGTTTGCTGTTGTTGTTGTTGGTACACTTGTTGGTGATGTAGTTGATCCTGTTGCAGTTATTCTTGCAGTTCGACTAATTGTTCCCGTCGAACGATTATTATTATTATTATTATTATTATTATTATTATTATTATTACCGTTCCCATTATTATTGTTATTAATATTATTAATATTATTAATGTTATTAATATTAATAATATTATTAATATTATTATTACTATTATCAGTTCGCTGTTGTTGACTAATTGTATCTTCTGTATTTTGTACATTTAATAAATAGGTTTGATAATTATCTTGACGATTTGATTGTCTATCAAAACGTACTAAATCTTCAATTAATGGTATCAATAATTTACGATTTGCATATGGATATTCTGTTATTGGTGCAGCACGTAATTCTAATTGCCATCCATCACCATTTTGTAATGCTAATTGAGATTCCAAACCATATCCTAAATAGCTGTCTGGATCAACATGCAATAAACTTAATGTGATTGCTAGCTGTAACAGCTGCTCAACATAATATTTTTTAAATGAAATCATATTGTGTGGCTATATAAATGTAAATGTAATACTATGAAATAATCTTATAAATTAAAATTTATTAACGCAAAAAACCACGTAAAAGAAAATCAAACAAACAAAATAACACTTTTCTTTGTTTTGTTAATGCGTATGTATCTATCTTCTATGTATATTTTTCAAATTGTTTATTTTCAATTATATTTTGTATTTATTTTATTTGTAAATGTGTACGTCCTTGAACTTCATATGTTTCTCGGGCGACGCATATTTAGCGTAGCCCGCCTTCATCACCGTTTTATTTTCCACATTTTCACTTTCACAATAATTATAAGAGAAAATAAAGAAACACAAATATTTTTTTAAACGCAATAAATTGTAATACTAAACAAATTCAAATTAAATTGATGCTATATATAAATGATAAAAATTGAAATCCAAATATTTTATAATCACTTTTTATATTTGTATATAAACAGATATTTTATTAATGAAATATTTTATTTAAAAAAAATATTATCACGCCGCGTTGTTTTGTTGTTGTTTTCCTTATCAAAAATTTTTACACATACACATGCAACAACTTTATACTTTATAATTTATTTCTTTTTATTTCTATGAATTGTCAATGTTGCCACAACTGTGTGACGAATTCGTATTGTATTTTTTATAATAAATGTCAATTTGTATGAGGTGTGGAAGGAAAATCAAAATAAATATATTTACACACACACACACACAAACAAATTACAATTTTGCCGACTATATGTTTCGTTTTTTTTTTTATTTTCTATATTATTATTATAAAAAAAAAACCAAAAATGCTTATTCACCATAAATATTTAAATTAAATAACACTTTTTTGAAAATTTTACACTATATTTATTAATTATAATTAATATTTTTATTTATGTTTTCATCACAAAATATTGCACAATATTTATTATACCACACCACGAGACTGCAATCAATTAGAAAATTCTGGAATATTAGTGTTTTGTTGTCTCGTTTTATATATAATAAAAAAATGTATATATAATTTTGTAGTAATAAAATGAAAACAAGTTTTTTTTTAAAATTTGCATTTTATTTTTTTTTTGTTTAAACAATGTAATATCTTTTTGTGTAAATTGTAATGTTTCAATGTATTCCCGGAGTAATACAACTACAATTAAACATGCTAAATTACAATTGAAAAATTAATAAAATCTAAACACAACACACAAATAAATTTATTGAAAAAAAGTATATTATTTTTTTACAACTTTATTTTAATTAAACTATGCAAAAATTTCATTTTCGTTTTTAATAAGCATTCGGTATGCAGACAACATTTCATGTCAAATGTTCAATTAAAAATGAAGTGAGAATGAGAAATGAGAAATGAAATTATGGAAATGCCAACGCAGAAATATTTAAAAAAAAAATTTATTGGAATATGTTTACATAAAAAAAATAATATATATTCCATTGAACGCCAAAATGTTGGCTAAATTGTTACCTTTTTTTGTGTTTGTAGTAGTGAGTGAAACGAGTGTTTGTGTTGACAAGGTGACTGCTCCTGAGTGCGATAGTGGTGTACTTATTTTTATCATTTTTTTAATATATATTATTTATGACATGTGTGTGTGGTGTGGTAATAAAATTAAAAGTGTAGAGTATAAAAGAATAACATTATACGATACGAAAACAAAAGAAAATATTTAAATATTTTATTATTTTGAAAATTTGAACTATTTAATGTATATCTTATAAGTTCTAATGGTTTTGTGGTAATGGTTGACACTAATACTAGCCATCACGACACTTCCATATATAGGATCCAGGTGTACCCATATTTTTTATACTGATACAATGAAACTTTTGCTCTTTATATTTTCATGGATGCATCGATCTAGGCATTGTCTGTTCGGCGTGTAACTTTGTAATAAAAATCAATTGAATTTAAAAAATGTAACCATTGAGGTTTATTACATGTATTGATGTCATGATGCAATGAACTGTGATATTAGCGGATCAGTAAAATTCAGGATTATAAGACGTTAGCTGCAGATAGATCAGGTTGGAGAGGAGGCTAAAACCGCAACCGCGGTCTTTAATTTCATGGTGTAAGTAAGTAAGGACATTATGAATGATGATTCATTTTTTAAGTGCATTTAAATGTAAAATAATAGTTAATAATAGTAATAATAGTAAATTTTAATTTAATGTCGCATAAAATCGTGATTACAATAAAAATAGTAATAGGTTAAGTTTAAATGCGATATATACGCCTACACCTAAACATACTCGCAATATTATAAGATATAGAGAGATAATCCCATACTTGGTAATCGAACACGTAAATATTTTTAATAAATTATTATTAGTTAAAACTTAAATTAATTAATAGCATAGAAAATAAGTATTATTTATAAATATTTTCGTCTTGACACAAATTCTAATTTTCCTTTTTTAAAAAAAATATTCATATTCACGTAAAAATATTCATTTGCTCTCAATAGAAAAAGATTTGTTTTATTTTATTAAAATAATAATTAATTTTGTTAAATTATTTAATTATATTTTTAGTAAATCTCATAACATAACAAATAAACAATTAAATTTATTATAATCGTGGCGTTGTATAGAGGTTACAATGAAATGTGTCATCCTTTTTTTTTTGGTTTTTTTGCATTCGTTCTCTTGTTTTAGTAAAAATAAACTAATTTATAATTTTATGAAGGATAATTAAAAACGATTACACTCGTTTACAAATGCATTCGTTAACAAGCACTCACACACATTTTTCATAACGACGCATAACAAACTCACAAGTTCTTAAAATAAATTTTATATTATTTAACCCCCTAACTAATCTCAACTATTATATTTTAAGATCTATATATAAAAAGATAAATTGTAGTGGGTGTTATCTGATATTTGTATGTAAATTCTGTTAAAATTGTGATAGTAATTTTTCCAATAGTTAATCTTTCATGTTATATTTATACCTCTCACATAAATATGTTAAAGGTTAAATTTATATTTTAATTTAATTAAATAATTGTAACAAAATTGTTGGTTTTTTGTATGTTACTACATTTGCGTTACGTATTTCATATAAATTCTTTATTATTTAGAAAATATAAATGCCTAGCATTATAAAAAAAAAAAATGAGATCGGAATTAATTTATGTGTTTGCTGGTTTTAGTTTGCGGATGAATTATGGGGAAAATATAAATTGTTAAATATGTTTTTTGGACAATTTCATAATAAATAATATTATGAAATAAATATGAAATAAATAAATAAATATAAAATAAACTCACCGTATTTATATAACGACATCGAAATTTATCGGGTGATGGTGAATCTCGAATTGGTGATAATGATTCCATTCGAGGTAAATCTTCATCTAACAGCGATTGCATTTTTTATCAACATATAAATTTTTTCGGCGCTGCGCAAATAAATTACAGTTGTTTTATCAAAAGTAAAGAATTTCCCTTTGCGGTTGTTCTAAAAATAATTATTGATTTTTATAATTAATAAATTTTTACTGAAAACATATAATGAAAAAATATATAGAAAAATAATAATTTGTATGTAAAATAGATTAATGTGTTGTGAAGCGATTCCGAACAATCTGTCAAAAGTCTCATGGCATTTTCTTCAGTGTAAACCAAAATACATAATGCATAATGTGACTGCAGTATATATAGTTTTTGTGCATCCATCGAAAAATGTGTAAAGAACAAGCGTTACGAGATCATTCATTACTTGAATATTTCTCATTCAATTTAAACCAAATTTGGTATATGTATAGCTTGAGAATAGGACTATATATATATATATATCAATATATAATACCGATTCTAAATCTAAATACACTATTTGATCAGAAATTTCATGAGAAATGGCCATATAATTCAGGCTTTTTGATAATATATTCCTAAAACCCGTATCGCAGTAGGTATCATATTTTTTAAGGACTTCATAAAAACTCTTCATACAATCACATTTTATATCCAATTTCATGGAAAAATCATCAACATTAAATATTGAATGTATAAAAATTAAAATGACCAAATTGTCAGGGTTACCAAAATCTACTTTTAAAACATATTCTATACATATGAATGTAATTAAATAAAAGGAACTACATAATAGTTGTCATATAATCCCATATTTTTAACCTATTGTAATACAAATTATTAGCAGTTCAGAGAAATAAGAGAGATAAATAAATTTCAAATTGAGTGGAATTAATGATTCATTGTAAGGATAAAGGACATCATTTCTATCAGGATCTTATAAGGATAATTTGCACATTTTATTGTATATTCTATACTGTAATAGGACTTGTTACAAATTGGTTCCATATTCCTGATAAAATATCAAACATATACAGAATTTTGTCAGAATTGACACATAGTCATAATCACAAATGCTATAACAATACCTAATCGCTAACATATAAATTTCAACTTTCTTACAATAAAACGCATATTCATCGATATTTTTATATAGAAAACAATTGATTGCGTAATTTTTTGTAATGGTTTCATTCCATGCAACTATATTGGATTAAAAATTTGAACTTAATCGTTTGCAGTGAATGTCTCGAAACGGGTTTTCCAAAATTTTGCATAATTCATCTAATTCCCACCCCTCCAATGGCATCTAAATATATCCATTATAGAATTACACTAAAACCATTTATTCGGTTTTTTTCCGAATTGGAAACTTAATCATTTAGTAACACGTTCTACGGTATGGTGTAAGTGTATATGAGACAATACCGGCATTCATACACATATTTTCCATGGAAAAGATGTATTGGAATTTGTCCAAAGAATGTCCATAGATTTTCCACATAATATAATAGTATTTTATTTAAGTTAATTGAAATCTTTGGATGGTCAGGGTAATATTTCCAACATATTTCCGTGGTTTTGTATTCATTATCTAATTTACCAATTATCTAAGACAGTGGTTCATATTTTGTATATTTCGCTTATCTAGATATAATCCACACCCCTTTTTTTAATTTATTTTCATAATTTTTAAAACAACCAGCAACTCAAATCTATATATATTTCCTAGCAATTTTGTAAAAATTTTCATGAATTTTATCCACAGTTTTTTGTTCATATTTATTACAAAAAAAAAATCCACAATCATAAGAAAATTTATTCTGCTAATACGGACAATTCACTTGTCAAAATACAAGGACGTCCAAAGATATTTATCTCAAAATCCGTTGGATTTGCTCACAAAAAATATGAATATAAATTCTATGGATATTCTGTGGAATAATTGCAACGAGAAATACTTCTAAGGAGAATCCGTTGAAATTATCATAGGAAATATACGGATAACACAAGGACATTTTTTATAAAAATCCATGGACAGGACATACACACATTATATAAAATTCCAGCGGAAATCCATCAATATTTCCTCGGATTGATACTACGAATTAATACATATAATGCGAAAATTTTGCGAACAAACTACCGACAGTGTTACTAGGGTTCTGACTGATCTCATGATATATGCATATTCCCAACAGGATTCCTTTATTCGGCTCTGTTTTGAAATTGGAAAATTAATCATTTAGTAATAAATTTTAAACTTTGATTCACTCAGTTTTCGTTCCACACGAAACGTCGAGTCTTTTTCCATATTTCCGCACGTAGCATCTATAGTTTGACCGCATATATACTGACAGTCCTTTTTAATACTGCCCTGATTATCAAATTATCAATGTATTCATATATAACTATACTTTAACTATACCATATATCTATTTCATATTCATTGATAATATTTATGAGTTTATATTATTACATTTATTTTGGATATTAATATTAATGATTTAATATTTTAATTATTTAATTTAAATAAATGTGTCGCTTTTATATTTATATATTATTTATTTATGTGATTTATAAGGCTATAAAAATCACCTTTTATTATTATTGTGTACAGTTTATTAATGTACGAGGAGATACATTTATACATAAACTATGTTTTTTTTTTTTAATTAATGTATGTAAATATTATATGAATACGTACACGTTCAGGTATATATTTAAGTGTGTATGAGGTGTATAATTCTTAGAAATGACCATACAAAGTTATGAATATAATAATTATGTAAGTTACAAATACGTATAAAGAAAAAATAAAAAAACAATTTTAACAACAGAAAAAAAAAATCACTAAACTAACTGAAGGTCAATTTTAAGTTTACTAATTTTTTATTTTATAAGTATTATTGGTATTATATAAAAGATGTTTAAATACACTTGTGTTTATGCGAACACACAGGTAACAATACATAAATGTGTCTTTTTACAAAACTAACAACAACGTATAATAGTTAATAATATTCATATGTATTTTGTACACGGATCATATGTGAGTATAGTATAGATGTATTACCGCATAAGAAATCATTAAAACTTGAATATATATCGACCATAGAATTGAGATGAAAACAACAAATTTTAAAGACAACACACGCAATAGCCAAAAAAAAAAAAATACCACATGTAAGAAAATAAATCAATATTACGAGTATTATAATTATTTAAATTATTAGTAAATTAATAAAGTATTAAATACATATAGATATATAGCTATAGATAGATAGAACAACTAATATTAATAATAAATATAACAAACGATCTCTATCAAACAATTTCTATGTATATTTTATAATAATTAGTTTATTTAAATAATAATTGTGTATAAACAACAATTAGTCAATATAGAAATATATGGACAACAAAATGAAACATAACATAATTTCTACCCCAGGCAGAGCCTTCACAAACGTTTAAACGCAGAAATACCAAACATTATTATTCTCCATCGGCTGTCAATAATGTGCGTTGTATTATAATAGCTTTTTTTTTTTTGCACCATGTTCAGTATTCCAATTTCAATCAATCAGGAACATTCGTCTAAATGTATACTGCCCGTAGGATTATTAATATACTTTCATATTTGTATTATATAAAATTATGAATTTGTAAATCAGTAACGATTTTTTAATACTTTATAAACTATATATAAGTTCTTTTCAAATTCACAAATGGAACCTTCAGAATAGTATTTCGCATCTCACCAATTTCGTTTTAATTTGGTATTATATATAGGAATGGAAAAGAAATGGTATATGGGGGATGGTAATTAATCATTCACATAAAAATAATACAATTAAATGATTGCCTGATATATGGATGTAATATGTTGTACACTTTTGGTACCACATGATGATTTAATGATGCTGAAAGAATATAGACTAATAGATTACGTGTACCGTCGTACCAAACACATTAGAATTTACCGAAAAATGTGTCAATAACAAAATTTTTAAATATAATAATGATAATTGTAATTCTTCAAATTTTACTGGAACAGGCATTCGAATCATTATATCTACTGCGATGACCAAATATTTGATCATTCTCAAAGCATCATGAAAATAGTTGAAAGTGAAAATAATTTCTTTCATTGTAATTCGTAATGCAACATTGTGTTTTCGCAATACGAACTAGAAACTAATTGTCAAAGTGGTGAATGATGGTCACCAGATGATGGATACAAAAAAAAACAGCATGTTTGATGAAGTCACTTATCAAAACAATGCTCATTTTTTACCAGGATTCCCTAGTGTATTATATTAGTATATTAAAGCGTTTGCTAAAACATATTCATCGTATTTGTTTTGAATATCGAGAGCCGAGGGAGTTGGCGAATATTAAACGATAATGCACCTCGTGCGACAATTATCACCGATTTTTAATTTTTACTAAATATCAAGTATCAATTATGCATCCGATTTAATGTGATACTACCCCTGATAGCTATACAATTGGAGCCTATTGGTGTATTCTGGAGCAAAATTTGTAGTGGATGTTAGAGAAATTGGCTAAGATGAAGAGGATAAAGTGAGAAAAGTTATAGAAGTGTGTGCGGGATAACGATGATATTGCAACAGGCGCATATAAATGCAATTTTAATGAACTAATTATCGAATTATAATAACTAAATTTTTATCCTAATCTCAACTTAGCACAATAATACCGTGCAACCACCACACTGAATTTAATAGAAAATAAAAACTAATTAGGTAGATGATATAAATAATAAATAAATAAAATATTGATAATAAATTATATACAAAGTTTAAATCAAATATAAAATGAATATTTATTAAAACGTGTAATTAAAAATTTAAATCAAAGAATATTTAAAATTTGAACAAATATTCAAATCCAAATGAATAATATATTTGTGTATGTACAGTCAAGTTCAAAAGTGCAAGACACATTTTGAACGGGATTCGAATGGGAGACATATGGAAAACCATCTCAGCTATTTTGATATATTACAAATCAAATACGATCGGCTGCGTTTATTTGTTTCTACAGTTATGAATCGATACAAAAATTCATTTGGATTACGTTTGGTGAGGATCTAATCTAGAAATGGATCATAAAATCATTGAAATCGGAAACGTTAAAACAAATAGATATAGGCAATCTTAATTAGATATTAGGTTTTCCTACCGGTAATGACATCAGGGTGGTTCTAAGGTTGGAGCATGGTACCCTTATGGAAAATTTGTGGTATTGGTGGTTTCTGGTATCATCTTAGACAGATGGGAATCCCATCGGAGGAGACTGCGGTGCATGTCGTATGTTAATGCCCAGCTTTTACTAGTACAGGGTTGAAGGTTACTGGAAAGAGAGCCACATATGTATCAACTAACCTTCTAAAAGATGCTGTAAATGTAAAATAACATTTTTGAATTTACTGCTGCGTTTTTGATGCTCAATCGCATTGTGTTCATCAGTTATTATGCTTGCATCATTTGAATTGTCGAAGAGAGTAGAACTGGATAAGGATATATCAAGGCCTGCTTTTGAATAAACATATCAATTATTTTGATATACCATAAATTAAAAAAGGTTAACAGTCATTTCCCTGTATACATTTGGGAACGATAGGATAGGATTTACGTGACATTACGGAATATATATGATGATGGCTTTCTGGTGACGGAAGTTAATTTTGATGAAATTTGTACTTATATACTTGAACATGACTGTGTATAGAAAATCGACAATAAATATACAAAGTAAATCGACTACGCATATATATACCAATTAATTCAGTAATAAAAATTAATTCAGTGACAGCTGTATACGGTGTGCCCACGAGCGGTGTGCATTCCTTCAAGCGAGTGATAGACATTCTAAGTCGGAAATACTAAGTTTTTCATTTATAGGGCTCTGATATACGGTAATACGAATTTTTATCGCTAGTCTCAGACATTAAAGTACCTATAGCAACGAAACTATAAGCTAAATACAGAAAAATTATGTGTACCGACTTTATAGAGAATTGTTATCAATTTATCTGTGCATTGAATTGAAGGTAAATTTTCTGTATTTATACTAGTTTCAAAGTTATAGGTACTAACGAAAAAAAATGTTTAAGGCCATATCTTCAAAACAAAACCCTACATCAAAATATGTCAATTAGTATTTTCGACTTTGAATTATGGCAAGCATCAACCCCCACTTGAGCACACCGCTCGTGAACACCCTATATATGATTGATACAAATGAAATCACTTATTTATTTATCGATGAATAAAATATATGAATGATATCAAAATTACATTTATAATGTTTATCGAAAAAATAACAATACCATTTCCATAAATGACACCAAATAATTTTAAATTAACTAGGTGCCTCGGGTGAGAGTCGCGCGCCTTTTACAAAAAAAAAACATATTTTATATTTGTAATTCTGTTGAATGTTCCTCAGAATATTTAAATTGTCATCGGTTATAGAATTACACTATTAATAACAAAAATTGTTGTCATTCTTCACATTCACACTCCAAATTGATAAAAAAAAATTTCACAAAAGCTTTCGATAATAAAAATAGAGCTTTATTTTGCACACAATCTCACAAGTCACCGCAATATATTGTAAATAAAATTATCGCACATATACATTATTCAAAATCCTATGTTTTGATAAACACACAATAATAGTTGTTGTTGTTTAAAATAAAATAAAAAATATACTCATGCAATACCATCACAACATAAAAATGTTAGATTAAAAAAATACGACAAAAATTGTTATTAAAAAAATAATAAATCATGCAGTAAATAAATGTATAAAAAAGAACAAAAACTATTAAATATTTGATATAATTTTGAAAAATTTAATCATTGCAAAATTTAATTAAAATGTTTCATGATATTAAATAATTATTTTACACTAATACGTCGGTGTCGTCGTAGTCTCGTCGATATAACTTTTCTTTTTTTTTTAAATAATTGCTTCAAGTAACACTCACCTTTGACTTTTTGTTTACATAAATTATTATTACAATATATTATAAATTCACAAACAATTCACTGTTTTGTTATTGTACTCGGTTAGAAATTTTTCATTTATGATAAATATATTTCATAACTAATTTTTCTTATCAATATAAACGTTGTTACATAAAAAAAAAACGAAAACGAAAATAATTATAGAATAAAATAACAAAACAATTAATAAACTTTTTAATAAATATGTTAATGCAACACCGCACACAAAAATACACATATATTTTAATATTTAGAAAGAAGACTCTTTGAATGGGTGTATGGTCGCACTCGTTCACGTCGTGCCTATGTATTTCAAGTTTACTCGTTAAGTGATTGTGTATTGAAATTTTTCGCTTTTAAGTTTAATAATATTATTAACTTTTTGTTCAGTTTTATTTTATTTGATTAAAATATTTATACGTATATTAAATTATATAGTGACGTAATGAAATGTTATTATCACTATATTGGTGTGTTGTGTGTAAGAGATATATAATAATTTATTAATTCTATATTTGTTTGGCATACACACACACACACACACACATATAAAATGAATTGAATGATTGCATAACTTTGTGCCTGATTTCAAAACTATTTTAGCTACTCAATTATATAAATCTCCATCCTTTTCTATTACAAATTCTCAACGTTCTATACTAACATTCTAAATTGATAGAATGATAACGGTTTATCCTTCAAAGAATTTGATGAAACTTTCCACACTGATGCGATGTTCTTGAAATTCAAAATATTCTGCAGAGTTCGGAGTAGATACGATAGTCTGAAGCAGCAATATCTGGAAAATATTGTGGATGCTACTAAATTTTCCATTTCAGTTCATATTCAGTTTTTGTGGCGTGTGGTCTAGCATTAAATTATGTTGGAAAATCACAACTTTTCGGTTGACCAAAATTTAACGCTTTTTCTTTATTGCTTTATCCAGTCTAGTGCGTTGTTCACAGTACTTGTTCGCTGTTATTAGTTGGTAGTAGCCAAGTACTTGCAATCACTTATTTAGCAATGACAAGAACCTGTGCTAAAAAAGTACTAACAGTTATTAATATTTTTTACAAATTAATTTTATTAACTTAGATTAAATGAATAAAAACAAAAACAACATAAAAGACATTAATATTTCAAAAAATTATATCCCTTCCGCTATGAGATTTGTTAATCATAACTACTTGCATGTAATCAAAAGAAAAAGAGCGTGTAGGTAGAAGTAGAAAAATCATCATTTACTCAAACCAAATTACTTATAAATACTTGGCGATTACCAAAAGAAAAATACTATTGTTTAACCACGTCGAAATAACTCAAAGTAAATTATTCCATTGTAAATCCAACGTCAAGCACACAGTCACCCCTTCTCATTGAATGCCAGAGGGTTTTTGATATTAGTTCTACACTTATTTTCCATGTTCTTTTTCGTAGAATGTTGTTGTTGTTGTTGTATCTATTTTTCATTGGATATTTTAAAAAAACGAATAATTTTCTGTTGAATTTATATTTTTCACTCAATACTAGAAATCGAACTCGCAATCTCCGGATTGAATAGCAGCAGCATACGCTGTTACCACAGAACCATATATGTTTCATACAAAACTGAAATATATCATCCTGTCGTCGCCCATTCATTCAAGTTTCTGCCATCTATAAAAAATACACGAAGTTATGCAATTATCCAATATTTAGTATATATACTATATACTAACTGAAGTTAAACTCAAGCAAATGTACTCGCTTAAATCGTTTTTCTATGTATTGTAGATATAAATAATAACTTTCTTCCAGTAATATTATTATTGTGACAATTATTGTGTTATGTGTTCATTTATTATTATCGCCTATAATAGATAACATATTATAAAAATGCTAATAAAATGTTCGTTTAATATATATTATTATGTTGAGTTTGCAAGGCAGTACATATATATAATTTCGGTTTTTACAAATGGATGATCTGCTTATCTGTTTTTATTTTTTTTTAATAACTTCTGTTAATGTTAGGATTTTTTTATGATTGGCATTTGGTACATAGCTGTTACGTTGAACCAAATATTGAAACAATCTATAGACTAAAGATGGCTTGGTCACGTATCACGTATGGAAGATGAACGTGTGCTAAAAAGACTGTTGAGTAATCTCCGCGAAGGTAGAAGAGGAGTCGAAAGACCTAAGACAATATGGTCAGATGCAATAAACGGTGATATTATAGGATTCTTAATACGCGGTAAAAATTTTACTAATGATCATATGAAATAGTATTTGGTGTTAGGTTTTTTTGCTGAATATCGTCTCTCATCTCTTAATCTATGAAATATTTTATAAAATGACGACAGATAATCAATGTATAAAGATGCGTTCTAACATTTTTATTATGCATGCCTCTTCATAGCACCTACCCTCTACTCACTCATCCTTATCAGGTGTAACCTAATCGAATCATCCCGTTACTCCTTTGGCACTCCACACATTAAAACAAACGAAAAGGAGATATAAGACCTTTCTTCAAAAAATTCGTTCCAAGTATGTGATTTTAATAGGAGAACAAACGTTAAGGAAATCTGATAGAATTCAGTATATCATAGTGCAATGCAACAGCAATAGGTATTTTAATAACTACATACGATATTTGTAAAAAGAAGAAATTAACTAATTTCAGTTAGTAAATAATTAAATTATGATTATTTTACGTCAATATACTTATATTAATATTATAAAAAAAAAGTTCTACTCCTTTGTATGTGTAACAATAATACACGCTTAACTTGATATATGCGTATGTGTCAAAATCAATAAAATTTGATAGTAATTAATATTTTTTTTTTATTATTGGTATACTATATGTAAATGTAGTACTGCTTTAAAATGTACACAATTATTTTCCAAACTAAATACATAAAGATCAGTGGCGGTGGACGAGGATAAGATGCGAATGTTTGAAAATATGGTGTTGAACGCTATTCAGAGATTAACAATGTCTCTCCGTCTCCATATATAACATTATATAGAATAATTGGATATGTAGAAACTAATTTCAGACCAATTGGTGAATTGTTATATACTCACATATAGAGTAATTTTTAGATAGTTATGCCATAAAGGGACACTATTAATACGGGGGCATATATTTGGAACCAGAATTTAGTTAATTTTATATATCTGCATCGTCAAGAACATTATCATCCTTGTGAGATCATTTAATTAAAGTAATTTTTTCTCATGAGCCGTCAATGCTATTAAGTACATATCACACGCGTATACATTTTCTATTAACATAACAATGTAAATTATTCACTATTCTACATATAAAAATTTAACTTATTGAACTTGACCATATCACAATCAACCTAAATAAATGATGACCTTTTATTATTAAAAAAAATACATATATTATACATTGTTGTATGGACGCTGTTAAGACGCAAGTATGCAATCAATGAAAATATTATTTAAAAAAAATAAATAACATAACTGCTTTAAAAATTATCGCAGAGTTGATTACAGATGACAAAAATATTTTATGTAAATTTAATATTTTTGTTTGTACAGTAAAAATTATTAGTGTCATCACGATTGGTGGTAAGGGTTTCGGTCAACAAACCTAATTAGAACAAAAGTATTTAATAAATACGGTATGTTTCGATAATTTAAATGGAGTAATGTTTAATCGGAGCTATTCAAAGATTAACAATGTTTGCACACACAATTACGGACTAATCGCGCACTCGTATAAAAATAATGATATTTGAGAAAACATCCACCATTCGATAATTGCCCACATCAATTGGTGAATTATTATATGCTCCCAAACGAACTAATATTTATCAAATTGATTGTGTAATTAATGTTTGGTTGGCGTTACATGAGTTGCGCATATAACATCAATGTGGAAAAGTCATAAAATTAGAACACAGACGAATCTTCGTCGTGAATAGGACTGCAGTATTGTACCGAACTCAGCACAGATGAATATTATATTTTAAATAATTGTAAATTTTCCCCAATAATTTATTGAAATGACTCAGTGGCTAGCATCATATAGTGGGTGTAATATCGTGAGATACATTATTCAATTTTTGGAAATTTTCCATTTGTTCGAATATCAATTGATAACTTATTACCTGTGCATCGCATCTATTCCTATATAGACATTAATTATATCGAAAAATAAAGATAAATAAATTAAAAATAATTAAATTTTTATTTGAGAAAATCCAAACAAAAGATATAGCCCGAGCTGAAGAGCGAGTATAAAAATATAAACAATTTTTTTTATTTTATAATTTATTGGACGTAAACACGTTTTTCTTTTTCGTGAAAAATGAAGAAGATAAATTATAAAATAGATCATAGGCAAATATGTTTTTAGACATACACCTACTATAGATTAATGCTATTTTGTTGTATGGTGAACACTCGTATTAATATAAAACAACAGAAGAAATATGTAATTATACTGATGAATTTGTTTTAAAAATAACCGCACACACTACACACACACACACACACACACACCACCTTGATATTTACTAATCTTCATAAACAATACAGAGTGAACTATGCATGTCGGTCCCTTGAAATACCTGTATACAAAAGATTTTATAATTGCGGTTATATTCGGTCAGTATAACTGCTCCGGAATATATGTTTCAGAGAATTTATTACGAAAATCTCAAAACATGTACGTCCAAAAAAATTCGTTCAAATTGAAATGCACATCATCCAGTTTTGCAATTCGATCAATAGCAACGCATTCAGTATATCATATATATATATAGTTTTATATGAACAACTATTGAATTATTTGTATGTGAATCCAATTTCAAATATGACCAGTTGATAAACTAGATCTATAATCTAATCAGCAGTATTGCGCTGGGTATATATTTGTGAAGAAATATTTGCCATAGAAACTATCTGTTATGATCCAACTTTAAATATAAATTCAATCAAATTTTAACTATAAATGCCAAAATGTATATGAAAACTTTTATTTAATGCTGGACGCCTCACTATAGGATTCCAGATTTTTTAAAATATTAGTAAAGTGCAAATATTCGCATAAGTAGCAACAGCTAAACGATTTATATTTTAGATAATAAGTTTTACTTTTGTTTTATACCGATTCCAATCGCCCCACGATTGCAATAAATTAATTTATCGATCCCATGAGAGTTTATTACATATAGATTTCACTGTATAAACCATATACATTAGAATGTGAACACCGCGTGAGAAAAATTGTGAAAATTTAAAATGAAAATAAACAGAATTTTTATCCTTGAACTTGAATGTACGTATAATATAAGTTATAAGGGAATATTGACCTACCTCACAAATACATACGCGCACACACGCATAAAACGATCTATTTTCTTTTAAAGATATATAAATTTTCTTTTCAAAATAGTTATTTCTTTGCTTAGTCTGACTGTCTGTTTTTTTTTTTTTTTGTATTAATTTTTTTCTATTCGCCAATATTTAATCTATTTTTAAAAATTTGAAAAAACATTAATTTTTATTATTTATTACAGCGTTAAAATGAAGAAAAAAGCCGTCGTTTGTTGTTGGTTAACGAAATCGTTTTTACTTTTTTTTTTGTTGCATTAAGTTTAAGACTCATGTATCTTTTATTTGTGAATGCAACATCGCAATTTATTGACTGCGCTCTCTGATGACATGGAATTTTCTTTTAAATTTTCTTTTTTTAAATTCAAAAATAATAACAATTAATAGCCATTGTGCGGTGTGTGTGCGTGCGTGATAGAGAGGAGAGTTCATTCAACGTAAGATTTATAAATAAGAAAATATTTTTAAATTAGGTTATTCCAAATGATATATTGTATGTTTATTCGTTACATATATGAATTTATTCAGCCTTTATCCGACAAATAACCGGAATGATGATTTATTGTTATAAGGATCTGGTAACGCCATCTATATTGGGTATTGATTGATTTATATATTTTGTGTAGTTCCTTATAAAAACGTTTCTGTAAAGTTTGATTTTGAATATGTTTTTATTGAAGAAACGTATTTTAACATAAACATAATTTCGGAGTTGTTTTACTTCAATTTTCCAACATATGTTGAAAATTCAACAAAAATAATGAAGATTTATTAATTAATTAATTAATTTTACATCCTCATAATAATGCTTGTGCGCTTCCGGGATGGATGCAACCGTAATGATGATTAACTTGTACGTATATCTTCAAGAAAAATATATTTAAATTAAACTTGCATAGTCAAAATTTTGTATATAAAACATACGTTTTTGAGTGGCATCGACAATTCAAAGAGACGGCAATGATGATAAAGAACGATTACCGAAGAAAACAACCGAAAAGTGTATAATTTTGTGGAATTTAGCAAGAAACCTGCAGTGGAGATTCTTAGAAATGGAACTTAGTATACCAAACACCATAATTCATGAGAATTTTACATCATTAAAAAGCACGAGCATTTTCTTAAAAACTATTATATCGGGCGATTAATCATTGTGTTTTTTTTCAATATACGAATGAGAAATTAAGGGTCACAGTAAAATTGCTGAATGAAAGGAAATAAAAAAATAAATATCATTTGATGAATTCAAAAATTAAAACAAAGCTCATTTGTAGGTATTATCCACAAGGAATTTGTTATAAGTGGTATAACGGTTAAAACTTTGTAATAAGTATTCGTCGTATTCGTCGAATTAGTATTGCATAGCGATACTTAGGCTGATGCACTCTTGTTAAACGTGCAAATCAATTTTTGTATAAATAAATGAATTCTTTAGTTTGCTACTTAATTTAATCCATTCCGGTTATTTTTCGGATAGAATATTTAAATGTATTTTTACAAAATTCAAATTGCATATATTTAGCGCGTCAAATATTTATGTACGGACGGAATGGTGGACATATACACAACAGTGTTGGACATCAAAAAGAATAATGTATCCGGTAAAAATTGTAAAACAAATGTATATAAAAATATAATTTTCGTTCCATACAATACACCGGCGACAAAACATATTTAAAAAAAAAGTCAAAATAAGAAAATGTAATAAATTTTAATTAATTATAAAAACATATTCAACTGTGCAATTTGCGCGCATTTATAATCGTATAAAAAAAAGAAGAAGAAATTAAATAATAAATGAATTTTTCCGAAAATAATTTTTATACAAGATTTATTTATATATTATTATTTTAATATAATTCGAACAACTGGTGCCCAAACATCACAAGCTATCCTAATATGGAAATTTGGAATTTATAAATCCATAAATAAAAAAAATATATATACGAGTTGTATGCTATTCATCCATTTCATCACTCCATCCTGGGAAACATTTTCCCAAAATATTCTATTAATTTTGTTCTTTAAATAATATTCTAACTTTATTATTAATCATTAACCCTTAAAATAGTACTCCATAGTGCATTTCATTTCATAAAAAAATGAACATACATTTACAAGTCTAAGGATCTTGAATTAAATCAATTTGATACGTAGATTATATGGACGAATTTTCTAATAGAGAGTAGTTCCACATGCGTATATTAAAAACACTTTTGTGATTTAGTAAATCTTAAGTGGGATTTTTATTAGAGCGACGTAGACTTATACGTTTGGCGTTACGACTGATTGGCCATTTAATCGTCTTCAGTTACCAATGGATCAATACAACCACACATTACTGTATAATCAGTGCGATCAATAGTATTGGATAACTTACAAATATATACAAAGCGCTAATCTGACTATATTCAGTATATCTTTCTGCGTTACTTGCAACCTCATCTATCCAATATCAATAATGTATGCGAATGTTTTTATTTGGAATTTGCGTACCATAAATAATCAAATCATTATTTGAGCAAATAATACCCCATTTTAGTTCATATCTACCAAATATTCATTACTCCTACGGGAAGAAGTACATTTAATTCACCAATTATCGAAAGATATGATCGATTAGTCTATAATGGTGTGCGCAAATATTGTTAATCTTTAAGTAGCGACCAACACTTATTTTCAAAGATATTTCATACGAACAAATGATAAAAAATATCACTATTAAAATAAACAGTGAATAATTTCACATGTATATTTCACGAATTTAACCCGGTATTTCATGCATGAATGTTGCGCGACCACTGCTCTGAATGTAGCAACACCATATTTTTACTGAATATTAGATTAGTTTAGTATCAAATTTCAATAGGATTTTTAAGAAATTTGTCAATATTTCATTTAATGTCAACTATACGTAATTTTCTATAGTTACATATATTTATATACTTATAATGTAATTTAATGAATTCCCTAAAATTATCATCTTGTTTCCAAAATACAAAATGTATATGTCAATTTTCCAATAATTAAATTCTACAATTAACCTTCACCAACTATATAATATACGACACCCAATACTACTAAAACCACTTTTTATTTGTTCTATAATTTACCTCCAGTTTTGTATTCCTTCATGAATTTGAATAGCGCCCAACAATAAATAATTTTCACGTACATTACGATTATTACTTTTTACAGTAATTCCAATGTCAGTAATATGAGCCAAACGTAATTCATCCAAATATATATTATGATATCTATAAATATATAGTAATAATAATAAAAAAAAATAATACTAATAATAATAACAAAATTGAAAATAAATATACCTAATTTCCCATCCATTTTCTGTTGTTGCATTTGTTGGTAATATTTTTTCATTACGTTCACTTAACCGAATTACTGTTTGTTTTAATCTATCACCATTTAATGGATTAAATATTTTTCGTGGATAATATTTATCACCAAAATCCATATTATTCTCATTAGCATTACAAATTAATTGATAATCATTATTTTCCAATTGTCTCATCTGTTCTCGGTCACCATCCATATTTGATGCATTAAAAATAAATGCTAAGTCAATATCGGATGATAAATGGCTATTACATTTAAATGCATATGAAAAGATTATACCATTTTCTAACGGCAATTCGGTTACAAATAATCGAATATTTGTTGATGTTGGTGAAATTTTTAAACATGAACCACCATTAAAACTATCTTCAAAATATCGTTCATATTTCAGTGATGGTACCGATGGTTGCCATTGTTGTTCGGATAAATTAAACCATGTTTCATTTGAATATAAAAATCCATCTTGATTTAAACGTTTACCAGAACCAATACAAAATGATGTATAAAATGGTAATACTTTCGGACCAGTTGTATAAAAAAATTTCCATAATAATGCCCAAAATATATCATTCCTATGTAAAAATGTTCCATTACATAAATCTGTACCATGCCTTGAAAATATGTTAATACCATGTATTTGCATTTCTTCAAATGTCCAACCCGGTGCAAATATACCAATTGATAAATTATATTGTTTTATTTTAGCAACAGTCTATAAAAAAAAACAAATAATTATGTTATAAGTTTTTTGCCTAAAATTGTTATTACTTTTTAAAAAATTTAAAAGATAACAAACTTACCATACTCGAATGGAATTTTGCATTTTGTCCACGTCCAAATACATCTAATCCAATAAACACATTATGTTCTCGATTTTTTTTCTGTGACATTTCAACACATTTTTTTAAACTTCTTTCATCCCATCCATAATTAATTAATATTCCATCACATGCATCAAAAAACAATTCATTTTTTTCATTTAATTCATTTTGCCATTGTAACAAACCATTATCGATGACACTGTCATACCAAAAAATTTTACCATTTGGTATCTCTTCATGCGTACGTTTTGTCATATATTCAACAAATTCATATAATAATGGTATTTTATGTTCACTTACACCACATTCAACATTCAATAGCCATCCTTCAAATTTCAATAATTTTGTTATAAATATCATTGCTTCTGCAATTTGTATCATAAATTCTCTGGATTGTAATATTTCATTTAGAATTTGATGTCCCCGACGTGATTCAACAATAAATGTTCCTAATATTTTAACACCATTACGGTGGCCGGCATTTATCCATTGCAGGGTTGGTATTGTTATAAAATCATGTCCAAAATAACAAAAATAATCAATGCCCGACCAATGATAAAAACGATAATCATCCCATTTTTTTGAACCATTAATAAAACTATAAATGTTTAAGGAAAATAAAACTGTATATTTTTAATTTATAATTCTAAAAAATATATTTTGAGTGCTATATTAAGAGTTTAACAAATGTGCCTTCAAGTACATAAATTGGTTAATTGTATACACTCACATATGTAGTAATTTAATATTATATAAAAAAAAATAAAAAATAACTCACCGATCGTCACGATAATTTCCACGTAAATCATGAAAAACTAATACCTCAGGATGTTGTATTTCATTTTGATTTGCGCTGGCAGTGATCCGTCGTTCATGTGGTTGTTCATCATAATCATCATTATAATTATTATTAAAAGATATATTTTCAAAATGTTCACCCAAAAATCTTGGTTTTGAACGTTCTACCACAAGCGGTTGTATTAATTTGTTCCATTTTATTGATAAACGATGAAAATTTAACAATTCATCAATTGTTCGTAATGGTCTACATTCTTCAGAATATCTATAATATTCTAATGTTGACGATGAATTTGACATGTTATTTTTTTTTATATACAAATATAGGAAGAGATTATATATCAATTAATTATTATTAGTTAAATAGTTTCAATTATACTAAATTAAATTTAATCTTCATTATTATATATAAAATTGTAAATGCATTTTGTTAATAATAATTACGTTTCGCTAATAAATATGTGCGGTACGGAAGTTAGATAATTTAAAATTGAACAAATAAGGTTTGATTCTGTAAAATTTTTTCAATAATTTACAATATATATTTAAACCACCATTTGAAATTTTTGCATTACATTAGCGATAACTCATAGAAGTATAGAAATGGAAGTGTGTCCAGAATTGATGCAATATTGTTGCATAGTTAAGTTGGTGGCGTATGTAAACAAAACGAAACAGTCGCACCCAATGGCCCAATTACAATACAAATATTCCACATACGATGCCAATACAGATGTCCGTATAGTTTCAGGAGTGTAATTTATAAAAGATCGCATTTAAACATATATGGATGTCCCGAGACAAAGCAGCCTTTTGCCTAAGAACAGTTAACATCGAAATCATGCCTTTCACAGAATCCGTTTATGCTAATTATATATCGTATAATAAATAACTAAAAATAATAATTCTTACAGTAGCAAAATTAATTTGCAGAATTAGCGCCCATTTGATTTTATAAATATAGAACACCATTAAAAATAACAATTTTTTGTGATAAGAATAATATTATTTACTATTTTACTTGTATTATTGTGGTTTTTAATCTTACAATAATAATAGCTGCGTATATCGAAATTGAAAACAATTTTACATAAAAATAGGTAATTTCTAAAAACCAAACATTTACAAATTATAATAAAAAGAAAATGAATTTGATTAGCATAAGGTCTGTCGTCGTTAGTTACGAGGTTTACATTTCAATTTCAAATTTATTTATAAATCGCTTTCCAAGCAAAATTTATCCTACTTGTGACTGATGTTTATATTTAATAGATACCATTAAATGCGAACGCGGAGTACATAATTAAAAAAATAAACGTAAATTTTGGGTGTTGTGGTCGCCGCTTAAAATCTCAATGCTGAAGTAGATTTGAGACTGTTTTTAGATATTAAACTCAGACCATAACCATTAAAGGTTATTGTTTTTCAATTGTGTTAAATCTGAAGACCAATAATTTGCGAGTTCCGCAACAATAACTTCACATAAAAAAAAAAACTTCTTTTTAATGAGTTAAAAGAACGGTTATAAAAAATGTATAACATGGCTTTAAAAATAGTTATATTCGATTCATCTGGATATATATATTACATATGAAATTAACTAAATGATCCATATCTTTTATATCGATAGAATATTTGAAAATTATGTTGAATGCTGGATTTTTTTTTTTTGCAAAAGTAAATGAGAAAAACCGTAAAGATCGAAAAAATTACAAAATGGCGTAATTTGGATGATGCTTGCCATGCCATTATAATAGTATGTTAAAAACTAAATAATAAGATATTTTATATTTATAATAAAATTTTTAGTGTTAAAATACAAAAAACACGAAAAAATAAATAAAGCATGGATATGGATTGGATGGGCTAGACGGAAAAGTGTATTACTGACTTCAGCACAGCCCCTAAAATTTTTTTTTATGAATAAAATCTCGTTAGACTGCAATTTCATTTGTATCATATCTTTTTTTTTTATAAACTTACCTATTAATACTTAGAATTTCTCTAATTTTATTATAATTATTATGTAATAAAAAACAATTAATATATTGTAAAATATAAACTTTCATTTCCATTTCCAAAAATTTCCATGTTAATTCAATAAAATAAAAGAAAAACTAATAACCAGAGATGAGACAGTTTACAAGGTCTGAATTATGTCAGAATTGCAAAATTTGTTTATTTTTAAATAGCATTTTAGAAATAAGAATTGCACATTGCACTCGAATTTGAATATTTTAGAAACATAGGTATAAATCAAAATTAACAAAATGTTTCGTCTATCTCTTTTCAGCGTTAGTTTTTGCCGTCCTGTGTGATGTGGTTAAGGGTTCTGTTCCAATATTAAAAAAAACACAATATATTCATCATACCGCGAAAACCGGCACCACAGACCACACTCTACTCAACCACCATACACACCAAATAAAATAAAATTCCAAAAAATTATTAAAACCCAAACGTACCACATTTCAATGCGGCCAACTTTATAAAACCGCACACATATTTGACAGATGCTATTAAATAAAACAAAATTTTCCAGTAATTGGAATGGCTGTTCTCCTCCACATTGTTGTTGTTGTTGCTATTGTTATTTATTTTGCAAAATTTATTTACACAAATGCTATACAAATAATAAATCCATTTCACCAAATAATTACAAGTTGCGCGAAAAAAAAGTATGAAATTTTGCAATAACATATTTTTTGTTTTTAAATTTATTTAATGATTGAGAAGAAATTTAAATATTATTTATCGATAAAATGAAAACGATGTTGTCATAAAAAGAAACTATTACCATATTGATAACTGTTATCACAAAATATTATTTTTTTTTATAATAGATAAAAAGATCAATTATTACAAACTTAAATTAGAGCTAGCAAAAAATATTGTACTTTATGTATTGATTGCGTAAAATTCACATTCGTGGTGTAGAAAATATATATAAATTATTTAATTATAGATTATTGACTTGTGTTATTTTCTTTTTTTTTATAACTATTCGTAAGATTCTTTTTTATCATTCCAGTTTTCATTTAATATTTCAGTGTTTGTTTATTTTTATATTTCGTACTGCAAAATATATTTATTTATTAGTCACTTTTTTTTCTGTTATTTATAGATAAGTGTTTTTATATTTTGTCGTGAAAGTAAAACCGAAAAAACGTGAGTGTAACAAAACGGAAAAAAAAATGCAACAAGAACCACCACCCGTTAATTTAGATGATTTAAAATCATTAAAAGAACGTATGAAATTAATAGCTGCAGCTGATCCAAAACAATATCACAATGAATTTTCACTAAAACGTTATTTAAAAGCTTTTAAAACAGTTGATGCTGCCTTTCAGGTAAATCAAATTAAAAAATGCAACTGTATAATTTTTTTCTTCCTCTGTTTGTTTTATTTTTTTTTTTTTTTGCTCATTTAACTGATAATTATATGCACACAAACAAACGTTCATTCATAATTATTATACATACGTCAACATATTTATTATATATATATACGTAACGCACACACACAATCAAATAAATCACCATATGTCAAAAAATTATGTTAATGATGATGATAATGATGATATTGATACAACAAAATACACAAAAAACATATGGAAAATATTTGTTCATTTAATAAATTTGATATTTAATTTAATTATGTATTAAATAGGCAATAATAAAAACAAATAAATGGCGTGAAACTTATGGTGTTTCTGGTTTAGCTGATGAACCAGCCATTCTAAATAATTCGAATAAGGCTCGTGTTCTAAAACATAGAGATTGTACAGGACGTCCAGTTATTTATATACCAGCTAAGAATCATAATGCTTCGGAACGTAATATTGATGATTTAACCAAATTTATTGTACATTGTTTGGTAATTGTTAATAACTACAAATGTTTATAAGATTATTTTGCGTCATCATCATATCATTGAATCTATATTATATTAATTTATTTACAGGAACAAGCTTGTGCTCGATGTTTTGAAGAAGTTACTGATAATTTATGTATTGTATTTGATTTGGCTGAATTTAGTACGTCCTGTATGGATTATCAATTAATTAAAAATTTAATATGGTTGTTAAGTAAACATTATCCAGAACGTTTAGGTGCATGTGTAATTATAAATTCTCCAACATTATTTTCAACAATATGGCCAATTATAAGAGCCTGGTGAGTATAATTAATATGTGTTTATTCCTCTCTCTCTAAATCGTTCTACGATTTTTATTTACCTGAATAAAGCCAAGACACCGAAAAATTGCGAATCTATAGATTAGTCCTTAATCAAGGAGAGTATCTTGGTGAACTTTTTCTAATAAAAACTCTGAAAAACACCCAGCAAGGATACAAAATGCTCTATATATTAGATATAGAATATAATTTCTTAATTATTTTATCCTTTTTGTATTTACATATAATTCACAGGTTAGATGAAAATACTTCCAGTAAAGTAATATTTGTAAATTCAGAAAATGAATTATGTCAACATTTAATTCCTGATATTTTACCAACTGATATGTAAATAAATGTTAAACTTTTTAAAGTAATATATATTTAGAGCAACTGCAGCAGCAGCAGCAGCAGCAGCAGCAAGAAAGGATAATCGGAATTACTATAATTTATTATATAATAAAAATTAATGTCAATTTAATAATTTATAAAACTGTATCATTATCATTAACACATTCACACATAATTCTTTATCATTTATTTATGCGGTTATAATAATTATTATTAAATAGAAATATAATTATACAATCAACACCACCGCCGGCCGCCACAGTCAAGTACATAACTCCAATGCTCTAATTATAAATTTACATAATTTTTATTTAATTAAATTACATATAAAACTTTTTAAGCACCGTCATGATTAAATAATATATAAATTAAAATAAATCCTTTTTTAGATTTTTGAAAATAATTAATTAAAAAATAATATTATATTAATTAATTAATTAATTTTTTATAATTTCATGTTTTTATTTTTATTGAATTATGAGTGAAATATTATTTTTTACAGCTACTAAACAAATAAAATAAATGTACCTTATCTCAAAATAGATAAATATTATTAATATTTATAAAATTGAACAATATTTTAATTTAATTTAAAAATAAATGTTAATGAAGAAAATTAATAATTTATTTTTGATTTTACCTTTTAATATTTTTCTTCATTTCGTCATTTAGCAAAATTTCATTGCATGCATACTTATTTTGGATGGTTTTTTGCAACCGCTGCGACTGATAATTTTTACTTAATTCGGCAATTTCTAGTTTGACTTATTGTCAGTTTATCAGTTGATCTGCAGGGTGGCATCACGTCAGTTGCACATTTTGGAGCAACATGCTTAACGAAGCTTTCTCTCTAATTGTTTTGGCATACATAATTTCGCACCTCTCTTCCATATTCCTGTTTCTATATTTAGCCATAAATTACTGATGAAATGTTTCTAATGGATTTTTGCATTGTACGTAGAGTTGGTGTACTAATGGTAATTATTATAGATAAATATAACAAATCATTATGACACAGAAATCAATTTATTTGTAATAATTGTATTATTATTTAATTTTTACCTTTGGTTTTAATTCCCACATTATTCCTCGAATGTTTTGCTAGTGGATAGCATTCGTTTGATAATATAAATTTCGATGCTATTGAGATGAATCCTTACTTCGTTTTAGAATATCGTTAATGGTTGTTAGTTCAATCACGTCGATTGTGAATGGTGAATTCGTAGAAACCCATTACGAATGCCGTTTCTCGTTAAACAAGAACTTAATATGTATGAACTTGCACTTATTTCTTTTCCATGATGACAATTACTCTGCCAATGTCTTTAATGTTGTTTGTTGCTTTTGCAAATCTAATTTCTGTCGACACTGAATTTATGGTGAATCTATTAAGCACCTTATAGGACATATGTGATGTTGCCAAGCATTAGATTAGTAGGCTCGTGAATGTTTGTGTTGCTTATCTTGTTTGGTTGTTGACTTTTGATTACATTGATGCGGTGTTCAAATTGTTTGCTTTGAAAATTTTTGTAGCGGCTTGGTGTGGTCAAGATACATTCATTTTTAATTATACTATTATTAAAAATTAACTATAACGACTCTAAATTTATAAAATGCACAATTTTAAATGTTAACAGTTTATTTATAAATACATTTCTATTGTAGAAAACAAAAACGATGCTTTTCCACAGCGAAGGATAATTAAACAAAAAACTAAGTGTCTAATGAGTCAATTAATTTAATTATAAATATTATAACTTATCATAATATCATATAAGTTACTAATAAACAATTTCCTTTTAAACATTATTCATAAATGTAACTATATTATATTAATAAATATACAAATATTTAAAATATAAGAAACACTAACTAACAATATTATTATAATATATATTAATTTGAATATTAATTAAGTAAAATCTAAATTTCATTTATATTAATTATAATTATACTAAATATTTTCTCTATATTATTTCTATAAATTATAAATTCCACTAGACAAAGACAATATATCTGACCTAAACTAAATTGATACCGCGTAATTTTAATATTTAAAACAAATTTACACGTAATTTTTATTGGAATACGACATTGGAAATAAGTTTTATTTTATTAGTAGTCACAAGTCATGTTATATCAAATTAATGTTAAATTGTTGCTAATATAAGTGAATGTGTTAGGAAGATTGTACAGTGTTTGTACAACTATAGGTCTTTGATAACATACAATTTTATAAACTACCAATGTCATTAAAACGTTTTAATTTTTCTGGGAAATTATCCTTGAACAAAACGGGATCCGCACGAAATTCAACAGTTTTTAATGGCATTCTACCGTAAATACCAGCAAACCGATTAATACACGCTGAACGTTCCATCATATGATTTAAATCGGCTGATAAATTTTCTGTATTGATACATTCCGGACATTTAAATTTTTTTCTTGGTGCAACTTTTATCGGTGGTTTATTTGTTATATTTGCAACTAAAAAATTCATAGCAATATCTTCACAATTCATATGGTCGTCAACCCAATCTTTTATATCACCAGGCATGGCATTTGTATACATATAACTCCAGTACTATACGTGTTGATTGTTAATAAGAAAATTATATTTTTGAAATTAAATAAATATAGATTATTCAAATTGTATTCACATTACCTTATGATGAAATGCAGCACCTGTTAGTACCATTGAAATTTGATTTGTCCATTCACTTTCATAACGCCATCGATTTGTAACATTATCCCATACATGTGTACGACTTGGAAAACCAACAATACGATCTGGAAATTCACGCCACACCTCATAACCAAAATCTAATTCATCAGCTGTTAACATTATTATATCATCATCAATTGTTAAAATTGCTTCGGTTTCAATATCTTCATATGGATAAAAACGATTTGATAATTTATTTGATTTCGTCCGTATAACTTTTAAGGGTTTCGATATTTTCGGAAATAGTGTAGGATGCGGTGGTGATTTCTTTTGATTATTCCATATAACTAAAATCTTTTGTAACGATGGTACGGCTGTCAATTTTTGTATTAATGTAAATAAACTATCAACACGATCATATGTTAATATAACAGCTGTGAATCCTTGTGATTTAGGAGCAATTAATGGTAAAAATAATGGATTTTGTGTGGTTTTCTGTATATCAACACAGACATAAAAATATATTAATTATTAATTATTATTTTGATGGCAATATAAATTATTAATAAAACAAACAAAAACCGTACTGAATTCATGGGTAAATTCCATTGTAAATAATTTTTAGCCAAATGTGGAAATACACGATCATTTAATTCATCTAAAATTGTCAACACAATTTGTTGTATATTTTTAAAATATTTATTATATAACCATTTTCCTTGTGCACGTAATTCCGTGATTTTATCTTGTGATATTAATTTTAGTATATTTTTTATTGTATGTAATTCAGTTTCACGTATTGTTATCGATACTAAATTCCAATCAATGACTTCACTAAATGGTAACACAATATTATCGGCCATAATGATTGGTATA
This sequence comes from Bibio marci, assembly GCA_910594885.2. Lineage (NCBI taxonomy): Eukaryota > Metazoa > Arthropoda > Insecta > Diptera > Bibionidae > Bibio > Bibio marci. Next base: position 95,578,041 of record OU343114.1, on the reverse strand, counting down.
CAATTGGCGGCCAACGATTCCAAAAGCGTTGGTTGCGCTAAACGTTTGCCACGACCAACTAAACAAAATACACCATTTGATAATATATCAGGATAGTCTAATTCAATGCCAATTGGAAAACTACATCTTCGATACAGATGATTGTTACTATTTTTATTTCGATTTTTCTTATGAGATACATTTTTTTCACTACGACTATTTTGTGGTGATACTACTGATGACGACGAAGACGATGGGAATAATCCTTCAACCGTTGTACATTTTTGTAATAATAATACATCCGTATTTTCATATGCTATTTGTTGTAAAATTCTTGTATGATGTCCATATAAATTTAATTGTGATGATATTAATAGATAAGGTCTAAATATAAAATAAATATTGATTAAACATATTTTGAAATGTGACGGTGCATTGTAGTCTATTCAGCGTAAGCGATATGTATGTAATAAAATTGTATATAACATAATAATAGAGTGTAAGTCATCAAAAGTAATCATACGTGAATTGATTTTATTATGTTCCATTATTCAGAAACTTTTTAGTTCAACCAATATGTATTAATAAAATTGAGAATTTTATATAAGTTTTCAATTACACAGTCTCACAGGTACAAGGAGTCATTCGAACTCGATAATTACTTAATAATAAAATATAAACGAAAATACCTTTTTCCATTTAAATCATCAAATTTATAACCATCTAATATTGGGCTATAGAATGGCATAGCAATATCGAAACCAGTACGATATGTCCATGTATCAAAACCTGCACCAGCAATCATAGCACGATCGGTATTAAGATCAACAACTGTATTGTAATCAGGAGCTGCACCTGCTACAATATTAAATAACAAATGATTTTCACCATTATTCCAACTAAAAACAGAAACATTCAATTGTAGTTTATACTATCACATATTAATCGAGAACTATTTGTAAACAGTAATTGGGAAACAAATGTATACTAACTGTGGTAACGTTGCCAAAGCTTTACCAATTAAATTTTTTTTAATTAAATTTTCATTTAATATATCAATACTTGGTATAAAAATACAAGCCTCATTTGGATTTGCTGTATAATATTTACTATCAATAATTGTTTTTAATATAACATAAAATTCTTTGGTTAATGTAAAAGCTGAGTGGCCCGTAGCCGCATCAATAAAATCTTGTAATGGGTAAACATAAATTGAAATATGTTCTGTAAAATCTATTGTTTCTATGCCGTCTGCTGTTTCGGCATCTGATCCCGTTCCACTTAATGTTTGTCCACATTTATAAACATTAAAACAATCCCAATATGAACAATTTTGATTTCTTGCACGAACCAATTCTGAATCTTCTTCGATTTGTATTTTTGGTATGTCTAATAAATTTAATGTAATACGACGATTATTTTTTACATTGTCATTTTGTTTATCTGTTAATATTTGTAATAGAAAGACTACACCAAAAATTCCGATTGAAAATATTATTAAAAAAATTATAAAACGAATTAATTTTCCATATTTATTTGTATTATTTTTATTTATTATTATTGTCGATGGACATGAAATTATTGGAAAATATATTAATTTATTTGTACTACTACTATTTTTTAACATTTTTATTAATTATATTTTTTAAATTTTTAAATTATTGATTTTTTATTTTAATAATTTACATCGCTACATTTTTTTGTTATCGTAAATAAAATTTTATTTAAAAAAAACATTAAAAATGAGGAAAAAAAAATTTTGTGTTAAATTGACAACAGAAAATTTTACCAATGTCAAAATTTTGCTAATTTCTTCAAATGCTCTTTTTTTTAAGTGCTCATTGAGAAACGATTTTGGCTTGAATTGACAGCTAAACTGTCGGTATTGGCCAGATAAAGCAAGTGCTGCCACAATGATTATTGTGATATTTAATTCGATATCGATATGTCGGATTTGTCGTCTTGCATGCCACAAGATTACAGCTGAACGAAGGATATTTATATGAAAAATCTGCATTTTTATTGTTGAAGTTAAATTATAACGATTCTTTTTTCGTGCAATGTAAAAAATTTCATCACAAATTACATATTACAATATTATATTTTTTAATTAATTTTATTATCGATGCTTAATTTACATGAAATTAAATTGTTTCTAAATGGAAGATTGAGAATATTGGACCAGCAGCGGTTTTCATAATATACAAGACTAGAAATAATCAAAATAAATTTCTTACAATTTTTGACATTGAATTTGAATCAAATTTGAAAAAGTGTAGGCAATGCTGGTGTGTTGTGTGGTATTTGTATCGTCGCCGTACCACTCCGCTTGCGTTCTCATCGTAAATTAAAAAGTCAATAAATAATAAATAAATAGAAGTACAACATTTTAATTTTAATAAATTATTTTAAATTAATAATTTAATATGGATCAATTACAAAAAAAGGAAATAATTCAAGCTGTTTTAATTGCTGATAATTTTAATGATAATTTTTCACCAATTACCAATACAATAAATTCTGTAAGTGCTATGAAAAAGCTATAAAATCATAGTCTGATAGTAAAATGATGTGTTGTAATAAACTATAAAGTATTTCATCATTAATTTAAAAATATATAATTTTTTCATTTTTATTTTAAATAAAGTCACTTTTACCATTAGTAAATACACCAATTTTGGATTATACATTAGAAACTTTAAATCGTAGTGGAATTGAAGAAGTTTTCATATTTTGTAGTAATTTTATTGAACTTGTAAAATGCCATGTTAAGTAAGTTTTGTTGTTTCATTAAATTTTCCCATCGATAAAATGCATATTATATTTATATATTATATCATTTTTATTAGACAACGTATTGCTACAAAATGTTCCTGGTCAATTGAAATGGAAGTAAATGTAATTGGTTCAGAAGGATGTCGTTCTGTTGGTGATGCATTACGTGACTTAGATGCCAAAGGTTTAATACGTGGACATTTTATATTACTAGGCGCTGATAGTATAACAAATGCTCAATTATTTACTATATTGGAAGAACACAAGTGAAAATTAGATTTTATATTTTATAATTAATGCGTGCTTATACATATAATTATTAAAATATTTATTTTTGTGTGCTTGTAGACAAAAATGTAAATTTGATAAAGGTACTGCAATGACAGTTGTTTATAAAAAAATTGCAGCTAGCTGTTTTCGTACAATTGATGAAATTGTTGTTGGCATTGATGGTGATAGTAAACGTTTATTGTTTCATCAACGTATTAATCCATTATGTAAAGAAAAACAATTTCTATTTCCACTGGAATTGTTTATGGAAAATTCAAAAGTAATATTACATCATGATTTTGTTGATCCACAAATTGCAATATGTGCACCATCTGTATTACCGCTGTTTTCCGATAATTTTGATTTTGAAACACGTGATGATTTCATACGCGGATTGTTGATAAATGAAGAAATTCTAGCTAGTACAATTTATGTGTCCGAATTACCAATTGAACAATATGCAGCAAAAGTTAGTAATTGGCAAACATATCAAATGGTTAGGTAATTTATTTTTTGTATTACCATTATGTAATAGTAACCTAAAAACCAATTTTGCATATGATTGTAACATCTTTTCTTTTCTTTTAGTAATGATATTATAAATCGTTGGGTATATCCACTTGTACCGGATATGGGAATATGTTGTTTAAAACAAAATTATTTATTTAGAAGAAATAATGTTTATCGTAACAAAAATGTCACATTGGCTCGGTATGTTTAAATTTTACCAAAAAATCGACTTATTTTTTACAAATTACAATTTTTTATAGAAATGTAATTTTAAAAGAAGATGTTGTTATCCAAGAAAACTCATCAATTGATAATGAAACAATTTTATCCTGTTGTGTTGTTGGTAAGAATTGTGTAATTGGTAAAAATTGTATATTAGAACATGCATATTTAATGGATAATACAATAGTTGGTGACAATTGTATATTAAAATATTGTATTATTGGTAAAAATGTACAAATCTTAAATAAATCAGAAATTACAGATGGTACTGTTATCGGCAATGATTGTTATATACCAGAAAATGTAAAAATTCAAAGTGTATCAATACAGGCAACTTTACCAGAATTTTGTAAGTGTAATTTAGAAATGATATTATTATAAAATGAAGTGTAATGTACTTTAATTATTATTATTCATAAATAATATAGGTAGTGCTGATAATGTAAAAAAATATTCCGATAAAGCATATATAATACCAGATGATTTTGATGATAATCGAACATTTAATACAACTGCAACAACAGACGGTGGTACTGCTGATGCTGATGATGATGACGACGATGATGATGATAATGATGCTATAATCAATAATAGTGTTGTACGTATGCAACAATTACAATATAATGATACAAGTAGTGTGTATAGCTCAAGAAGTGAAGATGATGATTCTTCAATGGAACGTGTAGCGATACAGGAAGATGCAAATAGTAAGAATTATAAATTATGATTTTCTATAAACGAATAATTGTTTTATTCCTTCTTTAAATATAGTATTTTTATCGGAAGTTATTGAGTCATTGCGACGTGGATTTAATGAGAAATCAAATCCAGAGTTTTTAATATTAGAAATAAATTCTTCAAGATATGCATATAATATGGCATTAACGGAAGTTAATTTTTATGTTGTTAAAGCACTATTTAATTTGTCACCGATTAAAGATGCTGGCCCAAATGTATTAACCGGGTTAAAACAAATTTTAGATCAATTGGGTGATGTATTTAAAAATTATATACGTGGTATTGATGCGAGTCGTGATTGTTTAAAAGCCATTGAAGAATGTTGTTTACAAAATGAACATTTAAAAAGTAAAATTGCACAAATTATACATTATTTGTATGACCGAGATATGTTAACAGAAGACGCAATATTAAATTGGTATAAACAACTGGATAATAATGATATTGCGGTAGATGGTAGTGACAATGAATGGATTAGAAATGCATTATCAAAATTAATTGAATGGTTAGAAGCATCGAGTGAAGAGGATGACGAAGAAAGTGATGAAGATGATGATTAATTAAAATGTTTGTTTTCATTAATATTTTATGAATTTTTTTTTTTTATATATCATTTCCTCGTTTGATATGTCCTTACATTAATAAAATATTTATGGTAATACATGAGTGATTTTAAATGTTTCGTCTTTGTTTTTTCAAGTAACGCTAAATGGAATTTTGAAAAAAATTGTGTTTCATTCAAAATAAAGTAATACATTTTTTTTCCACTATTTTTGATTCATTAATTATTTGTTTTAAGTGCTAGACAGAATCGATCGGAACATTATCTGGTGAAAAGGAACAAACATTCATTTAAGTGTTTCCAGGTTGTCATTATACTTTGGTAGTGTCAGCACCCATCGTCTTTTCTTTATATAGCAAAAACAAATTCTTATTTTGTAATAATAAATAAATATATTTTGTAGCAATTCATTAATATATGTACAATTTTACAAAATCTTATTACAGTTTGTATAAGCCAACGCTGAGAACCTTTTTTTATTGTATCAGAAACATGAGACATTTATTTTGTTGGTAATATACGTTTTTTCTTTCAATGCATGTTCAATCAACAATTTATTAAATTTTGCCAGTGTACAATAAGAAAAGTTTCTGATCCCTCACCAATTATACAACAACAAGGTTACTGTGGCACCCATTTTCCATCTTTTTTAACCTTGCCCATTGCATGTAAACGTCTAGAAACTGTTGATTTATCAATATCCAATGCATCAGATAATTCTTTAATCGACTGAGTTGGATTTTCGTTTAACAATGCCAGCAATTCCGAATCTTCAATTTTTTTCGGCTTACCTGACCGTTCTTTATCTTCAACACCATAATCACCTTTTTTAAATCGTTGAAACCATTTGCTGCACATCCTTTTGGATGGAGCAAATTCATCGTAAACATCTGCAATCATTCGATGAGTTTGAGCAGCACTTTTGTTTAGATCATAGTGGTAAAGAATTACATGCCGAAAAAATACTTTACTGCGTTCCATTATTATTAATTATTTATATGTATTACAGTAAATGAAATTGATTTATATTAATTTATTGTTTAATTGTTTACTAACTGTACAAACACACACAAAAACACTTGCAATTGCTTTAAGTTGAAATATTGAAATTGTTGAAATTTTGTCGTGCTTTAGTTCGTAGCATTGTGTCAGTTGTGTTATATGCAGAAAGGTCTTTCCTTCTATTATGTACATAAAAGCAGAATGTCAAAGCCAAACAAACCACACTAGCTGCGGCATGTTCGTCAAAAATTCTTCAGTTAAATAATCAATGCGTTAACTATTTTTTCCTAGGTGTCACAATACTCGCACAAAACAAGAAGAAAACATTTGTAAAAACGTAACCTCCACCATATCATTAACATTTCAATTTGATTGTATCTTTTGCTCATTGAAAGTACTTTTAATTTTTTTGGGAGACAATCGAAAGATTTGGGTTTCTCACACAAACTAAACTAAAATAATGAAAGATCTTCCAAAGATTTGTATTTTGAAAATACTGTGTCACCTATGATTGTTCATGGCAAAGTTGCATTTTCACAATTACTATTTAATCACGTTAGTCAAAAATAGTTAACTATATAAATCAACTATTTTTAAATGCGATATAAATTCGATGTTATGAAAGCGGTGATTATCGAAAAAGCTGAAACGTTTTTATATAGAAAGAATTGGAAAGAACTTGTTTGCGTTATAGTGATTAAATGAAAACGAAATTTCAGGATGAGTTTGAAAATAGATTCCCAGATAAGTGCGGACAAAATATTTAAACCAATTATAGCAACTATCCAAGGAACATGCCAAACCATCTATCAGCATCTTGTTATTTGTAAAATATATATTAAAAATATGTATACTCAAGAGACACGTTCATTAAAACCAGAATCAATTTTTTTATCCAACGGAATATATGTCAAAAAATTCGTCGCCAATGTTGAAAAATTCTTCAAACAAAAAAAAAATTATGAAATGTCAAAAACGGTGGACATTTTGAATTTGAACATATCGTCAATATTGTCATTCTTAATCGAAAAACAAAAATCGTAAAAATTGAATATTTGAAGTTTTAAAAATATAAAAGCAAAAAAATATGATATCCTACAAATTATAATTAATTAATGAATATAAATAGAAAAGGAAAACTTAGTTTAATAAAGTTATTTAAAATAAAAAGAAAATAAAAAGACTAAAGTAAAAGATAAGAACGAAAAAAGCAAATAAAAAAATATAAACTGCTCCCACTAAATTTCGACAGTGTAAATTGATTTTTGTTCTTTGAAAAACGAAAAAGGTTTGTATTTGAAATTTTGATTATATTTTTGAAGATTTAACTTTGCAGTGGTTGTAATTTGTAAAAGTTATAGAAAAATATATATAATAAATATAAATAATATTAAATCTACAATTTTGTATATGTAATTATTGTAAAGTCTTATTTTAACATAAAAATTAAATAATAAATTTTCTTTTTTCACTGTTCGTCATCAAAACATAAACCATCAAATAGAATTTATATATTGAAAGATTGTCTTTGATTGTTTTTGTTTGTTCGTATTCGTAATCGTACACCTACGCACTTACGAAAGTAATTTTCTATCATTTTTTTCTGACGTACAATTTTTAAATTTGAAATTTTTGAGAATCTTTTATTTTTTTTTCTTTTGTTTTAAAAATAAAAATAATATATTTTTGAGTTTGTATTCAATAATATTATTGAATATTGCACGTTATAATAATTTTAAAATTCCATCGGTTTTTTTTTTGTTAATTCTAACAAGACTGAGGTAGGAGAATTCCGTAAAATATAAATTTTCCTGAGTTCGACTTTTCATTTTGTAAGTATTTTTAATATTTACATACTTTCTTTTTCATTTATTTTCTATCCTTCTAATTTTTTAACAAAATTTCATTGAATTACAAAAAAATTAACTATTAAAATAATTCAAATAAATAAAATTGTTGTACCTTAATGATTTTCTAGCCCTATAGAATAACTACAACTTTGGGATGTTTTGCAGCCCCAGAAAATGTGTTAACAATTATTTTCATCTGATTTTATCAATCTTTATCAGCAAAAAACCGTTTCTTTTAGTATCAGACTGTTTGAAAAATCTAAATAATATTCTTAAGCAATAACATTCAAAAAATTATTTAATATATACTTTATATTGTATTAATGTGAAAAAAGTTCTATGGTATGGTTTCAAAAGATGAATTTTTAGAAATTATTCTATCTAAGTACAGATTTGATCGTAAAATAATTATTTTTATTACAAAATTTACCTAAAAATATAATAAAAATCACTTTTAATTTGTATTTATAGGAAAGAAAAATGTATGACGATACAGAAGAAACAAATAGAAAAGATACACCATTAATGGATTTAGATGATGAATGTGAAGAACCGCCACCAGCATTTGGGCCGGCTGCATTAGGTTTACACCGTGTTGGTACTGTTTTACCACCAAAACCACAACCGCAACAACCAATTCAAGTTTTAAATGCACGTGGTATGCCTGCTCGTATACGTAAGAAAAATAAATTATTTTTTGATGATGATATTATAAATGATCGACCATTGCGTAATTCACCGGGACGTAAATTATTGAAAACACCCACATCTGCATCATCGTCACCGACAAAAACACCATGTAAAATATTGAAAAAACGTAAAGGTGTTGTTTCGAAATATATGCGGCCAAAAACTGATCGTAAATCAATAAGCGATGGTGATAAGATTAACATTAATACTGTCCAAGATGATGCTATTTCAGATGATGAAATGTATACACCAAAACATTCAAAACATTCGACTGGAGGTGATGCTGCCACAAATATGGATTTATCTCCAAAAAAAGATTCCCCAACATTAGCAGTAGCATCCACTTCAGCGGCAGCAGCTGCAGGCGGAACATCATCAACATCAACAACACCTAGTTCATTGAGTACTGTTGAACGTAAAATTGGACAAAAAATTGGTATGCGGTTAAGAAATTTATTAAAATTACCGAAGGCACATAAATGGGTTAGCTTTGAATGGTTTTATAGTTTTATTGATAAACCATTATTTGATGGTGAAAATGATTTTCAAATTTGTTTAAAAGAATCTTTCCCACAATTACATACACGTCAGTTGACACGTGTTGAATGGTCAAAAATTCGACGTATGATGGGCAAACCACGACGATGTTCACAAAGTTTTTTCGATGAAGAACGTACGGAATTAGAGCGTCGTCGTCAAAAAATACGTTTATTACAATCACGTAAATCTGCAGATCCATCATATGTTAAAGATTTACCAACTGAAATTCCACTACAATTACCGGTCGGTACAAAAGTTACGGCAAGATTACGTCAACCGCAAGATGGTTTATTTACTGGTACAGTTGCTGCAATTGATACATTAGCAAGTAGTTATCGTATAGCATTTGAACGTCCTGGTTTAGGTTCACACTCGATACCTGATTATGAGGTCCTTTCAAATGATTATGTCGAAACCATTTCGGTTCATAGTTTAACACAAGATTTACGTCCATCAAGAATAAATAATCCTGGTCCGTCTTCATCATCGTATCAATATTACAATTCAACGGTTAAAAAACCAACTGGTTTATTATCATCAAATAAAAATGATCCGCTTATCGGTACCGATGTGTATCAAATGAATAAATTTAAAAATTTATTATTACCAAAAGACACAATAGGCGGGTTTCAATTGAAATTATTAGAATTAATTATACGAACGAAAAAAACCTTAGCCGCAAAAGAAATGAAATTATTACGTATAAAACATATGAATACGGAGGCAGAAATGTTAAAATCATATAGTGAACCATTCCCAGATGATTTTCAACAACGTTATGCCAGCATAATTATTGGTATGGAAAAATTAAATCGTGATATGCAAGATTATTTAAAACAAATTCAATCCTTTACACGTGATTTAACAAAAGAACCACAAGTTGCAGCAATGTTAACACCGAGCTATTTACGTGAAAAATGTCGTGAAATGGGTGCTGAATCTGTGGACAAAAATAATCAATCAATTAAGGATGAATCAATGTTACAATTGATTAAAGATTTAGCTATGATTATGTGGGTTGCATCAAATTTATCTGGTGATGGTAATAATGGACATGTTTTAAAAGTTTTGGAAGGTTGTTTACATGAAGCCAAAAACCGTTTAAATCCAGAAAATATTGATGTATTTCAAAAACATGTTCAGGTACATATGCGTCACATTGAAATAGGATTGGTACAGCAACAATTAGCAATGAATAATAGCAATAATTCTAATAACACAATTATGTTTTTAACATCATCATCAGAAATTATGGAGCAATCGTAATTTTGTTTGTGTGTGTCGGTTTTTCTTGCTGAAGAATTTAAGCAGATTTTATAATTTATAAATAATAAATATATGTTAAATCTTATAAATTTAGGGTATTTGTAATTAATAATAATAATTAATTTGTGTTATTTTATCATAATAAAATGGAAAAAATTATCTGATTTCAAAATGTAATTTAATTTATATGTTGTTTTACTTAACTATTGTGATAAAATAGTTTTTGCATAATATTTCAGGTCGCACAAGTGGAGTTTATGGCATTTAATAAACATTCATTACAGCCAAGTTGGTAAATTACTCCGTACGGGAGTATATAACAATTTATGAATTGTACCGCAATTAACGAAAGATAGAAGTCTTTAAAGGCCCAAACTACATAGATCTAATTTTTTATAAATAATCGATGTTATAATTGTTAACAATTATTATCAGCGTTCATTGTGTGTCGACTGAACTATTTCGAAAAAAATATACTTCTTTTTAAATAAATCTTGAAAATGCAATAAATTGTATAATTTAACCATAGAGAACTATTACAAAGCTACAAATTACCATTGCAAACAAAAGAGCAATAAATAAAATAAATGTCACTACTTGTGCGTTTGTATGCACAAACGGATTAATCGAACGCGCCAAATTTTTGAAAATAAACGGCGGCCCATCAAAACACTGTTGCACTGAGTTCAGTATTGCAGTGTAGGTAGGTTGAGATAGTTGAGAAGTGAAACGTGAAACGGGTGAAGTAAAGTGGTGAAAAAAGAAATGAAAGAAGGAAAACGTAAAGCGTGTCGTCAGAGTCAGTAATATATTGATTAAAAAAAAAATAAATGGAATAAATAAAAATCAAAAATACTACTAAATTTTTAAATTCACCAGATTTTCGAATCTTGGAAATAAAAAAAAAACTTATTTAATCTTTGCCTGAAATATATTCCAATTTTAACTTTGACAGCAATTCATTTTTCGCAACACCAATAAAAACAACAACTACAACCACCGCAAAGAAAACTAAAGAATGCCAAAACGTAGACCGGTTAATAATTTAAACCATGATAATTGGGATGATGAAGTTGAATTAGAGGAGCCAGGCAAATTTGTACGTGCATCAGATGATGTCTTAAAATCACGTGTTATAAAAACAGTTAAACGTAGAAATTATACAAACCCAATTGAAGTAGAATCGACAGATAATGTAGATTCAAGTGGTGGTAGCACAAAAAATATATTTAGTAATTTTAGTGGTTTTGGTAAAACATCTTCGGCAGATATAAAAGAAACAGAAAATATTGGTTCATCACCGTTTTCATTTTTATCAAAATTAAATTCATCAACAAATAATATAAATGGTAGTAATACAATTTCAACAAATACTGGAACTGGATTTAACATGACTACATCCAGATCATCAACAATTGGAACACCTATTGCTGGCCCTACTCCTACTATCGGTAATTCTTCTAACGATAAATCAACTGAATATTATGGTAAAATTAAAGGACTCAACTTGTCAATTTCCGAATGGATATCAACAAATGTTGCAGAAAATCCATTATGTATTTTAACACCAATATTTGATGAATATAAAAAATATTTAAATGAAATTGAATTAGGTGAAAAAAAATCAATAACTGCTACTAGTTCTACGACAACTACAAACAGCGGTACTATAAATAATAGTACATTCAGAATGCCTTCGGTAACATCATCATTGACCGCATCAACAAACACCTCTAATTTATTTCAATTTTCAAATTCTACAAAACCAATAACATCAATATTTGAAATGCCTAAAACAGCAACGACAAGTCCAACACTTGGTGGTAATGCATTCTCTTCACCAACAGCGGCACAGCCAACACCAACAAAATCATTTTCCTTTGGCAATTCGTCAACATTACCAGCCTTTTCATCACCACCTTCTGCAGTACCATTTACATTCACTAATGTTGTACAACAACCATCACAAAAAACCGAACAAGATGGTGATGGGACAGAAAAAGATGATGATGAACCACCAAAAAATGATTTTACACCGGTCATTGAAAGCGATAGCCTTTATTCGAAACGTTGTAAAGTGTTTATTAAAAATAAACAAGGCGATGGTTATTTGGAACGTGGTGTCGGTACATTATACTTAAAATCAATTGATAATGATATGAAAACACAATTATTAGTACGTGCTGATACAAATTTAGGTAATATATTAATAAATTTATTATTAACTGATGCGATGCCAATTCAACGTACTGGTAAAAATAATGTTATGTTAATTGGTATACCAACACCGGATTCAGTTGCAAAACCAACAACAATTTTGATACGTGTAAAAACCGAAACGGAAGCTGATGAAGTACTTGAACAAATGAATAAGTATAAAAAATAGGTAATATTAGTACGTACATCGTAATAATAATAATTTCGCTCCATTTCCGATGTGTATCTTTTTTTTTTACAATTGTTACATATTTTTTTTTATCATTATTTTTATTAGTTTTTTTTTTAATTAGGAACAAAAGTTATTAAAATGTACCCTAAGAGAGATAACAGTTTTTCGTAATTAATTTTATTGGTACACCAATGTAAAATGTAGAAATAAAACAGAATCGTTGAAAAATGTAACTAATTTAGTTTCTGCAACAGATTAACTAGTAACATCTTAAAAATCCTATTATTGTTCCTAATTAAATATTTATTCCATTTATTTATTTTTTTTTTAATAAATTAAGTTTTATTGCTGTTATGTTCCTCTCGGTTCGTTTTAAGTTTAAGTTTTGTATACACAATCTGAATTAATGTCATTATAGCCTGTTTTTGCTTGACCAATTTTTCACAAATGCACAATACATGATAAGATAATTAATACGAATTAAAGACAAAACACAGTTTAGAGATTGATAATTTGTAAAATTCTTATCAATTTTGTGTATTGGAATTTATTATCATTTATGAATAATTGCTGGTAATATATTTATTATTATGTAGAAAAATGCGGGTTTCATATTCACGACGAGCTTTGTGGGGGGAACATTCCATTAGACTCAGTTATTTAATTAAACAATATTTGATTAATTTTTATAAAATTATTGTCACATAGTAGTTAGTTATTTTTTTTCTTTTGACTGTAAAATGTAAATTTATATTTTTTTAATTTTATTGATAATAACAACAACGTCTTTAAAAAAAAAAAAAAATTCATTAAAATGTTATTAAAATTTATTTTTTATTATTTTGTAATTATTTTAGTTCGACTTTATTTAATCGATTGTATGCAAATTATTAAAGTAAAATGTTGGCAAGAGAATGATAACAATACAATTGGAATTTATAATAATTATAAATATCAAATAATTTGGGCAAAACTGAATCAATCTATTGAAATGCAATGTAGATCATGGTAATTATATAAATTGTTTTCTGACTGATTCAGTGACGTGCGTATTCGATTCCGTTCGTGCAAATCGAACCGAAATCCGAAAAACTGAATATTTTTGAAAATATTGTGTTGGGCGCTATTTCCATATCAATCAGTAAATTGCTATATAACCCCATAATGAGTAATGCCAGAAGTTGAACTGTAACATATATATAGTAAATGCCATTCTGCTACATTAGGAGTAACATAACTTTATGAAGATGAAAATAGAAGCATAATTGCAGATCAAATTGATTTCGACAACATTTACTCAGTTGCGTTGTTCGTAATTCTATAAGTTACGAATCTGTTTGAAAATGGTTTGGCAGTCGAGCGGTGGAAATCAATCATCTACTAATACCTTTCCATATGCAGTGAAACTGTAAATGCTTAACGTTATCAATTCCTAATGATCAAATTAAATAATGCGAACGAAGATGAAAATCGACGATTTACAGATAAGTAGAATAAGGTAAACAGTAATTTTACATAATGCAAACGCTCGTCCACATACAGCAAATGTAGCTTGTTCTGGTTTTCCTGCATAAAGTCTTATTTAAGGTAGGGGAAAAGGCTGAGTAATAAATAATAATGAATAAATCCATTTTATATTTAAATATTAGCGAATCCATGGATCCTTTTCTAGATGCAGTTGTATGGAATAAAATTAAAATAAATAAAGATAATAATCTTGATAATAATTCAATAGAAAAAAACCAGATTAACACATTAAATGTTGGATTAAATAAAATTAAAATATTAGACACAAATGCATTATTTATTGAACACCTTCAATATTACGATGATGCAATTTTATATAATTGTGAAATTTTAGATAATATCAATAATAATTCAAAACAAATCAATTATTTTATAGAAATTTTAAACACACAATCACAAAATAATAATGAATCTATAATAAAATCAGGTTCAATAAGTGATTGGTTAACATATGCGCAAGAATCAATTCAATTCGTACAAAATGAATTAAATAAATTAACTGATAATAATAAAACTTATGTAATAATTTATAATTGGAACAATTGGACAAAATGTTTATGTGGTAATAATAAATTTTTAACAAAACAGTATAATTATGGTTATTGTTGTTTAAAAATCGATCAACATTTACTGCTTGGTTGTCGATCTGATTTTATTAAAATTAATTATCCTAAAATTTATGATTATACAAAGGAATTAAAAGATTATCGACAAGATAAATATTGTTTTGATAAATGTATTCCAAGTAAGAATTATTTGACAACATTTTCTTTTAAATAGTTCTGTCTTTTTTACCAATTCAATAAGATTCAGCTAATTTTTTTGCAGACACTTTAGCCGAATCAGATGAAGAATTGGAAAAAATTGAATATAAATATAAGAAAATTATTTATTTAACCGAACATTCAAATATGAAATTAAAATGTCTAGAGTATGTGAATAACAACATATATATTTATTAAATTATGGTTGAAATTTTAGGCATAGTGACCAAAAAAATGGCATTTTGTCTGAAAATGTAAATATTGTACGAAATTTATTTAATTTAGATTATTGACGGGAGGGTAACAACTCCGGTGCCCGTATGGTTAACAGACAAAACCCAGAAGTGTGTATACTGATTAAAAATTGTAACTGGGATTGGTATCTGCTTACAGAGTGCCATAAAGCTCTGATTGAATTAGTTACATATAGCGGTCGTTTTGGGTCGATTTGGTGGCAAGACATAAAAGTACAGGCAAGGATAATTCTAATGTATGGCAATAATAATATAATCCCATGAGAATACGTAAAATTCAGGGGCAAATGTTAGGAGAATAAGACAATCAAAGATATGGATTTATTACATTTTATAAGAAAACGTTTAAAGAGCTAACTTTTAAGATCTAAATAGGTTTAACTACAATTTTAGAATAAACTTAAGTTTACCAATACGGTAAAACTCAGATTCTGCGATAAGGATATCGAAACTATGGAACTTATCCTTAGTGTCTTGTCCAGCACTATGGAAAAGTATAACGAAGTACCCGAAAATAAATAAATTATATCGTAGTGCGAGCTGCATCTGTGAATTATCTAACATAGAGATCACTTTTTCCCTAGTTAGTACAGTCAGCCGTTTTTCGCGGATACACCGATAAATTTCATTTTGTTAAGATAAAATTTCAACTTTTTCACATTCATTTGATACAATTTTTTAATATATAATATTCAAAACATAATTAAAACATGTTTCTATTATAAATTGTGTAGAAAAGAAAATTCAACAAAAGATGATATTTTATGGATACGAAATGATCATATGATATTAAATAAAACATTCAATATATTCGGTATAAAATTAAAAGAACCAAAAATTGCAGTTGATACAGAAAATAATGTTTATTTATCAAATGTAACACCAAATGAAAGTGGTTTCTATTCATGTATCGTTAATGGACTACCAATCATTGAATATCGTATAATTATACGTAAAATACCGAAATTATTTACAATTGAACTTTTTAAACATTTAGCAATTTTAACAGTAATTATTTTCATTTATTGGTTGTTATATTGTATTATTGTAACCGTTAAAATACATAAAGTTAGTGAATATAATGTGCGATATGATAGGGATGATAATGAACGTGAACGGTTAATTTAAAAATATATTTTATATTATATTTATTGTATTTAAAATATATTAAATTAATTAAAATAATATTGATAACATGTGGTATCATTAAAAACACAGCGAATGGGAGGGTTTATTTTTATATTATAGATTTTTTTTTTCAGAGTATTTTCAAATTTTAATGATTATATTTTGTAAATAAAAATAAAGTGCAGATGTAAAAGCAAAAAATAAACATCATGAAAGCAAAACGAAGGAATGCACAGTGCGATTTTATAAAAAAAAAATACTTTTAATTAAATTTCATCATCTAAATCTAATGATTCTGGTGGATAATCACCAACAGTAACGGCTGCTATTGGAACCATACTACCATATTTTGGTGGACAATCAAAATATCTTTTACCATTTACACTGTAACGATATATATATATATAATAAGTCTTATTTTACGGTTTACAGAAGTGAAACATTTCTATAAATATGTACTTACCTGCCATCATTAACACCAAGTGGTTCATCAAATTTTACACCAATAAATATACCAGTTTTACCATCTAATGCACCATTATACATTATTGTACCAATACGATGTGGTCCTTTTGCTGTTACCATACAACGTGCACCTATAACTGCTAATTTTGCTAATTCCTCCTCTTCTTCTTGCATACGTTTACGTTTTTCCTCCAATTGTTTCATTTCTTCTTCATTATATTTACCCAATTTATTTTTCAGTAAAAAATCACGTACTGTATTTTGTTTTTGTTTATATTGTTCTTCGGTTAATTCAAATTTTTCAACATTTTCACCAATAAATAAGAAATTGTCAATAACATGTAATCGCATACCGGACTCAATTGGATATGAACCAATCATTGCATCATTATTATTTATTTTTGTTATAAATTTATCACCATTATACAATTCAATTTCCATGGTGCCAGCATTTCCACCAGTTATTATTTCTAATTTTGACTAAATAAATTAAATTAAAATAAAAAAAAATTATTTATAATATAACTAACAGGTGTATTTACTCCTATATTTTTACGAAAATGTGGTAGGTACAATTTTATGATTTTAATTAGGACAACGATTATAACATTTCGTATTGCATTTATAAACTTAGAAATTATTTCAGTTTCAATTAATATAAATTAAATTTCTTGTCTAAACACGCATTTATCAAACAATGGAAACCTATAGAGTTACAGTTTTTCGAAATAAAACATTGATATTATTTTTAAACATGTTAACATGTTACAAATACAATTACTGCATAATAATTAGTGGAAAGTTAATTACATACATATATAAAAACTAATGAAATCAAATGTAATTACTAATGAAATAAAAACTATTATAGGTGTTGCCGGTTAAAATTTATAACCCCCGCAATGCTATACACACATCCATACATTTAAAAATATACCATATGACACAAAGTCATTAATTATTATAATAAATTAATATCTATAATTCATATATATTATAAAATTAGAAATTATTGATTAATAAATAATTATATTGAATAAATTATAAAATTATTTTATACCTTAAGATCAGCAACTTTTAAACTTTTTTCAAATTTACGTTCAAATCCAACTTGATCACTTTTAGAATTTGTTACATTAACTTTAATAAAATCGGATGTACTTTGAATTGTAGCCATTATTACAAACAACAATTATAATAGGTAATAACTTTCATAAAATATATAATTAATAATTATAAATTGAAATAATTTTATAATAAAAATATTATTTTATTTGTTTCTTGTATAAAATTTTCCGAAAAAAATGAATCACTATCCACCACAAAATAAAAAACAAAAACAAAACAAAAAGTAAGCAAAAATTCAAGCCGAAATCGTTTGTCAAATTATTGACAGATTAAATAACGATACATAAAAAATTGATTGAAAATAACAACGTTACGTTTGTCACAAAACGTCTGAAATGTTTAAAATTTATAAAAAACTGGTTAAAATTAATTAGGAAATATTATAGTTGATTTGTTAAATTTTAATTAAATATTTATACGCACTAGTTGATATAAATTATTTTAATGGTTTTATTAAAAATATTTATTTATGCAGTGCTAATTTTCTAATTTATCAAATAAATATCATAGTATTTGTAAACATTTAAATTACACTGCCACAACTTTGCTGCCACAAGCTCATACTTTGTCAGAACGTCAATTGTCAAAAAATTATTTGTGATTTGTTGTTTTCGTTTTGTGTTATTATATTTTTGTATTTTTGTTGTTTCGTATTATAATTGTTCCCCAAATAAATAAATAATAAAATATAAATAGGAAAAGTTTTTTTACTTTTCTTAATTAAATTATGTTAAAAAATTGTGATAAATTAAATTGTAATGTTCAAATAATATTATTTATTTTTATATTATTGATAAATAATAATAATGGCTTACGTACATTTACTAAAAATGATATTTTAAAATTAAGGTATAAATTATACACGTACAAATTACAATAATATTAATAATTTTAAAATAAATTAACAATAAAAATTACAATAATTTTATTTTAGAGAAGAAGTACGAGAAATGTTTCAACATGCATATGATGGTTATTTAACGTATGCAAGTCAATATGATGAATTACGTCCACTTTCATGTGATGGAATCGATACATGGGGAAGGTAAAAAAGTTATTTGTAATAAAATATTTAATTATTTTAAATTGTATCCTTGTTGTATTTTCGAATATATTACCTAACTAATGTAAATGTTTAAATTCTTCGATATTTTGTAATTGTTTTACAAGGTTTTTGCCTGTTCCTTTGCATTCGGTTATCATCTGATTATTCTTATGAAAATTATCGTAATTGTTTTAATGTCTTGTAAAAACTAGCTTTAATCGAAATTTTTATATTAATAATAATCAATTTATTTATCTCTTTACAGTTATTCATTAACACTTATCGATGCATTAGATACATTAGCTGTAATGGGAAATTATACAGAATTTCAACGTGTTGTTGAAATTTTAACACAAAAATCAAATTTTGATTCAGACATAAATGTGTCTGTGTTTGAAACAAATATACGAATTGTTGGTGGTTTAATAAGTGCACATTTATTATCACATAAGTATGGCGAATTTATTAAAAAATTATTTTTTTTAAATTGGTTTCGGTCAATTAATTAATAACTCATTCTTTAATGTAGAGCTGGTGTTAAATTAGAACCCGGTTGGCCATGTAATGGTCCACTATTACGATTGGCTGAAGATGTTGCAAGACGACTGTTACCAGCATTTGATACACAAACTGGTATGCCATATGGTACAGTTAATTTAAAAATGGGTATACCACAAGGTGAAACAAGTGTTACATGTACAGCTGGTGTTGGTACATTTATTATTGAATTTGGTGCACTTAGTCGTTTAACTGGTGATCCAATTTACGAAGAAATTGCACTAAATGCAATACATACATTATACAGTTATAAATCAACAATTGGTTTATATGGTAATCATATAGATGTACGTACTGGACGATGGACAGCACAGGATTCGGGTATCGGTGCTGGTATCGATTCTTATTACGAATATTTGGTTAAAGGATCGATAATGTTAAATCGTCCAGAATTGTTAGCAATATTTAACGAAGGACGTATTGCTATTGATAAATATTTAAAACGAGATGATTGGCATGTATGGGTTAGCATGAATAAAGGTACTGTAACATTACCCGTTTTTCAATCATTAGAATCCTATTGGCCGGGTTTATTAAGTTTAATTGGTGACACAATACCAGCTATGAAAACAATACATAATTACCATTCCGTATGGAAACAGTATGGATTTTTACCAGAATTTTATAATATACCAAATTTTGAAGCTGGTGCTAATCGAGAAAATTATCCATTACGACCAGGTAAATCTAAATACTTAAGTGTATTAATATTAGATAATAAGTTTTCGTTTCATTAATTATTAATTAACTAATTTTTCTATTTGTCTAGAATTAATTGAATCTGCAATGTATTTATATCGGGCTACGGGTGATCCATATTTATTAGAAATTGGTGAAGATATGCTAAGAAGTATACAACATAGTGCTAAAACACCATGTGGATATGCAACTGTAAGTTAATTTTTTTTTCTTAAATATTATACGGTAACACATAGAAAGAGATATTGATGCTCCCTATATTGACACTGAAAGATATTCCCTTGCCTAAAGAATAGGAATCGGTTAGTGAATTGATCTTTCATGTAAATCTTTCTTTTCTTTTTTGCTTTTGTGGGTTTTTACAAGCAATCAATTTTCTTAACTGCCACTCCCTCCAAGTGCTGAATAAGTTGACGCGTACTTACGATTCTTTAATGGTTTCTCACAATTCTAATGAATAGCTGGCAAAACCGTATTATGTTATATCTAAAGCTCCAGGCAGGATGTGTAACGCAAACCTGTCGTTCTGAAAATTTTAATTGCCTAATGAATATAATAACCGAATCAATGAATTTTATTATTAATCATTTTTAATATAGATAAAAAATGTACGTGATCATCGTAAAGAGGATCGTATGGAATCATTTTTTTTAGCTGAAACAACAAAATATTTATATTTATTATTTGATCCGGATAATTTTTTAAATAATGATGGTGGAACAGGTACAATTATTGATACACCAAATGGTAAATGTATTATTGATGCTGGTGGTTATATATTTAATACGGAAGCACATCCAATTGATCCATCGGCGCTACGTTGTTGTTATGATTTACAACGTGAAAGTTTACTATTTGAATATGATACAAAAAAATTCATTGGTGATGCATTTGAAATTGGTAAATTTAAAAACTATGAGTTATTTACTAGTAATAATAATTTACAACAATCAATCGAAAACATTACACTGAAGTCAATTGATATTGATACGCAGCAAACGGGACATACGCTGAAAGTTAATACAGTTAATAAAAGACGTTCAAATATTGTTGAAGACATTTTAAATGTATTAAAAGAAACAAAAGAAAAACGCGCTAATTTAGAATTAGAAAAGCAACAACAACGACTTGATCGAATACAATTAAATTTACATGATGATGATGATGATGATGATCCACGTGTTTCAAATGAAAACATTGATGATGATAATGATAAGAATAATGAGAACGATGATAGTATAATATTACTAACGAAAAAGACTGTAATTGAAAAAGGTGCAACAGTTGAAATTATAAAATTATCACCATCTCGTGATTCTGATGAAAATAATAAAAGTATAACAACCACAACAAAAATGACATCATCATCATCGTCGTCATCATCATCTTCATCATCATCATCAACATCAACATCACCATCAACTACAACTACAGAAAATAAAGATGTTAATAATATTACAGATGATAATAATTATAGTAAAAAAATAAATGATAGTAATCAAAATACAAACTATAATATTAGCAGTATTTATCAATTAATTAATAATACACAAAATATATCAAAACAAACAATTAAAGAAATGCTGGCAGGTGATCCGGATATTAGTAATAATAATTCTTTATTAACAGAATTACTACAAACATTATTATTAAAATCATCAATGCCATTAATACCAAAATTTGATCCACAAATATTATTGGAAAAAATTCGTGAAAATGGTAAATATCAAAATGTAACGCAAAATTATGAAATCTTAACGTGTAAAGCTCAACCGTTTTTACAACGACTGACTGTTTTAGGAGAATTTTTTTAAATTAAAATTTTTGTTGTTATTGAATTTATATTATTATTAAAATACTATGTAATGTCTCTAATTTGTTTGCCAATAATTAATTATTTACTGAATATAAAAATAGGACATTTTTTTTGTTAAACAATTTATTTCGTTATTAAAAAAAGTATTTGTACATAGTTCATAGAAAAACTGTGCATATCAAGAACTTTTACTGGATTTCCTAGTATTTACACTCTGACCCGTTGATTTTGTGCATTTATTGGGCATGTGTATGTGGGTATTTTATAATTTACTAACTAATATTAATTCATTGTTCAATGTACGGGTTTGAATATGTATTATAGAAATGAAAATGTAACATCAGAGTGGAAAATTACTTAGGCTCAGCAAACATTAAATCAGATCAATAATGACGGGACACCATTTATAATATAAAGTGAAAGACAAGCTGAAAATGAAATTTGTCAATTACAAAGAAACATACAATACATATACATTCACACTGCACTAATATGACAATGGGTATTATTATTCGTATTTGTCTCGATATCATATTACCAATATTGTCATTATTTTATGCTTCGATTTTGGGTTGCCATTATACTTGATTCATTGTTGTATCCTTTAACCACCACATGATTCATCATCTTTGTCGATTGTATAATGACGATAATGAGGTCCGTTAATAAAACTTCTTGTGGTATTACCTGGCGCCGACTATTCAATGGATCATGTGATGAGAAGGACTGTACAGGAGATCAAATGGGGTTCTTTGGAATGGAGTTCACAGGATAAGAGAAAGGTAGGCGGAAAGGATATGCCATATGTTAATTTAACAGTTTGTTATGGTTGGTTCACAATACATAAATCAATCAGCAGCCAATAGACGGCATTACCGCAGATCCATCTATTAGAAAGTGATTCCGGTTAAGTTTTTTATTTACACATATTTTAATATAACATATAATATCTTAAATATTATAAATTTTATACAGAAAATAATTAATCTTATTTTCTTTTAATTTTTTTTTTTGTTTTGTTTTTGTTTTTTTTTTTTTTTTTAGATAATATAAAATAAAATATTTAATTAATTAATTTTATTACATAATTTAATATAAATATAAATATTATTATTATCTTTCTCCAATTACAGTTGTTCTGAAAATAGATATTAAAAATATATAATTTGTTAATTATTCAAATAATTTTTTTTAGTAGGAAAACGAGAGTGTGATAATAATAAATAAAATGACGCATATAACCATTTTTTTATTTAATAATTTATTAAATATGGCACTAAAGATAAGATAAGAGAATTGCATTTAATGAATGCCTAAAAAATTAAAAAATATTGAGTGTGAATGTGTTTATTATTTTTTTGATGTATACACAATATTTATGTAAAAGATTTAAATAAAACTTACACATGTCCAAATGTTATATTTTTATGTTCGGATGATGAATGTCCATTTGTTAACGTCGATGTTGCTGTTGGCAAAGCAGTTGTTGGACTAGTTTTTAAAATACCATTTACTGGTGTACTTTCAGTTTTACGTAATTCTAATTTTTTCGGTGTATTAATTGTTATTACTTTATTTAAATTTTCCGTATTATTATTATTATTATTATTGCTATTATTGGTGATATTGTTTGAACGACTGCCCATTAAATTTTGTGAAGCTAACATTGCAGCAATTTTTTCAACGTTTGACTGAGTTTTTTGTAATATTGGTTTTGAAGTATTATTAATATTATGATGATTATTAATTTCGTGCTGGTGATGATGGTTTAGACTCATTTTCGTTGTAATTTTTGAATTTACATCAATAATTTTACAATCTGCAGTAGTTCCATTTAGTTCATTCTTTTTCTTTAGATTTGATCGTGACAGAGTTTTTTCTAATTCATTTCGAAGTCTATCGGTTACATCTGTTCCTGCATTATTATTATTAATATTACTATCACTATTATTATTATTATTATTATTATTATAATTATTATTAATATTATTATGATTATTATTTAAATTCATGTTATCCATTTTATTTTCAATGAAATCAAATTTATTGGGATCTTTTCGTTGTGTTGGATATTCACCAATTGTTACAGAAACTGGACGATATTTTTTTTTCATAGTCGGTGGGCCACTATTTTGTGGACAAAAGTATGATG
The DNA here is from genome assembly GCA_910594885.2 of Bibio marci. Classification (NCBI taxonomy): domain Eukaryota; kingdom Metazoa; phylum Arthropoda; class Insecta; order Diptera; family Bibionidae; genus Bibio; species Bibio marci. The sequence goes on along the minus strand of OU343114.1, from coordinate 95,553,712 downwards.
ATGGTGGCCGTGGTATGGGTGACGATGGATTTGTTAATTTAAATGATTCAATTGATTCCATATCAGCGGTGTCACCATTTGCTTTAGCAATTTCAGATGCAGCACAACGTCCCATTGTACCTTTATTAATGGAACCATTTGTGATGGTGGGTGTTGGTGCAGTTGTTGATTTATTCGCCGCTGTAATTGCTGCATATTGACAATTTTTTGTATGTTTTAAGGCTGTTGTAGTTGTTGTTGTTGTTGTCGGTGGTGGTGGTGGCGGTGGTGTTGGTGTGGTATCATAATCTGGAATCGGAGTACTGGGTGCCGGTGACGACGGTGTTAACAAAGATGATTGTTTTGATAACTGTATTGTTGAAGATAAAGAAAGTGTAGAATATGTATTTAATAACAAATATATAATATTTTTATATAGTTTGTAAATTTCTATACAGAGTGGGGTTTTAGTTATTGGTCCGCTAATTAACACTTACTGATTTAGGGCTCTCTTTTTTGAAATATACAACCCCAAGAATTTATCTCGGTTGCCTTTATCGTTTAAATATAAACATCAATATGGCAAGTATTATTGTATATAGCATAGTTGTGGTATCCAGCGAGAAATGAATTGATTATATTTAGAGTATTTTGAGAGATGTCTTTCTCTATAGGATTTTTCCATTAGTATGAACAATGAACTTGAACTTGTACCACCTTGCAGTGGAAAAATTTTAGTCTGATGTTTGTTGTATTATGCGATCGTACGAATCCCATTCGTATATAAATTTATCTTTAACTTCAGTAGATATTATGTGAAAACCGAAAGGGTTAAGAAATTTGGGATCTTTTATTAAATTTGTTCTCGTATTAGTTCATCACTTATAATAATTCTAAATGTTAATAATTATGTACAATGAATTCAATTTAATGATGGTTCTAAAATATTATATAAATAGAATATAGGGTTCTAAATCAAAATAATATATAAATAATTATTTTATCCTATCGGTATTATAAGTGATGTTCGAACACAACCGCTCAATAAATCAACATCCTAAATCGCTGTTACCACTCTGTATAAAGAAAAAACATTGAAAGTGATTTTCACTCTTTTTCTGTATATAATTTCAAGAATTTACATAAAATAATTGTTAAATAATAAAATCAATATAAATTGAACTAAATAATTAATTATAAGTTTTTGTATTTATATTTTGAAAATTGATTGATTAGTTTTTTTCTCTATTTTTTCAAACAGACAGTATTATTTATATTTTAAGTATTCATTCGCATTATTATTAAAAGATTTTTGTTACGGCTTTGTGCATTTTATACAAAAAAAAAACAATATCATAAAATACGATAAAGGAAAACTATGAATAAAATAAAATACAAGTATTATTTATAAATTAAATGTTTGTCTATAAATGAGTTGGATATGAATAAGAAAATAATAATAATAATAATAATAATAATAATAATAAGATAAATTATAATAAGTTAAAAGGTGTCTATAATATTATATTCTCGTATGCGTTACGTTATTACGTATATATTTATAATTAATCAAGGTAAAATTTTAATATATAATTTATTATTATTTATTTTAATTTAATAGAAATAGAATTCATTTCATTATCATAAAAAAAGATATTTTATTTCTATTATTTTATATTTTTAAAATGTGAACGCATACTTAAATATTTACGACGGTACCGGGTACATAATAATATATTTAAATAAATACCATACTATAAAATGTGTATTACGTGTGATCGCTGAGCTGCTTCTGGCAAATATACGTATTATTTTCTTATCATTATAATTGTATATTATTATATAAAAAGTAAATAATTTCCATATATTGCTAATAATATTATAATTAAAAAAAGTGAAACGTATTGCACACAACACACACCTGTATTTGAACAACATCTACGTTCATAAATATATAAATAAATATATAGATTATATGTTTGAATATGATAATATACTTGAAGGAAGAGTTAGATACACATCAGTTCGAGTTATATAAAAATATACGGTATGATCAATAGGCGGCAGCTATACAACGATTTATAAATTATTTATATTTCACGCATATATTTTAAGAATTCAGCAGAAAAGTAGAATCGATGCACTTATGTATCGATGCCGTATATGGTTTCAATTTACGGATTGTCATGCGTTACTCCAACAGTGGAGCTTATTTGGTATCTACCAAACATTTGTTACAGTCAAGCTGGTAAGTTATACTAGAAATAAACCAAAAAAAAATCTGTTAATTTTACCAGTTGTTATTTTCTTAGAATTTCCATATATTGTAGTAATAAAATCTGCTCTCAGACACGTCCACTCATTAGCAATATAGTTCGAATTTTTTTAAATTAGGCGGAAATGAGTTTGCTTTGTAGAGGCAGCACCCATTGTAGGCCACCCTCCACCAAATTGGTTTTTATTTTTTTTAAATATTGATTCCTAACTATATAATCTCCATGAAAAGTATTACATATCCCCAAAATGTTCTGTACAATAACGTTTTGATGCTATGTCAGATTGATACATAAATGCAGGTAAGGTGATTTTTCTTTAAAGAAATTGGTAAAATAGTTTTCGAATTCTTCCACTGTTCTGATGTTCTGCTATTTAAAATTAATTTGCAGATATTGGAATAATAATGATTGTTTGAAGATGGAAAAATATTTGGTGAGTATATAATGCGGATGCTGTAATATTTCTGTCTAAGGATAAGTTGTTCACATTTACTTGTCCGCTATTATTGTTTCACCAAGCCAAAATAATTCATATAGTGAATTATTTCACTACAATATTCTGCTATTTTAATGATACTTTGTTAAGTTTATTTCTTTCAATCAATGAATGTATAGCAACTTTGAAAATTAATATATTACAATTTGGAAATGGCGAAATGCTGTTGAATTTATCAGCAATCTTTTCAGTTTTTATACGCGTGGATTATTTTCTACTAGCTCACTACTCACAATATCATCATCGATAACTTGGCGAAAAGTCTGTCAGAATGTGGTTTGGTGGATTTTTGAACATTCTGATATGTACCAAACCATTTACTTTCAGTAATCGGACAGCAGGAACGTGATTTAAATAAACAGATTGAATATTTTTATGAACGTAGTTTCAACACTTTATATACTCCTTTTTGCGAAATCTGCCATATAACATTAGATGATGAAAATGCAAAGCACGAATTTATTCAATCATCCAATAATATAACAATAATATTGTAGATAAAAAAACGAATTTTTCAAATAAAATTAATAAATTATATGTTCTTCGAATAATAAAAGACTTGTATTTTTAAAAAAATAGTATACAATTGCACTTATGTATAGATTCTCTATAAATAAATGTTTAATATAACGATTAAAATCCGTTAATGCGAATAAATTAATATATCATAAAATAATCTTATAATTTATTATGGACCAATTATACGCTCTTATCTGAATGAATTAATATTAATCTTCTAACAAATGTATAGAAATATTTAATATAAAAAATGAATTAAATGGAAGTTATTTTGCGCGGTAAAACTTTATATTTTATTGTATTTGTGTGTAATATATCTTGCTGATAATTGTGAGTAATTAATTATTATCGATATACAAAGAGTTCAAAAACACGAAATTTGATAATAATAAATACTTAATAATTTAATTATAAGATTCATATTATAATTTATAATTCGTAATCAGTTATTGTATGTGTTTATGTTATAATAAGGTGTTTGCACTATGCCTAATGTAAACCGACCGCTATATGTTTGTCTATGTTCGCAGAATCTTTTCAGTTATACGTCTGTCAAATTTTTACCATAAATAACAGTATAGAAAACAAATTCTCTCACACATCACAAATGTTTGGGAATCTATTTATAATCATAAACACTATAATACCATAGTTCTATAACACCATACGGGCATTTGCCAAAATTAATTCTATTGAATTAAATTATTTTTAAAAATTATAGTTTTCCAATTAGAATTTGAACATCATTTACATTTTTTCTGAATATCGCAATTTCTTAATGTCACATGGTGGACATAAAATATGATATTATATTAGTTTAGTAGATATATGCTTTAAATGTATGTGAACGTACGGTTGGCAGGCGAAAATTTCGAAATTTCTGACTTAAAAATATCAAGTTATAATAATAAACTTATATTAAATTGAAACAAAAAAGCAAATATAAGTTCATTGTAGATTAATTCGATTCTAAATTAATATAAATAATTTGTTATTCATGTTATAATTGCAGCAAAATTTTTATAAATTTTATCTATAATCGTACCTCTCTCTGTTATTGATATAATAAAAGATATAATAAAAGTTAAACAAATATATAAATATATGATTAAAATGAATTATAATTTATTTTATCAAATCATAAAATATTAAACACACGTAATACGTGGCGCTTTATATTATAAATTTTGGATTTTAGCTGATAATTAAAAGATATATTTATAAATGAAAGTAATAAATCACAATTATAATATGTATGGAAACAAAAATAATCTAATATTAATATTGTTATTTACAATGCAAATGTTTCGAAGGACATAGTGTCGAAATCATACCATAATTTTAAACACTTACACCGAGGCAGACAATATACTGTTTGATTTTCCTATAATGATACGAACGTAAAAAGTGAACTCAACCCAAGGAACATACAAACAATTTATACAGTACCATTATTTCATATAAAATTTTACTGCGACATCGAACGGAAAATCTACCACAAATCATTTGAATGAGTTAAATGATTTTGAGAATTTCATCTACGAAACATAAATGAAAATTTATTGAATTTAGAAATATGTTTAAAACATTTAAAATCTGTTAAAAATATGGCTTATAATCGAAAAACATTCTTTACTTTCTTACTGCAGCTAGCAGAAAAATATAGTGATATTGTAATCAGGACTGGATTACTTTTTTTTTTGGTATCCTTAAAAAAGATGAATTTGTTCACACATATTTATATTATATAGCTCGGTAATGAGGTGTTTCATATATTAAATTTAATAACTTATAATAATTACATTATAAATACTCTGTGATATAATTCTACAATCCGGATAGCTGCTAAGCCAAACGAAAAAAATCTATACATATCGAATATATTAAAATAAAGATAATTATAATTATCACATTTATAGAGAACTAAACGCAGGGAATTGAATAACACTGGTGAATAAGAATATTTCAAGAATCTTATAATGCTAATTTTCACATTTTGTCATATACCTCATACATATGAAATATAGATATAAACGAAGAATTTAATATAGAATTAATTTTTTAAGGATCAAGAACACTTCCGCACAGTCTTCGAAGGATAATTTTCACATTTAATCATTGTGCTAATATACCTTATAAAGAAAGAAAAACAGGTGAATGGAATTAATTAGTCTAGGATTATAAAAATTATATAAACATTTAGTGTCTTGAAATGTACTTGATCCTAAAAAAACAGAAAGAAATATAATAATGCCAATATAAACTTATAATTGGTTAGAAGATATCATCGCCATATTACACCAACATATTTGTACGCAGTGTATCAACACTTGAGGAAATTTATTAAGAAGTTATTTATAATTACAATATCTGTACAATTCCATTCTCTCAACTCGTATATTCGCTATTACTTTCAATCTGATTACATCCACAAACGTAATTTTTTAATACTGGTCTGAGTAAAAATTTTTAATGCAGATTGTTTGGAAATACTGCCATTATATAGTCTCATTATTCCAATCGAAAATAACAAATTCGGTCAACAATTATTTTATAACAGTCGTGTAATACATCGAATATTATAACTGCAGAGTAGATCATATACTATGTTGGAGTACACATAGACAAAACTTAACCATCATAATTAGTAATAAACACACGTAGGATGGTAAATCATATTTTATGTCTTACATAATTGAATAACAAATTCAAAAATTATATGGTAATAATGGAATAAATTTTATATTACTATCTTACTTGAAATTTTGATGTTGCATTTCCATTTGATAAAATTCGATCAGTCTCATCTTTATTCAGAGAATTTCGTTTATTTTCAATCACACGTTCCTGAAATTATAACAACACAAGAAAATAAAAACGATTACAAATAATAATATTAATAATAATAATTAACTTAAATTACGTCAATGCGAATTTTTTGGTATATATTTTATTTTATATATAATTATAACACATTTGCACAGACTTGATAATGGCATCATTTTAAGTGTTAGGATTAATTTTGTTTTGCATGTTTTGTGTCCATGAATGTGTTAAGTATTGTTTTTTTGTTTGCCATAAATTTTTATTATACTTTTGCAATAATTTATTATTACAATCTATTTTTTTAGTTATATTATGAATATTAAAATTTAACCCAAAATATTTGTTCGTAACAGACACGTTAAAAAATGGAAAAATTATTATAATTTTAAAATCTTTAATTTTTTTAAAATACATACAAGCAGCCAAAAATAGACATGGCCAAATATTTAATAATAACTTTAAAATAATAATAATTAGCAACAATAAAATTATGTTGCGCAATGAGACTTATTCAATCCATTCCTTCTTCCAATCCCACCCATATACTAATGAAATTTACTTTGTATATAGGTGTAAAATACAATTAAATATGAGCAGTTCATGAAAGAAAGTTTAAAGTTTTGACAAGGCTTAGGAATCCTGGTTAATTTACAAATATTAACCGATTTTGATGAAATTTTAGTTTAGTTTTATATAAGCGTAAAACTGGGATTCTATATAAGCAAAATTGAACTTAACAAAATTTGTACATTATTTTTAATTTGCAATAACTTGAACAGTTGATAGGAAGAGTATTAATGGTGGTGACTACCATCCACTATGAAATTAATGTTGTAAATATTTCAGGTACAAAATACTATATTATCTTAAAAGACTTTAACGGCGAGAAATGACTTGTAATATATTAATGAAAACAATAATTTCTTCATGGTAAATAAGTAATAGACCATACAACATTTCATTAATTGGACAATTTATTTAAAATTTCAGCAAAGCTCAAGCTGTGTGAAGATTTATACTTTGAAATTTATCAATAAATATATATTTTATTTTTATTGTATCGATTTTAATATTTAGTGTTATGTTGTAAACAAAATCGAAATTTTTAAAACGATTGCTAAATTGTTGACCATGTCTGTAGGTTGCAACCGGTAACGTAACTTTATATCTATTTATTTATGCCCTCTGTTCGAAAAATAACCGGAATGGATTAAGAAAAACAACAAGCAATTAATTTATTTTTCCAATAGATAAGATCCGAAATATATAACCGAAATTTGTGGGGCTAATCATAGATTTATACAAATTGTTATTGAAAGTATTCCAATGAAAAATTTTATGGAAAAAATGGATTAATTAAAAAGCGGATTTCTGTTATTTTTCAAAGGGATGGATTTATTCTCGAATTGTGGATAAACTAAGCATTTCAAGCACGTTATCATTTTTTACAAATTTTAAAATGGTTCTGTGTTATTCTTTATACATTTTTCGACCACACAAACCCACAACTAACTAGTATTTATTTTAATACTAAAATTTTTCTGCTGGGTGACCATTTGTTCATTGATGGAATAAAAAGAAAAACGGATATCTTTGAAAATATGGTGTTGGACGCTATTCAAAGATTAACAATGTCTGCACACACATAACTATGGGCTAATCACTCAAATAAAAATAATAGTATTATGAAAACATTAATTACAGTACAATTGGTAAATTGTTATATACTCCCATACGGAGTAATTTACCAACTTGGCTGTAATGAAAGGTTTATTAGATGAGATAAAGGAGCAAAATATGGCTTAATAATAATTCAATCAGGTATAGCTATATATTAAAAAGGCAGATCCTATAGAGCAATCGAAAGTTTTCTGCCGATTATTTTTAGGACAGCGAGAGTTTGTGTTTTGTTTATAATAAAAATAATAAATATTCGATGTTTTGCAAAAAAAATGTGTGAGTAATTTATTCAACAACAACAACAACAACAACAACAACAACGAAAAAGACACATTTTCAATTTAAATGTAAATCATCAATAAAATATCAAATATATACAGCACTACACAATAGCGTATATAAATAATTAAGATTTTACATAAAGATTAAGAAAAATAAATATACATATATTACAACAACAACAACAAAATTAAATATCAATTAATGAAATGAAATATCTAGCTAGATAATAATAATAATAATATCAAAACGTTTTTATATCGTAATTTTCCATTTGCTCATTTAATTAAAAATGAAAATATTATAATAACACAGTGGCGTTTTGTGCTGAACATTGGAATTTCAATATTCAAATAAACAATTTTAATGTTTCTAATTATATATAGAATTACAAATAAAAGATTTAATAGAGTTAAATTATTTCTAAACATTTGTAATATAAATAATTTCTGTAATATAATAGAGTATTTTATATTTAACACAAAAATGAAGATAAAATCTATTAAATACATAAAAAATCAAACCATTTGTTGAATTTTTTCACGTTGATGTTATTTGTTTACCTTTACACATAATTACAATAATAAAAAATCTCATAATTAATTAAAAATTTTGTTGTGTTGAAAATTGTACTATATTTTTTCAGTATTTCACATATTTATATATATTTTAAAGTTAAACAGACATACACTGTAACACAACAACAAATGGTACGAGAACTTAAACATTATAAATTTCTCACAGTAAATTTTTGCATTGATATTATTTTATTATTATTACAAATTATATTAAAAATCGGGTAATTTTGAATAAAATCGTATTAAGAAAGAAACAACAAATAAATAATTATTATTTGAGGAAAAAAAAAACAACAACAACAACAACAACTATTATAATAAAATATAAAAATTACCTCATACGTTGAAATTGTCACAATTGGCTTCACTTTTATTTGTTTCATAATTTTTATAATTTTATTATTATTATTAGTTTTTTATTTATTTAAATAAAATGCACTTTATCTTATTTTTCTATATATATTTTCGCTAATAATTTAATTTATTTATATTTGTTTTGGTTGATTTTTTGCTAATTAATAAATCGTAATATTATTATTAATATTTATTTATAGCATTTATTATTGCATTATATATTTTCCGTAGAAATGCGATCGATCAAATTTGTCACGTCTTCACAAATTCGTATTTATAAATTATTATTAGTAATATAGAAAATTTAAGTTAAAAAACACAAAAACTCAAATTACAAAGGTTTATTCTTATTTATAACATACAAATTTATTTTAATACAATATTAATTATTTAGTCCGACCGCTTCGACTATAAAAAAAAGCAAGCAATAACGATTTTTTGGTGTGACTTATATTTTATTATATATCGAAAAATATATTTGTTATAATGTTCAATAATAATATTAGGTGTACCGGAAGTTTCTGTCCGTTCCGATTAGATTTGATGCATATTTGTATTTTTATCACTGAATGTATTCATAGCAAATGAATTAAAACGAAGATCATTCATATGTTATTTAACATATTTACGCCACTATATTTTATGTACGCGAATTGCAACTAGGAAGAAATGCTATCGGAGCTTGTAGAAATCCATTGAAAGTGTTTGGTGAAGGTACAGTTTCTAATAGAACATGTAGAAAATGGTTCGAAAAATTTAAAAAATAGCTAATTTCGCTCTGGGCGACGATCTTTGATCGACGACAATACTGTCGCAAGATCATGTAAGAGCAAAATTATTTTTTCAAAACATCGGAGATTGCGGAAAGGCTTGATTTAGCTGAACAAAACCATATCGCACTATATATAATAGGAAACTAAAATTGGTGTGAAAATATTCAAGATGGGAGTCACATGAGTTAAGTGAGAAGAATTTGAATGATCGAGTCTGCACATCTCTGCTATGGACGGAACAAAACCGAACCACTCTTGGACCGGATGATAACTGGTGACGTAAAGTGGAATAGCTCGTAAGGAAAAGGTTATATTGTGAACTTGTTTCTGTCGTTACAAAATTTTTTGCAGTGAAATAAATTCAAAAACGAAGAAGAAAAGAAGGTATTTTTTTTGAAAATGGAATATACAAATTGCTGTGATCACGCTGGCAAGAAGAAGTCATAAATAAATGATATGAAAATCGTATTATTCAATAAAGTATGAAAAATGTATTGTTTTCTTTTATTCTAAAAACGGACTAAAATAGAACTTTCCGGTACACCTAATGTAATAATCAGCTATTACTAATTGTTAAGTATATATATATTAGTCTTTGATAATAAAAATATGAGTATTTTCATACCACCACCTATCAATAAATATTTATAAAAACAATATATATTTGATAAGTGATAAGAATATTTATGTGCGTTCGAATTATACATTATATTTTTATTATTATATATTTACGACAACGAAAATTGATAATAAATTTCCAGTTTTAATAAAACCATTTTTCAGATTTATTATATTTGTCTATCATTAGCAATATATTGTATTACATTTGAATAGAAATAAAGGTATGAAATATGATATGATAATAAAATAAGCTCTATTTGTATTGTGTTGTATGCATTGATATGTGTTGATTATAGTTATAATAATCATATAGACGTAATTCAAACAGAATTGATACGTGACGTATCGCTAAAACGTGCAATAATTTATGCGATAATATATAGTTTTAAACATTAAAATTCTACAAACACACGTTCTTAAACCCAAACAAATAATCACCAAATACAAAAAAATGAATTTTTTTATTAAATATTTATAAAGAAAACATTTTGAATTGAATTATTTATTCGGAGACCGGCGTCATTAAAAGCTATGCACTATTTTAAAATGATGTCCAATCAATATACCATAATAATTGAATTTAAAATTAAAAAGGGCTAACAGTAGGTCGCAAATCATGAACAAACTAATATATAGAAAAACGCACGCTACGTGGAGAAATAGAGGAAAAGGCACGACGTGCTTCTTGTATGGAATTCAATAAGGAACGAAGAATGAGTGAGCATAATGTCTTCTACTTCCTACTACAAAGCTTTAAAATGTTGCACTATATAAGCTGAACTTCTAATATTTTAAGAAAATCTATTAAATTGTTATATAATGTAATCCTATTATGGGAATATCAAGATATATTGAGAGACGCCCAGAAGAAGTGACCATATTGTTTCCTACTTCCACCATAATTTAAAACGTATTACTAAATGCTTAATTTTAAAAAACCCACTTAGGTTGCATAACATCTATATGGAGCTTCTATGAAACTGGATTTTATTAATAGGTGTTACCTGATCATTTATACGTATTAAGGAGCTCATTTGGAATATGCTTCTGTAATATGGAACCCGCATCCATACTACAATGGCAACTCTAATTCTATATGTTGAGTCTGTACAAAAACAATTTGTTATGCAAATGCTCTAAGAAAACTTGAATGGACTTATATATGCTGATATACATGTCAACTAATCAATCTGGAATCTCTAACACATATGCGTGAAAATGTTAGTGTTTTATTTATTTTATTAATTTTTGATCTTAAATAGGATCAATGCTCTGAATTAGATATCACTTACATTGATTTTAGTGTATCCTCCGCAGGATTCTTCGTAATCCGTACTTCATGCATGCCGGCCAACATAGAACAAATTATGGAAAATATATGAACATGTTTTTATGATATTGGTTAGTCCCTCATAAACCACAAACAATCGAATGAAAATCCTTAATATTGGATTGAACATTTTATATTTCTTGTCGCATATTATTTATAGAGCATTTTGCAACATAATTATTTAGAAGTGTCAATGTCAATAACACTATTAATATATTTATGTATTGAATATTTTAAAAGTAAAATAGTAAATTAATGAAATGAATACAGTTTGATTTTATATTAATTATTTGAGAAATATTATAATTGCGTGCGTGTTTTACTATTATTAGAAATATGAGTATAAAGATGGTTAACTATATATCTATTTTTATACTTTGTTCCGCATATATATATATGTGCAAATTATGCAACGAGTCTATAGTAAACATTGTCTATTTATAAAAAGAATTAAATATATATTATAATATAAAAAAAAACGGAAGTTACTTATACATATTAAAAACGATATCGAGATAACAAATACAATAGTAAATTATGAAATTAATATTTATATTATTTTATTAATTATATATAGAATTAGTAAAAATATACGTTAATTTATATTTACGAGTATATAATTAATTTTAATATATGTATTAAATTCTCAAACCCAATGTAGCGTTAACAACTCTTTATTTATTTATATACGAGTACGAGTACAATAAAGTAAACAATATATAAATATAATTTTCCATTGAATTTTCATGGTTTTTGATAATAAGATATAAATATATTGAATTATTATTATTATTATTCTTATATGCAGGGTGATTTTGAATTATAATAGCGACTTATACTGACAATGAGTTCTATATTAAAAATATTAGATAAAATTAAATAATAACAGTTGTGATGGGAGAGGAGGCATTTTTTTTCTGGAATATTGATACATTGTAGCAAATTTCAATATAAGTGTTCCTCAACTACTACAGTAGATATGTGACCATAACACCATGCCATGTCATACCGTCGGCTGTCGGAAGGTTAATAATCGATTATTTTAGTAAAGACAACCTTGTAGCCGCTGTCCATAATAACTCTGTGTGATCAATCTTGGTTAAAAACGTTCACATTGTCCTAATTAAAATATATTTTAACAAAATCTAAATAAATTCTATGCCAAAAGTTTAAAAAATCCCTCTTTATATATTAAATTTTCGGGAAGGTTGTGCAAAATATACATTGTTTACGCAACTGCAGACGTTTCTTCATTGAATGAATAACGTTTTCCACCAAGAATTTTTATAAGATTTTAGAATATATGCGAATGTTAGAAGTATAAAGTTTCATCGAATTGTTATTTGATAACTTGGTAGTAAAAATGGTACACAATTTATAAACATATTAAGCGCCTGTGATATCACAATATCCAAATGATATCTTATACGGATATTTTAATGATTATACAAGTACATTTCGATAATTTCCTATATATATATACAGGTTTTTAACTTCAAATTCGGAATTTTCCAAATCAACTTCAGCATTTTTAAAAATCAAATACAGTATTTCAATAAAATCAAATTGATTAAAAAACATTTTGGAAAAAAATTGAAAAATTAGTGGAGAAAAATCCGTGTATATTTAAAATTAAAAAAAAGTCGCGAAAAAATTATATGGAATCAGAAAGGGTGCATTTAAGTTTAACTTCATAATTAATAATGCACTGAAAAAATTACGAGTTACACTTAAATGTGCAAGCATCAATATCGAGCAATTAAATTCTCCTGAAACCATTAAATGAAACGAAAATTATATGCAATCAATTTTTAGACGGATCATGCTCCTCAGGCAATTATATTCATAGATGAATCTGGTTTTAATTAACAATGAGCGTCCAACGAAAGTACGATCCAAACCAAACACATCTGCATACGTCAAACTGAACTCCAATGCTGAATCCAATTGAAAAGGTTTTATACTAAAACAAAGCTCGAGCATTGTTTTGGCGGATTCTCTAAATAGCCAGAATTTAGTTAATATAATTGAAAAATATGTGAAAACAATCACTCCTCCTGGTGAGTGTAGCAATTATTTTCTGAATGTGACAATGAAATTACCATCCAGCTGTTTCTGAACAACCTTTGTATTAAATTAAAGTTATGTTATTTTTCATTAATTCAATTCATTAATTAATTTTAAAACATTTTTTATCTATTTTTTTTAACACGGTTTTATAATTAAAATACTGAATTTGATTTGGAAAATGCTGAATTTGATTTGAAAAATGATGAATTTGAAGTTAAAAACCAAAATATGATTGATCTTTTGATACAATACATCAGCGAATGTAATTTTAACTTATTGTCAGTATAAAATATTTGCAAACGAAAAAACGAACGTATAGACATTCGGTATATGACATGCAGGATATGTGATGTCCCTGTGATAGTCCAATAACATCGCCCACGAAATACTATAGATATCTCTGAGATCTCCTTATGATTACCTTTTCTTATACGTTTCATGGATATAATCAGACATATCCCAAGATATAACGATGTACATAACATAAAAACGTTTCACGCGAACGTGTCTGATAATAAATATATATCCATCCGGCATATCCAATAAATGTATTGATTAATCGCATGCATATTAATATTGATAATCCAATAATTAAATTAACGGATAAACATCGCTATTGAAACATTATTGTAGATCAATTGATGGGTTATAATTGTCGTGTTATATGTTTGTGAGAGATGCTTTAAATCGGATTTCGCACTATATTATTATTGGCAAGGGGTGGCTTTTCGTATATAAATTTCTTTAATCCCATTCCATGAAATTATATATAGTTTTTCCGTAAACTATATTTGAACACTACCATCGCCATCGTATATAATATTTATATTTTGTAAATGCCCAACAAAAACTCTTCTAATCACCCTGCGAGCGTATTGCATTGCAGTCGCTCGCATACATAATTTATAATTTCTATACGAGTATAATATTAACAATAATAAAATAATATTAAAATAAAACATATTGTCCGTAGATAAATAACCGCACACACATTTCAATATCGAATTATACGAATCGATTAACTAATATTATTTTTAAATGTTGTTATGTGTTAATAATTATATTATAATCATTTGTACAAAAAAAATTAGCCAAGATATACATTTTCATTATTGATTTTTTGTGTAATAATCTATATCACAATATTACAAATATTAAATTTAAATTACTTGTGATATATTTTGAATAAAAATATGGAAATTAAATTCATTTCGCAGTATCGAACATAAAAATAAGTTGAAACAGAAACAAAAAAAAAATATATATTTCTATAAAACCCCTCAAGCAAAAATAAAAAAATGTATAAGATAATAAAAAAAAACCACACAAAATAATATCGCGAATTGAATAAAAAAAATTATCAATAATTAATTACTCAGCAGAAAATTCATTTTTTTTTTCCTAATAATAATAAATCACTAATTATACAATTTATTTGCCATAAATCACGACATTATTTCAAAAAATTATATTTATTATAACCTTGAATTTGTCAGTATTATATGTTATTTTTTTGAATTTGTCTAATAATTGTAAGTTAAGAATAAAAACTAAATAAATAAATAGAAAAATAAAATAGCACACACTCTTTAAGAACTGATTTAAAATAAATAAAACTTATTTAACTACTATACATTAAAAGTTCAATATAACTTCCTGAATAAATTTAGATTAGCATCTCTGAATATTTTCTTCTTACATAGCGCGCACAGCGATGTAATTACAATATATTATATTTACAAATAACACAATAAAAATATTAAAAAAATATGACTGAGAATGGACTGCAGTAATTAAATTATAATAAAATTACTTATTGTAGTACTATTTATTTTTATATTATATCGTTATTTACTCCTGTGCGGTGACACACCACCACCTGTTGTTAAACTGTATTTAGTTATCGAATATGTTTACAGGTAAATAGCATTCAACAAACTAAAGACTAATATTAAATTTTTATATATAGTAACTGCAGACGATATATACGCTCACTCTCCATGCATGCGAAATATTCATATATACATACACCAATGCGAATATACGAGTATCTATATATACAGCTAACATTGTAATATATATATAAGAGGTTTTGTAATACCATAGGAATATTTTAAGTTAAGCTTTTGTTAATAACAAATTGCTATACTCGAGTAAAAAAATTGGGTAAAAGTACTAGTTTGTGCTATAGTTCACTTATGAATTAAGTTTTATTTAAATGTTTAATTTTAGTTTCATGTAAATTACCTGTTTGTAGACGCGTGCGTCTTAATTCAATTTGTGGACAACAATGTAATTTAGTTTATGGACACTGTATAACATAAAACTTACAAGATAATTCCATGAGGTGTGTCATCTCTCGATTTCTATGAAATGTGGCTTATTGTACTAATATAGGTTATGTAAGATTCTGTATAGTATTCACAGTATAATGAAAAATAAGTAATTAAATAATATTTCCATGACAAAGAATTACTTTATTTAAAGAAATCGGATTTTCTATGGCAGAAGACTGACGCCGTCCTTTAAAAATGGCGTTACTGAAATACTACACTGGCGTGAAATCGCGATGATTTTTTTCAAATTTCGTGCTTGGCTAATTTTACTGCTTTAAGTTTTTCAAAAACAATTCTATACAATTAATTTGAAGATAAAGAACACTATATAGAGCACTGAAAAAGTTAGAAGACGAAGAATTCGAAACATTACTCGATAAAGACCGCTATCAGATGCACAAAATGAACTTGCGGACGCATAAGGAATCCTGAATCATCGCAGACAATAGTTGTCAAACATTTAAATGCATTAGGAATGATTTAACGGCAAAGAAATTGAGTGCTGTACGAGTTGAAGCCGTTTGTAAGTGGAAATGGCGTTTTTTCGCATGTGTGAATAGATGCTCCAACAGCAGAATAGGAAAAACTTTTTGCATCGTATAGTGACTGGTGATGAAAAGTGGATAATCCATGACTAACGTAAAGCGTACAAAATCGTAAGATAAGCCATGCATAAACATCCACGACAAAGTCGAATATCTGAGGTTACATATGTTTACAATGCTTTGTATTTAGTGGGATCAACGAAATCCAACGAAATCCTCACGGGCGATAGCTATCGATTACTGAAGACATACGTTTGAGTCAAGCATTTCAGGAAAAAATGCTGATATACGAGGAGAGAATGGGGAGTTCTACCCCTGCCCATCATTTTCATTCTTCTGATGACATGATCTGTTATAATTTTTTTAAATAAAAAACATTCGTTTTCATCGAAAAACAGTGAGAACTTATTTTTTAAGTTCCTGATATATTCCAATCAAATTCTGATATTGATTTTAAATATTTTTAGATAAAGAAGATATAAGTTAGCCGAAACCATTATTGCGTTTTCAAACAAAACACGTTTATGAACCAGCTAGGAATTCTGTTAAAATTAATAAAATATAATCTAAAAATTTGAAGTGCGATCTATACTTCAAGAAGGACCAAGGGATTATGTGGGTCGAATTATTGTGTTCAATTACTAAGCCAGATGTTGCTAGTTCCTAAATTATTTGTTACGAACATTGCGTGCTGTATGTAATTTCAGGAAATATATTTGTGCTGAATGGAAGATCAAAATTAACAATTACTACACAATTATTTATTTGATTTTGCTACTTTTTATATGGTGAAATTTATTGATCCGATGTAGCCGCAGATGGATTGTATTTCAAATTGATTTTAGAAAGCTTTTATTCATATAGCAGTGAATAAATGGGAAATTTAACAATTTTAAGTACATATTTGACGGCAGGCTCCACTGTTTGTAAAGAAAGACTATAATACAAAAACGTTATCCATTTAATTTGGAACGGTACTAATTTATAAAACAATTTTCATAGAAAAATATGTATTAATTTTTTCCATTTTTGAAAAGATGTAATCGCACTAATAAATGAAAAAAAGTATTATATAAAAATTAAAAATTAAAATTCCCATTAAATTATATATTTCTATAAATTGATCAATGAAATAATTGATTAATAAAATTCACATTAATTATTAAATTATTATATATTTTTTAATTAAATTATAAGTGGAATTTTAATTGATAATTTGGTGTGTTTTTTTTTTTCCTTTAATAATAAATGTGTGCGCTGTATTGTTTGGATATTTTTCTAATAATATAAAATAAATAAATGGATATTATCGTCAAATTTTATTTGCATAAATTAATTTCTCTTTTATATTATTACAATTGTACGTATAAAAAATTAATTTTGTAGTTATTTGATTCTTGAAAGATTTTAAAAAATATATTATAAGGAATATATGTGTAGTATTTCTTAGAATAACAATCTCTGAATTTTAAAGTAAATATTATTAATATAAAAGGAAAAATAATATAATGCAAAAATTATTATAAAAATATTGGTTCAATAAACTTTCCGCATTTGTAAATATAATTTATTTATTTTTATTATAGTTAAGTCAAAACGAACGTAAACATATACACGACCATATCATAATTATTACTTTAGGTACGAGACGAATGTTATTATAATATAAAAATATTGTTATCTTAATCTTATGTAAATGATATTTGTTTATTTATTTTGTGCATAATCTTATTCAAATTTCATAGCATTTAAATTTTGTGCCCATTTTTGAGATTTTATAGTTTATTTCATTTCAATTTCAAAGAAATTTTTCAGAAATTATTAAATAAATTTCAATAAGAAAGTCCATTGGGAAATGGGAACTCATTATAAATTTCTGTTATTTGACAGGGCCATATAGAACATAATTAAAAAACAATTGTTTTATTTTGAGTAAAAATCTTCACTTCTCTCAAAGTTTAGCCCTGTTACCTTAGCCTTCGTTAATTATAACAAACCTTTATTTTGCCCTGTGCATTCTACTTCTAGGATTCGCTTCTTATGTCCACTGATTATAATGTTAATGATCTACCCAACACTCTGGCAAACCTCTGGTGCGTTGATGATGATGAAGTGAATACTCTGATGAATAATAGTACACACATTACAACTGATGATACATACACGCGGTAACCATATACATTTCATTGACTGAAAAAAATTAGGTGAACAGAACATATGCTATCGTTTCTCAGTTCTTAGACTTTTTGGGATCGGATGGTAACAGAAAAAAAAAATTTGAACAAAAGATTGATTGATTAAGGATGTGATTAATAGTAATTCACCGTATACATATCGATGTACAGTATGGTTTTCATTCTGATACTAAATTAATTTAATCTTTCTTCTCTGCGAATCCTCACGTGACTCTTAGTTTGTAAATTTTCACAGTAACTTGACTCCTAGTTTGTCGATATATTATATGTATAGGCAAATTTCCTCTATCCTTATTCAATAGTTGCTTGCGTGGACCATGGATATATTTTTTGCGACCTTCATCCTTTTCTCAATTTATTAATGATCTCCCCAGATGTTTGGATTTATGATTTACGCATGCAACTTTAATTTATTTTAGGGTACCATTAGCTGAAATTGTGTGATATTGTTTATTATGGTGAACCGGATTGTATGTATTATGGTTATTGGAAAATGTATAATTAAACTTAATGCTGATAATTCTATACTCGCGAAATGTTAGTAGTTTGAGTATTATTCTTAATAAAACTTTAATATAGGGCGATCAAATTAATTTCATTAATTGGTACGTTTGAAAAATTATATGCTTCTTTGGTGAATTCCTCTTACAACTTGTCTGCGGTTGGTCTGCTTCCATACACGGAAAATTGACTTAAAAGACTAATACTACTTCTAATACAGATAATTTAAAATTTTTAACCTTTTCGTGAAACATCGTTTGAAAAAAGACCAAATTATTTAGCTTTAGGAAATTGGTTAGAAACACGCCATCTTATCTATTTATTTTGTTTCATATGAGTCTATCTTTTAAAATCAGCACACATAAATGCAAACATTTTAAGGATTTATGTATTCTGGCAAGGACAATGTATTCTGCTGTAGTCGACAAAATCACATTTATTAATCTGGTACACATATATCTACAGCAGCGAGCTCATGAAGCAGTTAATTATAAGTAAAATGTAAATTAAAATTAAAATCTTATTGTAGAAATAAAGAATAAGTTCAATTATAATATAAATATTCTCATGTAGTTAACGATAGAATATATTATTAGAAGTTGAAATTTGTCTTGTAATTATGGATATAGTGAAAAAACAATACGTATAATAAATATTAATCTAAACCTCCAAATGCAATATAATAAATACGGGTATACGTAAAAATTAATTAATAAAAGGTTTTTTCAATACATACATTTTCATTTGTTGAATTCACTTCATTTTCTAGAAATCCATTTTTAAACATTTTCTTATGAGCTTTTTTAAATTCATTCATTAGAGCATTATGTTTTTCATCGTTTTGTCCAATAATTGGTTTGCCAATTTTTTTCGTTGCTAACAATTGTGTTTGTTTTTCATCAATTATTATATTTCCATCATCATCACATTTTATTCTCTAAAAATATAAAATAGAAGGTGGTAAATTTATTGAATATTTTAATCAATTTAAAAAAAATATTCGTAGAATAATGTCGGAGAAATCACTTACCTCTGATCTTTTTTTAATTTCATCACTAATTGCACTACATAAACTACTTGAACCACCACTACCACCACATGAACTATTTAAACTAATTGAACTCGATATTGACGATGGACTACGTTCATGTGATGAATAATCTGGAGATGGTAATATCTGATGTCGTTGTGGTTCCATTTTTTGAGGTGGTGGCGGTGGTGGTGGTTTTATAATATTTTCATCAATTGGACTACGATGCACTTCAACAGTAACCGTTTTTGTTTCACTTTGTCGTGACACAAAACATATGTCAGCTAATTTTGTATTATTTACACTGCGACATTCATCAGGCGCTGGATCTGGTGTTCCGGCTGCTGTTGCTGTTGAATTTTCAGCACAATTTTTCATATTATTATTTATATTAATTTTATTTTCTGTACTATTTATTATATGACTGTTTTCGTGTATTGTTACATTTCCACCATTTTTCAAGTGGACAGTTGTTGATTGTTTTTCTTGATGGCAACCATTTTTACTATTATTATTAATATTATTCTTATTATTTGGAATTATTGTATTATTTATTACTGTTGAATTTTCTGATAGTTTAATTATTGTGGTATTTGAATCATTATGTTTTTGTGTTATAATTGTTGAATTATTATTAGCTGCTGAGTTTATATTATTTTGAATATTATCATAATTATTATTATTATTATTATTATTATTATTATTATTATTACTATTACTGTTTATGTTATTTTTATTAGATTTATCATAAGAATTTGGTATTCGAGGTGGTTCAACAACATGTAAACGTTCTTTTCTTCTATCTAAATCTATACGCTCCCAATTTTTCGGTCGTAGATAACCTATTCTAAAGAAAAAAAAACACAAATATTTACTGTTCCATATTATTTTTATAATACGGGTAATAAGAAATTTTGGATACTGCCCACAATCTCTATTTTATATTGTTAAATAACATCAATAATATACCTTTCATTTTGATCTTCTTCTTTTACAATACTTAAACGTTTTGATGCTTGATCACCCCAACATGGACTTTGATCACCGCCAGTTACACTACTTGCCGAACTATTATAACCACTTGATTCACCTGGAAATAAATCTAGTCCGGCACCGGTTCGTATTATTAATTCTAAATTATGTGTTGATTTCATAACAGCAACTGCCTATTTTTACCGAATATAATAATATTTAAATTAAATTTAAATTTAGTTGCGTGCGTGTACTATTAACCGAATTTAATTGCATAATTTAATATTAATTTACCTCGCTAAATAATATATCTGTGAAATCAATGTTATTACAACTTAACAGTTGATCACCGGGTCTTAGTCCAGCATCACGTGCAATACCATATTCTTTTGTAAATTGTACAAATATTCCTGGTTTCCATTCAGGACCTTTACATATTCTATGTATAAAAACGAGAATTTAATTATTATAATTAAAATATAATTTGAGATGATGTACGACAGGTCAACTCTTGTTAATTCAACGATGGGGTTTCCCAGAAAATGATATGAAGATCACATTTCCAGATTAGCGAGTCCATTCCATTATGAACCTTTGTCTTTTTCATTTTTATAAAGAAAATTAGTATGAATGTTTGGCTGTAGTTTTACAATGGTTTTGAAACACCAAGAAAATATACATACTCTTTGTCCTCTGCATCTACATCAAATCAACTTATTTGAACCGTCTCTGTACGATGAAAAGTGCGCTCACCGAAAAATTTTACAAGCAATTAAAATGTTTCCTAGTCATACATCTTTGTAATAAATACAATAACGAAGTATCGTTCTAGGAATGACCAGATACGTTAAGTTTTTTGAAACTATATCGCTGCAGTAAACTTATTCATATACATCGATTTTGAAGAATATCATATAAGAAATTGTTCCTATGCAATCGCTTTTTACACCTACGTATTATGTTATATCAAAATTGTGTGAGAAATGACTAAAATTGATAGGTTACAATAATGTTATCATTTCCATCGAATTTCGGCATGTGGTTATAAAATAATTTTTATCAAATTTACAATAGAAATAAAAAGAGTAGTGTTGCAGAAATAGTTTTGTAACGTCGAGAATTGACCTGTGTATTAAATTAATTACATATATACAGTTGCGACTATTATATAATTATATCCTAATTATTACTTACCCTAATCCTAACTTTGTTTTTGGTGCAACATTTAATAAAATTCGTACATCTTGACATACATTTTCATCTAAACCATTTACAAATAATCCATTACGTAATTGTACGACATGCCATGTTAATGGATCGGTGGGTCGTCTACACATAAATAAGATACATTAAAATTATATATATTTGTTATTTATTTAATTATTGTATTTATAATATGAATTGAATGCGAGACTTAATATGATGGCGTTCTAAATCTTAGTTACAGGTAATGTCTTGATTTTATTACTATTAACATTAAAATGTAAGATAATTCGCATACATTAATAATATTCATTTTTTAGAATATATTTGGAAATGAGTGACACTATTTATCGGTTGATAGAAGTATTGTGTGATACTTATCCTGCAGTCGTGACACTTATCAAATTTCTACTGTTTAATATAGACTATGTGCATTTCGTTATGTTATTAAAATTTATTAAAAACATTAAATAAAATCAATTTAATAATCAAAAAAATAATATAGAAAACTTACTCTTTTACGGGAAGCATGCCAAAACCTAAAACAAAAAGAATAGTTATTATTTATTATAAATTAATAAATTATTAAATGTAATAATAACGTTTAAAATTTGTTCCAAAATTGCCATAAAAAAAAAATATTTGAAATATCTCATCGCGTTTCTATTTTTATAAATTAGGTTACATTATTTACCCATCGATATTTTTTCATTAACATTAATTAAAATGAATTACAATAATTTAAATTGATAATATGCGCGTAAAAAGTGAGCTGTTAAATTTTATTCAATATTTATTATTATGTAATTTTATAGTTTCAAATCCATCATAAACAAGAATAATAATATGTTAATAACAACAAGTTGAACTCCAATATTATAATAATTGTTTGTTTGATGCAATCCGAATTATTAAAATATGTAATTTATTAATTTTAATAAAATTAATATAAAAACATACAATAGATGGTTGGATGGATGGCTGGATGATGGTTATAAAAACGTGATATTTCATGTGGTGTAAATATTGTAGATTGCTCTATGACCATATATCAGCGGTATATTTAATTAATGTTATTTATATTTAAATATTTGATGATGGTTTAATGATTTTTATTTTTTATATATTTATTTTATGTAGATTTTATTACAGAGAAAAACATAAATATACATAAATTATACGCATATTATTCCAAATATATATGTCATTTTAAATATTTATGTACATATACAATATTTTATTTACCTCGAACTTTAAGTGTTAAACGATCTTGTCCAGAAATAAATTGAGAAAGTTCTTTGTGTACAGCGTCATCAACTAAATAACCATTAACACGTATTAATTGATCACCAACCTGAAATAATTATTTAATTACATAATTATTATTTATTTATTATAATATGTGATTGTATTAGTTTCACAAAACATATATATGCAGAAGATAAACTTACACGTAATCCTTTTAAATCGGCTTCACTTCCTTTTTCGATGCGTGACACAAAAAATCCGGTATTATATTCACGGCCACCACGTATCGAAAAACCATATGTTGAATTTGGTGGACCGATTAATACACGACGTGACGTTTGATTTGGACGATATAATCGTATAATTCGTATACGTGCTGTTACACCATGTGAAGATATCATATCACCATTTGATGAACTACTACTATTCGATCCATGAATGCTACTGCAATCTGTCATCATAGCTCTGTGCCAATAAATATACAAAATAAATAAATTAGTTTATTTTATATATTTTTAATATTATTATCATTAAATTAATCCATCCATTTCCATATATATTTCAATTATTTTCAACAAAACTCACACAATAAGTAATTAAAATATATATTACAGAAAATTCACATCACTATTTTTTATAGAAAAAAAAAAATAAATAAAGGTCTTTTGATTTCTACTTTTCAGTTATTTAATTATAATTTTTTCGTAATAATTTTTTCACTTATACAATATTTATAAATTAAATATTCATTAAATATCGATCAATTTCAGTAAAATGTACACATTTTTTTTTTAATTATATATACAAATTTTAAGTAAATATATTTTTAAGATTTAATATTGTTATTAGTAAAATTAATTTATGCAGTAATTTAAATTTTATGTTTATATAATTTATTTTTAAAAATTTAGGACAATGTTAATACACATTAATATAGGAAATTTAGAAATAATATATATGTCTTTTATTATTACTATTTATTAAAATTTAAATATTCATTGAACGAACGAAACAAGGACGCCTATAATAATTATGTTGATTTTACAAAACTTTTTTAAAAATATGTGTAAGTAATTTTTAATATTAATAGAATTAAATATTATTGTATAAATTTAAATTGTGTGATAATAAGAAATCGTTTGATGTCGTATTTTATGAATTTGGAATGAAGTGTGTGCGTATGAAAATGATTAAAGTAATCAATTCTATTAATGGACATTTTTTAATTTTGAGTGCATGTGTACTCAAAAAATGTTACCAATTTTACATATCGAACTATACACAATTGTAATGTGGATTTCGACGTCTCTTCTATATACTGATCTGATGTTGTTTGGCTATTCAAACTATTCTGCAGCGATCGAAATAGATGATTGAGGAACAACATTTGAAGGAGGGTATGGTGATTTTTTACAAAATATCAGTTTTTTAAGCATATGCATTGAGGCGGTGTTGTTTATCATTGACCTTAAAATAACCATTCCAAAATTTATCATAAAAACATTTTTTTAAGCGATCGGATACTTTATTATCAATTCAAAATGGTTTCTTACATTTCTTCATCTCATATTCAAAGTGTGGCGATAAGGATATCTCAAAATTATTTGATGGTTGATTCAAAAATCTAATTATATATGACTATTCATGTCAAATATCAAACTGATCAATAGTGAACTGCGGGTATACTGTTGTGTGTGATCAACTTGCATCAGTTTGCTTTACCTCATTAAATTTACATCATTAAATTGTGATTCCGGAAGGTCTGCAAAATATTTAGGTTCCGGTTCAATATTGCTTCTATACATTTAATGTAAAATGCTGTCTGTTCAGGCAGGAATTTGATTCCGCTTTTGGATAATATCATCTTAATTTGGTGTGTAGGTGCTCGAATAGATTGAATCAATTTGTACTTTAATTTGTTGAATTTTTGCCATCTTCAAAACACTTGTGTGAATTATGTGCACCATTTCGTGATGCATCTTTTTGAAGCAAGTTTTTAGCACTTCCATTGGCTTCATCAACAGATATGAAACGATATTTGAAATTCACTTTATTTTACTTAATAATACAATCCAAACACGCACGTTTGGGAAATACACATTCGAATGGCAATATGGCCAATTATTAGCAATTGCAACACCCATATCTATCTTGCACAAACTGTTTTTCATATGTGGAATTTTATATGCATCATATTTCCAACTATTCTTGGTTCGCAGCTATTTAACATATTTTTATTAGTCAATTTGTTAGTTAATACCAATATCATACGAGACTTGTTGAATGATTTTTGGTATGTTATAGCAGATATTGTACTATATAGCAATCTGCAAGATTTGTATACAAACAAATTTAAAAAGAGCAGCCCATTCAATTTAACTGTTAAAAATGGAGGTGTTAACATCCTTTACACACTTTTAACAATTTCCATTTGTTTTCTATTGGTATGTTAAATCATCCAAAACAAAGAATTTAATCACTGTACCATATACAATTTTTTTTCCATTTTAAAAAATCAATGTTTGTCATATATTAATATTTAATCGACTACTGAAATTATTTGACACATATCGAAATAAAATTTAAATGTGTTTATATAATAAAGGATTGGAAGCTTTCCGATACAAAATTATGGTTTCATAGTTTCTAGCCATGTGTTAATTGGCAGGCCAGAAACTATTTGTGAGACAGCCAACGTATTTCATATTTTTTTAGGGTGATTAAAATAATAAATAATAATAAATCATTACCGAATTGTGAATTATATAATAATTATGTCATCAAATATGTTTTATGGTTAAACGTGAAACCTTGAAAGAATATATATTTTTATCATACACTAAATATTTTTATTGATCTCTATACGATAAAAATATATATTTAAAAAAGACAAAATGTATTTATTTTTTGTTGTTATTATTAGTTGAAAAAATAATATTATAATTCACAGTCAATGTCAATCACAAATGTGTTAAAGGAGACACATTGAAAAAATTGATTTTTTTTTATCAAATGACCTGGGAATTAAAATAATGATGAACCGTAACATAAAAAGACACAGTTTAGATGTCCATTAATTTTTGAGTGTATCATTTGAACATATAACAATTGTTTTTATAAAATATTTATCATCTCAGTTGTTATTGTTTTTCATCAAATTTGACAAAAATAAGTAATTAAAATAAAATTAACAACATTTTTGCATACATTTTATAATGAAAGACCATATTCTTTTTACAGAACACTCAACTATGGTATAGATATTCTTGTAAAGTAAGAATAGAATAAATACAATTCTTTATTTATATTTTTTACATTATAAATTTTGGTATACTTTATATTAAATTTAGAAAAAAATTATGAAACAGACACTGCGTTGTCAATATTTATTTTGTATAAATTAATAAAAATCGTATACGCATCAGATATTTATCTCTAAATACAATAAAATTTAAATAAAATGGTACTATTATGCAAGAACAAATAAGTCTTATTATTATATTTTCGCTAGTAATTTATTCTTTATACATTTAATTTGCAAAATAATTAATATTTTTTTTTCTAAATTAAATATTTAAATAATGTGTAATTTCATAAAACATTTATATATTTTTCTGCTATATTTATGAGAAAATATATAATTTTTAAGTATACTTATTTTTTTTAATTTATTTTAATAATAAATAAATATTTGTTATAATTTTTATGTGAAAATGATATTTGTTTATGAAATGAAATGAAATGAAAAAAAAAGGTCACATTTAATATTTTATGAGACAATACTTAATGAATAATTAATTATAACTTTACAAAAGTATATTATAATAATATGTTTTTTTCTTATTATTAAGATGATGTTATTTTATTGTTATGAAAGTGCCACATTTTAAAATTTTATATTTATTATATTAACTTTGTATTTTATTTGTATTTATATTAAGATGATAATTTTCTGCGTAATATGCGTGCAAGTTAATTATATTATAATATTTTATTACATCTTACATCTGTAAAGGTTTTTCAATTTTTCAAAATAAGTACTTTTTTCAAGTACAAACAAAATATAAATAAATGCATTGTCAATACGAACGAAACCCATCTAAAAAGCTTTGTTGAAATTTTAAGATAATAATTGCTATAATAATTTGTGAAAAATCTATATTTTAGTGATGCTTTGATTCAATTGTGTTGATATTGCATTCCACCATATAACACGGTTGAGATTCCATTGTTTAAACAGTTTTATTTCAATAAATATTGTTCAATTTTAATGAAATTACGGACATATATATATTTTAATAGAATATGTTATAACAGACAGTTCTGTAAACGAGCGATAATTTACCGGAACTCGGACATATTCTATTTAGAAATTCATTCAAATTGGTTATGTATACACATACATTATATGCTTATCATTATAAGATTGATTCATAATTTCTCACGCAGATATACTTGGATAACTTCAATACAATTTCGATTACAGAATTGATTTCTCCATTGATCAATTTATATTCAATTCAGGAAATAAAAAGTTAGAACATTATTATTCTAAGCCTACATATCCGCAATTTCATTAAAATTTCACCTGGTCAATATAACATAATTATACTGCTCGAGTATATATTTTGAAGAAAATTTATGTGAATGTATATAATATTCCATTTTAAACCTTACACATTTTAAATTAAAATGGCACATACGACGTTATCTGTATAGTTATGAAATCAATATAATTACCCCCAAGTATGAATTTTAAATGAAATTTTGTTTGAAAATATCTTCCCAATTTGACCAATAGCTATCATCCAGAATTAGCTAGAAACTATGTCTGCAAAATCCTTTTAAAAATTACTCTATTTATAATTTCATCCAAATTGATGATCAATATGTGATCTTATAAATAATTATGCATTGAGTATCAATATGTTTTGCACTACTTTTATAATGCCATTCTAAATTTTTATACACTCATACGCTTGTAAATTATCGCCAGGATATCATCCAATTTTGCAATTTGTTTTTTATCTATTGTATATAGCACAAGTGTCCTTTGAGTACATCAATTTATGAAGAAGCTCGTTATAAGAAATATGTCGGTATAACATAGCATTGTAAGCCTATTGCGGTTTAAACACAAAATAATGGCAATTTTTTAAAGAAACGAAATAACTTTTATTTAGTAAATGAATTTATGATGAATTAGATGAATTCTTGTTATATGTTTTCGGCAACTTCATCGTTAGGGTCAGAGTACAGTCTGGTCTTGGAAATTATTTGCAAAAAAATATCGTATATAACGTTGAATTTGTGAATGTCATTTTATATGAATGTGTTACACAATAGGATTATACACTGACTAGTATATACTTCAGTGCAGTCCAAGATCATAGATCTTCTGATTCTAATTAGCAAAAAAACAGAAACAAGAGCAATTGCACGGAAGTTTATACACTTCGGAATAAATCATAAGCTGTTGCAGTAATGCGGAATTGAATTGCATTGCACATTTTGGTTAGTTGTTATCAATCGCTTCAAAATCGGATCGTTTTTGATATATACGTTCGAATATTAGTTCATGCGAGTAAAACCTAAATCGAGTTTTTCTGTGAAGCTCACAACTTGTTTTTCTTAACTATTTTACAATAAATGTATGAATGATATATACAACGATTTTCTCTGCAAGTCCACGCGTCTTAGATATATGTCTCATCAAAACCGAACGAACGAACAGAATTGCTTTAACTTTTTAAATTAACACTAAATAACAATATTTTGGTTAAAAACCAATGAATGGAAAATATTAATAAAAAGTATTTTTTAACAAATATTTAAATTTAACAAAAAACACAAACAATTATTTATTTCTCTTCATTAATTAAAATACACATTTAACTCAAACAAATCATTTGACTAGAAATAAATAATTGTTCGTTTTTTTTTTAAATTTAACTATTGTAATATTGTAATTTAGTGTCAATTACATAAAGTAAATTTATTCTGTTCGATTGTTCTGATGAGACACATAACACAGTTAAAAACGTTAAACTTGTATATGTAAAGGTCTTCCCATATTCAAGTCTGTATATTCCAATAATACCATTATAGGCCCATATAAAAATAATAGAATTATGAAAACTATTATATTTTGTTAATTGCAGTACACTTGGTGTTATAAACTCCAATGCAGAGTAATTTACCAACTTGAGGCTATATAATAAATGTTTATTAGATGCCATAGGCTCCACTTAGAGTAACTTATGACTTGCTCAATACCAATAGAGTCGTGTTATGTAAGGGACATAAATATTAAATTTTCAATTAACACACAGAAAAAAACGTTTAAATTAAAATTTTAACAATTTTTATGGGGTACTTACACAAAATAATACAAAAATATATATATCTATGACATTTTCTATAGTTTAAATATAAAATAATCTGTATAAAAAAAAATAGCTGCATATATAACCCGCATATCTTTACCTTATAGTTAAATATTAATACTAAATATATAAATAGACGTGTATATAAATAAATATGCAAACAAATAGATTTAAATGTCAATACAATTATTTTAAAAAACATGGATGTAAACACCCATATACACAGATATTAGACATACAAATACAGTTCAAACCAAATATATATTAAACGTATTTATATTTCTAAAGATGAGATTAAAAGTATTATTACATGTATTTTGAAATAATATATGTGAAAACAAAAATGATAGTAGGTGATAAAGATAATGTTATAATAAAAATATTGATTATTATTATTACAAAACATGCTTTTATATAATATTACAAATATATAAAAATATTAAATAAATTCTTATAATAAAAATTTAAATTTCATGTTTTTAAGATGTTATTCGCTATCTATCTATCCATACATACCATACACAAAACAATAATAATAATAATAAAATGAGTGTAGGAATTTATTTGTGTTTTTACCTACATAATAAAATAACTCTATAATAAAAATTATCTTATTTATGGTATAGATACACACAGATTTTATTCAATTTCCGGTCAATATACCACGACGCTATATAATATATATCTTTATATTCATATATACAGGGTGTCCCAATTTTCGACGGCAATACTAAAACACTAGTTTCTCTGGGTCATTTTGCGTCAAAAATATCATATAACATTTTGGCCGATTCGACTTCGGTACAAAGTTACACGCAAATAACCAAATTTTCAATCAGACCATGTTTTACACTCTACTGGGATCAATATCTCAATAACTAATTAACCGATTTTAAATTTTTGATACACTATTAGCATTAGCATACCGAGATCTTTAATTTGACTTTAAGATAAGACAATTCGGACATGTGGTTATCCAGATACTTACAGAAATGTTGACAATTAGGTGAACGCCATTCTTCTTTTTGAAAGTTTGTTCAAGCATAAGTCGAAAAATCATGATGAAAAAATTTTTTCGGTATAAGTTTAAAAACTTGCCACATTCATAAGCTTTCGTTTAAGCTATAACATTACGATAGGTCTCAACTGGTTCCAAAGATATACACAAATAACTACAACGATGTAGGCATAAAATTGATTTTCGCAATGGTAAAATTTTATCTTTTTTTGGTTTTATCCAAAACCAACAATATGGACGTGACACATAATTGATTCCATACACTCCTATACATTCACACAAACCTTCACACACACACACAAACGATCTCACACACAAAGGCCCACACACATAAACCCACGAAATCGCACGCACGCATATCACCACAGTTTTAAACAAACAAAGCCTAAAGTAATTGTTGAAAATGTGATCCTGCAGCTCGAATACATAGACAACAATGTTTTTCAATAGACCGAACCAACCTAAGTGTTTGCTGTTGCTTGTGGCGAAGGTCTTGAATACAGTCTTCAATAAGCTGAATTAATTCTTCAAGTGAATTAATCACAGTTGCATAAACTTTTTCTTCAATGCAACCCCATAAATAGAAATCCAACGGATTTAAATCTGGAGAACTTGGCGACCATCATATGGGCCCACCTCTGCCAATCCATCTTTGAACGAGTGCAGATGTGGTTTCAACATGATATTGGCCCAGCGCACTACGCAAACTTTTATCAATGTATATAAATACAAGTACATTCGAATACATTATATACAATTTAATAATAAATATATCTTATATACAATATAACTATAAATAAATATAGTAGTAGTATTAAATATATACTATTTCTATCTATTGACAGTATTATATACTATTAATATTATGTACAGAGAACATTCACTTTTTATAATCGATTAAAAATTGTTGTAATTTATTCAAAAAATAACTCTCGAATAAGAAATAAATAAATTAATGTATATAAGTAAAAATAAGATAATATATTAATAATAATAATAATAAATAATAATATAAAACGATGATTGAAGAACATTGAAGTTGTCATTTATGTCAATCATATTATAGGTATTTACAATTGATATAATGATATTAATATATATAGAATATATATCTATCTATAGGATACAGATGAAAAACAATAAAATATTAAACTATCAAATACCAATTTCTCTCCATTTCATTAGCCATCATCATCAAATTATCTATCTATCGATATAAATATATAAATAATAGATGTTATTATGGTACCTGTTTATAGTTTTATACCTTTTTATTATAATTATTATTGTTGTTGTTGTTGTTGTTGTTATTATAAATGTATAGAAAAATTATAATGTTTATAATGACCTAATAACCCGAAAAATTATATTTTATATTTTTGTAATTATCCGCATTTATCTATTTTTATATTTTTTATAATATTGATGAATGTGTGAGCATATTTTTATCTTATTTTAATAAATTATTATGGATTCTGTATATTCATTCATTGATTAATTTTTAATTAATTTTATATGTTTTATTATTATTACAATATACAATATGTTTCTATATTTGTAAAAACAAATTTACTTTTCACAAAAAAATTATCTATCCGAAAATTTTCGATCTTAAAGTACTGGCAAAATTTATAATATCTAGGGTTTTTTTTTCGGTATACATATTTATTTAATTACTTTAATGCAGCGTATAGAGGCTGTCTGATCGAACCCGCATCTCTTCAAGGTACACCAGGCATGATACATTTTTAATAACTATAAGTTGATGGATAGACTCGATTTCATAAAAAAGGAGTTCATACCTGCTATATGTGCGTATTTCAATATAGACCGAACCAAAGCAATAGCCAATAATCTAATACAATTGCGCTGACAAGTATTGCGACCCATGTCGTAAAATAAAATCTAATACTATGAGTTTGACCTAATAATATTGTAGTTTTTATGAAATATAAAATTCAAGTTATGATCCAGATAAAAACCGTGTAAGATTAGGAGTTTTGTCAACGTTATTTCAACCTAATCATCGATGTTTAGTGATGATGACTTTACATTTAATTTACCATAATATTTATATATACAAACAATTTTGGAGCAAACAACGCAACCATTAAGAAGACTATATCAATTATACCTTTTTAACATTACATTATCTATATGAATATAATAATAAAAATTATTAACACACTGGTGACGCGTTAACTCATCATTTTATGGTCAAACGTTTTGTTGATCGGTGACAATGTTAATTCATTCAATTCATTGCACTTGCATTATCGATTTCAATTTATGAGAAATCCAGGACGATGTAGAATAGTAAAATTGCCGATCAACAATTTTTTAATATATATAATGAACACACAAAAGTGGTTTCAATTAATTAATTACGTTGTGGTGGGTCACCAGCGGCAGAAGTAATAGTATATAAAACCATTTGATAGAATTTAACAATACGCGGACAAAAATAACAATTTAATAAATATAGGATTTTAACCGAACTAAAATTATAATTATTAGCATTATTAGATTAGATACCCTAGTAACAATTTGTCCGTATAATTTAAAAAAATGAGGAATATTTCCGTGGAAAAAATCCACATATTTTCCATGGAAAAGATATATTGAAATTTGTCCAACAAATGTCCATAGATGTTCCACTTAATATAATTGTATTTTATTTAGGTCAATTGAAATCTTTGGATTGTCAGGATAATATGTACAATTGTATTCATAATTTATATCACCAATTATCCAAGACAGTGGACCGAATTTTGTTTATTTCGCTTATCTATAGATTTAATCCTCACTCTTTTTAATTTATTTTTATTATGTTTGAAATAACCAGCAACTCAAATTGATATATTTTCGAGAAATTTTGTAAGACTTTTCATGGATTTTATCCGCAGTTTTCGTTTCTTGTTTATGTAAGCGTTTTACCTGCGCCAAATTTCTACAAAATTATACTACGAATTTATTAATTTAATCTTACAATTCAATTATTTTTTACGTAAGAAAATATAAATAAAATAAAGGGATAATCCAAGGACATTTTTTATAAAAATCTATGGACATCTTTGAACTGATCATATGTAAAATTCCAGCGGACATCCGTATGAAATCCTCGGATTGAAACTACGACTGCTAAATATAATACAGATATTTTGCGGACAAACTACGGACCATCGGAGATTGTATGTGACCAAATAGTGTCTTTGGTTGAAATATTTAGAAAAAACACATCAACATGTGAAGGGAAATTATTGTTTTTCATTTTATAATTTGATAAATGACTAAAAAGTAGTTGGGGTATATTAAGTAAATTTTCCTCAATCATGTCAATGTATTACAGGACAGATATATACTTCAACCGATTCATTATTAATAATACATACACAATTTGGAGAATTGTTATTCACTCGCATGCAGAGTAATTTATCACTGAATGTAATGAATGGTTTGGTTATAGATATCACTTTGTAATAATATGTGATATGCGATAACGATAATGATCCAAAATATATTAGTATGGCAAGGACAACAGTTTTTTGTTGTTCCTATATAAATTCCAATATGATAACATTATTTGACGCATTGTATAATTAACGCATTAAATCGGAGCGTTGAACAGTGTGTCAATTTTTAACAATTTTAAATCCTATTTCATGATATGAATTGCTACAATGTTATAAAACTATAATTATGTAACAGAAGAAGATAATTTTACGGACTTAAATCACTATAGATCACCTTTTATGTGGATTAATAATTATATAATTCATTAACATTTATAAACTGCCATATATGGGGATTGCATTTTACCATACTTTTGATTGAAATATTATGCATTTCTTAATAAATAAATTATATATAATTTAAAATAAGAAAGTTTTCATTTTAAAAATATAGATTAAACTATAAAATTAATTAATAAATTTGTTTTTAGTATTATTATTATTATTGTTTTAAAAACAAAACATATGATTCTTTTCTCTGTAACTTTAACAATTTATGGTACAAATAAAATAATTTAATATATTCTATAAATAAAAACTAAAAATAAAATTAATAAAGATTTAAAACGTTTAAAAATATGCACATATTAATATGATTATTATTTTTTTGATATTTTTTTTTAGAAAATTAATGAAAAAGTGAATAAATAAAATTTTTTCAAAATTTAATTAAAAAAAAAATATAAAAAGAAGTTTCTCTTTCAGAAAAATAAATAAAAATAAAAAGTGGAATTTATAATTTATATTTTATAATATTTATTTATTTATTTATTTATTTATTTAATTATTTTGTATGTGCCTACTACTCTCTCAGCAGAAGATACAATAAAAAAAAATATATCTTTATAATAGATAAAGAAAGACCCACACAAAAATCATCATTAATCATTCAATCGAAAATAATTCAATTCATTCAGTTTTTTTTTTTTTTGGCTTAATGTTAGTTAGTATTTTACATTATTAAATTAACGTGTGAACATTAAAAAGCTCTTCATTCCACGCAATACCAATATAATTGTTTATACAAATTTATATTTACATTATTAATTTTAATAATAAACACAATAAAATATAAATAAATAAATATATAAATTATAATTAAAATAAGTAAATATTGTCTGACGCAATTATTTCTAAAATCAAAAAAACTAATTTTAATTAATATTTATATCAAATTAACATATCTTTTATTCAACGCAGTTGCTTGAAATGTTGAAACAGGAATTTATTTGAATTTAACCGAATTATAGAATTAAATGTATTTGAATGGCCATCGCATTACAGTTATATGTCACGTTGTAATCTATGTTACATTTTTGAGTTCTTGGAAGGAATTGAGAAATGTTGTTTGGAAATTCGGTGATACATATCGATTTAAATAGGTGGTAACCAGAAGATGTTGAACAAAAAAAGTTGGTGTAAGAGAGTTCCAACATGTTTAGTAACATTCAAGTATTTTCATGGAGTGAATTCACTGTTTCGTGTTTTCCAACCCATAATTGTCGTAATACTTAAATTATATATTTATAGTTACTAACAATTCGAATCAAAAAAGATATTCTTTTATGGCGTTGAAGTAAGAACAACGAATGAAGCTAAATTATAATGTTAGATTAATAGTTTATGCATATAATTTGCTTTCATCTGACAATATTTTAGCTAAATTATTCCTAAAATAAATAGAAACAAACAATTAAATCAGATAAGATATGGTAAATTGAAAAGATAGTGATGTAAAAATTAGTTTTGCAAATGAAGATCAATTTAATAAATTCGTTATTTGTTTGTATCAAAAATTACCTCTACTATTTTATTTTCATTTCAATCTATATTTGCTCGGAGTATATCCTTAAGGAAAATACACATATTATATTTTAATAGGAATTTCATACTAGAAAATAAAAAAAACCAATAAATTATCTATGTCTTTCACAAGAGTAAATGTATTCGCAATATATAGGCAAACCTAATGGTTTGGTAAACGAAAGATGTCTCATTGCAACCGTGTCCAACCAAGCATCGTTAGTTGCGCATAAATATTCACGGCCAAACCGGACAAAGAATCAATACGAAAAATATTGCATGAACATAATATGGATCCGTAAGTTTACGCCGCAACTCGCACGTATCTTAAAACCAATATTAAAAAAACATTTCGTTTACCGTACACCATTCGGAATATAAAATTAAGATCAGGCTGCAATAATTCAAAATCATTTAATGAATCAACATCACAGATCTGGAAAGTTTAACATCATCTGATCATATATTAGAAAATAGATTGTTTTGAAAACATAGAAGTCAAAAGTCATTATATAAAACAGGAGTTAGGCAATCCTGGGAAACTATTGCAAAAGCGTCTACGCTATTGAATAATATAAAGCACTATCTAATCCAACAGTACACAAAAATATGAATGATAATTTAAATAGGCGACTCAATTTATTAACCACGAAACAAATTCTTAATAACTTTTCACCTATGCAATATATTTCTTTGAGACAATTTATCAAATGCATATAACTCCCCGTTCACAGACAGAAATGTGATTTTTCATTAGTAAAATCATTAATAGTCGCCTAAAATGATAGCGATTTTGTATGTATTTTCTTTACATTTTTATCATTCAATATATGTGTTACGAGCTAAAAAAAAGTGTAAACAATATATGTTTTTTTCTCTTATTGGAAATGATGTGTCTTGTAAACAAGAAAAACATGATTTGTGGATATAGTTTTGTTGTTAATTTCATTTCAGGTAAACTATGGTGCTCGAATGCAATGTTAAAGTTTATGATAGAAATGCGCTTTACTGGAAAAAAGGTGCAGAGAATGTGGTTTCAACGATTCAGAAATGGACTCTAGACTCTGTCAGCAACTAATCAATTTAAATCTATTATGTACCATATTACAAGAAAAGCACGATAAAGTGATACAATTCTCGTTGTCATACCGCAAAACCGGTCAAAGAAATAAGCGGAAACAATCGGATGGGATGTGTTACGTCAAGCGATCTATTCATCAGATGGTGCTCCATCAGAATACCGCCCATTGTTTACATCGAAAATCGAAAATGGACTCTTTGCATAGCATTTCCACAATTATGAAGACGTCCATAAATAGTTCGATGCTTAGATCGCATCAAAAATGGAGAAATATTGTGTTAATAAATTGCTAAAAAATTGAGAAACTTCTTAACCAACCCTAATGGTAATTATATTCAATAAAACAATTATTTCCGTATAGTATTTATAAAATAAATGTGATTTTCCATTTAAAATACGATCCTTTCATGCTAATATACCTTAATTAAAATTGTGTGAATTAAATAGAATAATGCATTAAATTAATTAATTTAATTTTTTTACATAAAGAATTTCGCATATATAGATTTAACAGTGGAATGAAATAAATTTTAAGAATTTATTCATATTTTTATACGATTTAATTTTTAAAAAATAAGTGAAAATTGACGAGTTAACAAAATCATGTTCTGCGGTAAATAATTAGCTAAAATTTTCTAATTTAATTAATAATTTCCTTCAGCAATTTGCTATCAACAAAATGGTAAAGTGGCGTAAAAGCGTTATACGTTCGGAAATGTTGTCGTCAACAACGTTATACAATAGTGCGGCGGTGTATAAAAATAAGCTATTGAATATATAATTAATTATATTATATAACTGATTTAAAAAAAAATGAATTTAATAAAAATGTGCACGTTGTTTTTTTATTTTTTTTTAGCAAATTCATCATTTATTTGGTGTATTTTAAGAGTCACATTATATTATTTTAATACAAAAGAAAATTTTATACATATACAAAACATTTTGTGCATGAATTGCTATAAATTTGAACCGCAAATATATCCATTTACTTCTTTTGTTGAAATCTATATATTGTATATTTTAATACTATACCATTTTAATTGTATTATTATTATTAATATTATGCATATTTAACTGATGTATTAAAATACAGAAACTCGCGTATTTCTTGTACAGGTTGTATTAAGTTTATATTAACAGTTAGATATTGCAACGCAGTCGTTGACCCCGTCTGCACGGTAATTGTATGTATGGTGATGATGTTATTATAAATTTCCATATTTTATCAGATGCAGTAGTCAATTGTA
The DNA here is from genome assembly GCA_910594885.2 of Bibio marci. Taxonomy (NCBI): domain Eukaryota; kingdom Metazoa; phylum Arthropoda; class Insecta; order Diptera; family Bibionidae; genus Bibio; species Bibio marci. The sequence goes on along the minus strand of OU343114.1, from coordinate 95,514,851 downwards.
ATCAACATTTGTTTGAAATTAAATACTATTGAAAGGGAAACAACAAAACGGTTGCAATCACCTTTATTAGTATTTATGGAAAAATTCGGATGTCTAAATTCTATCTATAGAAACTACTCTGTAATAAGCGCCGCACGCTTATGCAAATGAAATTAAAGTTATTAAATAATATAATTAAAAAATACCAATAAACGAAGGAGAGAAGAAATGTATTTATTGTTAAATTTAACCGATCGCATAAGAACACAATAAGATAGAAAATTTAATTTCAAATATAAATTATTTTTATAAAAATAAAATAAATTAAAATAAATCAAAATATTGTAAAATATATTAGTATTAAAAAATAAATAATTGTAACACAAATTTTGTGATTGTAATAAAATGTTATAAAACAAATTGTAAAGGAATAAAAATACAAAATTTCTTTATTTTATTTATTTATTTATTTATTTATTTATTTATTTATTTAATTATTTATTTCTTTTATTATATGGTAAAATAATGTCGCAGCACACAGATTAATTTTTGTATTTTTATGTGTAAAAATTTATTTTCGCTTTAATTTTTCGATAAAATTTTATAATATTTTTTCACAACAATAAATTTATTTATTTATAAACGGTGTGTTGTGTGTGTAAAACAACAATAATATTATTGTATTGTAATATAATTAATAATGTAAAAGTATATGTGTGGATAATATTGGCTGCTATTCATGGATTTAGAAAAATATTAGTATTTTATAACAACCATTTGCAATCACATGCCTTTTTTTTTGTATAATGCATAGCATCAATTGTTTAAAATTGTATGGCTATAAAATTTTGTGTCCGTTTTAAATTTATACATTTCAAATCAATATAATAATAAATAAAGCAATTAAAATTTATTGTTTCGAATTAAATATTAAGTACAGTCAGATTTGATGTTTTAAAAATACAATATATGGAAATTATAGATGGATATGGCTTGATTGATGACGATAACCAACCGCAGTGTTACTCATTGCTCAAATATTAATCTGATACGATATCTATGGCATATATACTGAACTATTTATATATATAGGAATATTTAGTGGTGTAGGTATTTTACGGAGTCTGTAGCAGGACAGATACCTTTATGATTTCAATCTTTTTTTTGTAGATACCGATTGTGCAAAAATTCTTTCGTCTAATTGATTATTGTAACATTACATTTATTATATGTTTTAAAGATTTAAAAAATGCTTCAATTATTAATAACTATTAAAATGTGAATGCAAAGGGTAAACCAATAGAACCCGTACCGATATACTTACGAATACTGCAGCTACTAAAGGAGTATATCGCATCTAATTAAATATATACATCGAAGATTAGTTTGACTAACCGTATCGGATCACCAATTGCCTATATTATACTAATATTTGCAAAACAACAACCAGCAGAGAGCATTTATTTTTATTGGTATCATCATTTTAATAACAATTATTTATAATTTGTATGCGATTTATTAAATTTATTTAAGAACCAATTAAATAATCTATAATATCTAATAATAAAAAAATTCTGATTTCTTACATTATTCAAATTAATTTTCTCACTAAATTCATGTTATTGCGTATACATATCATAAATATATAGACTTTAGTGAACTATAACGATCAATATAATTGTTACGATTGCTAATTATTAAGAAAAATTAAAATTCATATAGATGGCAAATTTCTTGAATTGAATTTTGCATCAAGTAAACCACCATTTAATAGGTTTGTTATAAACGATAATCCCACCAATATGTCTCTGATGAGCAGGCATATATATACCCAATAAAATGTAGTCTACCTTCATAAGAAAACAATCGCATAGGATTAGGAAGATTTATTATAATGCAAATATATGTAATCTATTGTTAATCGATACAGTTCTTGCAATATATGTATACCACAATAATGAGAAGATCAAATCTGCAGGCAGACATATTCCGTTATAGATCAAACATATATTAAATAATTAGTATATAATATAATGGTTTAACAAACACGGAAAATAAAATAAATAGAGTTGATCCAAAATAATTGCCTTGCGGTATCCCAAAGTAACACTTCAAAACGTCAGATAAACATCCATGAAAAACGATAAATTATACAATAAAATTCATGAGATAATCGAAAGCTTTACTAAAATCATGTTAAAAATGTGTAAACTACTCGACACCGATCAACAAATTTTGCTGTACAAAAGGTAACAAATTCTAATAAATTATAGTCTATAGTTGTTGATCGTATACGCCTTCATAAACCCATATGCTACTGAAAACAAATAATTGACTTAATATTAATTATCGCACGGATCTTGTAACAATAAAGTGTATAAATAATTTATGAATTGATAAAAAGTTTGGCAATATAATATGATTATATCATTTTTTATTGCGTCATCCTTATGAAGCGGATTAATCAAAAATTCTCTCCAAATTTTTGGAAACAAATAATTGAAAGAATGCGAAAGGAACATATTAAATATAGATAAAGGAATTGACAAATTGTGAACACAAATATTAAGCATATTTATCCAGGATACGCATCCATTTTGCAAGAATAATCAAATCATTTCAATTATCATAATACCCATAATTATAAGTAAACCTCGTCACAGGCAATGTAAGGATTGCTCATCATTCAACTGGCTCATCTCGTAATAAAATACATATTACCGAAAAATTTAGCAAACACATTACAAATCACCATAGGATTGTCACATTTATTATTCAAATAATACATTTGTGATGGAACCGGCATAATAGCAATATACGTTTGTTATTTTATGTATTTCCAAAAATCCTTTGGATTTTCATTCAAATCACTCTGAATCTGAATCTTGATCAAATAAGATGCAAATATAGTTATTAGTATCGCAAAATTTATTAAATAACATCTGATAAATAGTTAAATTTGAATCCAACGACCAAGAATCGCAATACATAGTTCAATAAAAATCTTCCATTTGAAAAAAAGTTAATTTTTGCATAATCACCGGCCACCTTAAAATTGAAACAATAAATATCCTGATTTAAGTCAATATTTTTAATAGTAATAAAATGATTAAAATTATTCTGCCCCTTAGCATGCTTTTGTGTGTATACATATTTATTTATTTATTTATTTAATTAAATTATCAAATTTTTATAAACAATTATCAGCATTCACAAAACCAATTATATTATTATTAATGAATAAATGTATCGATCTCATGGCGTTTAAATTTTCTCCAAAATGGAAACAATTTGTTCAGTATTCACGTCGGTAGCTGTTCCCATATTAACTATATATGTTTTACCGGGATTGGCAGGATGTGAATAAGATTAAGCTCCTTAAAATTTGCGGTTGGAAGAGGTTAGCTACGGTTGGAGAAGCGTCTTGATGTACCTGCGTTTTAATTGCCATGCAGTAACAAAGTATAAGTAAGAATAGGATTAAAACTACAAAATATAGTCCTATAATATATAAACACGTTGAAATTAAAATATGTATATAAGGTTCTACTACACAGAACCTATAATAACATAATTTATGCGTTAGTCAATCAATGACCAAGATTTTTAAATGTAAAATGTAAAAAATAAACAAGTGCTCTTTTATACAAAAAAAAGTGTATTTTATTATTTTGTAATTTATTTATTTTTAAAATTACATTTTAACATCTTTATATAACATTGCTGATTGACATTGCGATAAATGTGTGTTTTTGTGTGTACAATAAATATTTTGACTGTTTCATTTTCAAATGCTTATGAATTTTATAATCATTAAACCAAATCTATATATTATTTTTCTGTTCAAAAAAGTTTCGCTTTCACACATACACATAGATACAAAAAATACTCTGTTTTATTTTATTTTATATCAAAAAAAAGTAACAAATTTAAAAATTGTTTATAGAGAAATTCCTTTTGTTTTCAATAATAATATTAATAATTTATTAATGGATAAAAAGTTTCATTTTCAAAACTATACAATAATAATAAAGATTTTATAAATACAATAACAGACACTTCAATTAAAAACAATATATACTCGTTATATTTACCATATTTTCCTTCTTATATTAGTTAGTTATAGTCATTTAATAATGTTATTATAATATTTTATATTGTTATTATGATTTTACCACAAAATTTAATTAAATAATATTATAATCTTGTTTGTGTGTGTAATAAGTTGAAAAATACCAATCGATTTTCAATAAATATAAAAATTTATAATATTTTTTACATTATTACATTTTATTTACGTGTAATATTTACAAATAATATATCGTATATTATTTTAGTTATGTTAATACATTTATATGTACAACAGATAGATTGTGAGCGGCCCCAAAGTGTCTACCATTTAGTTAGAGTTTATAAAATACGCAGAAATATACAGCCAGATTTATAATATAGAAAAACTTTCGCTTTAAAGTTGTTTGTTTCATTTTTGTAAATATATGTACTTTTTATCTTCTACATAAATTACTTAAGTTAAATTTTATTTTAAATTTTATAGTACCTATATTAAAATGTTACCACTAGTACATAAATTATAATATCAATATATAATGGATTTGAATGTAGGATATAATATATTTTTCTCTAAAACTAAATAACGATATATAAATTCAATTTGATTTTGTAATTTTATTATATTATTTCCTGTGTATTATTAATATTATTATTATTTATATATTAATTCATTTTATATTTATTTCAATTTATTTAAAATAATAAATATTACTTTTTTTTTTGAATATTAAATAGGCGCTATATAGAAACTTTGTTAATAACTTTAGGTACGTACACAAACATTTATAACATCAGTTCAAAGAAAATTTCACAGGCTATTAATTTATTTATATATTGGACGCTGTGTAAATATCCTTCAACTGATACTGAATTTTGTGCTATTATAATTATACAAAACAACTATTACAAGTCCATCTGTCAGCCGGTATGACGCCATTTGCGGTTGTGCATCGGGACATGGTCACATATCTAACAGTAGTTGAGGACCACTTAAATGGAAATTAATATATCAAGTTTCCAGAAGAAAAAATGTCGGCTGTCAGAAGGTTAAAGATATACGATATACACTATAAACATAATTTAATATTAAACGAACACATGGACAAGGAAACTATAAGGCTCATAACTATTTTCGTACAATAAGTATGTTTTTGTTGAAACGGAGACAATCAAAATGAGCATTTTCATGTCAATATTAATTTTTTTATTCTCCAAAATAAAAAACCACATCGTTCACAAAAAGTTTGTGTGCTGAGTTTGATTAGCAAAAATAGTTTTTTGTTAAAAAAATAGCCAATATTAAAATTGAATTACTACATTTTGTTCAAAGATCGACAACTCGTTTAGGTCGAGGTAGTTGAAGTTATGGAGACCAAATCAAAGTAATTATCGATACATACATTGTCATAGCACAACACGTGAAATTCTAAAGAAACTAGACGTATCACATACATTCACTGTAAAGCATTTAAAATAACTTGGTTTCGAGAAAAAAAAGCGCGATATATGCGGGTTCGTTATGAACTTATAGAGGAATTCATTTATCACAACGCATTAATATCTGCTTGATTTCATTATGAAATATGAATAAGGATAATGATCCATATATGAAACGATCGATAATTGCAGATGAAAAATGGGTTGTATACAATAATTTTAATTGAAAAATAAGCTGAAACAAGTAAGATGGAAGAGTGTAAACTAAACATCTAAACCTAATACTAATCAAAAGAATTTTATGGTATCAGTTTGATGGTGATTATACAAAGGCTTTGTTTATTTATTTAACATGCAAACACCAAAACACGGATCAATTTAGATGTAAACAATCAACAATTAATCAAACTGCAGAGCCAAGAAATTCCTGATCAGAATTGACAATTTGAAAAAGTGCTGTGTTCCATTATAACAACGGAAGACCACATAATTCTTTGGTGACGGATATATGTATTACACCATCACGGTTGAAAATTTTGAACTAATCCATAAACCAAAAATTAGTTTACACACTTTTTTTTAAAAACTATCACAACGAAGTTTACGTCGATTCTTAAACCATTTGAGATGTATTTTCAAACCAAATTCATATTTGTACAATTATTATTATAAACTATTGGTATTATTTTTAAGTAATAATATATTATTATTTTAGGATTAAAATTGTATTTTAAACAATCGAAGATTAAAACATATTCGAAACGAAAAGAAAATAGAAAATATTATAAGATTACGTTTACAAAATTATGTCAATGTATTTTAAAATCACATTGCAATTTTTAATCAAATTTCGGTGTGATGGACCTATATGTAACCAAAAATAGTTTAAAAAAAAGGTAAACATTTTCAAAGGTGACCCAATGAAAAATTAGCAATATTTAATATTTTTTAACGAAGAGTAAATCGATTTTAAAAATCTTTATTTCTTTTATGAAATATGAAATTTATTAAAAATTTATTAATTCTATGAACAAAAATGAAAATCCATTAAAATTATGATCCGTAATTGAAGAATTTTTGTTCATAAATTAATTAAAATTATTTTATACGTGTCACTGTAAAGATTCAATATACAGACACATTTTAATTTCGATAAGTTTTTGTATACAATAGGAAAAAAGAAATAAATACATTTATATAGAAAATTAATAAGTAAATTTTTAAAAATAATTAATTATTATTATTATTATTATTACATTAAATATTTTTAATTTCTTAATATTGGACAATAAAAATTTAGTTATTATTAAACACAAATTATCACATCAATTAATTTTATAAAAATAATATAACAACATAGAAATTTTTACTATTCATATTATAACTTAGTATTATTATATGGAAAGTTTAAAATGAAAATGAAAATTAATTATTTTATAAAATTAAATCTATAAATACGAAATTTATTCGTAAATTAAATAATGTTAAACTTTAAAAAAAGAAATAAAAAATAGCTTATAATATTAAGTAAAATTAATTAATATCTAAATAATATATTATTATATAAAATAATTATAATAATTAATCTTTCACACGGTGTAACATGCATACCGCAATAAAATTATGAACCATCAAAAACATATGGTCTTCTTACGTACACATGAGTCTCGGTATTATTTTTATGATTAATGTTAGAGAAAAAAAAAAATCATAAATAAATAAAATATTTTTTTTGTTGCACACAAATATAATAGTGAAAAAAAAATAAATATTAATCTAATAAAAATAATTTGAAAGATCATTAAATTTTATTGTCGATTAATGTAATGCAGTAATAATAAATGTATTAAAAAGTGTTGTAAACTTATATGAAAATTATCTCCTCTTGTCTAATGTATGGTATGCCCATAGAAATATTATAAAACTAACACATAATTATTAAATTATTAATAAATTATTTTCATTTTTAAGACTACGTGTAATAAATTCTTGAAAAAAAAAAAAACTAATACAAAATATACATTATTTGACGGAAATTATACCAATGCGATATTTTTATGTAAGATATAGTTTTTATATTATACCGCGATCATCTTAACAGAAAAAAAAATAAGAAATCAAATCAAATCAAAGAAATAATACACAAAGTACAAGGAAATGGAAAAAGTTTTTTCTATTAATTATACAAATAATATAATCGTATCATCACACGCAAATGTTAATATGCGGATACTATGGGTAAATGAAATATCCGTTGTTAACCTTCATTTGGTTTTGGTGTCACATATTATCGCCATTATTTTAATAATAAGAAAAATATTAATTGAATCGAAAATTTAATTTTTATATCATCCATTTCTTTGCCAAATTGAAAATGTAATAAGACCAGAAAAAAATTCTATTATTTCGATATATTAATGAGTGTCACTGTATTATGTTTTCAATATAGGAATTTGTAGCGTCAAATCTTCTTCTGTGCATTAGTTTTTATGTTTTCTTATATCTATATTTTAGCTAAATAGTGTGTGTGTTGCATAGTGATGGATAGTGGCTTGCTATTTACCATACTAAAACTTTCCAGATCCCCTGAAAATTTGCGATTATACATTTATTAAATTGGAGCGATTTTAACCACTTAGAATTGAGTATCGCTAGAATGACTGTTCAAATATGTAATCATATATATTACGTCAGCACTATTTTAACACCTTAAAATTAGATATCGATCACGTTTTTTCAGGCCCATTTTTATCAATTCTCTCGGTACAATTTTAACGCCCTTGCATTGGATATATGAAATCAGCGACTGTTTATACATGCAATAAAACTATTTCCTTAGCATATGATTTTACCACCTTAGAATAGTGATTATCGAATTCGCGACTGCTTAAAACTGCAGTCATACATTTCCTCGGCACGATCTATAGAATTTGATTTATGTTTAATTTAAGAAATTATGCTTTTTTAAATCTATAGCCTTCGATCTTTCAATAAATTTATTTGTATTTCTCATAAAATCCATCGTAATTACCATATTCTTTCTTTCTAAATCTTAATCGACCACCACTCACAACTCTGCGGTGGTGTGTTGACCTCATCGCACATGTGTTTCGGTTTATTATTTCTATTTTTATGTGAAAATTTTTGATTTTATACCACTTGATGGTGATGATGATGAAGAAAAAAACTTCATTTATGTAAAAACCGAAGAAGATGCGAATGTATACCAGAGAAGAAATGCATCCATAATGAGTGATAATTCGGATGTACACAATAAACAAGAGAAGTGACAATTTAATATAGTCAGGTATTTTGTTATTGCGTCACAAAACAATATAAATTGAATTATATTTAAAAAAAAATCCAAGTGTTCTCACGTGAGACGTTTAACTTCTTCCTACTTATTTGTTGCTCAGTTAAGTTAAGGTATAAATTATTTATTTATTTCTTTTTTCTTTGTGATGTCCCATTGTTATAACACGTTATATTATTTTCTCTTGCCAACAACAACAAGATTATAGTTTCCTCTTCCTAGATTGATATGATTGAATGAATGAAAGTTTAGTTTTGTATTTTGGTTTGTTGACTGCTATGATATTTCCTTCACTTAATTGTTTCTTTTTTTCTTAATCCATGAGTTTAACGCGTTTAACATCTGGAAAAAACTGTGTATGTACCGGAGGATTTTATCACTATCGGTGCGAAATATTGTTATCATATCGTCGTGGTATATGTACTTGCACATTCATTCAGTACATTCCATTAAAATCATAGGCTATATTTTACAGCATGTTCGCGATATTTGTGCTTGTAACGCGCATTATAGTCATTTTTCTAAATCTCTACAAATGAGTCAATGTTGATGAAACGTTGTGTTATTCGCAGTCATTGAACAACGAAAACGTATATCGCTATTGCTGTCATAATATATTATAAATAAAGTATTTAAACAACAGCAACATTAGATAGATTTTTATATTCATCAGGAAGATGTAAATTTTAATATAATTTTACTACTTTTAACAATAGTTATAACCAAATAATTTAACACATTTTCCCTTTGAAAACAATCCCTTAAGTTTAATAGTAGTATTATATTAAAATTAATATTCTTCCTTTTATATTCGATATTTGTTTAGTTTTTATTACATATTTATTTGTATATAATTGAAAAAAGGAAAGGTAAGGATTTTATTATAAAAATGTAATTAAATAAATAAAATATTAACTGAATCAGTGTCAAAAGGATTTACTCTTTTGATTAATTATGAAAAATGTTATAATTTCACTTTTTTTTTTCTTACACATTTATCGGAAGTTGTGTGAGTTTTTTAGCGCACACAAATTTATATAATAAAATAATAATACCATTTTTATAATAATAACAATTACAAACTTTTACAACAAATACACAAAATTTATTATATGTACTTTTAATAATTTTAATATGCATTATTAAAATTAAATAATTTTATTGTTTCGTATATTTTTGTTAATATAATATTATTACATAAAAACGATATTAGATAAAAAATATTAATCATTTTTTTAGTCAATTTTTTCGCGCGCGCCACATAACTTTTACAAAATTATTATATTTTTGATATAGTTAGTTAACTAAATAATAACGTATTTACAATTGTTATAAACAAAACCTATAATTTATCGTTTGCTTATGCTCACCTAAATTGCACTTGTAAGTTATTATAATTTGTTAATTCATAACAATAACAAACAATAATAATAATAATAATAAAATAATAATATATTTCCAACTGCGCTCAAAAAATAAATAAAAAAATGAAAGTTTAATTATATATTTATATTTTTCATATTTCATACGTAAGATATTAATATTTTTGTGCAAGTTTAGCTATTGTATTATATTTAAAAATTGAAATTGAAAATTAGAAAAACAATTATGAACAAAAATATATTTAATCTATATACTATAAATAATTAGTAATTAAAAATAATTATTTATTATACGTTTTACGTTCGTTTATCTTAAAAAAAAAATAAAATATTATTAATATTATTGTATTGTATTGTATTTGTACCAAATAAACAGCTGTAATTAAGCACACCTGCAAATATTTATTATTATTAAATTAAATTAACTACAATTTAAACTTAAACTATGCGCGATGTAGAATGCCAGAGACTGATTATATTTTTTTATTAATATTAATGTAAAAGATTTTTCAATAATTTAAAATAACTGACAAAATATCGCGTAACTATAGATTTGATCAAAAATCCTTTCATTTGTTTAATCACCCATAAATACCTCCTTTCAGTCTGGTTCTTTTCTTACATATTTCTTTCAAACATATACCCTACTAACTAGACTCCTACTTCCATGAAACAGCCCATCTTTAAACCTACTCTCATATTATTACTGTTCCTCCCTCAAAAACCACATATCTAGAAATGTGTGATAAGTGTCACCATAGCACAGTTTAGATTTTTGGAACTTATCCTTTGAGAATACTGATGTTCTGAATGTGGTTGGTTATAAATAAATATAAATCTGTGCAAATGAATAAAATTCTGTGAAGGGGCTAAAATTTTGAAGTGTTTCGTTCCCCTTAACAAAATTATCAAATATATGAGAAATCTTCTCGCAGTAATTAAGATCGTTCAAAAGTACAAGTAATTCAACTAATCGCGGTTCTAAAGCTTTTACACATTGGTGATAATAAGGATGTCGTGTAGATGATTGGGATAAGAATTTGGGGATGTAGAATAATTTAATTTTGAAAATATTAATTCTATAGTAATTCATATCAGTAATTTAAGAATACTAATCGGCAATATATATTTTAATCGTACGATTTTATTGCGATGATTTAACTTCTATATTGAAACGGTCAAAGAAGTATAGGTAGTAGTTCCACTAAACTTCCCCAAATAAATACCATTCATTAAATGCTTAAGATCAACATTTCAAAATTATCATCTAGCAATTCCATATAGTGATAATATTTGGTTCCTATATAGGAAATATTCCTTTGGGAGAAAAATCCACAGGGTAAGAGATATGTAAGCCTACAAAACGTTACTTGACGAAGCTGAAGCCTGTGGATAAACTTGACGATAGATGAAAACTTTAGAGATCAAAATAGAAAAAGATCAGGCGCTTTGCTACACAAGAATCAACTCAATGTCATAGTATTAAAAATGGAGAACTATTTAGATGGAAAACTACTACAACCTTCCCACAACAAACCACATACACGGGTTTAGTCACATATAATTAACATGATTTTTCATCATGTAAAATTTTTATTAAAAATCCTGTCCAGCTCTTTCTCACTTTAATAATAATAAAAGAATTATATATAAATATTATTGAGCACCAAATTAGCAAATCAACTGAATGAATAATATCACGTTTATAGAAATGACGCAATTGCTCTGCAGTTACACACATCTGAATCTTGACAAATATGTGTAAATTATTGGATGTCGTTTTTGGTTTTAGTTGTGTTGGATCAATTTGTTGGTAGCGATAGCAGCCGGTATATTTTCTATTCGTTTTAACAGTAACTGTAGCAATTCTAAAAGTACACAGCCATAACCATGTTGATACTCTGTATATTTAAAATTATTCTATTTAAACAATAAAACAAATATACTCTTTGCATATTGCATTCGAAATGGACCATGCCCTCATTCTAATTTGCTTAACATACTCCATCATTCGTCCCAATTAAATCATCATAAGCCATAGCTAATACCAAACAAAAATTTATGCAACAATTAAATTGATAAAATTACTACCGCACGGCAATATCGAACCATTAATCAATTTGATCAGCACAATTATCGAAATATATCAAGATTACCGGCAAATGCTTTATGTAGAACGAGGGGTGCGTAAATACTAATTGAACGAAAATCAGATAAAATAAATGTGAGTATAATTATTATTTTTAGCAAAAGGAAAAACCATCACAACACTTTAGCAAATATACTTATCTGGACATAAGAAGAAGCGGTTATTGCAGAATTAATCTTGAATTGAAATTGGAAAGAATTTATGTATTTTCCTTCAAATAAAATAAATAAATTTATTTAAAAAAAAGTAAATATTTATCCGAATAATTATTTTGATTAAAGCATTCTATAAAGAATTTTGCTATGTAACAATATTAACATATGAATATGACGTGAATGACTGATATTAACCTAAAATCAGATGATTTTTTGCTATATATATTATTTTTATAATATACTAACTAACTTAATCATCATTTTAAATGTGCAGCTATTTTTTGCATATGTGTGTATTTATAAATGTATTTATTCTAGTTATTTTTAAAACATAAATATAAATATAAACATTAAAAATTTACAAATTTGTCCGAAAACAAGTTTTTATAATAATGTTATAAAATGATAAAATACAAAACAATAAGTAGTTATATTTTATCTTTTTATATGAATTTATAGTCAAACAGAAAAAGACGACGAGCGCATTGCATATTATATTAGCTAATAACGATACGGTTTCACTAATAAGAATTGACAATATAAACTAATATTTTAACTTTATCCGTTTCCAAATATTTAACATAAATATCAAAAACAGTAATTTTCATTAAAATTAAATTAAATTAAATTTTTAAATTTTAGTAACTACTATACTAATTTATAATCAACGGTATAAATAATCGTATAGGTTCGTTTGTATACTATATTATTTCAATGTTTCATATATATATATCTGCCTATCGTACATGAGAATATATATTATATAATGCTACAAATATATATAAGTAACACAGTACATAGTAATTATATTAAAGTGGTATATATATTGTAAATATTCCAATATAAAGATTTTCCCAACAGATAATAGATATTATTAAATTCACTATAATTGTTCAAAAATATAATTAACATTGAAATTTTTCGTTATAGTAAAATTATTCAATAACAATTATAATAATAATAATATAGTGTAATTTGTAATACTAATAAGAATTTGTAATAAAAAATGTGTTGACCTTTATTTTATAATTAATAAATTAAATTAAAAATTATGAGCACAATGTATTGTAATTATAGTTGTTGTAATTAATAAAAAGGGAAATATAATTAATTAGTAAATTATATTTATATAAATCCATTGCTATATATTGTTTAGTTTCCGCCACACTCAAATCCAATACATATTTATAAATTTACGCGTTGATTTTTCATTATTTGTCAAAACCTTTTTTTCCCCATTTTTCTGACAATAAATGAATTCCATGAAGAAAGAAGATCTTCTTCAGCCATCCATTTATTGATTCATTTTTTTCAGTTTTCTCATATATGTTTTGAAGTGACCGTCATTAATGGTAATTAAGAAGATGAAAAATTACTGGTGAATACACAGTGTGGGATACAACTTATTATCAACAAAAAACATATCAGTTATCAGCTACATATCGTCTACCGTTGTTCTGGTAAAAATTCACTTTATGTGGTTTATTTATAATTATTACTGGTTTTTGGTTCTATCTCCGCGTCGTCTATAATGTTGATGGTTGAAGAAGAAGAAGAAGATTTAACCATGATTTTTTTGAATTTTAAAATTTATATTATCGAAAATAATTCATATTCCATCATTGGCATAGTCACAATCCTGTGCAAAATATAACGAGAAAGATAAATAAAAGAAACGTGTTGAATTTGAGTTTGGTTTCTTTAAATTTTATATGGAATAAACAATTTTTCTACATTTTAAAAGATTCCCCAATTGAATGTAAACGTTTATCTATAATAACATCAGATTATATGTAACATTTAATTCTATACTGTGCAAGTTAATATTCGCAGTTCGAGAGCCAAAAATAATTCTTATAAATTATCTATTTCGAACTTTTTCGCGTTTCTTTGCATTTGACAGTAAAATAACAACTTTAGAATAATTTATGTACTATTCTTATTCTACAAGTATCAGTAAAAGTTTTATGAGGTTCATCAATGTAATGAGGCAACAGTAAAGTTCAAGTTAAAAAGTGGTACATGGTAAACCAGAAAAACTCTTATGAAACCTTTAGGCCATATATTCAAACCTCACATATGAAACACAATCATTCTTTTTAAATTTTACAAATTTCATTAGTTCAGTTATTATTGTAAAATTAATAAATAAATCGATAAATAGTGTGACGGGTTAATTCTTATATGAATTGCAATTTAATTTAACCACTTTTTATGTATAACGTTATATACACAAACAGTTTGACCTTAAATATTGAAAAATGTATATATATATAGATTTATGAGCTTTGTAAAAACACAACTTTACCATTTTGATGATATTAATTTACAAACGTCCTGGTTAAATTAAAGCGTTTGCCGCCAGCTGATTGATTAAAGAAAAATTTAACTTGGCGCATAATTTTTGGTACAACATATAAGCGACTTTGTGTGGAAATGCTTGAAATACTGGATCTGTATTATTTATTACTCGTGTTCGATACAGAGCTATATATAATGGAATATGCATAAGGGAACTACGCGTTCTCCATAGGATACATTATGATGGTGAATATATATTTCCAGAATCGAATCTAAAAGTGTGTAAAACGCTAGGCAGTCTTATTTAGAGTGATTCAATGATATTTCTTATTTATAAAATTCTATAGACTTATATTAAAATCATATATGGTAACTCTGCAGAGACATAGGGATTACTTATAAGAGACTAAATACATCGTATATTTGATGAATTTGTTAAACGGCAAATTGAATATGAAATTTTCGTTCGCCATTTTTTTTATCAAATTTATAATTTTCGCTAATTTAATTAAATTATTATTATGTATTGTTGGACATTAGTATACTTAATCAAGTTTATATATGTCCATTAATCACAATTTATACTAATTTCTTGTTAGCTTTATTTTGTCTGATAATTTCATCGATTAAATTCAGAAAGAGAAATTTTAAAAATTGATCATTTACATTAATTATGTATTTATTTATTGTTAGTTAGAATATAGAATTTGTATTCCATATAAAATCATTATCAAATCGGCGGATGATGATGTATACTCCAAATGAAGTATCCACTTATATATAACATATATGAGCATTCTATCGCAAACATTAATTATATAGGCAATCAAACATTTTATGGAAGTATTACATAAACAACATAGGCTTAAAATTGTTCTGTAAATAGTGAACGAAATGTAATTACATAATTTTTATATTAGTCGTGATCAATATCCAAATAATAGGTGATGTGATCGAAATAGACTGAGTAATATATAAAAATATTATATTGTATAGATTATCAAACATAATAGAATATAGGATTTGATACACATTCAATTATGTTGCAGAGATTTTCTTAATGAGGATGAATGATGACGACAACGTGTGCGATGCGATGACGACACAACAATTAAAATAATTAAATATAAATGTAATATTTATATGTAAATAACAACAAAAAAAATGACAAAATAATTTTATTTATAGATTTAACAGAGCAGAAATCTGGCAATTGCGTTGTCATACTGTTTTAATATTATATATATGAACTAATTTTGAATATAACTATAAATTTATAAATATTACATGGTACATATTAACAATAAATATTGTAAAACTTTATATATAATCCATTCATACACACACACACACACACAGCAATAATAAATAAAGGTAAATTATAAAAAATTCGCATTTTATATATTGGTAATCATTTGTAAAGAACTTCCGCGAACAAGATAACGCACATTTCTTCAAACACACAATTAAATGTTATATAAAAAATTCTATGTGGAAAAATATGTGCTACAAATGGAATAATATGATTTATAATTTATATTATAGTTAATAAAGTGAAATGCGGTAGGAATTTTAATAAAACGTTATTATAATAGTTGAGAGCCTTATATATTTTAATATGAACTTTTATATTGGTATAAATAAATTGTTAATTATTATTATTATTATTATTATATGAATGAACCTATATAAAATACGAGTATAGATATATAAAAATAATAAGATAATATGATAAATTTCTCATAGATTCCAATTTGTGCCGTAGTATACATTTTCAAGTGTATTTTATTATTATTATTATTATTTTTTTTATATTGCGTTATTGTTCATATATTATTTTATAGATGAGATTTTCATGTTACAGATTGAGTTGAGTATGTTTTGTTAATTTTATTTTTTTTGCTCTTACTTAATTTTCAATTGGAAAGTCATTGAAGCAAAACAATAGCTATATATATATTATTTAAAAATTTCTGCAATATTCTATTTAAACTTTTAAAGCAAATCGAAATCAATGTTTTTTTTTTCTTTTTATTTAAAATACACACGTATAAAAGTGAATAAAAAATTAAAAAAATTACCCATAGATAATTTTAATAATTAAATTCTTAGGTGAAAGATTGAAAAACGACGTGAATATTTATAATTATAAAACACGCACAAACACATGTATACCATACTAATAATGCAGCGTCTGTCCGAAAAATGAACTAGATGACTTTCTATTTATATATATCCTTAACAGTGCGTATGGTATGAACAACCATAGGCTGACCATGAACAACGATTAGCGAAAATATGAACATTCAAAAAGTATGTGATTTCGTGTGAAAATCAGCAAAAAATTTTCGGTGAGGTACAGAATGGAAATTGGTATATACCAAAAATAATTTAATGATTAATTTATAGTTTGTTCCTTCCTTATCAATAAATAACTATGATGACCAAATAAATTTCACTGAATAAACCATTATTAACGAGGCTAGAATTACGACGATAATTTTATTTAACAACTATTGAGTAACTAACCATGCGGTGTTTTTTTAATACGAATCAGAAACAGTAAGTGTCAAAGTGCCATACATATGACTGTCAAGAGATGAATGAAAATGATTAAAAATCTCATTTGATGAAATAATTTATTTTCATACTATTCCAAAGATATTATCCGCAAAGAATTTGTAATAATAAAATAATAAAAATATTTGCTTCAACATTTGCCATTGTAACTCCCGATTTTGACTAAATTTTCTATACTTCATATATAAATATTCATTTGGAGTGCAACGAAACAGCGGTTTGCATCAATTGAAGCCGACGAACAGTCAACGACCGCCTCATATAGTCAATAACATTTCAAACAACGGCCTAAAAAAAAAGTCCGTTGATACTGATCTTTTTGTTGAATGCTTGCAATTCGATGCAGTTCAGTTGATGGCGGCAAATATACTGAATATTTGTGTAAAAATAAATTGTTTACTTATCTTTTCTTATCAAATTCGATTACTTTGCGGACAATACGTTGTACACAATCTCTAACTAATGGTAGTCCGTATTTATTTAAAATAACATTTTTCTACTTTTTATAAATATGTACTTAAAAAATATATCAAAAATTATATAATCATTTTCGATAATTTTTTTATTGTATTTATTTTAATATTATTTATTGTTATTTTAAAATATAAACATATAATTGAATTAAATACAATTAAATATGTTCCAAAATTATATAATAGCAAAATTCTTTGTGTCACGTATTTGTTTGTAGTTTAAAATTAAGCATAAAATATAGTATTATTTTATTCAAGGTTCAATATTCTTTCAATGTTATAAATATTTGCAATTGAATCTTCTAAATTATATACTCGTAAAACCATAAAGACATATATGATTTGACCATAGTGGGCTCTAATCCAGAATAACCCAAACTATATAGTGAAATATATAAGAGACAAAGTATTAATTCTAGAATCTATTTAGAAGAGATGCAATTATATATTATAGAAATATCCTCATAAATGTATATATCGGCGAGGATACTTTTACTGAATCAATTGCACATCTCAGATTGACATCGACTGCTTAATGTAGATGTTAATTTGGTGTTCGAGCTTAATGTTGGATTATGCACTTATTTCAAAATTCGACTCTTCTATACTGCGATACAATTACACACCGGAATGACGTTGTGGCTGGTCAGTTTGAAAACATTTATATCATAATGGAATTACAAGCCGGTATATGTCAGGTATTGTCTGCATAATCCCACATTAAGCTCACACTTCATGCACATGTAAACGATTAATTCCTTCTTGGCAGCCTTCATGTCGTGAATATTTTGTTTTGAATGTGATGTTGGCCATGATCTAACCATAATTTTTTGCGTTTATCGAATAGTCACAATCTGATATAATAACGATAAAAACAATGTCATTTTCTTTCAATTCATGTATGACGTACAATGCAATTTCCTTCTTTTTGTGGATCTTTACCATTGAACGATTATATAAAAATAGTTTATTGACTTAAATATTTATTGAATCGCTGCCGGTTGTTGTTGTATTTGTCTATCGTTTTCTTTCAATAATGACAGCAAATCATCGTTTTCTAAATTTTTCGCTAAACGAAAAATCATCACGTCTTTTATATCAAAATCACATATTTTAAATTGTAGGAACCATTCTCTAAAATTGGTGATCCAGATGAAGAGTGATTTTCTCCAATTAACCATCATTAATAGACAATGTCGATAATGTTCAATCCATTTTTACACAATAAATGTTTTTGGACAACTGAATTGCAACACAAATCAAATCATGGATAAAATATAGTCTATGAAATACGTGGTCATTTATGGTTTAAATATTTCATTTTAATTTGTATACATTATATCATAAGAACTTCTATTCCAAGAAACAAATTTGGTAATCAACAGATTTACCAATCGATTTTGGATATTTTAAGTAAAATTTACCTTATAAAGATATTTTTTGTTTCTTTACATTTAGGTAAATTTATTAAATTTATAATATTTACTAATTTTTTGTTATATTGTACAACTCGAAATTAAGAAAATAAATAGATAAAATTAACCAAAAATTATTTGATAAATAAAATGTATGACCGGAAAGAAAAATTTACTAATAAATTGGGATAGTTAAGGAATTATCAATTTATATAGCTGCCCATATACCATCACTTTTTTTGAAGTCATATTTTGCTCCTAGTGGAGCTTTTATGTTATCTAATAAAGCTTTCGTTACAACCAAATTGGTAAATTACTCCGCATGGGAGTATATAACAATTTACCAATTGTGTACTGTACTGTAATTAACGAAAGATAGATGTTTTCATAATACTATTATTTTTGTATGGGTGATTAGCCATCACTTATAATAGGTATATTTTTGTAAAGAAATTATTACTTGAATTCGTCTTATAATAATTATTTAGTAAAATTTTCATTTTTCCAAATACCAATCAATTCTAAATTAATTTCTCTTAATTAGACACACACGACCTTATATGTTTAGGAATTTAAACCTAACGGCCTTGTTGCACATAGTTGGGAAATATAAGTTTTATTGTAGACACATTACAATACAATTAACTAATATATTTTATAACATTCTTAACATACCTGCAATATTTTCGACGACACAATGTACAAATATTATTTAGAAAATTTTCAATTACACAAAGGTAGAGTCGGTTGTGTGCTTCGTATATAGATATATATATATAACACAAAAACATAAATATAATATATACAGAGTCTGCGACATGTAAATAGAATATCGTATAGGCGCAATAGATTGAGAGAGATCAATTGAATGAAAATAAGTGTGGATTAGAACTGGTTTAAGAAATTATTTGAATTTCGTATATTATTACACATACGAATATGAAACATATGCTTAATAAATAAAAAGGGAAATAACCTTTATGAAGGACGTGCACATTGTACCATATGTGTGTGTGTGTGTGTGTGTGCGTGGTTTGTATAAATATATGTTTAGAAAAATAAATATTTATATCTATTAGCGTATAATAATGAAGGTATAGAAACATCATCTTTATCATCATTACCATTATCATCGTCGTCGTCGTCGTCGTCGTCGTCAACAACGGCAACATATCCATTAAATATATGTATAGATTGAATATGCGGATAGATAAATATTTGTGTGTATAAATATTCTAAAAAATCCATTACGCAAAAATAAAAATCCATTAAAATAAAAAAAGAACAGCTACAATATATCGAATAAATATGAAAATTCTTTAAATATTAATTATAATTTATATATTATTTGATGATAAACTGTAACTTTTTAAATTTTTCAGTTAATCAAACATGATTTTATACACAGAATACAAAAATATGCATTAGCATATATACGAAAAAAAGTATAGATTTACGCACGTTAATATAAAGCCATTTTCCGTTTCTTTTTTTTCCATACAATAAATACATATGTAAATAAACAAGAAAGTTCCAAATTGTCTGTAACTTATATGGGCTGCGGTGTTAAGATAAAATCTGTATTTATATACTCGAGTAAGATAATACAACAAGTTTATATACTATATTTTAGTTATATAAATAATCTCGTATATCTCTATCTCGTGGTCATTTAATACAAATAATTAGTTAGTTATAGCGAGTTATGCGAACATAATTTTATATGATATATTTGTATTGTTTAAGATGAAATTATAATAATTTATGATCAGAAGAGAGTGAACTTGACCCTAACTAGGACACTAGGTATATATTTTTTTTAACGCATTATATTGTATACTAATTTAATATAAAAAAAATATATAAATATTTAAAAGATTTTTTTTTTTATCCAACATAAAAAGCCATATAATAATATTGAAGAAGAAAAAAAAAACCAGTCTTTTAATAAAATGCGAAAAGACGCATTCCACACACACACACACACACACACATAAGATACAATTACTTGACGATATAAAATACCATTTTTTTTTAGTATATTTGTTATGTACGTCGTAAGAATGAAATTGTTAATACTTAAAGTATAAAAGAAAGCTTTTTTTTTTTTTCAGTCTTCTTTCATTTGCCGTAGGCTTTTAAAAATGATTTTTGTCAGCATCTTATGCTTGAATACATTTATGTACGCGTACAAACGTTAAGATTGTATCTCTGTGTGTGTGTCTCTTTTCTCATATAATATTCGATTGAATTTTATTATTATTATATTTTATAAAAGAAAAACACCATCTTTTTAAATAAAAAAATTAAATATATTTGCAATAACATAATTTTGTTTTTTAATTTTGTTGACCACTTTTTTCATACATAAATAAATTAAAATTAAATTAATTTTAAAATAATTGAAAGAAAAACCAAAACCACATAATAAATATTAGTAGATAAAATTCTAATATAAAAATTAAATTAATAAAATTATAATGTTTTTATAATTTAAAAACAGAAAAGCTTTCTTATTTACTCGTACATTATCGGTTTTCGAGACGGCGTTAATAATCCCACATCAACAGTGACAAACAAGTCGTACAAACTTAATTATACGTAATAACGTAATATTTTTTTTGGGTAAATTGATGACAATTAAAAATGTTACGGCTGGAATGAATGGAACCAATTCCATACATCGTTTGAAATCTACCATGGGATAAATAGTTAATTATGTTGTTGCACATATGTATTCGCCGACAATTTTGTTATCGGAAAATCAATATCAATTGTCATTAAAAATTTATGGTTTTTGTCTTTTGGCTAAACCATTCAATTGTATATTATTTTTAAATAAGATAAAGAAAAAACGAGACATGCACTTATTTCACGTGATTGAATATCTAAAGATTAAAAATAAAGACGACAAAACTATTTTTATATTACAACTGTTTGTTAACCGTAGAGTGATTCTTGGGTGGGTAGAATTCTACCTAAAAGTAAACTTTGTCGATCCCAAGTACTTTGACCACAAATTATGTTATAATTATAATTACTGTTTATTTTCTATTTAAACTTATATGGGTTTTTCTATACTTTGGTATAGGTATTCTATCCGCATATGAAGACGAATAATGGAATAAGTATAAAATACTCATAGAAACACATTTTTGTGAAAGTATTTCTTCAATTATTAATTTACAAGATTCAAAATTTTTTTATGACCGCATAAATAAATTACCACATTTTTAATATATTTATATTCAAAAGCAGTCGAAATGAAATCGATAAAGTTTCTTTGCATTCTAAGAAGTGACCAGATAAACAGCATCTCAAGGTTTATAAGAATCATTTTTAATTTTTTTCTTTCAAATCCGACTGAGAAAATAATTATTGAAAACATTAATGCATATACGGACGCCGTATACACGCGGTGAAAAGATCACATTGAAAAAGTAAATGATGATTTGAAACTTAAAAAAAAAACTTATCTTTGAATGATTTGTTCGATGCTGACGACTTTGCCAACATACACTTCGTGCAATCATGCCTCAAAAGCAAACTTTACTATATTTGTGTGCACAAAAATGATTTGATGATGTTAGGAGTTGCCGGCAGCAAAGTTTTGGGAACTATGTTCATCAAAATTGCTTCGCCTAAGTTTTGTAAATCCAAACGAATGCTTAATACACTTGATGAACAGTTTTCATGGACGCTGTTAATTTAGAGGCTATATTGTCAAACAAATTGAAAAATACGGCATCGAATTCTGGCTGTTGGTATACATGTTCTCAAACTTGTTTTGAATGGGGCCGTGCCTGATAAAATCACCATAGGAAATGCTCCAGAAAAAAAAGCAAGATGATGATCCGAATAAATTGTGTCTATAATAAATTCTTATTACAATTCTACAAAAAGTATGTGATATAGACACTGTCGCCAAACGGTTATCATGCGCTACATTTGCAAGAGAAAAAGTAATCGATGACCTCTATGGCAGTTATATATCTAATATAATTGATATTCCCAAATTGAAATAATTATTTTTATTTTATCTGTTCAACGAAGCGGATTAATTTTATGGATAACAAAATAGAAATCAACACACATAGGTCAGATATTCTTAAGTTATTTTTACTTAAGTCACTCTAAACGCGGTTAAGTAATCTTTTTAATTACCAATTTTATGCGATATATGCCTTTAATATTTATGTGTAAGTGTGGAAAAGGTGTTAGCACCTAAAATCAATATGAGACACAATATCGAAACTAAAATATTAGACAATCAAGATAATATATAGAATGATAAAATTCACCGCACACAGAAATGATAATATAGCTAATGCCCATATATGGAAAAGAGAAAAGTCGAAGAATATTCTTGTTCCAACAATGTGCCAAACCAATTGACAAAATATATAAAGCCGACAAATTAACCAAGTAAAAATCGTCACACAGTATATCTAAAATATTGAATATAATTTAAAATTTTGAATCATAAAATTTCTATTTTATTGTTTATATTTTATTTATTTCTTTTTCGGATATAAAATAATTTCGACTTATTTATTTTTTAGGTTCAATAACACAGTTTTTAAATTCTTGTTTATAAAAATTAAGTTAAATTTACCAAACATATTTAAATCCTACCCCCGCTGCTACCGTTTTTTTTTCTTCTATTAAGATTTTGAGATTTTAATTAATTAAATCTATATAGAAATGTAATTTATTATAAACTTTTACGAATATACACAACAAATGAATCATATTTTAATTAAACATTACATAGCAAAATAGTAAAAAATATAGTTAAATAGTCATTAATTAATTATAAATAATAAGATCAAATTTATATGTTCAAGTTATGTATCATAGTAACCCCGCCAAAGTAAATATAGACTAAATAAATAAATAAATAAATAAAATATTTTCAATTATCATATCGATGATCATCTCATCTTAAGTATGGTATATAATGTAGCTTATAATTTTGCACACATACACGAGCATATCCGTTTATAATAATATATTTTATAATTTTAAGTACCATAAACAAAAATTTCGCTTTCACAATTAAGGTGTGGCGGTAAATTTATGTACATTTAATATTTTCACCCATTTTTGTTATAGCCCAAGCGGCAGTGCATATACAAACAATTGTAATTATAATAATGATATTTTTGATCATTAAAAAAATGATCGATGTTAATTTACAAATATATAAGAATAATTTTAATATTTATTAGTACGACTTTGAAGTACTTGTAAATTCACAGATATTTTAAATAATAATTCATCTTTTATCGTTTGTATTACTATAAATGTGACCTAAAATATAATATATCCTTGCTTATTTATTCCAGCTGTATCTGTTGGTCGCGAACAGGTACAATATTATAATATATAAATATAAATTGAAAAAGTATATTAAAATTGTAATTGTATAATAACATAAGTAATAAGATAAATTTATATAAGATCGATAAAAAATTATATGTTAAGTACATTCACTTGTTTTTTATTTTTAATTTTCTGTTGTTGTGTAATATTAAATATTAATAATCATTTATATTATAATGTTATTGTATTGTAATAGTAATATAGTTATTATAACTAAATAAATAATAATAAAATTAGCTAAATATTCAATGCGATCGGTTATTACTACAATATATTACAATATAATAAATAACACAACATCAACATACAATACATTACATACTTTACTACTACATAATATTATTAATCATGTTCAATATATTATGTGTGGCGACCACTATGGCGGCGGTTCGTGATTAGAAAAATTAGGCATGTAACAAATTAATTAAAAAAAAACTGCATATAGAATTGCAGAAATTAAACAATATATATATTAAAACGTTGCCAACCATAATTGGTTCAACAACAATTTGAAATATTTTATATTTCAAAAGAAAATACTCGATATTTGGTGCCACAATTTCATAAGGAACGACCCACAAAGCATTATTGCAATATTCATACAATATCACATGGATATTTATAAAAAACACAATATCTCGGTCATGTCTATCGTAATATCCAAATGATAATTCCCGAGTACTATAAAATCTGTGATATCGTAATGTAATAGCGCGCAGTAAAATCTCTATATAATATGATTTTGATATTTACGTGATATTCCTATAGGACATCCAATGGTGATATGAAATAAAAAAATAATATTTTGTTAATTTCCAGGGATTTCTGATTTGAACATATTTTCTTTAACATTAATAGGGTAACTAATGGTATTCCTGTGGCAGATTTTTACTCGACCTACCATAAACATAAAAGTTTATATTTGCAAAGGATATCACTTACAAAATCTCAGCAACATTTTTCTTGTATCACAAAACATATATGGCAGGGATACACATCTATCTATCACATAGCCCGAGTGTGATAGCCTACAGATGATCGTGCGACGTTTTTATGTTGGATGAAATGTCTGGACGACATTCCGTAGACATCGTTGGTAATATTTGGAATATCGCAGATGATATCTATGAGGCGATTAAGAGGAAGATCCTAGTACCAATCGATGAAAATTTAAGACATATTTAACAGATATGTATATAATCTGAATGAATGTCTGAACGATATTCTGTGGACATCGTGGGTAATATTTGGAATATTCCATATGATATCTATGAGGCGATTAAGAGGTAGATCCTAGTACCAATCGGTGAAAATTTAAGACATATTTAACAGATATGTATATAATCTGTGTGGAGATTCATCCACCTTATCCGAATTTAAAAAAAATATATATATAAATCATATAAATCGCAGTTAACTTTAAAAGAACAAATAAGTTAACTATTAAAGTTATTCAATTGGGAATAATAGGTTTGTATGGGATTTTTCTATAATGAGGATAATTTCACCTATATACTCCATCACATAATCGTTAGAATTAAGTTGAAAATTTCAACAAAATAGGAAAAGTATATTATTTATATTTAATCGCTATATATTTAGAA
Organism: Bibio marci; assembly: GCA_910594885.2. Lineage (NCBI taxonomy): Eukaryota > Metazoa > Arthropoda > Insecta > Diptera > Bibionidae > Bibio > Bibio marci. Next base: position 95,488,607 of record OU343114.1, on the reverse strand, counting down.
TGTATCTGTGTCATTTCAATGTTTAAAAGATCACACCATATGTAAAATTATTTTTTTTGCCTCAATTTGCTCCGTAATTATTACACAATAATTTATAGCTGAACCAAAGAAACTTTCACATATAAATCGATAACTATTGTAAAAGACAAACGGTGGTATGAACAATGGTGATAAAAATACTTTTTGCATTTACTTGCAAACGTGAAAACGCATATAGTTATAATGTGTGTTTTCCGTAACATATATATTTAGTTGATATTTCAGCGTTGAATGTATTTAAGGTTATACAAATCGATTGAAATTATAAAGAAAAACATATGCGTTATACAGAATCGAGAAAAAATTTCTTCACGCAGTTGGTTTCACCTTATGGCTATAAAATACGAAAATAATACTATAAATCTCCGTTGTCTATTTCAGTTATGACAAACCTCAAAAAGACAAATTCTGTGCAGATGTTGAACCGCACGCTCAACTGCTAAGAATATATGAAATATTTCTATAAAATAGATAAATCAAATGCGGGTGTCGAAGACGATATAGTCCATACATTCGCAATGCATTCATATGGAATAGCCGCCACTGTCATTAATAATGCGTGTGATATATGATTTTTTTTTTATATTATCACGATAAATTTTACACTATAATTTTAATTATAATATAAATTTTAGTCTTATGAGAGAAAAAAAAAATGGTAATAAACAAGTCGGAATAAAAAAAAACCGAAATGTATTACATAAAATTATATAACATCAATTTTAAAATTTTGTTCACAACATTATCTTTCTCATTACATACACCTTTGCGCAAATGTATTTTTGGTATAAATAAACACAAGAAATATACAGAAATATAAACAATATTATTTTTATGATCAAAAATAAATAATAAATAGTTGAAGTAGGTACTCTATGGATACTATGATGGTATTTATCACCAAAAAAAAAAACTCAATCTTATCTAATAATAATATTTTGAAAAAAAAAATTATGTTATTGTTTGGTGGTTAAATATTGTAGAAAAAATGAAAAGGCAAGGAAGAAAAAGTAGTGAATAATTATATTTTAATGAGTTACATCTTTTTCCATTATATGATGATATTAAATGAATATAAAATGTAATAAAATCATATTATTATTTAAGAGCTATGCATAAAAAGAGGAAGAATTTAAAACGATTATTTTAGTAATTTAAATATAACTATTTTTGTTTATTAACCTCTGGTGTTGTGGTGATGAAATATGTAATTGCAAGTTATATATTAATAGTTAAAGTCAAAACATATAATACGAACAAAATAATTATAAAAACTATACACTTTAAATTATAACTAAATATAAAACAATTAAATATGTGAGGTGATTCGCTATGATATTAACCCATTATAGTGTATTTGTGGCGAAGCACGTAATAATAGCATTCAATTTAAAATATCACTGTATTTTTCTTATAACCAGACGTGACATTGTTAAAGTCTATCGTCTAAAATTACAATACTCAAACTGATTGATATTATTAGAGTCGATTTTGTGGATATCGTCTACGATCAATGTAGATAAATAGTTGATATATCGTCTTCATAAAACCACAAAAAAGTCGAATTTGTACATCAATTATTAATAACAATTATCACTAATTTTTCTATTAATATTTTTATAATTTAAATAGTGTTACAAGATTGTGTGGAACTATTATTTAATAACAATTAATGCAATAGAAATGCAACAAAATAAAGTATTATTAGATAATATTTATGTGATAAAAGTGATCCTCATTATCCATTACCAACCGTTAAATGTGATGATTTCAATAGAAACAATAATATTTATAATAAAACCTTTATTAATTTATAATAGGAACAAATTAATAATTATATTAATATCAAAACAGTATGTTTGACGACAATCATGGACTTCCATTATATCACCCCTATATGTTAAAGTTAAAGAAGTTTAAAATACATTTTCTTATAGTCATTACTTCAGAACCTCTACAATATATAACTGAGATACTAAAATGGGAATATGGAAAAAAAGCGTTTACGGTGTACGAAAATAAATCTGTAATTTTAAAGTCTATAACAACTATAGCATTATGAGATTTTATTTCTGCATTCGGATAAAACATGGTACTACTTCTTTTAAGTAATGGTACACATACCATAGGACTATTCATATGAATCTGCAATTTGTACTTGTATCAACACAGCACATTTCAAGTTTTTTTTTTACAATAACATAGTTTTTTATCTTAACTTTTTAAAAACTGAAAAGTTTTGCACCAGAAAATTTGTGGATTTCGTTAGGTTTTTATTTTTTTTTTGCAAAGAAAAATACATCTGCCGCTCATAAAATGCTTGGTAAAGGATATGGTGAACATCCAAAGACAATGATATGAGTGCGGTTTCAATGATTCTGGCGATGAAAAGTGGGCTTATTTTGAGAATTCTAAAGGCAAAAAATCATAGATTACACCAGGTCAACGAGCAACATCGAATGCAATACCAAATCGATTGGGAAAAAAGAGAATGCTACCGACACCAAATGATTAATTTAGACCATGCTTTGTTCGAAAAACGATCCGAAATAGCCCACAAGACACGTAAGGGTAATTTTTCTTTATATGATAACTCATCGTCATACAAAGCAAATCCGATTGCGGATACATTCAAATCGTTAGTTTTCGATTTGTTATCCCATCCACCATATTCAATAGACTTTGTTCCTTCCGATTACTATTCTACTTTGAAAAATGAGGAAAATTTCCCGTGGAAAAATATGTGGAATATTATATAAAAAGATATATTGGAATTGGTCCAAAGCATATCCATAGATTTTCCACATAATATTGTAGTTTTATATTTAGGTCAATTGAAATCTATGGATTGTCTACATATAATACTCACTCTTTTTAATTTATTTTCATAATTTTTAAGACAACCAGCAACTATCAAACCGATATATATTTCCTATGAATTTTGTAAGGATTTTATCCGTGGCTTTTTTGTTCGTGTTTGTTACAAAAAAAAATTTATAATCGATGAATTTTTGCCATCTTTCAGCATCTTCAATACGTGCTCATTGAACTTCTGGTTTATCGATAAAAAAACTGAATCAAACCGCGATTTGGCATCATCGTCAAAAGAAAATTTATTCTTCTAATAAGGACAATTCACTTACTTGCCAAAATACATAAAAGATCCAAAGATATTTTTGTCAAAATCCGTGGATCTGCGCACAAAAAATATGAATATAAATTCTATGGATATTCTGTGAAATAATAGCAACGAGAAATAAATCTAAGGAAAATCCGTAGAAATTATCATCCAAGGACATTCTTTTTAAACATCCATGGACAGGGTTGCACTCATCATATAAAATTCCAGCGGACATCTGTAAAACATCCATAGATATTTCCTCGGAATAAAACTACGGACTACTACATATAATGCGTAAATTTTACGGACAAACTACGGACTGTGTTACTAGGGTGATAATGTACTGTATTGACAATAAGGATACCGAAATAAATTCTTAGGACCACACATCTCTAAAATACAAATTGTTAGATTTACAATTAGGATTATATCCATCGAAAAGCATACCGCTCTTTGTAGAATTACACTGCACTTGTGGACACCCCTATGTTCATCGCATGAAACAGGAAACAATATTATACTTATATTTATTTAAAAATTCTGCAGTTAAACATAATTTATTTAAACAAATTATATAATTTTTTTATTTTTTTATATATATTGCAGCCTATAAATATTTGTAATTGTTTAAACATTTTTCACTTGTTAGTTTAATTTGTAAGTAAAAAATTAAAAAAATTATAATGTAAATTATTTTTTATTTAATTATTATATTATTTATATTTTTATTTAATGTTGATTAAAAACAATATTTTTTGAAGGTTTTGAAGTTTTCAAATTCAAATTAAAATCTTTTGTTATATTATTACAAATTATTATTATATTATTATTGGAATTGGAATAATAAATAAATGGAGTACATATTATATTTTATACATTCATTCATTCACATATATTTTTTTAATATTACAATACATATAGTATTTTCTATACACATTGGCAATATTTTTATAACCATTACTAAAACATATCAAATCCACTTACTTGTTGTTGTTTTAACACAGCATGAATTCATTGAATATACATAAATAAATAAATAAGATGATGGGAAAGATGCAAAATAATTAGCTGGCTGGTGTGTATACGTAGTACAAAGAAAGAATTTTTATGTTAAGAAATAGTAAAGAAGCTTTATTTGTATTTTCTTTCAATATTATCTATCGCACTGATTGGTTTAATTGTATAATAAATAAATATGGTTAATTATTATTTCCGGGAATATATATGTTTAACACTTTTTTTTTTTTAAAATTTATATTTATCTTATATTTTTTTCTCACTCTCCTCCCCCCCCCGCTAATCGCTGTGCAATATTATGTAAAATTAAACAATAAAAAAACACTATACATAAAGCAAAATAATAACATAAATTTACTAAAAGAAAAAAACACAATATTAAAAAAATTAAAAAAGCACATCAAATTTTAATAAAACAAAACCAAAAAAATAAGTAATACACAAATAACTAACAACGGTCTAACTACATCCATATGAAAAACTGAACTGAATTGAATTATACAACAAAAAAATAACAAAACTTAAAACAATCATTTTTATGGATGGAATGGGAAAGCATTTGTATTTTTTTTTTTATGTTATGTTACATGTGTACTCCATTCCATTCCATTCCACAAAGAATATTATATGATGTGTATATAGATTTTATGTGGAAGTCATCGAGCAGCATATGTACGACGACCACGACGACCACGACGGCGACGACGACGACGAGTAATAATAATACAAAATAGTTAACTTTGTGTATAGATTAATAAAAAAATAAAAAATAAAACAAAAAAAAAGTAGTCGGCAGGCAGGTTAAGTATAAAGTTAGGTAAAGTTGTTATGAATAGTGTACCTGTTTAGTTTAAAAATTATTGTATTATATGGAGGAGGTATACAAGAAATTAGTAACTATTATACGGAAAAATATTATAAATATAAAAGATGAAAAAGAAATTTCTACACAGTGGCGTTCATTTAAAAATGTATTCATAAAATTACGCGATTGAATTGAAACTAACAATTTAAGAGTAATAATAATAGATTTGTGACTTATTTATTTTGAAATTTTATTTTACATGACATTTCAAATAATTAATCTATAATAAAATCGGCTAACTGCATTTCGGTAACATCAAATGGAAAACATTTATTAATAATATAATTTCCAAAGAAATTCTAATATTTATAGTAGTATAATTTTTTCCTTATATATTTAAAAATTTATATCTAACCACAAGTTCTATATCATATACAAATTGTTGTTATAATTAATTAATTACTATATAATTTTACATAATATAGAGACAGACTCATAAGAGTTTTGTGTTATATATTATTTTATAATTAATATATTATTTATATATGCAAAAATAAATTTCTTGCGTATACATAATATTGTTGTAGTGGTTTTTTATTTATATATATCACCACATTACATATCGTAGTACATTACAATATATTAAATGTATACGAACAACATTGAAATTTAAGTCAAGTGCATGATGCGAAAAATATAATAGTCATAATAATATTATAAAATAAAAATATTATGGATAGGAGAAAATAGAGTTTAATTGATATGCAACAATTACACATTTAACAAATCGTTTTAAAGACATATCACTTAAATAAATATATTTTAAATTATATATTTATGCCATAGTAACAGTGTCCGTAGTTTGTCCGTAAAATGTCCGCATTATATGTAGTAGTTTCAATGCGAGGAAATATCTATGGATTTTTTACGGAAGTCCGCTGAAATTTTATATGATGATTGCAATCCTGTCCATGGATTTTTATAAAAAATGTCTTTGGATTATCCGCTACGGATTCTCCTTAGAATTATCTCTTGTTGTTATTATTCCACAGAATATCCATAGAATTTTAGAATTTATATTCATATATTGTTGGTGAGCAGATCCACCGATTTTGACAAAAATTCATCGATTGTGCATTTTTTGTTGTTGTAATAAACAAGAACAAAAAAACCGCCGATAAAACCCATGAAAAGTCTTACAAAATTCCAAGAAAATATATAGATTTGAATTGGTGGTATTGTTTTAAAAATTATAAAAATAAATTAAAAAGGGGTGAGGATTATATCTATAGATAAGCGAAATATACAAAATTTGAACCACTGTCTTGGTGAAATAAATTATGAATACAATTGAACATATTATGCTGACAATCGAAAAATTTCAATTGACCTAAACAAAATACTATTATATTAAGTGGAAAATCTATGGACATTCTTTGGACAAATTCCAATATATATTTTGCAAATATGTGAATTTTTTCCACGAAAATTTCCTCATTTTTTAAAGTACCGACAAATTATTACTAGGGTAACCACAAATATAAGTAATTATAAGGTTTTTTATTATAAATATATAGTTTATAGTTCGCTTTAGCAGCCTCTATAATTAATCGAATTTTTAATTGTTACCGAATCTGCATTGAAGTTTTTTTTTAACTAATTAGTCACAATGCCACAAATAAATGTTATATCATCAGCACAATAAAAACATTATTATAATTTAACTATTGTCTGTAATAAAACAAATTTATGATGTATATTTAATGTTTTATTAAAAAGATCATTCATCAAAATATAAAGTCTTATGGACTGAATCTCATCACCTAAAAAATTCGTTAAAACGAAAGAATTAAAAAATTATTGTTTCATTTATTTCTAAAATAATATATAGCAATGAGAAACCTAATATTAATTTATAATTATAATTCAGAGACATCCAAATTATACGAAAACACAGAAAAAAGACATAACAATGTGCGAGGTCTATTTGTGGCTTCAATCAAATATAAGCACCTTCCTGGTCATGGTTATAGATAACATGCTGACAATCAATATACCTCTATGCTCTATAAAAATTAAACTGCACATTTACTGGATAGAATAGTGGATACATCTAATTTAATGAATTTATTAGTTGACTGTGGCAATCCTTTACTCGATATTATAATCGATTGTTGATGAGAAATTATTCAAAGATCTGTGGTTATTACATTTGAAGAAACTCCTATTTTTAATGAATAATGTTAATCGCGTAGTCCAGGCAGCAGTTAATAAACAAGAAGACAATAATTACGAAAATTATATTTAATTGAACAACAAAGATGCTGCTAAAAAATCGTAACAATAAAGAAGGTAGTAAATAATCAGTAAGTGTCACAAATTATTTCTATTCTCCTTCGATATAATAAAGGTGCGACTCTTTCAAATGTTATAAAAAATGTATGCAATTTATTAAGAAATTATCTATTTTTAATGAGTTAATATTGTAATTGTATTAAGACATTTTCCTAAACTAATTGTACGCGTGGAATTGATGATCCCATTGATGAATTGATGATGATAACCACATTTTATTATTTTAATAGACCTTACAAGGATATTTTTAGAAAATTTTCTATGCTATATCGATTATATGAAAGAGAATTAAGCTGGTATTTGAGTAGAATTTGTGTTTCAAGGATTAAGGACATTTAATGAATTTTACAAGGATATTTTTTGAAATTATGGTACTTAAAACATGAACGTGAAACAAAATTAAATAAGGATTCGAGTTTGATGGATTATGGATATTTTTAGGACCTTATTAATATAATTTTTAATTCTTGACATGCGATTATCACTCACCGAAATTGACGAATTGAGTAGAATTGATGTTTGTAGAAAATCAATATAACACAACAGTATAAACTTTACAAGATTTGAATTTATGTATGCTATACAATTTCAAGTAATTATTGTCTGTATAGTTATGTGACATATCTGTCACATATTTATATCAGAGAATTAAAGAAGAAATTGTATGGAACTTAAGTTTTAAGGATCAAAAAAGGTATTTCAAGCAGTATCTATAATAATGTGTACAGAATATATAAAATGTTAAGTGTTTTACAGTTGAGATTTACATATTTTAAATTTTTAAATTATTGTTTAACAATTACACCCATACTCTCTCTAAAATATGATAATATAAATAAATAGATAAAGGTATTTTATATATCCATTTTAAGCGGATTGTATATATGTTATTTTATTTTTACTTAATTGTAATATTATTCCGTATATTTATACCACTATTCCCCTATATATCATATATATATTCATCATATCGTATACATACCAGCAGGTTATATACCCTCTTCTTTGAACAGGTGACGCGGTTGAGTCATCGTCCGAAATTATTGAACCATTAATTTTTCTAATACAAATACATAAATTATATGAATGAATATACATTATTTGTAGTTATAACATTCATAGATAAATTTAACAGCATTTTATAGTATACATTATCAGAAAAAACAATATTGAATATTATTTTTTAAACAAATCTATCTCGGAGAGTATTTTTCTATTGTTTAGAAGTTTCCCATACATTAATTTTATAACCATATTTTCAACTAATTAAAATTAATAGAAGGAATTCCAGCTTTTAAAGGGTAAAAATATTATTCTTTCATTTCATTATAATGAATTAAATATATAAATATTCTATATATATATGCACACAGTATGGCAATTACTGTTTAAGACTGGTATACAATTCGATCCATGTGTGATAAGTCGCGAGCTTCTAATACCGGATAACAGTCAAAAGTTTTGCTTGCATTTGTTAAACTAACTCAGACACGATACAACGCAGTGCATAATAAAAGTAAAAAAATTTTCATTTTTGATTTTATTAAGATCGGAGCAAAAAGTTTGGTAGTTGGTAAAATTCCAATGAAAGATACCTGAATTGAAAAAGTGCATGCATCGCACTGAGAATGATAACAGAGTCTTTACACATAATCATCGAAACGATTTGAATAATCCTGAATGCAGATATTTGATTAAAAGCACTTAGCATTTGTATTCAACTATTTCGTAAAAAATAAGTAGAAATTGAAGGCGGTGCTTTGGAAGCATTTCAACAATGTGAACTGAAATATATAGGAATTCGAATTATTATTAAAATGTTGTAATAAGTGTATTGAGTAAAAAATTAAAACAAATATTAATATAACTTGTTCCCATATTTCATTTTACACATCCAGTCACATAAATTCTTTGACACACTGTGTGTAAAGTGTATACATTTTATTGAATTTATTCATTTACTTTATACTTTATGCATCAGTTCATAACAATTTGATTCATTCATATTCATAATATTAAAAAATAATTTACATATGTATGTGTATTATTATTATTATTATTATTATTATTATTATTATTATTATTAAATTAATATCAGAGTGTTGTCAACAATTTCTATTCCAACGAAACGAACAAAGTATTCCAGCAAATGGATGTAAAATTTAAATTTCAGATTACGTTTTTTCAGCATACAGACACTCCACCAGTTGTACACTTTTCTTTCATCCTTTTATACCTTCACTTAATACATATAAAACAGTGGACAATTGTATGATGGTTTCAAATATCCAATCACGTGAAAATTAATTTATTAATTTTAAAGACGCGAGGAGATTATCTATTATTACGTTACGAAGTTAAAAATAAAAAGACAGATTTCTTGTGAATCACGGGGTAAATAATCTATAAATAATATTATTTTGAATTATTCAAAGATTGAAGGTTAAAACAACACAATAATTATTATAATTAAAAAAACAGGTTATAAGAAGTACTGTGGCGTTTTAACGTAAATAATATTTGCAAAAATTTACTAATTTACTATTAAAAATAATGCAATGTTTTTGTGTTAAATGTTAATTGATATATAATTTAATTAATTTGTTATAAGTGTACAAATTAATTCGGTGACTTTTCGTTTAAACAAATTTATTATTTTAGTTTTTTTTCCCTTAATATTATCAAAAACTTTGGAACAACTCTAAAGCGCTTCTCCCTTAAAAAAAAAGCGATGATGCATCAATAGCATTGCATAGCTTATCATACAACAGGTGATTTGAAACCTAAACATGTCGGTTCTGTGAATAGGAGTGAAAAATTTCATATATACAAATGCAACATTAATTAAGTTACGGAAATAGAATTATCCATTTTATTATATATTCATATCACTCGTTATTCCGCACTTTGTCTACATCAACATCGAATAATCAATTTTGTACATTAAAGCACCTAATTAATTTGTATACTAGAAAATAACCTTTTGATATGTTATTTAAAAATCAACAATAATTTTGTATTTATATTTATATTCTGAAATTGAAAATGATTTTATGTATTCATATTCGGAATTCAGATCAACAACAGACTTAATCAGTAAAAGACGTGTTATTTATAAAATTAGTGGTGTAAAAAATATGAAAAATATATTAATATTTTATTCGATTTTATTTTTATCATTGTGGCAATGGAAAAGTGTTCACTTAATTGGATGTGAAGGTATACACGAGTTTTTCTTACATTTTTTATTAATAAATTGATAGTGGTTTAAGGGAAATCTTTAATAAATCTTATTTAAGTGCGTCTTTAACGTGAAAAAGGGTTAAAAAAATTAAAAAAACTATAATTTGTCAATCAATTTTATCGAATTTTGTTATAAAATTTCAAATAAATTCCGTAGAAACTATTATTTATTATTAACAAAATATATTTTATAATATTAGTAGAAATAATCGATTTTGAAATATTTTCAGATTTTCAAAATGTCACAAATGCAGAAAAAGAAGCTGTAATGCATTTCAGAGGAAAATGTAATGAGACAACTAAATTTTCATTTAATGTTAAAAATAGTAGCAAAATATTTAGTAAAAATTTGAAGTAAATTTATTTTTATATTTTTTGTTCTTTAAAAGGGTATCGGAAAGAAATCGATAGCTTATCAAAACTCAATCTATACAGTGTGCGGGTGAGGGTGTGTTATTATCAATAATCTCTTTGAACTGATTCCATTTCGATGGAATATCCGATATAAACTTTTGATAATAGTGGTACGTTTGTAATTCGAACATAAACCTGATCCGAATTGAAGAACACATGATACCATCTCTTTACAATGCAATTATATGTATAAATCTTTCCGCTACTCTACTCCTAACATTAAATAAATTATATACAAAATATATAAAATTACACAACAAAACAATTTTTATTATTAGTAAATGCCTTTGTGGCGAAAATTTGAAGTTAACCGTTCTCATTATTGAGAATGGTAATTTTGATGAACTGGATTTTATAAAAGGATTGAATGATTTAAAATTAATATTTATAAATAATGGCCATATCAAAAATGTAAGTATTAACATTCTTTTTTGTATTTAAAATTATAGTGCGTATAATTGTTTAATAAAATAAAAGAGTCCTTTGTGCTAATTGAAAGAATCAATATAGGATATTTTTAATTTCTAATTTTATAGATTGAATCATTAAGGGACGCATCAAATAATCTAAAATATATAGATTTACAAAGAAATGAAATAGAATCACTATCAGCAAATACTTTTGCAAACACTATCGCTGCTGGTACTCATGATTCAGTATTGGAATCACTTAATTTACAACACAATAAAATTAGTTCTATTGATCAACAGGCTTTTGCGAATTTAAATATGCTGATGACATTAAATATGAATGACAATAAAATAACAAATCTTCGTGACAGTAAAACATTTAAAGATTTAATAAATTTAAGAATTTTAAATTTAAATACTAATGAAATCAGTGGTATTATAAATCCGAACATATTTGAAAATCTTAATGAATTGGTTACTTTAAATTTAGGAAACAATAAACTAGTAAATTTTATATTTTATTAATTAATATAATATAAAAACTATAAAATATTAATTAATCTTAATAAATTCGATATTTTTGGATTATTTTTTTTTAGGATGAATTTAATGTTACAATACCGAATAGTTTGAAAGATTTAAGATTACATGACAATTTCTTAAAATTATTTTATGGTTTGAAATTTATTGAACCAGAACAAAAGTCATCGTTATTAACTTGTATTCTTAGTGTTAACGAAATTACCGATATCTATCCGAAAGCATTTTCTGGTTTAACAGCGCTTAAGGAATTATATTTATTTAGCAATAAACTAACCGAATTGGATCCGCAATTATTTGATGATTTAAATAGTTTAACTATTTTATATTTACATAACAATAAATTAAATAGTTTATCATCTGGAATATTTAAGAAACTTAACCATTTACAAGAATTACGAATTGATAACAATGAAATAAAATCAATTGATGGCAGTATTTTCGGTGATCAGAAATTTAACGAAATGAGAAATTTTATGATTAGTAATAATCAATTAACCTCAATCGATTCAAAATTATTTAAAAATATTGGAAAACTTAATACATTGTATTTGGCAAACAATAATATTAACACATTTGATGAGAAAATATTATTAATACCAGAACTTGAACGGTTATACATTGGCGGTAATAATGTAACCGATTTTGTTCAACAATTACCACGACCCGATAAATTATATATAGAATGAATTTCATTACTTCAACTTCAGCACGCAGGAACAACAATTTTACTGCAAATTTCTTAATAATTTGGAAATTTTGAAATTATAAATGTTTAATAATTAATATTATATGTAATTTTTCTGTAATTAAATAAATGCCAATTTTATCATCTATTGATTGCAGCATAAATTATTTGTCTGGTATATTTTAAGTTTGCCCGCACGTAAACCATATGCCGTCATGTTCAATAGTATAAGAGATTAACTGGAAAAGATGTTAAGGTAACCTCACAAGGTATCCAAATTGGATTTAGTGCAGGATTGAACTGCTCAATACAATATAGAATTTAGAATTAATATTTGAAAGAGGCGTACAGAACGCAGAAGGAGTAAAAAAAGTTATTTTTGCTAAACTTCCGTAACTTTGGCAGCTGAAATATAATAATAAATTGAAAATAAGTTATACTGAAATTGTGTTTCATGACCATAACAATAATTTCTAAAAATTAATTGGCCATGGTTTCGTATCCATAATATATTTAATAACTGAAATTTATTTATTATATATTTTTATGATTGTGGGTTTGTATAGTCTGTCTGAATAGGTGTGAATTGGTCATTTTATTTCAAACTATGAATTTATTCCAGTAGTATAGCTGTCGCTTAATATTAACGCATCATTTTAAAAAGTAAAAATTCGAAAATGGTGCAGTGATTACATTTTTTATTTTGAATGGATTAATGGAAACTGCAAAGGTAATTAATTTTTCGAAATTATATTATTATGTCCATTAAAGCAGCTACAATTTTCCCGATTCAATACTTATTATTGTAGTTATTGGATTGAAAAGTTATATACATTTTCACATAATGTTATGTTTTTTTACACCTTCTGCCTCTACTTTAAATATAAATTCTGGCGATATATGAGTCGAAATCGAATCAGACCAATGTCTCTCGTCATAACCAGCACCTGTTTGAAGGTAAACCCGAATATATCCTTTTCTTTGTGTAAATAAATTACACATTGTAGAACATCAACTCCAATCACAGTGTTAAAAATAACTCTGAATACGGGCGTCAGTGGATCATAAAAAATATATACAATAGAATTATAATAAAAATACAGACAGGCTTCAATCAATACTGGGTGGGGAGGACACTAACCAATAAACCTGTTTATCCTATTTGTTTTTGTTTACATAAATTTGTTTTTAATTATGCAATAAAATAATATATTCTACAAAGTTATTTTCATCTCTTTAGTATTCTAGTTATTATAGTTATTTTCATTTCCTAAATTATCTTGTAGTATTTTAAATTAAATAAAATAAAATAATGAAAATATTATTAAAATTCTATTATTATTTATTAATAGTTTTATTAAATGTTGATTATCAAAGTGTTTGGTGTAAGATGGCACGGGCTACATGCGTACATTTATCATCAATAAATGTTGAATGTAAACATTTTACTACAATGCAACAATTAAATTTAGAATACAAATCCTTTTGGAAAATTGTACACATTATAAATGATGATGTTTTAAAAGCATATTTTAATGTTGATAGTAAGTACTATATTATTTGTAATACGCGGAAGAATAAAAAGGTGTTTATAGATTTTATTATTTATTTTATAATTAATTAATATTATTAAAAATATTCCATATTATATGTTATTATAGAAAATTTAAATCAATTGCCAACAATTCAACAATTTTATTTAAATAATGCTGGTAAATTAAAGATATCTGAATATGGATTTCAAGATTTTGTCGGATTAGAATTGTTAGATTTGTCAAATGGTAAATTAACAGAGATCAATGGCAATTGGTTTGGCGAGAATAATTTTATCAATGAATTATATTTAACAAATAATTCAATAACAACATTGTCACGCAGAAATTTTCATAGTTTAGAAAAATTACAGATTTTAAGTTTACAACGAAATAATATTACTACCATTGAAATTGATACATTCACTGATCTGCATTCATTGCAAACATTACAGTTAAGTAATAATAAAATTAAAAATATAAAATTTGCAAGAAATGTGAATACATTACACTCATTAGATGTTAATAACAATGAAATCTCAACTGTAAGTATAAGTACTTTTAAAAAATATTTAAATTTAGATTATTTTTTCACTTTTAATTAATATACGCAAACGCTCTGTTGGAAAAATAATGAATTAAGAATAAAACAAAATCTGTGTTTCCGATTCTTCTGGAAATGAAAAAACAGTATTGTTTTGATAGCAATTTCTATTTCCATAAATCTTATTGAATATTTTTTGTTTTCACGAAATCAAGTATTTTTTTGGATGGTCTCTTTTCGGTCGTCTTAGTATAATCATTTCAATGAGTACGCAACTTGTGTTTTTTCAATAAACAATTGTCACCACAAACGATTTTAAACATTTCGGTAAAATTTTTTCCGAATTTCAAAACAAAATTTCAAAATTTAATGTGTTGATAATTCTAAATCTTATTTAAATCTTAATTAACAATTAATTATTTAATTTATTTATGTTATGTGAGAACAAATTAAATGAATTTACTATTTAATAATACAAGTGCATTTTAAGCTTTAGCAGTTTTATATGAAACTCGATATATTTATTTATTTATTCTAAAAATTCATTTCCTGTTTTTCTTATTATTAACTTATTAAGAAGAAACACATAAAACTAATGCGAAAAATGTATAAGCTCATCTTTATCTCGGCCATGAGAACATCGACTGTTAAATGGGGCTAAAAGTATATGAAATTAATTAATTAAATCGTGTTTAATATTCTTAATATATGCATAAAAAATATATTTAGTTTAGTATAAAATTGGATTTCGAATAACAAGAACGAGTTTTAATAATATATTTCATCATATTTAAATTAAATAGTATTTTTCCAATGTTCAATGACCCCTATGAAATTACTCATTTTTACGCTTTGTATTAACTTGAAAAAATGTTTTACACATGGTTAGATATATTTTTGCGGAACAGTAACCCAGTGAAATTAAATTAAATATAATTTTACGTTTATATTACGTCCACCAGCTGAGATCAAGTTCAAATAATATAAACCATTGTACCGAGATCCGTATAGTCATTTATACCGAACATACTCATCATTAGGGATTGAATACGCTGTAATAATGCGACAAATATAGCTACGAACAAATTCACATATTATTCATATAAGATATATTTAATTATTTATTACTTTATTTATTTTTTCGTCAGATTGACAGTGAAACAATGAGCGGTTTAAAAAATTTAGAAATATTAATGTTAGAATCAAATTTGTTAAAAAGTATAGATAGTAAATATTTTACCGGATGGGTTGATGAAAATAAATTTAAAATAAAACAATTAGCAATGGGAAATAATCAAATTGTAAATATAAATTTATTTGCATTTTCTGGTTTAATAAATTTAAAAGTGTTATCGCTAAACAATAATAAAATAAATAAAATATTACCACAATCACTAAACGATTTGGAAACAATCGAAGAGTTAAATTTAAATGGTAATGCATTACTGGTAATAAATGGTAATATTTTTGGTGATACTGTATTTAAAAATTTAAAAAAAATGTCATTAAATTATAATCAAATCACAAAAATTGATCCAGATGCATTTCGAAATTCCCCGAATATTGTTTCATTACAATTTAAATTTAATAAAATTGTAAGTAAATTTTTGTATTGTTATATTTCTCTTACATTATTAATTTATTGAAATTGATTAAAAAATATTTTAAAATAATAATTGGTTTTTGTAGCTGGACATTTGTTCGATAAATTATCCTACACAACTGTTTGAACTGGATGCAAATAATAATTTAATACGTGAATTAAAAGATAATTGTTTTGTCGGAGCTCCAAAAATTACACATATTTCATTAAAAAATAATTTAATGAATGCAATTCAACCGAATGCATTTAATGGTTTATATTATTTAACAACATTAAAACTGGCCAATAATCGAATAAAAGATATACAACCGATTACATTTATACATTTAAATAATTTAGAAACATTAGATTTAGCAAATAATAACATAGAGGACTTATTACCGGGAACATTTAATGGACTTACACGATTATTAAATTTAAATTTACGTGGAAATTCGTTAACATCGTTAAATGGTTATATGTTTGGTGACACCGATTTATATTCATTACGTAATCTATTAATAAATAATAATGATATTACGGATATTGATGCAAATACATTTAAACGTACACCTAATATTAACCATTTAGATCTATCATCAAATAAAATTATGCATTTTCAAGAAACATTATTTTATCCGATACCAGAATTACATTTTCTTGATATAAGTTTTAATTTAATTAATAATTTACCATCGGAATTATTCGCTAAAACATATGGTTTAAATACATTAATTATCAATAATAATCGATTATCATATTTAAAAGATTTTCAAGATTATATACAATATATAGATAGTATTAAAATTGAAGGTAATCCATGGCAATGTCCATGTTTGGAAGAAATGTTTTCGTATTTAACAAATTCCGATGTACCATTTAAAGATAATGAAAATTCATATTTTAAAGGTAAATCACCAATTTGTATTGTTACCGGTAATGAAAATTGTATCAATGACGATAATGTTATTGACGCTAATTTAATACAAAATTATAATAAACGTATTCAATAACAAAACATTGGCTATGGATCTGTAGCTGGGAATAAATTATATAATTTAAATATTTATATATTTATAATTATATAGCAATATATATTTAAGAATGTTTATAACGAGCGAAGCAAAGAATGATGCTTCACCAAAATGTTGTTTTGTTATTTTTCTGTTTGATAGTGACACTCTCTCAGCGCACATGGAAAGCTTTTCCATAAATTAATTTAATGTTTCTTGTAGGGGTGTGGTGTTTGTTGTTTGACCGCGATGCAATTTATAATTTTAAATATTTACTGGAAGAATTTGCAGATCGCATGTGATATAATAAAATAAAATAAAATAGAATAAAGTTATTAATAAATTAAAATTATTGTAAATATGAAATATAGAAATGTTCTTTCCATTTTTAATTTGTTGTAAAATAAATCATTTTTGTTTAGGTTTTTTTACGCATAAACACACACGAATACATTTCAAATTAGTGCTTTTATATACTATACTGAGAGCAACTACAAATGCAAATATTTAAAATAATAATAATAATAATTAAATAAACATGGTGATTCACAAGTGATTATTTAATTATATCATTTTAACAACATCGAATCACTAAATTCTATAAGTGCTTACAATTTGGCGTACGACGTTGTCCAAAATTAACGCAGCATTTGGTTTTTAAACTTTTTGTGGAGGTGTTTGCTTTTTAAGAAGCATTTCAATGCAACCGACAAGTCCTATATACATGGTTGAATCACCCTGTATGCATTGTATAAGATATTTGTTTACTCTGTTCAATACAGAAAAAATATTAATATTATAAAACTCATCTCTGAAATTTAGATGTGATTTGAAATATTTGTGGCAATTGAATTTTTAATTAAATAAATTCCTTACACTAATACCACCGAATAATAATAAATATTTCAAAAGATTAGTTCTCATTGTATGAACAAAATCAAGTGGATAAAGACCAAGCGAGAGACAAGGTAAAAAGTGTATTTATTTTTTGAAATGTAATGAAGCTTTTTTTCACGAAAATGTTCGTATAATAAACATAAAATATGCAAAAAAAAATGTGCTTTCTCTACTTTTTTTTTGCTTGTAATTTAATAAAACGCTATTATATTTCAAACATTAAGTCAATGTATATTTATAGTCTGCACAATTTTTATAATGTTCTGAGATTTTGCAAACGAAACATATACAATATATTTTAAAAAATATAATATTCTAATAAAAACAGTTTTCTTTGTGTGCCAATCGAAAATTATGGGAAAAATAATAATTTTTTCAGTTTCGCTGATACTTTTGTGGAACGTTAATATTGTTCATTTAATTGATTGTGGAGGTAAGTTATTTTTGATTTTATTCTTTTATTTCTACTATGTGATGATATTTTTATATTAAGATTTCGAATAGATTCACGTATTTTTAAACGTATTTTAGAGAAAAATAATATTTGTATTTAATTAACATGTAATTGTGTTTAAAAAATTATACACTCAATTCTATAAATTGTATACGTTTTCTTAAATATAAATTTATATAAGATTTGATTAAATGTCAAGGTCAAAGGTGCAATACACAAACATTTAAATTTGATTATGTGAATAATAAATTTGTTGTATAATACAATAAGAAAAAATTGAACTGGTTTTGTGTCGGTTATTCTATTTCTAAGCAGTAATATAAAATATATAATTTTATTTTCATACTAAAGAGAGGGAAGTAATGTATGAATAAATATTTAAAGACGTTTTAAATTTAAATTATACACCATCTGTCTCAAAAATTTCCGAACTTTCAGAGCTAATACGATCTAATATTATGTTTTGTTTTAAAACATTGGAAAAATATTTTGCGAGATTTTTGAAATGATAAAAATGGTATGGTATGGTGATGATTGTGTACTAATTATGAGTGGCGTAATCGTTTCAAAAATGGTCATGAAGACATTTGGTTATGATGAAAGAAGTGAAAGGCCAAAGTCGGCGATTGCTGAAAATGAGAATATTGTGATAATTCGAATTGGTATCTTGCTTCTGATAAAGCACCTTCAAATCATTAATTGTTACCGATTTTCTGACCAAAAGCATTCACCATATAAAATTGATTTGACTGACTGCGACTATATTTTCTATAAGGCAAAAAAGATGGAAAGCATTTTGCTGATGTAAATTCAATTTATAAAATGCTTGTAACGATGCCACTATAATATAATAAACTAATGGTTTAAGCGTTTTGACTTATAAACAATGGAATATCATGAAATTTTAACACAACATCAGTTAAAAATGTGTCATTTTAATCACCAATATTACACCACATAGATGTCATCTCTGGTTTATTATAGATATTAAGAAATGTTCAAGACAGAGTGTATATAATATAAATATTTCATATGTATTTGTATTGTATATTAGTAAGATGTAGTATATATTTACTTACGAATTCGGCAACTGCAATTGGAAATATCTATCATTAATTAAACATATATTCTTTCATTTATGTTTATCGGCTATTGTTATTTTCCACACTTAACTGTTGCAGAGAGAAATAAAAAACATTTTCTGTAATTATTAGCGCGTATATCAAAATAAGATTTCCATGCAAGAATAAAATAGTTTTCTGTTGTTGTGTTCAATAACTAAAAAATAGAATAAAATAAATCAAAATTATTAACAGCGTGGTAAAAGGAAAGGGCAATTTAAAATATGAAATAAGTGTAAAAATTAGTAAGTAAATGCATAAAATTCACTTAATATTAACAAATAATTTGCCCATTGCGATGCGACTTCGGCAGAGATAGAAATAACACATTTAGTGCGGTGAGCTTTGTTTGAAATTACCTTTTATGGACCCTTCTGCCATCAAATAGTTGATAAAATATGATGTTGCAAATATTCTATTTTTCGGAGTATTCGTCGTGTATGATATTACATTGTCCTGAAATTTTTAACTTAACCTTTTGGTTAGAATTAATACAATTAAATTTTCAAAACTATTGCCTGCATCCACCTAATTTCCACTCCTATAAATACCTTTAATTTATTTCTAATCAATGTAATATCACCATCCCATAACAGCTTAGTTAATTTGCTTGAACTTTTCAACTTAATTATTTTATAAGAAGATATTTTAAGATAAGACATTTTTATTTTTCTGCAACCAATTTAATTTTATTTCAATTCAGTGATTATCTTCGAAATGGAAAATCGCAAATGAATGTATCTCAATGTTTATGTTTAAATTAATCGGGATTAAATCATCAAATTTCTGATATTCGTATATATTTTGTCTTACATATATTCCTAATTATAATTAATTAGTATCTAAATATTTAATTGAAATTTAAAATATGTGTACACTATTTATATATTTTCAGATTACTTTCAATTAAGCAATGTGTCCGCCGCCGAATCAATTACTTATACAGGCACCTGTAATAAAAATTATAATTTTTCATTTAATCTTAATAAATCAAAGTTATCAACAATAGCTAGCGAAAATTTTAAGTAAAATATTTAAACATTTATTGTTGCAATGTTACATATTTATCTTAACTCAAATTTTATGTTCTCTAATAATATAGTGGATGTATGTGTCCAACATCTTATAATATAACATCACTTAAAATTGATAATGACAATTTGGATAATTTAGATTTTTTAACAGAACTCAATAATTTAAAAGATTTACGTATATATAATTCCAGTATAACAAATGTAAGATAAAGAGAGAGATTAATTTATAATTAATAACTAAAAAATAGTATATTTAATAATTTTAATATCTTTTGGTACACAAATATAGATAAAAAATTTGGCAATAAATACAATTAGCAATAGTTTGGAATCATTTGAATTTGTTAACAATAGTATAACGAATTTTAATGGAAACGACGAAATTAATAATGAATATATTTATGAAAAATTAATTTCTTTTGTATTTATTGATAGTAATTTAGTTGTTATCGATGTGGACACATTTAAGACGACGCCAAACATAGAGAGTGTAGATTTAACCAATAATAAAATTGTAAGTATTAAAAAGTAAACATTAGGTGAATTGAATTAAACGTTGGCTATGTCATCGGCGTATATTTCATCAAATGGAGGTGTTTTATTAATAACTAAATATATATTGATGAATAAAATTAAATTAAATTACGTCAAATCATTTTTTTCACAAAATTTTATTAATTAATATTAAAATTATAGGTTCAATTTAATGTAACACTGCCGAAAAATTTATTGATATTAAATTTAAATCAAAATAAAATAAAAATTTTATATAATCAACAATTTATTGGATCCGATAAATTAGAACAACTTCATCTAAATAATAATGAAATTATTGAAATTTATCCAAAAGCATTTTCTGGTTTAAATAAATTATTTTATTTGGATATTTCTTACAATCAACTTACCGAATTAAATGCGGAAATATTTTCGGATTTAACAAATTTAATTACATTAAATTTAAATAATAATAAACTTATGAATTTACCAACGGGAATTTTTAAAAAACTTAGTAATCTAATGAGTTTGGAAGTAAAAAATAATGAATTAAAATCTATGGATGAAACAATTTTTGGTGATGTAAAACTTGAAGATTTTTCAAATTTAGACATCCGAAATAATCATTTGACATCAATCAGCTTTGAATTATTTAAAAATATGCCAAATATTTTAAATATATATTTAACAAACAATGAAATTAATTTATTTGATGAAAAAATTATTACATCATTACCAGAACTTCGTGTTTTATATATTGGCGGTAATAATGTAACCGATTTTGTTATACAATTACCGAAGCCACAAATTTTAAGTATTTATACGACCACAGAATAAACGACAATAACAATTTATATAAAATGCTATAAAAATAAATAATAATTCCATATTATAATTTTGTTGTGGTATTTATTTTAACACATTGCTATTTATAACGTAAGGAAAACTGCAAATATACACAAAATTCACACGGAAAAATCCTAATAAGATTTTAAGCCTCATTCTAAACTGAAATAAGTTCTTAAAGTCGTATTGAAAAATCTGAAAAATGTTTAATTGTTAGTAAATAAAATCATATGTAAGTCAGACTAGATCATCGTTTTGCAGTACAGATTCCCTCGCTGAGCATAGTTTTATTGCCATCACTCAGAAACTTTTTCGCTTTACTGTTTCTTCAGAAATTGTGATAACATTTTGTTTGTGTTAGGATCGATGGAAGAAAACCAATCCTAATAAGTTTTTGATAATCTTCCCATATATAATAAGACGCTTTTGACATTTTAATCAAAAATTCATCATTTGGTATTAATGGTTTACTTAATTGGAAGATATTATGCAACATGGGGTTCACATGGTATATATTTCGCATATGCATACAGCGGAGTTTGTAATTCCACACATTAAATCATTAATTAAATCTGCTAAGAATAAGCAAGGTGTTTATTTGAACAGTTCATGATTTCTTTTGGGCCAACTCCAGACTCAATTTTGAACTTCTTTGGTGTAAAATGTGAGCTAAGTGATTGTTAATTGTTGTGTTCAGGAATGTTACACTTTCAAATTATCCCCTTCAAAAGACATCACACTCCATCAGCACTAAATTATGAAAAAAAAATAGTTGTGTATTTGCTTATATTAAATTCGAAAAAGCGCTTAGTTGGACCTACGGCTACGTTACTGCAGTGGCCTCTTTACATTTATTTCTTACTTAAATAATGTTTTGCTAAACATCATTTTGGTGAAACATCATTCTTTCGAAGGGTAATTTTAAAGGCCATAATAAAACCACATTTTCAAAACAAAATTAAATTATTGTTTTGTTATACGCATATATGGTATACTTTTAAAAGCGTAGTTATATTTACAGGTACAGGTACATTTACCTGTTTACTGGAAATTTGTTTACATCAGACTACACTTTTTTTTCTTTATTATTATTAAAATCTTGTTTATTCTTTACAATAAAAATATAATAAATATTAATAAGAAATAAATACACTATCTGTCCGAACAAATAACCGGAAAATATGACTTTTGAAAGAACAAAAAACCAACATTACATATTCTTTTAAAATTTGTAAAAATGTTACATAAAGTTTCGATGTTGAGTGGTAATTGTTTTAGAGTGGCGTGGGAGCGACAATGACAAAAACGGCAGACAAGATGTGGATGATGATGAACGTTAAGTGCTACTATAAATAACAAATTGCCGAATGAAAGATATTTTAAAAGTACTTGATTTTGTGCAAGTGGGTAAGAAATCTTCGGTGTAATTCATAAAAATGGAACAGTTAGCGATTATTGTACGATGGATTTCATTGATTTATTTTTACTAAAAATTTGCTTCAACATTCACAGAGTCTTATTCATAACCCATTTAGTTTTTCATTTTCTATTAACTAAACTCGGTTTGCATTTAAATAGTCAACAAATCGATATTCTCTGTTGACATTCGAATCGGATGCCCTTTTAATTCACCCGCACATCGATGTATATTAATTTGAATGAGACTATTTCAAATAAATAAAATTATTTTTGTAAAACAATAAATTAATCGAATACTTTTCTCCTAATCCATTCCGGTTATTTTTCGGACAGAGGGTGCAGATACTTGTTTTTGTTTATAAAAACATTGTATTTTATTTTTATTATATTACATACTAAAAATAAATACAAAGTTATTTTCATCTCTCCCATTATTGGACAATAAATTAAGTATTATAGTTTGATGTTTTTATTTTAAAAAAGTTATTATTAAATAATTTCAATAATAAAGTTTTATAAATTAAATTAAATAAATAAATAAAATAAAATAAAATAAAATAAAATAAAATAAAATAAAATAAATATATTAAAATAATGAAATCATTAACATCATTAATTTTTTGTTATTTATTAATATATTTATTTAATGGTAAAAGTGTTTCGTGTTCACGGGCATCATGCAAACGTTTATCATCAATAAAAGTTGAATGTAAAAATGTTAATACAATACAACAGTTAAATTCAGCCTATAAATTATATTGGAAAATTGTACATATTATGAATGATAATGTTCCAAAAGCATATTTTATGGTTTCAGGTAAGTAAATTGTGTTATATCTTGTACCAAAAGACGGAATAACAAGTACACATCATTTAAAATTATATAAATTTAAATTACAATATAGAAAATACAAATCAATTTACAACAATTCAGGAGTTACATTTAAATAATGTTGGTAAATTAACGATATCTGAATATGGATTTCAAGATTTTATCGGCCTAGAAATGTTAGATCTGTCAAATGGACAACTAACAGAAATCGATGGCAATTGGTTTGCCGAGAATAATTTTATTAAAACTTTAATTGCATCAAATAATGGAATAACAAAATTGGCACGCAGAATTTTTTATAGTTTAGAAAATTTACAGATTTTAAGTTTTCAACGAAATAATATAAATTTTATTGAAATTGATACATTCACCGATTTACAATCATTGCAAATATTAGATTTAAGTAATAATCAAATTAAAAATATAAAATTTGCAAGATATTTGATAACATTACAGTCATTGGATGTTAACAACAATGAAATATCAATTGTAAGTACCGACAAATACTTTATTAACATAAAATATATTTTAATATCATTTCATTATACAAAAAGTTGTTATTATATGAATTTATTTTGATTGTATGCGTAATATGTGACTATTTCGTTTCATGAGATTTCATTCTAATTATCAATAAAATATATAATTATATTCATATAAAAACATCCAATACAATTAAATGTGTCGATATAAGAGTTGATATCGAAACAAAATATTTTCATACATTTTTGTTTGTAGATAAAATAAGATATTTTGATAATTTATAATAAATTCAAGAGTATTTTTTTCTTGCCATGGTCAAAAAGAAACAAAGAACACGAATTCCTATTAAAATTATATATGAAATAACCATAATAAAATTGTTCTCATACATATAAAATTAATAATAATTGAAGCAAAACACTGGCCACTGCTTTATTATTTTACAAAAAAAAAATATTATAAGTGATAATTGGGTTTTTATACATTATAACAAGAACGGGTTTTAATAAATATAGATACTACGCATACACGAATGTATTAGTTTTCGATTGGATCGGATTTTCCTAGTTAGTATTACTCATTTTTGTATTTTAAACTTTATTTTGAAAATATATTTTTACGCAACAAAAGTGCACATTAAAATGTAGCTTAAAATTATACATGTGGGGAGGAGACTTTTCACGACAAAACTTACATTGTTACAAGGGATTTCGAGCGGAATACTAAAAGACAATAAAATTACATTGAAATCTTATGCAGGATGTCGTCCAAGTATAGGTTCAATCGAGGTTACCACGCATTTGTTTTCTATCTTCTTTTTATATCGTTGATTGAAATATTCTTGAATTTTTTTATGCATTTATTTCATATTGAAATTCTCGTTCTTTCTTCTGTTACCATTCAACAGGTTATACGCGATACGTAACCACAGCCATCTTAGTCTATTGATGTAGATTGTTTTGTTAATATATAGTTTCCCGGCGTACGACCTATCTATCAATAACATTTTTCACATTAACCAACGATCCCAAATATATACGGTAACAAAATTATAGAATTCAATAGTAACAGAATTACACCTCGAATTCCTGATGTATATGTTTTGTTTTGTCTGCACTTAACGATCTATAGCCTCCTTGTTTAATGATTCTAATTGTTTCTAGTCGGACCTTTTTATGTGAATGCTGGGTATGTGCTAGGTACAGACATAGAGTGTTTAAGGAATAAATTATATATATTAATTTACAAATAATGTATCAGAATTGTTTCGGATTTAATATCAGAATCGAAGACTAACTTGTGGATCTTTCATAATCATTTTTAAATCTATTAATTTATGTATTTATTTTTTCGCCAGATTGAAAGTGAAACAATGAGCGGTTTAAAAAATTTAGAAATATTAATGTTAGAATCGAATTTATTAAAAACAATAGAAAGTAAATATTTTGCCGGATGGGTTGATGATAATAAATTTAAAATAAAACAATTAGCAATGGGAAATAATCAAATTATGGATATCAATTTATTTGCATTTTCTGGTTTAATAAATTTAAAAGTGTTATCGCTAAACAATAATAAAATAAATAAAATACTGCCACAATCACTTAAGGATTTGGAAACAATTGAAGAGTTAAATTTAAATGGTAATGCATTATTTGCAATCAATGATAATATTTTTGGTGACACAGTATTAAATAATTTAAAAAGATTTTCATTGATTAATAATCAAATCACACAAATTGATCCAGATACATTTCGAAATACACCGAATATTGTTTCGTTACAGTTTAAATTTAATAAAATTGTAAGTAAATTTTTGTATTATTAATTTATTGAATAATAAATATTTTAATAAAATCTTCTTTTTTTGTTTATAGCTGGACATATGTTCGATAAATTTTCCTACAAAACTTTTTGAAATCGATGCAAACAATAATTTAATACGTGAATTAATGGACGATTGTTTTCTTATGGCACCCAAAATTACACATATTTCATTAAAAAATAATTTAATGAATGAAATTCAACCGAATGCATTTAATGGTTTACATTATTTAGCAACATTAAAACTGGCCAATAATCGAATAAAAGATATACATCCGACTACATTTATACAATTAAATAATTTAGAAACATTAGATTTGGCAAATAATAACATAGAGGAATTGTTACCGGGAACATTTAATGGACTTACACGATTATTAAATTTAGATTTGTGTGGGAATTCGTTAACATCGTTAAATGGTTATATGTTTGGCGACATCAATTTATATTCATTACGTAATCTATTAATAAATAATAATGATATTATGCATATTGATGCAAATACATTTGTACATACTCCAAGTGTTAATCATTTAGAACTATCATCTAATAAAATTATGCGTTTCCAAGAAAAAGTATTTTATCCGATACCCGAATTAAATTATCTTGATATAAGTTATAATTTAATTAATTATTTACCGGCAACATTATTTTCTAAAACATATGGTTTATACACATTTATGATCAATAATAATCGATTATCGTATTTAAAAGGTTTTCAAAAATATTTTGAACACATGGAAACTATTAAAGTTGAAGGTAATCCATGGCAATGTCCATGTTTGGAAGAAATGTTTTCGTATTTAACAAATTCCGATGTGCCATTTAAAAATATTGCGAATTCATTTTTTAAAGGTAAAGCACCGATTTGTATTATAACAGGAACTGAAAATTGTATTAATGAGAATAATGTTATTGATGCTAATTTAATACGAAATTATAATAAAAGGATTCAATAAAATTATTGACTTATTTAACTTATTAAAAATTATTTATTTTGCATACATGTGTGGGGCTGGTAGTATGCTACCAATATTCCGCACATAATTTTTGTGTTTGCATCAATAAAATGTTATTAATAATCTTTTGTAAAATATAAGAAAAATAAGTTGATTGTGATGCAAAACAATAATATATGAAGAAATAATATTTTAAATTCAATTCTTATCAAATTAACTAGTACTCACGACGTACTATGACTATACACAAACAGTACATGCACTCTACATTCAATTACATAATTATAATTGCCCATATCCATATAATCGATTTAGCTTATAACGTCGGAAAAGGAGTATAGAACCTAGAACTTATTTTGCTTTTTTTTGCGGAAAAATTAACAGTCTAGTGTAGTACATCTAGCGAAAATGTATAATATCACATTCATTTAGTTTGATTTATGGTCAAACATATAGCTCTCATACAAGATGTTGGAATATCCTCAGGAAATTTTCACTGCTGTACAATTTAAATGAAAAATTATCAACATGTCCATATTATGTTTAGAATGGCACAACATTATAAGATTGTTTTCTAACGAGAATCTCGTATATATAATTGCGGCGGTAACACCAAAATAATATCAAACTATTTTAATCATAGATTTGGTTACTCAAATTAGGTTCAAACCATGCTCAGACAGTTTCACTATGCAAACTATTTGAACAGCCGTAGAAATACGTTAATTGTTTGGTAATAAAGTAAAACTATTAAATGATTATAGTTTTGTAGTAGTGCAAAAATTAGCGTAAAATGTAAATCACGCTTTTTTTATGTGCCATTAATTTGTTATTTAATATATTATCTTGTAATTTTATTATATAATTAAGCAGAATATTGATAGCAGTGACTGCTGTGTTCTGAATTATTACAATATTTATTAAATAAATTAATTTCATCTTCTTTAAAAATGGTTTTATTTGGTAATGGTGATAGATATTCAGCACATGTAAATTTATTGTTATTTCTTCTTAAATTTTGGATAATATTATTCCAAATGTTCCAATAAAACTATAGATAAAAATATTTATAAATTTTATTAATTTTGAAATAATTTATAATGACATGAACTTTTAGCTGTTGTTAAATAGTATTGAAAACCATAGAATATAGATTTCAAAAAAATTACATTACATACATTTTTCCTCAAAAATCCACCAAATTCAAAATAACGTTGTTGTTTTGTACAATATGAAATTTGTAAAATTTTCATTAATTTAAATTCCATACATTCGATTGATATTAAATTTAATGGTAAAATACTAATTAATTCTAATGTATCAATTTCTGGATCTAAACGATATGAATTTAAATTGTAATTTAATAATTTTATTTTACAATTCATTTTATCATTGGCCACAATAAATTTTAATGGTGTTATAGCCAATTGAACTTGTCGAATACCCTTATTATTACAATTTTTTACATTATCATTTGAAATTTCTGCAAATGTACTTTCAACTAAAACTGTATCATCAAAATCTTTGTATTCATCTAATAGTAATTTTTGTATTCGATTCATTGTTGTTACGAATAAAATACCGAATTCTTAAAATCAATTTTTTGACACAATCACAAAATTTTTATGTTTGACTGCACAACAATATTTTTATATAATTATTTATTTTAATAAATTGAAAAGAATGCTTTTGTTATATGAAAATAATTTCATTATTAACGAATTAGGAAATTATTTAGGCAATAATGAAAAGACTAAATTATTTGGAAAATATACGTTCACTCACACCGCATATACCAGCAATAGGACAAATTTTCACAATCAGTACACACATAGTATTTCTCAGCTAGTGGAATAATAAAATTACTGCGATAAGATGTTAAAAGAATTAACACAGTTAGGTATTAAGAACATAAAATATACCTATATGAATATAGTGCTGTACTAAGAATCAGCCATTTCCCGGCACAACATATGGGCGCAAATAATTCTCATTTCATAAACAGGATAAGATTTGATCACGATTGCTGGGACAAACAGCAAACATATCAGTGGAATGCAAAGTATCGAATTCAAAAACCTTATTCAAAACCTATTTGAATGGTATGGTACAGGGCTATAGGATAAGTCATTCAAATATTAATATTCTAGAAAGATATTGAGTTTAAGGTAATAAGACCCATAGTATAGTAAATGCACCATTTTATGAGCGTATAACAACAGAATAAGAAGTGATATTAACAAATGCTCTGTGAAAGAGATGAACAAAAAATACTACCATAAAGATTACGAAATAACCAAACCAAACGCATACCATACACTATTTGATTCAAAGGGTCAAGGAATATTGAAATGGCAAAAGTATTTGCGGAGTAAGTAACCCATAATAATCATCAAAATAAATGGATTAAATAACAATAGGGAAACGACTCAATGGAAACTTTTTCTTCTAAGTTAAGCGCGATACTTAAACATTTATTTCTATGAAGATGCAACAAAAATAAACCGAAAATAAATAAATTATTAAATTTTTATATTTTCAATACAAATATAAATTTAGGCGAAACATCTAACGCATAGTTGTTATGAGATTGTTGTGTCGCGGCGTAATTTTATCCATATTATTGTCGATTAATGGTGTAGTTGTATTAAAAATATCACTAATAATAAAACATGCAAATTATTTAAAATTTATGAGTTTATTTACATTTTTAAAGAAAAAGTGAAAGTGTTTTATAAAACCGAATGGGAAAAAAAAAATTTAAATAAAAAATAATATAATCATTTTGGCATTACTGACTGTGTGTACTGTAAAAAAAAGACAAGGAATAATTGGTATTATTTAATTTAATTTTCTATATACAAATTTCTTGGTCAAAACAAAATTAATTCTTCTTCATTTCCATTATTAATATAGTTCAGTGGCGGTGATACATGTGGCAACCTTTAATGTTGTAACCATTATTAAAATATTTCTTCGGAGGATATCGTATCAGACCACTATTTGGGTTGCTTTGAGTCCCTTTATATATATGGGCTATTTGGGTTCCTTTGATCCAATTTATATATATGGGCTATACGGGTTGATTACTTAGAAGTGTGCTAGGACAGGATAAACGGTAACGACTCAATAAGATCAATCGATGGGTATGTATTCACATATCTAATAAAGGACTAGAAATTGATTAGAGAGAGCATTTGATTTGTTGGTGCCACAGTGGCGTATATTTGTATCGATATAGAGCTGAAAACAGTGGAAATTAGTGTTACTACCATATTCAGAAAATTCGCAACTTAGCGTTATAGTCACTTTCGTTTTTTCATTGATCATATAGAGTCCAAACACTTAAAATTACATTTGTCTTGAATTTGTGTATCAGCATCTGTTTTTTTCTTATTTTTATTAATCTCACAATTTTTACTTGTAATATCACTTTCAGATTTTATAGTTCTATTATTTCGTTACCTATAGCACATATAAAACTGGAGTTACTTTCTTGACGGATTGTCCAATTTTTCTACTGTTTTCTGCTTCTAAATATTTATTGTACTACTGAAAACAATTTTGTAAATTCATTTGTTACAAAAAAACGCAATGAAATTATTAAGGGTGGAATATTTTTATAAATAATTTCAATAGCAAAATATTTCTTTCATCATAAATATAGATTTCGTTACGTGTAATTATTATTTTTTAGTGTGATAAAGATCGTTTCCTTGTGTAAATAGCACATTACCAGGACCATTGTACTTATAAATTAATAATAATAATAATATAAGGTTGTCAACTATCTCCCTTCCGCCTTTTTGCTCTTTATTCAATGCTTTATAAAAAGTGTTACAGTAATCGGATTTAGTTCAAATATGCGCCGTTTTGTTCGATAATCTGTTTCCATCTAGACTGCAACTTCATAATACCTCCCTCGTAGAAGCCCCCCTCCTTATTTGCGAAGAACTCGGACAGCCACTTTTCACAAGCCTCTTTTGAGATCAACTTTACACCACCAAGGGCGTTCGCCATGGACAGGAACAGGTGGTAATCACTTGGCGCTATGTCCGGGCTATATGGTGGATGCGATAAAACCTCCCATCCGAGCTCCCGTAGCTTCTGACGAGTCATCAACGAAGTGTGTGGTCTGGCGTTGTCCTGGTGGAACACTACACCCTTCCTTTTGGCCAATTCTGGACGCTTCTGGTCGATCGCCTGCTTCAAGCGGTCCAGTTGTTCGCAGTAGATGGTAGAATTAAGCGTCTGGCCATATGGGAGCAGCTCATAGTGGATGATTCCCTTCCAATCCCACCAAACACACAGCAAAACCTTCCTGGCCGTCAATCCCGGCTTGGCCACTGTTTGGGACGATTCACCGGCCTGCGACCACGACCGTTTTCGCTTGATATTGTCGTATGTGATCCATTTTTCGTCGCCAGTCACCATCCGCTTCAAGAATGGGTCGAGTTCGTTCCGTTTCAGCAGCATTTCGCAAATGGAAATTCGGTCCATTAGATTTTTCACTGTTAATTCATGTGGCACCCAAACATCAAGCTTTTTTTTGTATCCAGCCTTCTGCAGATGGTTTAAAATGGTTTGGTGACTAACTCCCATCTCCTGGGCGATGTCACGAGATGCCACATGCCGGTCTAACTCGATGTATTCCATGATTTGATCGGTATTTGTCGTCACAGGTCTTCCGCCGGCTGGCTTATCCATGGTGTCGTTTTCACCGGCTCTGAATCGTCGAAACCATTCCTCCGCGGTTCGAAGTGATAGAGTACCATCCCCCAAAACACCATTAATCTCACGGAACGTTTCTCTAGCGGATTTGCCTTTAACGAAGGAAAACTTTAAAATAGCGCGAATTTCGACGTTAGTGAACTCCATGTTTACACGTCTATAACTGTTGAACGCAATATCCAAACTAATCATACATAGCGTCGTTTTGTTTGTTATGTCAAGAGCTTTCAAATTATGTACAGTGTTGCCAGATACGAGCTCTGTAGCGCTTTGTACATAACCGCGAAATTAAAAAGACAAAAAGGCGGAAGGGAGATATTTGACAACCTTATAATATAGGCGGTACGCACCACCACTGGTCATCATTACACATATTTATCGATCAATTAATATATAAATATTTTTTATTTTTTTTTTCATATTACAAATTACATATATTCGGTTTGAAACCGCATTAAGTATACAAAAATTATGAAATAATTACGACTCAGGTACATAAAAATAAAAATATAACTTGTTTTTTCACCTTCTACTTTACCACTTTACCACTAAAATTATTGCACATACACATACTAAATTCAGTGCGCTGAGTGTACCTACCTATAACTTTAAAATTTAAACAATTTACCGTGTCTATATATGCAACAGCTAACAAATGTAAACGTGTGGTCAAGGTAAACATTCATATTCATTTTGTGATTAGACATTGTAGTGTACGCACACACACACAATAAAGCGAGTAATAATAATTGACTAGTAAAATTTATAAAAAAAATATGTTTTATCGAAAATATATAGAAATCGAAATTTTATTATTATTATTATTATTAAGTGTAAATAAAATATTTTGTGGTCCAATATTACAATCAAATGAAATAGATAACAATAACAAAAATAATACTAATAATGATGATCAAACTGGAAGTGCATCAATATCATTATCATCATCCGCATCCGCATCATCATCGATTATAGAAAGTAAAAGTGATGCGTCTGTTACAGATTTAAAGGTAGGTGCAAATTTTATTAAATACATAATATGAACAAAAATTATTATATAATAAATTTCTTTTTTTTTTGTTAATAATAAGTCGGGTATTTTTAGTGGACCAATTTTGACACGAGAAAGTGCACAATTAGAAACGGAAGGTATACCATCAAAAATTTTATCCATCTATGATAATAGTCAACAAAAAGTTCAAGATTTTTTCAATGTAATAATAAAAATTTGATTTATAATATATAAATTTCAATCTCATCCAATCTGGGAATAATTTAAAATAATTAATTTTTTTATTATACTTTATTTATACAGCCACTTCCAATTGTTGACACAATAAATGAAGAGGAAAAATATGGTAATACAGGTGATAAATTTTTACCATTTGGTAAATTGGTTGTAAATAGTTATGAAGGACTATCAAATTTTGTAAATAAATTAATTGGTGTAAGTGTATTTAATTTTATGTTTATTGTATTAGAGCGGGACGTTTTTTTGTTTTCGATCACGTGTTCGTGTGATGTTTCATTCAAAAAATGTAGTGCCCAAAAAGGAAGTCAGTGTAAATGGTACCGATCCTAAACGCTTTCTATTTGCATTCTATGTATAAGCATCGTTAGTTCTTAACCAAAAATACATATAGCCGTGAAATGACTGTTAATATTATATTATATTTTACAGTGACCTTACATCCACCCACCAATCAATAACAATTGTATGAACACCGTTATTTCCTAATATTAACTATTTTAGAAAGTTGAAATGCTGGTTATTATATAATCTCAATTATGATACAGTTGTACTAATTTGGTTCAAACACTACTATTCACATATAAGTGACACAAATTAAATATGTTGCAATTTTTCTGCAAATATATAAATGCAATTAATATAGTTCCTAAATACTGTGTGGGATGGAAGTAATGTGTTCACCGTTATTTCAAGGATATAAATAAATCATTTCCAGAAATAACCCGTGGAACACTAGACGCGAAAATTAAAATATATACAATTTCTCTTAAATTGGATTTTTAGCATTATCTAATTAGTCGTGGCTGATTTTTAAATAAGAAACAGCTTCGACTGATTAGACGATACTGAACATTCAGCTTTATTAAATCTTAGCAGCATATTCCTTAGATAGTCCAGATCGTTGCCAGCTATTTATTGGACAAGCTAAAAAAATTCATATATATACACGGATTTTGTATTCTTCATACGTTCGTTGGATATTTCGTTCCCATTTGGACATCGCTGATGATATCCATGCAAGACAAACTAAAAAGCGGCTGTAAAGACATCACAAAGAAATTTATAGATTGTAGCACATGGACATTGCATGGATATCATATATGCGCTGGTCTGTATTTCTTACGATAAATTATGATTATTACAAAGCAAAATGATTAGTTACTGTTTGAATTTCCAAAAATAATTGACAACAAGTGGTTTCAGAAAAATTATGCCAAAGGCCAAATTTCTGTGCGCCTACCATAACCCAATCGATTTATTCAAAACTAAATTCAACATAATTTACCGATGATAAATAGAGCTGTGAATTGGTCCCTAACCAAATTATGTTGAAAAAAAGTGGTCAGAAGTTGAAGGAATCGAATGCACTTGCTGTCAATAGTTTTATTTTAAATTTTTTTTTGTAAACGAGTGTTTTATTTGCTGATATTTTATGATATTTTTGAATTTTATGCAGTTAAAATTACAAAATTTAAGAATTAAACGGTAATAATTGATTTCCATGTTTCCAATTGTAAAAAGTAGCTGCAGTGCCCCATTTGAATTCAGTGTGACATTTCGATAACTTTACAATGTTAAAGTAATCGATTAGGGGAGGCAGCAATCCAGTAAAATATTGATTCATGTAGAAAATACTGTAGAAACGTCTCTGACGAGCGTTATATGAAACGTAAAAATGAGTAATATGATTTTTTTCTTATTTAAATTTTTATATTTCAGACACCTGTTGAAGTTGCAAAACAGTTTTCTAGAGGTATTACTGATCAATTAAATCATATTGGTGGTAAAATTGTTGGATTAGCTTAAATTTTCAATGTAAAATTTAGGCATATAACATAATTTTGTTTTTATATAAATTTAATGTTTGTTACGTTGGTATTTATAAATTTGTACATAATAGATTTATGGTAGATTTAGATAAAATAAGTGAAATATATAATTTAATTTAATATTGTTGAAATTGAAAAATAAAGTATTTATGTTTATTTTTATACTTGTAATTTACTCATAGATTTTGTCAGCTATGAAATTTCGTTATTGTTACTGGTACCACAAAATATTTCTTCATTTGGTGAAGCGTTTCACACCACTAAGCATCACATTGTTAATTATTTGCTTGTTAGATTATAAACCAAATCCACCACCGGCGAGACCACATCGACGACTTCACTTCATGTACTAAATTGAATTCTGAGATTTTCGGTAAACTTTTTCAAACGAGTTTTGTTTTTATTATCCGCAAAGGTTATCGCATATGTCAATAAATAACAGAGATGTGTTGTCGTTAGAAATCAGGTTAATATCATAAAACTGATTATATATTCATGACAGCATATTGTTTTAATAAATAATTTTTGGACAAATAATTGGGAGTTCACAGCGAAACTTTGTTGAACAGATACTGTGTAAATATAATCAATTTCACCAAATTTCATAAAAGAAATATTTACAATCTCAATTTAAAATAGAATAGTCTATTTTATATAACAATTTCAACATCGAATGGAAAGTCGATCAAATCTTATCTATTAAAAAAGTGTATATAAAATGATTATGACCATGTATTTTGTAACAAAATGAATAATTTACCAAAAAATATTTGCCTTCAAAAATATTTTGATAATATACAAAGTTTAAGAGCACTGTTTTCGAACTGTACGGCCCTGCTGAGTATAAACAAAATTCAAGTCTTCGTTTGCATATATCAAATGGCAAAAAATCAAACGAAAATAAAAAATAATGGGGATTTTTTTAATTGCTTTGCCTAAAAAAAAACAGATGAAATTAAATTAGTCATGTCATCGTCATAAAATACACGCTCACAAACACACACCGGGTGATACATACAATTAATTCTTTGTTTCTTTTCATTGTATCAGAATAGAATGGTCAAAATATTATACTTATTTTAATGCGAAAATATATATGCAAATTTATAAATTGATGTGTCATCTTGTGCTTTGAACATTTTATTTCATAACAAAAAACTGAAAATAAATCTATATATAAATACAAATTGATTTCTATGCACACCATACGCAGTCAAACTTTATCTCTTTCAGTTGTTGATTTTATATATTTATTTTAAAAATTAAGTGTATATTTTATCACAAAGTTAATTCAAATAAATAGAATTTCATATACGATTAATTGAATATGAAAAAAATTATTATTAAATTATTAATTATATTTAATATTGTACTATCAAATGCAGGTATATGATAAGTTTATTTTTATTAATAATTAAATTAAAAGTTCATCGTTAATACGGAAAGTGCTTATTTAAATTTTTACATAATATTTATTTTTTCTCTATGTAATAACAATAAAATAACCTAAACAAACAAAATAATATAAACTAACGCATATGTGCTGCAGCAACAACTACTAATGAATGTGATAATGTATCAATCATAAATCGTAATCGCTGGGGTGGCAAAGCAGCAGTTGAACTTGATTATCAATTATTACCAGTAAAATATGTTGTAATTAATCATACGGTAACAAATAAATGCACAACACGTTCAAAATGTTCCAAAATTGTGGCAAGTATTCAATCTTATCATATGGATACACTTCGTTGGCATGACATTGGTTATAAGTGAGTTTCCCTTTTTTTTTTTTTTTTTGATATTATACGAGTGCTAATTGATAATGACGGTAATAATAATTTAAGAAACAGTTTGTATTTATTTATGAAATTTTTAAATATTTCTTGTGTAAGGGAAGCAATAATTGTCTGTCAATGTATTCGCTATTATATTTGAAAATATATAAATTTTTTGATCTGTTACTTACTGGTGCTTGACATTAAAATCCAGTTGCGGTTTTAGCCTACCCCAACACGCTTCTCCAAACGCACCTATTTGCTGCCAATCCCAAAATTTAAGGATCCTTAATGTCACAGTTTACTGCACATCTAGCCTTTTTAATGTGTTAATAACCATCAGGTATATATAGTTGCAAAACCGATCACGGTTAGGTTAAAAGAATATAGCAATAGAGAAATTTTAGGCCAATCGCCGTATTTACCTGACATTGAAACATCAAATTACAATTTGTTCCGGTGGATGGAGTCAACCACTTACCCTGGCCAGTGCTTCAGATCACTTGACTGTATATTTCATTAATGGGACATTATGACTGGATCGCTTCAAAAGAAACAAGTTTCTTCCTCTATCGACGAACGTTGGCCAATGGTTGAATTTTGTAAAACAAGGATTTCCAGATAAATTTTTCATCAACAAATTTAAGTAACAATTACAGTTTTATTATATTTAATTTAATGGTAATAAAACAAATTTTTCGCATAGCGCGAACGTTTAAAAGTATAGTTTCATTTATTTGATATCCAATGGAAAACCGTTCCTCTGCAATAAAACATTTACACCTGCACAAAGAATGATTTTGGATGAGCGAACAAGTGGGTTTTAGGCAAGAAGTTACACTGTTATATTAATACATCTATGATCAAAACACACAACAGTGTAACATTAATTCAACTCAACACCATCGAATTTATTAAAGGCAATTCGAAAGACATCACAAAATTAAAAAATTAAGACAATATTTCGTTATCAAACAGCCCTCGTTTACTATTTCATAACCCTATATATTTTTCTTACTTGTATTTTGTATATGAACATATATAGCTTTTTAATAGGTAACGATGGAAATGTATACGAAGGTGTTGGATGGCATAAAATTGGTGCACACACAAGAGGTTATAATAGTAAATCAATTGGTATTGGATTCATTGGTGATTTTAGCGATGAACTGCCGACGGACAAAGCTCTAACAGCGGCTAAACAATTATTAAATTGTGGTGTACAATTAGGTGAATTAGATAAACGTTATAAATTATTGGGTGCACGTCAAATAAACCGATCAGAAAGTCCTGGTTTAGAATTATACAATGAAATACAAGAATGGGATAATTGGTCTGCAACAATATAGAAATTTAAGTTTTGTATATGTCAATATAATTTATGTATACAATTATGATTATAATTAAAAACAAAACAATTAAGAATTGTGTGACGTCAAATATATGGTTTTATTATTTATTTCCACTTCGATAGAAACATTTTCCATACAAGATAAGAATCTGTAAACCTAAAGATTTGGTTAAATTCTGTGATATATCTACCTCGTGCTCTTCCATTGATTTTCTTCCATCGTACATAATATTTAATTGTCATCATAAATGATTTGATTATATTTTGGAAATTTGTTATTTTTTGCTGTGAATTGGTAAAATGGAATGATGCGTGAAGAAGGTATCCGTTACAGGTTACAGGAAGTTAG
Source organism: Bibio marci (assembly GCA_910594885.2). Classification (NCBI taxonomy): domain Eukaryota; kingdom Metazoa; phylum Arthropoda; class Insecta; order Diptera; family Bibionidae; genus Bibio; species Bibio marci. The sequence goes on along the minus strand of OU343114.1, from coordinate 95,449,650 downwards.
AAGAAATGAAAATGTAGCATTTATCTATATTTATTACGAAATAATAAATTCTGTATAAAATAATATAAAAATATTTAAATTTGTTATTCGACAGTTGTCCAATGTGGCCAATTTTGTAATTCTTGATATAATTTTGCACCGGGACTTAATGTTTGTTTTAATTGTCGTGCACCATACAATTTATAAGTAATAAATAATTCATTTAAATTTATGGCACAATCAAGAAAATTTTTGGCTGCATCCAAAGCCGATTCGCTTGGTAATTCTTCGGAAAAATCACCAATAAATGCAATGCCCAGTGATCTATTATTATAATTTGGTGTATGTGTTCCGATTTTATGCCAACCAACACCTTCGTAAACATTTCCATCGTTGCCAATTAAAAAGCTTTAACCATAACAAAAACATAATTAATTTAAATTAAATGATGTGATTAAGAAGGTGCGTCCCATCGTAAGTGTGCAAGAAGGAATACAGTTTAAATTCTTTACCACAAAATTTGCAATCAATAATTGATGAGTTCAGTGACGTTCGAAGTTGTGTTCTGCATATCATAATGTTTGTATAGATACTTAATGGGGATGGATATTTACATTTTCATTAAATCTATATATTTTTTAGATTTTCCCTTTTATATGAAGATTTATGGCTTAAGTGTGTCGTTTTAGATTAAATATTAATATTAAACTTAGTGTTTTTATAACTGCTGTGATCAAAAAGTTCTATTTTATTTCCATCCTTAGAGTACCTACTACTTATTAAAAATTTTAAAATATGGAGTAGGTGATTTATCGGTGTCACCCAAGTAATAAGATCTCTGCCATTGCAGATAATTTCTACACAATTTTTGAATAGATGTTCTGGGATTTCTTCTGCAGATTTACGAAATCTGCATTCATCATTCGTGTCTAAACTTTATTTCTTAGTTGTTTTCTTAGTCTGCAGTGACCTAACCGTATTTTTGTTAGATTAATCTATTAATATTTAGGTAGATTAGAGAAGCATCCAAACATTATGATCACGGTGAGAAATGATATATTTGTCGATATAAACTTGAATGTCACACTGAAATCACTTCTGATTTTTGTTTGATAACTTCAAAACAAAGCCATTATTAATTGCGGCTAGTCAATTTTTGATTTGAAATGTTTTGTATAAATTGTAAATTGTATACCGTTTCCTTATTATTTTACACACCATCCACTGGACCACCTATTCTATTTAGGAAAATAATCAATATTATACATACTTATAACCAATATCATCCCATTTTTTTATATTCATATGATAATCTTGTATATTGTTTAAAATTTTTGAACATTTTGTTATCGTTGAACATTTCTGCGAAACTGTATGATTTATTATTACATATTTTACCGGAAATGTTTGATACACAACATATTTTGGTTCAACAGCATTCCATGTTGCACGTGAAATTATTGTTATATTATTTAAACATTCATGATTACTTTCTTGAAGTGCTATTTCATATTTAATTTAATAAATTATAGATAATTATTATGTATTTATAAATATAAATTTTTATAGTTTTAACCTCTTTGACTTATAATTAAATAATATACTTCAACAATAATAACAAATGTTTACTTACGATTACTTATACAAAAATGAATTACATTATTTAATATTATTAAAATTAATAAATGTCTCATCATAATTTAATAAAATAATAATTTAATAAAACTGTGCAAACACTCTTATGTTGGCAATACCAGCATTTATACTAAATTTTATAAAATATTATAATCGAAATATAGTCAAACGTCTTACAAAAAATAAATATCCCCATATGATTTTATAATTAAATAAAAAATCCCCCATTTATAGGAGATAATGTGGTAAATTGGATGTCTTAAATAAAATGTAATACTTAAAATATTCGTCAAATATCAATAAAATAGCTTGAAACTTCAATACATTAATTATTCCAACGTTTTTCCAATAATTCATTATCGCATAAGTGTGATTCCGAAAGGTTTGCGTAAAATATCTATTTACGTCTGCAATTGCTTCGTCATTTGATGCAAAACTTAGAATTTTTTCAAGTTTGGAAACTATAGTAATATAGTCAGAGGTATAGATAAATCTGGTAAATATGATGTGTGGATGTTCAAAAACTATTTGTACTTTAAAGCATTAAATTTTGGTATCTCCAAAACGCTTGTGTTTTCTTCATTTAATTAAGCATTTTGTGAGCAATTTTTGGCAACCAACTGATCCAAAATGTTACAATAATATTCGCCGTTTAATTGTTTTACCATTTTGAAAATAATCGATCAACAAAACACCTTTTGTAATATAGAAAAAAAATAAAAAAACTGTTGCCATAAGCCCTCCTCGATACACTTATTCTGACGCCACTTTAATTCATTGTTTTAACCGTGCTCTGTTATGGCTCTGGTGTATAGTGTTGCGAATTGGTGCATCAAAGTTTCACATCAACAATTATGAATTTTATATGCAAATATTTCATTTTTTCTTATATTTTTTATTTTTACGCATTCTAATATGCTTTTGACGTAATCAATTGTTAGCAAATGTGACGCACCCATTTTGCACAAATATTTTTTCATGTATAATTCTTCCAATTCCTTCGTTTGAGATGCCAATGCAACACAAGCAAATGGTATTTTATTAATCTCACTCACATTTCCGATTAAATGATAACCACTGCATCCAGTTTGAATCTGTGCACCAAACAATTACGCATGAACTTTTACAAAAATACATTTAATATACGCTTTCAATAACTAATCGCACAACATATTTGCACACTCCCCCACTAAACGCAACTTCCGCTTTAAAATAAATACATATTATATTTTATCTCGGCGATAATTTAATATTTAATGAAACAAATTAATGAATAATTATGGAAATATTTTTATAATATATTTTTATTTATTATTTATTTTTATTTATTTAATCAGCAATGGGTTTTCCCATTTAAATAAAATAATAAAAAAATTGTATACAAATTTTAAGATAAATCAGAAAAATGTGCTATATAATTTAACGTCTAAGAACAAGAATAGCATAGTTAAAAACGAGATCAAATCGATTTATTTAAATATAATACATTGTGAATTTTATAAGTATAAACTGGAAACCTGCCTTGTGTTCGAATTAATTTGAACAAAATATTATTTCGTATATAGTTTCTTTTTCGATTAATAGAAATTAACTACGCACCGGTTCACAAACGCGTTTTACTAGTATCGATACTATATACCATAAATTCAAATTCATCAAGTATCATGAATTAAAAAGTTTTAATAAAATACAGATAATGAATAGTCTCGAAGTGATTATCGGAATTAATTTTTTTTAAGTTATATATTGAACTTTTTCAAAATTTATTAATTGACTATAAAAAAATATAAAAAATCTCACACTGTGACATAAAAAGTTAATTGTCTCTGCAAAGTCAAATCATATACATTTACATAAACATATAGCAATAACATCAACATTATTCAACGTATAACAAAAATAATTAATTTTTTATTTGTGATTATATTTTATTTATAAATTTTATCGCTCTGATATTTTTCATTTCGTTTTTACTTCTTCAATTTAAGTTTAAATCTTTTTCACTTCACTTGTCAATATAAATTTTTAAGTCAGTATTTTTTTTTTCTGGCTTTAATTTGGTTTTAATTTTTTCTAACATTATAAATAATTCTAAAAAAATATGTTATATGAACAACAATCAACAATATTATTTATGTTATTTGTAATATTTTTTGCTGAAAACGTAACGGCTGGCCGAGTGACAAGTAAATTTTTAATTTAATTAAAACTTATTATGTAAATATAGGATCTATAAATAAATTATAAAGTGTATAGATAGAGCTTAGTTTTAACATGTGTGACGTGACACATGTGTGCGTACATAGAGATAGACTAATATATTTTCTAAACAAACAGCAGTAAAATATCAATAAATAGTCGGAAATGTTTATAATTTATTATCATTTATTTGTCTGTGCAAAATATCTCATTTTTAAAGAAATATTTTTGTCTATGTATATAGATTTCGGTATATATGAACTATTGGATAGCTACACAATACACATTAACGTGTTTTTCAATTGACCTTAAAAATTTGTTTGCATCATTTATTTAACTTATAATTTAATAATAGGAGAAACAACAACTACAAATTGCACATCATTTATAATTGCACGTAAGCGATGGGGTGCTAGATCAGCTACAAACATTGAATATCAAATAAAACCGGTAAAATATGTAATTATACATCACACAGTTACCGACAAATGTATGACAAAAAGAAATTGCGTACAAATTACTACAAATATTCAATCATTTCATATGGACACACTTGGATTTGATGATATTGGTTATAAGTAAGTATTTAAATATATATAAAATACAGGTGCTTAAACACCGATATGCATTTGTAAATCCAATCTATCTTTAATTATTGTATATAATTTAAATAGTAATTCATAAAATTTTGATTCTGCTGGAATGACATTCTAAACAGGGGTGTGATATAAAAATGTAAAAGAATCAATATCTAGAAGTTGTCTCCAAACTCTTCAATCAACCTGTTAGCAATATGAAACCGTTTATTGAGATATTGATGACAATTGTATAGATATGACTCACAGCACAGATAAATTTGAATTGTGGAGCAGTGCATCGGTATTTTGGTTTAAAATGGAATTTTCCATTAATTTTATAATCCCAATATAAATGCACATAAAAACATTTCAAGAAAATAAAATTGAGATTTGTCCTTTTTAGAATCTGATGGCTCCTAATTTTTTTTAAAAATATTATTTAAAAATTCATGAGTAATATGGTAAAATAGTTCAGGTTTCTTTATAGCATATTCTTGAAATCTGAAGTGGCTAATATTTTCTATAGGGAATTCATGCAAATTGTGTAAATGTAATCGGATACATTTTATTGCAGATTATCTAAAATAACAACTATTTGATAAACAATCTAAATTATTCAATATATAAATTTTGAGTTCAATCTTTCGCTTATTTCATGAATCTAACTTTTTTATTGTGAAGATATTCCTTTTAAAAGATTGAAACCACCATAAAACCAAAACCGCACGACCTAATTCAAGTACCACATAAGTCAAAGGACTCTTCCGTATATATCATCATATCATATCTTATAGACGTGTGCTGTTATCATCATATATGTGATGTGTAAAGGATCTGTTAAAAAAATATGAAAATAATTATTTATTTTTTTATTTGTTTTATAGTTTTTTAATTGGCGATAACGGAAAAGTTTACGAAGGTGTTGGATGGCATGCAGTTGGAGCACATACATATGGTTATAATCGAAAATCTATTGGTATTGCATTTATTGGTAATTTTTCTGATGAGTTACCGTCCGATGAAGCAATAAAAGCTGCTAAAAAATTACTAAATTGTGGTGTAGAATTAAACGAATTAAAAACAAATTACATTTTATTGGGTGGACGACAAATAATAGCAACCGAATCACCTGGTTTAGAATTATATAATGAAATTCAAGATTGGGATCATTGGTCATCGACTCCATAAAATTTGCGCTACATATAAGTGTTTAGTATGCATGGTGCACGGTGGCGAGTGGGAATTGCAATATATTATGTAACACAAGTTTTTATAATTTTATCATTATTTATAATTAGTTATGATAACAATTTATGTAATAATAATATATTAATAAATTGATAATTTGATACTAATTAAATTTAGTTCAAATCGATTCTAACAAATATTGATATAATAAATAAGTTAATCGATATAGACACTGCCGATAATGATCGAACAAAAAAATGTTGGTAGATTTAAGTTTCAATTTGGGTAAGAAAATTTTGAAAATACTCTTCCATATTTCATTAGCAAACTTTTATATCAACGTTGGCTAAGGACACACGATAATGTTAAGTTGCAGGGCGGTTACACTGTACCGACAATAAAAACATTGATGAAATACGAAGAAAATAAATTAAAATTAATGAAAATAAAAATCTAGTGCCACGACATTTACCACGAAAGAGAAATATGAATGCCAGTAACATTAAACAACCAAACAATACCATACATACAAAATACTTTTAGCAACACCTTGAGAGACCGATTAACGTTAGAGGACACAAAAATGGAAGAAACGCAAACAAATGGGATCATAAATCGAAGGGTACAAATTGGTTATTACTCGAAACTTTTACTAGAAACAGAAAACTAATAATTCAAAACGTTCTGTGTTCAAATGTCGCGAGAAAAGCAATTTTTATAAATTGTTTTGTTATAAAAAAAAGTATTTTCCTACAATAATTTTAAAAATAATCCTTTAAAAAATATTATTACAATAAAATTGTGTTCTATAAAAAAGTGTGTGATACAAAAATGTTATTAATCTAAAAATAAGAAATAAAAACATTTTTGTTCTGTTCATTCGTTTGGTTACCATGTGTCGAGAGATGGCTTAAGCCCATCCATCCACAAAAATATACAGTATAATCAGTGTAAGTTGTACGCGTATGTATACCACGCACAAACAATTTATGAAAAAACATTCAACAAATATGGTTCCAAAATTTTTGTGGTGATGCAGCCTCATATTATTCTTAAAATTTATCAAAAGCCATTTGAATAAATATTAATCAAAATAAGGACAAATAGTATATAGTGCATTTTTGTTAAAGCATACTTCCTGTATCAACATTTATAAAATCTCTGCAATATATAAATAATATGCAAATTAGTCCATTGATAACATAACGTAAGAGTAATATTATCATACACAACACGCACACAAACACACACACAGTCACACATAACATTAAAGATTATTAAAAAGTTAAAATATTAATTTAAGTTTAACATAAGACTATTATTATAATAGATATTCTAAGTTCAATAAAACATTTTGTTAACCATTACGTGGAGCGTGGACACTGGCACAGTGAATTGTCACGAATCCCAGTCGGGCTAATGAATATTTAAAGATGTTGTGGCGGTCATGTGTGTATAGAGCATTTTTTTAGTTTACACTTTTGCATCAACTGATGACAATTTGTATTTAATTTCTAACAAACCTATGGACAATGTGGTGTTCTTAACAATGTTATAAAATATTGGTTGTCAAAATAGAAAGTTTCATTTCATTAAATTAGAATGTTTCTCATGGTAAAAAGTTAATATTACTTTAAATCAATTTTTAAAATTTTGCTTTCAAATTTCTAATTGGTGTGAACCTCTGTGGGTGTTTACATATGCGTTGATCGAAAATAAAGAATTTATGAATGGTTTCAAAGCGATTATTGGACATTTGCTTAAGGTGTATTTTCTATTGAACTTTTAAAATCTATTAATAATTAATAAAACGCTGACTATAATATAAAAGCAAAACATTAAAAAAGCTCTAATACTGCGTGATATAAAAAGTTAATTTTTTTTTTGCAAACTCAAATCAAATTAATTCATTTACATACAAATCGCAATAACATCAACATTCAAATTCAAATAAAAATAAATTTAAATAAAAAACTATTCGCATTTACGATCACATTTTATTTATAAACTTCCACTTTTTTTTATAAATCTCAACGATACTTTTATTTTATTTCGTTTCTCGTTTTTCCAATTCGAATTTGTCTTTTTCGCTTCACTATTGTCTATAGACATTTTTTTTTGTTTTAATTTAGTTTTGTTCTTTCTGCGAGCTTATAATTAATTTAATAATATGTTACAGCAACAACAATCAACAATTTTATTTACATTATTTGTAATATTATTTGCTGAAAATGTGGCTGCTCAAGCGATAAGTAAATTTTAAATTTAATTAAAACTTATTTGTGTAAATATATTTATAGTTTAAAGTTTAAAGTGAAGTGCTAGCTTCAGTAAAATATGTGTGCGCGTTTAGTGATTACAACAATAAAACGTATATTATTACCATAAACAATATATGTATTTAGACGAATATTATCTATAGACAAACACAGGAATAAATACTCTGGATGGCTTATATTTATTCTCATTTATCTTCACAATTATAGGAAATTTTTAATTGGCTTCTCAATTCCTATATAACTATAAATATTTATCTGTATACGAATAGCATTCGTTTATGGAACATATAATTAATAAAAATTCAAGTATTTGAATTGTATAGTTGTAAGATCAAAAGTTTTCTGTATTTTCTTTCCTGATTAACGTGTTTTTCTTTTTAACAATGAATTGGTTGTCACAATTTTTTTTTTTCATTTCAACTTTCTATATTTTATTTATTTTAATATATATATAGGAAATACAAATTGTACATCATTTATAATTCAACGTGATAGATGGGGTGCCAGGCCAGCTGCAAACATTGAGTATCAATTAAAACCGGTAAAATATGTAATTATACATCACACAGTTACCAATAAATGTATTACAAGAAAAAGTTGTGCTGACATTGCTGCAAATATTCAATCATATCATATGGATACACTTGGATTTGATGATATTGGTTACAAGTAAGTAATATGTATATATAGCATTGATGGTATAGTCCGAAATAAATAAAACAACCGGAATAACTTTTTCTATTATTGCTGTTTATATAGTTTATCTACGAATCGTCATAGTTTCACATATGAAACCAGAGACATTCCGCATAAAAAATCATGGTTCATTATAAATTGATTGATCTCATATATATTTTCACAACTCCACACAGCCCACATGAAAAATATGAGGTCGATGAAACTTGTAATTGATTTGACCAATTGAATATGCACCAACAACCTTAACTTTTTTATGAACAGTCTCAATAACACAAAATCGACTTTATTATTTGGGGTAAAAGCCTATCGCTTTTGGTTATCGACAGGTGGACTCTGCGTCTCCACATATGAAATACTGCGTTAGTAATATGAATCAGCTCATTTAATTACTGATGAACGTTGAAGATATGGCTCACGATCAATGAAACTTGGATTGAAAAGTAAACCATGCCAACATATCGGCCAGTTCATTACTGGCAATATCATTGTGATCCGATATTTTTGTATAAACTGTTTTATAAAAATTTAATGAGAAATGACAAAATAGTTCCGGCTTCTATAATATATTCCTGAAATCTGAGCTGCGACTATTATTATTTTGTAGGACCTATTTACCTATATAGATTTATAGAATATTTTATTCTGTAATATATTGTATAAGTTAAGAACAATTAAGATTTTTTAAGAACATCATAAAAATTGTTCATGTAATACTATTCTGGTTTTAATTATGATAATTTTATACACAACAGGTTTCAATATATAATTTATTCTTGAAATCTAACTTTAAAATTGTTGATATAATCCTATTCTCAATCAGCAAATCAAATTTGACTAAAATATTAGATGAGAAATGACCAAATTTTATTGGTTTCCATAATATATTCTTGAAACCTGTTCATTATACGCATGGATACCATTTTCTAGAGACTTAAACTGCTCATGGTAAAGGTATAACGTGTACATTTGAATACTAAGTTTTATCAAAATTGGATATGAAATGGCATATAGTTCTGAAATTTCCAGAAGTTTTGCACGAATTATAGTATAAATTCTTACTATATAATCGTTAAATAAATTATTGTGAAATTCCTAAATTATTTCACATTTTACATTAATATAACTGAAGAAATTACGTTGTGGTTGTTGTAAAAATATTCATCATAATAGAGAAACCGCATAAAACCTAAATCCTCATAATCCAGATAATTCGCATATCTCAAGGGATGTTATGATCTATGTGGTGTAAAGGATCGGTTAAAAAAATATTAAAATAATTATAAATTGTTATTTGTTTTGTAGTTTTTTAATTGGCGATAATGGTAAAGTATACGAAGGTGTTGGATGGCATAAAATGGGTGCACATACATATGGATATAATCGAAAATCTATAGCTATTGCATTTATTGGTAATTTTTCTGATGAATTACCATCGGATGAAGCTTTAATAGTTGCTAAAAGATTATTAAATTGTGGTGTACAAATGAATGAATTAAAATTAAATTACATTTTATTGGGTGCCAAACAAGTAATATCATCTGAATCACCTGGTTTAGAATTATATAATGAAATTCAAGACTGGGACCATTGGCTATCTAATCCATAAAATTATCCATACCATATAATACAATATACCTATATATTCATATACGTGTAGTGCATAGGTGCTTTTTGTAACCAGCAGACAGCAGTTAAATAAAATAAAACAAGTTTTTATAATTTTATTATTATTAAATAATTAATTATGATAACAATTTATGTAATAATAAATATTAATAAAAAATAATATGTTCTTTATTATCGTAAACAAATATTTTTGGCAATTAATTAAAATGAATACAAAGCGATTCTAACGCAAAACAAATATATATTATACAGTTGACGACGTATAATTTAGAATATCGATGGTAAATTGATAGTGCAGCAAAAAATGTTGATAGATTTAAGTTTCACATTCAGTATAGTCAATTGTGATGGTGCCCCACAAATTTGGCATATAAAATCAAGGAATAAATGAGAGAATATAGAACTATTTATTTACAATTTCAGAATCACCTTGTATCTTATTGTGTTGTGTCTTGATTTGCGAACAACTATATTTGATGTTAAATTTATTTTTATTAAACAATTAGAATTCAAATATACGAAGCGATAATTTTTTTTCAATGCAAATCTTTTGAAAATTGTTTAAATTTTGAAGATAAATAATTATATTTTTAGCATAGTTTCCGCCACACCCGTGTTTACCCACATTTTTTTGTAACAGTTCAACTTTAAATTATCTGGAAAAAATTTTACTGTAATTGACCAAAAATCGATTCGATAAATATTTTTCAATTGAAAACAGTAATGCTGTTAAGAAGGTTTAGAATGTAGACGTGGTGGCAGTAATTATTTTTATGGAATGATTTCTTTATACTTATATTTATAATAATTTAAAATTATATTTTAAAATATTTTTAGTTAATTTAATTAAAAATGTAAAATTTTTGTTACAATAAAATAATGCACCATCTCTCTATCGCATATATTTATCTAAACTATTTCTCTTTTTGTCACATTATCTTAGGACAACCAAAAATATATATGCACGTTTTTTACTTGTGCAATTGTATTCAGAAATGCTATCAAAATTGCAATGAATTAAATAAACTATAACACCCTAGCTGAAATTCTAGTTCTACTAAACCGGGATGTTTTTACCATTAAATTAAAGTTTATTTCTATTATTATTTTAAACTGATTTAGGCATACATCCATAATGATGTACGAAGTAGAATTCAGTGTTAACCGTTTCCCATCAAAGCTATGTTCCAAATTTTCATTCTCTCTGCATCATAATATGTTTTGTAATTCAGTTTGAAGTCGAATATTAAACCCAAATACATATGTCCCCAGTGGAGATACTGATAAATGGGTTAATCAATTATTCAATAAAATATTCAATGAAAAGAATATTTTTTGCTATTCTAGATTCATTTTGATCAGAGTTTAACAGACAATTTAACAGTAATAAAAAGTTTCTTTAATTTCGGTTTATATAAGCGTTTTTTAAGTGTTAAATTGAAGGAATTTTTTTTGACCATAATTTTGGTTGCTCTAATGATAATCATTTTCCCCATTTATATAATTTGATAGCAGTGGGCACATATATCGTTAAAATAATACAGATTAAAAGTGGAAGAAGGTAAATTTTTATTACACCACGCAATAAATTTGCAAATAAAATTAATAAATTAATTATAATTTATACACAAAGAGATTCGGTAGTCCTTTTATTGTAATAGTACTTATATTTTGTATTATTAATACCTATTGCTATATACAAAATACTAGAACATTATTAATTTGAAAAAGACAAAGGCACATAATCTTTGGTGCATCGCCGGCGTTATCGCATATAATATAACTTAATACAAATAATAATAGTAATAATTAGACAGAGTCCTTATTCGATAACATTTGTTTCTATAACTATTCGAATTTGATTTGTTTTCTATTTTTTTTTTTCTTAACGTATTATATAATTTTTATAAATAAATAATAATTATTTTGGCACTAATTATTTAAATTTGTAAAAAAAAAATAAATTGTATAATAATAAAATACTAAAAAATAATAAATCCCATTTTATATATTATCGGGAATACACCCTGTGTCCAAAAAATAAGCGGGTTGGATTAAGAAATACAAAACAAACAAATATTTTTGTTTATTCTTAAATATCTTCTTCTCCCAGCTCGAAATACACATTTGATAGCGCACTCAAAAACAATTATTTCAATTGGCAAACGTTTCGGTAGCAATTTTAAAATCAAATTTAATGTTAGTTTTATGTGTTGCGACCGATGTAGCACAAAAATACTGCTGTCACTTAATGCGAATATATTCTTTAGCTTTACACTGAAGGGAATGTCATAAAATTTTAAAAATTTGTTAAATGCAGCGGTTCATAATAGATAGTTCAATCATCGGCCAATATAAGCGACCTTACCAGATTATCATATATTTCAAATACCATTTCGGTTACTTTTCGGACAGAGGGTGTATATTTCATATATTTATATATCTTTTTTTAATATTCTCCAATATATAACAACCAATCGCATATATAAATTAGGAATAATTAACAAAATCTTAAATTTATATATTAATTTTTATAATTATTTAACATTTTGCTTGTTTTAATTCAATTAATGAATATATTTTTATAAAATTATAATTAATCATCTAAATAATTACTATTCGATGTTCGATGTCTATTTGGTTCAATTGTTGGTGAATATGATTTATATGTATGCGATGATGTCTTATGTTTCATTGTACAAAATAATAACATTGATGTTATTAATCCAAATAACTATAAGAAAAATATTAACATTAGTATAATTAATTAAATATAAATATGTAATAATTACAAAAACAATAATAATGTTAAAATACCTGTAAAAATGCTATGACTAGACCAATTGATCCAACAACATGTAAACGTTGTATTAACCATAATTGAAATGCTTCGCTACAACCTTTATCCCACCACATACTTGGATTCATTGATTTACCACAATCATATGCTAATGACGTTAATGTACTATCTAAAACATCTGTACCAGAACCTTCAACCAATGACATATCAAATGTTCGATTATATGATGGACGACAACACGATGACGGTACCCAACGTTCACCTGGCCATGAACTTATATCATACCAATCTGCATATGATGATACACCACAACAATGCATCTATGGAATGCACACAATTAATACCATGTACTTATTTAGGATTTTAATTTAACACCTTATTTTATTATTATAACAACACACAACACAAAAGTGTTAACTTTATTTGAACACACCCACGCACAGTCAAGCACAAATCATCGTTTCTCACAAGGAAAATACCATACCCGAAGTGATATATCTCGATATGAATTAAATTTTAGCATATGTTATTTCTATAAGAAATTATAGCTATCTAAAATTAGTTCCATTGAAACAAAAGTAAAAATGAGATCAATGCTCTTCTCGGGCAAATCGCTTGAGAACTTAAAATCTTTTTATTTCTCAATGCAACTTGATTTTTTTCTTATTCATCAAATGACTCCAGGAACCTTTTAGCATAAAACTGAGGTTCAGATAGAGCATAGTCAAATCTTTATTTTGTACAGTTCCCAAACTTTTGGGAATGCTATCAATATGGTATATACTAATTTAACATTACAGGTACGCGTGATGCTAAACGATTTTGGATTTGGTAAATGTATTATAATCGAATTTGTTTCATTGCTTTATAAAAGTTGCACTCATTTTCATACAGTACATTTATCTTTTAATATTATGTGAAAATTGCATCACATGTTTCATGAATCATTTTTGAAACAGTGCTTTGTGGTATATGGACTTAAAATGTTCACCAAAAATTTCACAATACATAAACAAACAAAATATTATATCCTATAAAATATTCTCACATACTAAAACTTACATTTATTTGTAATTTATCCCATATAGATGCTACGGAGGGTGCCACTCGACTACCTAAATCCGATGCATTATAATGCTTAATAATACCATCTTTTAATTCACTTGACAATGTACGTCCAATTCCACCACGGAATACAAATATTAATGAACCCAATAAAAATTCACTTAAAAATAATAATATAACCAATGTAAAATACTATTTAATTGTAGACATCCGCATACACACCCGGAGCAGCAAAAGATAAATATATATATATAAAAAATTTTATAAATAAATTAATTATATAATTTCCTATCTCAATATGTATTCACTATTTTTTATATTACATTAACTTACTGTAATTAATAAACATTTTGATTGAAACCATGAACCACAGCATCCAAAAAATGCAACAACAAATGTTAAAACACCAGCTGTTATAAATAATGAATCAGCACTTAAACCAGCATGATCTGGTAATAATGTTGCATATCCTTGATATGCTAATCGTAACCATATTCCTACACAAAGAAATGCACATCCACATAACTGCGTGTGTGTGTGTGTTTCAAAATATAATATAGAAATAATTATAAATTTATAAATAAATATTTTAATTATATTGTTGTTAATTCATTAGCATCAATTTTAATTATATTATTATTATTTATTAAATAAATAAGAGAAGAATTACACAGATTAAAGACGCCACGTAATAATTTTTGGAAATTACGTGTGTAAATATTAATATTTAAAACACCTGTTATTTGAATAGTATTATTTAGTATGGACGTAATATTATTATGTATTACTAATTGTGTCGGAAAGCCGCTCACAAGCCACATTTTAATTAGGGTACCACAAATATCTTTACCATCCAGTATGTGTTAGAAAAATTGCTATCCTTATTGTTGAAAATGTTTATGTTAAATTAAAGGAATGGAACGGAGTAGATTTCGTAACGAAATTGGCAAAAGATGCCTGAAAACCGCATTCATTACCTGTAAACCTACAAAGAATTTGAGTCCAGAAATCGAAAAAATAGATGTTCAAAATAAGGATCTTTCCAAATATATAGCATGTCGTGGCGTGGGAAAGTAGGTATGGACACCAAATCCTTCGAGGCGATAAAAAGTTAGCAGTATACTAACACAGACTTTGTGTATTAACTTCAAAGAAATACACCAAGAAATTGTACTAGCTTCTGAGTATTTTACAGGTAATAGGATTACAATACCGTCTCATGGAGGTGCAGAAGCCAATAAAATGTTGTGAAGATAAAAAAAAATAATATGTCTTTCTGATCTTACGACTAACTATAACAAAATACAGTAGAGACCGGTGATATAAACAGTGTGTCAATCAGAATTATGGAAGACTCTTTAAACATCAACAGACAAAACGATTCGAAAACATGCACACGAAGATTTGGTTAAAATGGTGGTCTACACATATGCAAAATTTGTTCCTTGCACTAAATACTTTAAATAATGAATAAAAATAGTTAAAGTCATAGAATATTTTTCCAATTTCTTGAAATCGATTGTTCTATAGAAATGATGTTTTCAATATGATGAGCAAAACAAAGCGTTAAGTTAAGGCTTGAAATGAAAGCAAATGAAAAAAAAATTTCCATTCAAAACCAAAACAATGCTTACAATTCACATTTTTTTGCTAGTACGTGGTGGTACTTAGAATCCATTTAGAATTTTATACCACTGTGCACAAAACATTTACTGGTTCATTCAGAATTTAGATATTTTCAAACCCTCAGATTTCTCGTCATTTGCAAAACTTAAAATAAAAACAGTGGTTTTAAGGTAATTCCGCAAAGTGAGCTGAACCATTCGATTCATTATTAAATAGATGTAACAAGTATAAAATATAATGTAGCCTTCGAACACACTTATTTAGAATAAAAAACCAAAACAAATAATAATAACTTAATTTATTTTACAGATCCAGTCGCCAGTTTTGTATATGTTTACAATGTAATTCAAATCACTTCGTATTTTATTTATTGAAATATACGTATTGAATACATGGTAAAATTACTCGGAAACTTTTAGTGTGCCCAACGCAATTATACATATGGTAAGAACCAGTGTAATTTATAATAAATTTTATATAGAATTTTATAGTACTCGCATATTATTAATAAAATGATGATATTATAGAATTAGTATAGATATTATTGTAATGTGTAACATATTATTAGTATTAAATTAAATAAATATGCGGTTATTTTATTATAATAAAAATACTATATTGATATTTTAGTCTCATGCATTTTCAATATAACGTGCGATTACAAAACGTGCCTTTTTCTGTATAAACATATATAACAGAAAAAATCAAAACACCCGCACTCACACGCATAGGTTATATTATTATATTTGGAAATTGTTTGTTTACATTTGTACAATAATTTCAATTTGTATATATAAAAAGATTTTTCTTTGAATTAATAAAATTTCGTAATTTTATAGAATATTTGTCAACTTTTAACATATTTTATTAACATTTCCTCATCACGCACCACGCGCAAACAAAGTTATAGAGGCAAGACAGATTTGTAGATAGATATATAGATAGACTATAGAGATGAATATAGAGAAACATTAAAGATCAAATTTAATATTAATTCATTCATCTTACCCAAACTAATATGTTAAGCCAACAAAATGTTCTTCGAATGCAGGTGTAACCACTACTTCCCATTTTTCTGCAATAGAAATAAAAATATAATAAATTTTATAAATTGTGCTCAAATCATAGACAGAAATATTTTTCGCTAGCAAATAATACAAAAAAATCTTAAATTTATTTAAATATTTTAACTATAAATTCTATTGGTTTTTTGTTATCTAATTCAGGGTAGAATAAATGGTAGGCAACTACACTATCAACTACATATCATTTGATTCAATAATTTCAATTTCTAAATACATTTATATGGGAATTAATCATTAACCAGCCTGCAGTAAATTTTGAAACTAGTTACAGAACTATTACTAAAGTAATGCAAAAATATGACGAAACGAAGATAAGCAAAAACGTTTTTGAACTGTTATATTAATATAAAGAAATATACGTGCTGTTTTTAGACACTGTTTTGATTTTATTTTTAATAGTGTAATGAATTTCGTATTAAAACCACGTATTGTGATTGAGAGTAAGAAGTTTATTTAAGTAAATTACCATCCAATCCAATATCCAACAATTTTAGTGCAGTACGAAGAAAATATGCACATTGTATCTAACGAGAACTTATTAGCGGAACATTGTTCCTACAATATGGCTATTTTGAAAAACGAATCGCTATACCAAAAATATCTTTTAAAGAGAAATTAATCGATTGGTATATTAGGAATAAACCATTTCGTAAATGTTTCGAAGAATTACGTTTTATATTACGCGAGGAAAACTTAGAGGTAGCACGTAAAATTAAAAGCTGATATAATTTAAGTAGAGGTGATAAACTATGAACCACCAGTTGCAATAATTTATTAAATTTTTTTAAATATGAAGTAAATTATTATTTTGTATTAAAAACATAATAAATATTAAATTAAATTAATTAAATTAATTAATTTTTTAAATTAAATACAACTTTTTTTTAAAAAAACAACTAGTTAAAGTACTGGTGAAAAAATATAAAATCTAATTCAAATTAAAATTAACCAGTTCAGTAACTAGTTGCAGAAGAACTAGTACTAGCACTTAAGTGTTTACATTTAAACTAGTTCAGTAATTGGTTTCAAATTAACTAGTTCTTCAAGTAGTTGTAAAGTAATGCAGAAGAGGAAAATTGTCTTTTTGTAGGACATCTCCATGTTAAAAGAAACAGTTCGCAACATGTAAAAGGGGTTTAGCGTGGAACCAGTACTATTTACTTTGTGACTAGTTCTGCTACTAGTTCTCTTTCCTGCAGGGCATATAGCTATAAAATACATATGTTTTATAAATATGCGTATAGCGAATTGGCATAAAACGACCATCAATTTTATAAAAACTTACTCAAGTACATAAATTTCATCTATATCCGTTTTAAAATCAGAAATTTTCATATTACTTTGTTTCATTACATTGTAATTATAATCCATTTTTTGGTGTTGTTGTTATTTTTCGTATTTAATTTTAAAATTATTTATAAGAAAATATACAAATATTGCACTTTTTATACGAGCAATTTAATTAATTATATGGTGAATTAAAATATCTATATATCATAAATGATTAGGCAGCAAATTATTAAAAATATTGTATTTTCCAGTGTATCGTATTTTTTGTAAATAATTGTAATAAATATGTGTTTACGAGTGTGTGTGTGTGTGTACCTATAAATTAAAAACCTTATACAATAACTAAAGAACCACATATAAAATATTGTTTATAATTACAAGTATTAAATATCAATAATATAAACATTTTTTAAATTTATTTATACGTAATTTTATATTAATATATTTACAATAAGTCTGTGTATAATAATTATCAGGTGTACCGGTATCAAATGAGCCTGTTTTTTTTGTGAAAATAAAACACTAATTTTAAATGGGAAAGTAAAAAACATTTTATTCAAAATATTGGCCATTGCTTTCTACACATTTTGATCACCTTTCTGACAATTTGTGGATACCACAAATTTCGTCTTTTGAAACAAATTAATTAGACACCTAATATTCGACTTCTTCATAGAAATCGAAGTGCTGCTCAGCCAATGCGTGTCCCATCGATGAAAACAAATAGTAGTCAGAAGGAGTCAAGTCTGGTGAATACGGCTGGGTGTGGTAGCAGCTCCCAGCCAGGTTTTGCTTTGTGTGCAGGTGCATTGTCATGGAGTAAAATTACCTTGCTGTGTCTTTTGGCTCATTCTGGTCGTTCTGGTTCAAATCGATCATGTGTTGTCGGAAGCGATCAGCATTAATAAAATTAAGGCTCGTTCACTGCAAATGCTCCCTATCGATACATGTGTATCTTGACGCTCACTTGATACCGGCACACCTGGTATATTGTATTTATTACAAATATAGACGTAATACAAATTTATACAATTTACATTGAAATGTATAAAATGTTTTTCTAATGACATTGTATACGTCGTGATAATAATATTTTATTTATGAAATTATTATGATGAATACAGAATTTATTTGTGTACACTCTCCAAAAGTTCTTAACCGTAATTATAAGATCCCAATAAATAAAAAAACGTAATTTTAATAAATTTCATTAATCCATATCGATCGTATGTGAAATGTTGCTCCGAAAGTTTGTGCTGATTTTGAAACACACATTCGAGACCATTGTCTTGTAGATTAATATCACGTGTCATTACATGTCAACTTTTCTATGTACTCATTCATAGAAACCAATTCGTGAATATTATATTATTATATTGTAATTTAGGTAATTATAAAATCAAAGATATTTGTGAAGAAAAAAACTGATTAGCAGATGATTATTTAAATTTCGTGTAGAAAATATATAAAAAAATCAAGTGTATATGTATAAATTTTATTCAAATCAAATATAAATTGAGCTATTAAATAATTTATTTTTCACAAACATTTGACCTTTTATAAAATAAAATTATATACTCTAATCTCAGTTTTTGCATATAAATATTACAATATATTATTTTACATATTGGACAAACATACATTAGCAGACAGACACAGCCATAAATAAATAATATAAATTTGAATACAGATACTCGCGTATTTATAGTATAAAAAAACATATTATTAAGAATATTATAATATATCATAAACGAAATATACGAAGACGAATATTTCTTTGATAGCAAAAAAATTGAGAAATTCAAAACATAATTTCTGCGGATTATCGGTTAAAATATCGCACCTATAAATATAACATAAATTCAAAACATAAATTAACAGAAACAATTAAAGTTAAATTCTTGTATTTGTTTGTTGTTTTCGAACGCCAAAATTATGCTATTCATGGGTCTACTTAAAATATGTTTGCCAAAATATATTTTCTTATTCGATAAATGTATTTCATTACTCATTGACTGAACGTAACATAACAGAATAGTTATGATTTTGAAAAATAGTCCGAAAAAATATTTTTTATCTCAGGAAAAAATAAATTGTAATCCATGCAGGAGAATTATCTTTCATTTTCTTGTCTATGGCTCACATAAAATTGTTTGTTTTAGAAAATATTCGTCAATACATACGTTTATTACAATATATTATATTTATTAGATGATGGTCAATAGAAAAGGATGATGTAACAACGACAACAACATTAACATAACGTAAATACTTTATTTCGAGAATATAATTTTTTATGATAGAACATATTAATGGAAAATTTTAACAGAATGATCAAATAATTAAATTGATGGGAATAAAAATGACAATTGTCAAATTTACTGAACACTCTGATTGGGTGTCGCTAACAATAGTATCAACAATATCGTGATAATCACATATATTAACAACAATAACACACGTTTATATACAATGCGTTAGACGTTTCAAAATAACAATAAGATTATTCTCATCGTTAAACCACAGCCTCCCACCCACGTATTATATATATACACTTAAAAAAGTATATAAAAGATTATTCTTCGATTTTTTGTTAAATAATTGTTTAATGAATAGGATATGCGGGGTCCTCATAAATAATAAATGATATGGAATTAATTCAAATATATATTGTAATAAGTAATTAAATTTATTGAATGTGGGTCCCTTATATTTTGCAAATTATAGAAATTTGGTTACAACATATTTAAGAATGTAAAGTACCATTAAACTTTTACCTACAACATTTTGTCCTACCCCTCACACAATTTTGGAGATAAATGTTGCACAAGAAAACAAACAAAATATGTCGCAATTATTTCTAGGGGTAGTTTTACCCCTTAAACCTGTAACATTGCCTATAAATTGGGTGTCTATTATTTTATTAACTAATCTACGCATCTATGCAAAGTTTCTTTAAAATACGGCGATTGACATTTACTTGTGAATATTGTTCATAAAAGTATCCACATTTGGAAACAAACGTTCCATATTACATACAATAATTATTCTTTATACATTGATCAGCTACTATTGTATTTCATTCTCCATAAGTAATGCGTGCTGTGAATGTACATCTTTGTGAGGACACAGTGATGGATCATGAAAAATAGGCTTCCGCTTTTTAATTTGAATATATTGTTCTTGTAAAAACTAGACGAAATATGAAATTATATTTTTTGTTTTCAAAATACAATCATTAGTACTTTCAACTCACGGCTATTAGCAAAAATAATATATTTAATTGTAATTAGGAAACATGATGACAAAGATGCAAATGATTATTTCTATTTATAAGGAACTGTTATTTCTTTTTATTTTTCCCATAATTAATATCCCATTGTTTATTAGAACTATGAATAATTGTGATGTTGTACTGCGTATAAATTAAGAAAAATATCTGTATATCTGAGAGCAATAATCTTAAGGTGACACTGTCTACTAAATTGTTAATTTTTTTAAATTTAATAAATTATCATAAAATAAAGACTAAGTTTTCATATATTTTGTTTTTATATTCACTTCGACACGTTATGTAGTTTGTGTGAGATGCAGATGATATACCATTGAATATTTGAAATTGAAAAGGTCAGATAAAATAAATTAGAAACAACAGTTCTTTGAAAGAGAAAAACCAAAAAAAAAGTCCATAAAAATGTTATATATTTACTCAATATTTAATTATATTGTCATCATTTCAAAAATTTAACAACATTATTAACATATTCCTTATAACAAAACAATGAAATAATTTTTATTTCTTATTTTCATATTACAATATGTATTTTAACATTATACATTTATTTATTATTATAAATTATAATTATATGGCACATACAAAAACATATAAATAATCTTCTCATTACACATTCATTTCAGAGAGACGTTGAAATTTTATATTCTAACATATATGTAATATAATTGCATATATTATAATAATTAATAAATGTAAACACCTTTTGTCAGAAAAATAACCGGAATGGATTAACAAAAAAATAATAACTTCGTTTTTTTGAAATATACTTCCTCCCTCAACTGAAATACATCGATATTTGCACGTTAAACAAGTCGCTTATTGGAATGTTGTTGTGTATGGAGAACATTGACTGCTCAAGACTTTCATCCCTTAAGGTATTATATGTATAATAAGAAATATACTCACATGGAGCTAAATCTGATTCTTACTGCAAAAAAAAAAACCAATGATAATTTTTACACGATTAGAAGATACATTATTACCAAATGCCTATGGGTCTCATTATTCAGGGCGAAAACAAAGAATAAGACTTTATCAAACATTGCAATACACCAAGGTAATAGAAAGCATTAACTGTTATATATACTTTTGGAACAAATTCATTGTGGATAATTCCTTTGAAATCGTAAAACCATTTTTTTTCAGTTAAAATCTCATATAAATTGTTGTTTTTGGCATATAACCACAGTTTTATTTCATTTCATTGAATTTTATTTATTGATAACTTTCACGTTATTATGCTACTTTTTACAGATGCTTTCTTTGGTAATCGATGTTTATATAGGCGCGGGTAATAATCAATTTTAAACACTTCAAGTGTTTCGTTTCGATAGCATTGTTATCAATTTATTCTTTATATATTAATGTATCGACTGGTGCGACGCACAAAAATTACTGTCGTTTAATGCATCCTATATATATATTGTCTTACACTGAAGATATCCTAAAACTTTATCAATTTGTTCACAATACATAAATCTATACCAACATCTAATAGATTACCATTTACCAATTGTTCGTGGATTAGAAAGAAGAATTCTGGTTATTTTTCGCATCGAGAGTGTACAGTTAAATGAATATTATTTATTATTAATATGCATCAAAGTAAAAATACAAAAAAAGACACTGGTCTTTATTCCAATAAAATATTATTTTGGTATTTCATCATAAAGCATATACCAAACAAAGCAATCAAGTTGGTAAATTACTCCGCATATGGGGGAGTTTGTATATAAGAATTTATCAGTAATGGTCTCCAAGTATCGATTATTATCTATAGATATTTACTTATATTATTTTTTATTATACATGAAGAATTCAGATAAAATGAATTCTAGAACATTGTATTAGGCCCATAATCATAAATATTTTTTGGAAATTTTATGTAGCAAACAGCAAAACTGAAGTAAAATTGAAGTTGCATCGATCACGAAACGTACTGAAAGGTTTTTATTGTACAAAATACAGCTTTTCTCAACTAGATAAATCACGAGCAGTTAGATTTTTTGAATTGCTGTCAACACAATCGAAAAATTATGTTTTCTATAATATATTAGAAAAACACAGCTCATTATATTTCGTATTTTGGCATGTTATTTAATTGAAAATATAATCTTAAAAGTTTAGAGTTGTTTGTGAATCCAGCATCAATACAAAAATATTTAGATATTTTTGCAAAAATTAGGCAATCTTTATATCTGATGATTAGCATTAGTACAAGAATTAAGGCCATATAGATATTATGCGATATAAGTTTTTTTTATATTTTTGTATATAATTTGTATTCGGTATTGTTTATATGTCCGCAATTTTAATATGTGTATAAATACAGTAGTAGTAAAACCATATACAACCGCAAAAGTGTATACAAAATTTTGTATATATCTTTTTTGTGACCTAAATTTAAAACAAAAAAAAACAACAACAGATAATTAAGAAATATTTCTTAACATTTCTTCTTTTGGGTTAATGTTATTATTATTATTATTATTATTATTATTTTAATATTTAATATAACGTGTATCATAAAATGGATGACAAAAATTAATTATTTATATTATATACGTTTTGTTTTGTGTAGTAACATATAATTATAAATTATAAGAAATTCGTTTGATCCTATGTATTATAATAAGAAATCGTTTATGTTTGTTCTCTATATATATAATTAATATATAATAATTTTTCTAATACATAAATATGATTTATTGATGAAAGTCACGCAGAAATAATAAACGAAATGAAAAATATTCACATAATATCTGTATATCATCACATAGATAATAATTCCGTTTCCTATATATAATATATATATTTATTTATAAATTGTTCGCATACGAATTATACGAGGGTAGTGAATTGATAAAGATGGTAAAAATAAAATAATCAATTACTTCCAATATGGAAATGTACAAATGAATACAATTTTTGAAAATCAATCTTCTTTTTAGCTGGATAAAAAACGATATTCCTATATTTTTTGGTATGTCAATTCGCCAAATTTGTTGAGTTTAGATTAAATATCTTTGGAATTTACTGTTCAAATCTCTTTCTAAGCTATAGATGGACTTTTAAGTAGCGGAGCGGTGGTATAGACGAAATTACAGTATGATACAAATATATTTACGTATAAAATAAAGAAATTATTTGAAAACTATAGTGGAAAATTTTCTAGAAATGTTCATTTTCATTAAAATAAATTTTTCTTATAATTTCGAGTGTAATTTTCCATCGATTTTTATTTTATGAAAAAATCATTTCATATCATCATAATTTTGACGTTCATTTCGTCTGCATAGTAGTCACCACTTTAACGGCCGACATGCAGTGATGGTTTTTCTTTTTGTGCTTCTGGTACAACGACAACAACGAAATTCAGTAAACTTTATTTATATACGATTGATTTTAATTGATGGGCGACCCGAGTCCGAATAACATACCCTATACTAACAATTTGTCCGTACTTTGAAAAATGAGGAAAATTTCCGTGGAAAAATTCCAAATATTTTCCATGGAAAAGCTAATGGGAATTTGTCCAAAGTATGTCTATAGATTTTCCACTTTATATAATTTGTATTTTATTTAGGTCAATTGAAATCTTTGGATTGTCAGGGTAATTTGTTCAACATATATCCGGGCGGTATTGTATTCATAATTTATTTCGCATCAATTATCGAAACCAGTGGTTCAAATTTTATATATATCTCGCTTTTCCATACATATAATCCTCACTCTTTTTAATTTATTTTCATAATTTTTAAAATAACCAGCAACTCAAATCTAAGTATTTCCTAAGAATTTTGTAAGAATTTTCATGGATTTTATCCGCAGTTGATTGTTTTTGTTTATTACAAAAATGCGAAAATAAATACATGGACGATCCAAAGATATTTTTGTCAAAATCCGTAGATCGGCTCACAAAAAAAAATGAATTTAAATTCTATGGATATTCTATGGAATAATAGCAACGCGAAATATTTCTAACGACAATCCGTAGAACTTATTATCGGAAATATACGCGGATAATCCAAGGACATTTTTATATAAATATCCATGGACAGGGTTGCACTCATCATATAAAGTTTCAGCGGACATCGGTAACAAATCCATAGATATTTCCTCGGATTGAAACTACGGACTACTACATATTATGCGGAAATTTTGTGGACAAACTACGGACAGTGTTACTAGGGTATTTAGTTCTGTTTTCCTTTCTGTGGTAATGGTTTCCTTATACAAAATAAAAAAATAAAAATGTTTAATCAACAATCGAATTCACAAATAAAATAAAAATTGCTAAACAGCCAGACGAAAAAAACTCTAATTGATGGTAAATTGTCTGAAATTATATGTATTTGTAATATATTGTGAAGAATGCAATATGAAGAATAATATGGCTTTGATGATAACAACGACTTCTCATAAATTTTTACCTTTCTTTGCAATCCACCCTCGTTTCTTTTTGTTATTATATTAAATATAATACATAATGCAATATCAACTCATTGTTATAATATTAATAACGTGTAATTTTTCCGCATAACATATGATGAATGCTTTTTGTTTAAAAAAACATAAATACATAATTATGAATTTTTATAATTTCTCTATGTTAATTTTATTATTATTTATATATTGTATTTTAAAATGTTATAATACTCTCATCGCTTAACTGATGCACAAATCGTAGGTAATAAAACGATAACTATATTGTAATGAAAATTGTTTATTCGAAAGTTATATGTATTTATGCGTTTGCATTTACTCTACCAAAATTACTATGTTTTACATCATGTGATTTTTTGAGAACAATTCCTTTGTATATTTTTTATTAAGAAATGCACCAGTAAACACATTTTAAATAGTTATGTAATCAACATACCAACCAACTTTTACTATTGTATATTCTGCAATAATATAATTAAATTATAAGATAAGAAGGTGCGTGTTGATAAGAAAACACTATTTATTTTATAATATCAAAATAATACTTCACGTTATCGGTTAAATATAAATATGGTATATTTATGTGGTAGTGTATAATCCTAAGAAACATTATTACATCAAGCATTTTCTTAAGAAAAAAAAAAACTAATTATATTGTTTTCTAAGACCGTACGCACAGCGAATATATTATTATAGTATTTTGCAAACAAAATTCATTCATATGTAAAATTACATAATTTTCATGCGTTCCGGCGGAATGATGGTGCGGCTCGCAAATTTTTATTATATTACACACATTGTTTCCATGTAAACAAAATTTAATAAATTTAAAACACGCGATATTTTTAAGGTGTGTAAATGATTAATATGTTTATTTATTACAACAAAAATGTATGTAAATTATAGGTATATTTTTCTTCTTCCTTTTATTTCGCTTATACCTCAAATATTTAATTGGATTATATATACTAATATTACACTAATCAAAAATACCCCAAACTATAGTAAAATAAAATACTATATTTATTGTATTTTCTTCAAAGTAACTTAAGTGAGATATTACTCTTACAATTTACAATTTGACTATAGTTGTAAGCTATTCATAATACCATAACACACACCACACGAAATATTCGAAAAAAAAATTAAGCAATACTTTGTTGTCACCAAAAATGTTGACCCATTTTTCCCTCATTTCAAATTAATAAACCCATGTTTTACCACATAGTGTTGAATTATAGTTCGATCAGATCAATTTCTTTTTTGAGGTATACTATAAATGTTATATATATATCAAATTGGATGGGCACAACCGGTGCAACCTAACTTGGAACTAATTATCACATACGAAATTATTGTTGCTGCGGTTTCATTGCACTAGTTTGCGTACTATTTGATCAATGTAGTATAATAACATACCGCTTGGTTTAATTTTTTATATTGATATTTGTATAATATTTGGTTATAATATATTTTTATATATTGTATTATTATGTACTCGGCAACAATACCATGTGTAATTATTATAGTTTGGATTAACCTACAAATAAACAATTGACAATTTTTTTTTTTTTTTATTTAAAATATATGGGCTTGATTTATAAAATTTTCAATATCAAAATATATGGTGATGATGATGATGATGTGTTTGTGTAATATTGTATGCATACCGGCCACCACGATATTTAGAATTAAATTGAATCGGTTCTTATTTTCACTATATTAAATACAAAATTTTATAAATTCGATGCAATTTTCTCTTTTGCATTGTAATTTTTTTGTAATGTAATAATTAAATTAGTATTGAAAAGGCGAGAAGTTGAATTATATAGCCAAGTGGTACAGATTCTATATAAGTCGATATAATAGGTAGATCTATTTCTATTATCACCGCAATGTGTCTTGAAACGGTAGAATATAATTTTATGCGTAGAAGTGACTGGATCGAGTAAATTTATTGTTGTACGCCAATAAATAGTGTATACACAAAATTTGCTTAAAGAAAGGATGGGGTGTTACACTTTTTTTTTTACTCATCCAAAATTTGTTGACCAAACGGAAAGGATTTTTCGAATATGTTTGATGTTATTTTGTCAATGTATTTAATTCTATAATACCAACAAACAATTTTGAATATATTCATAATTTATACGAAGAAACGTTCAACTATTTTATTGTATAATAAATGGAAATATTATTAATAGCTATACGTCGAAATAAAATCTCCTTACATATTGTTATAGCAAAGTTTTATATGTGAATGAAAACATATACGTTTTTTATCCATTAAAGTGTTACGTGGTGAATGATGTGCGTTTTGTTTTCAAATTTCTACATATTAAATTCAAATTATTAATAAAATTTTATATTAATATTATTTAATGGTTTTAAAATTATGGATATTAAAATATTATGTAAATATAATGTATGTAATGTTTCTATCTATGTATATGTAAATAAATATATGTAACATATATTTCTACATAATTTATGATTTATGTTGTACACCGATATGCTATACAATTGTATTTTTACGTGATGTGTAATATTAATTTTTATAAACAATATATAGGAATAGAATGTAGAGGTACGTTTAAGTAGATATTTTATATTTTTATTATAGTTTAACTGCATTCATTAATATTAACTATAAATGTTATTTCCTGTTTTTTTTATGTTGTTTTTGGTTATATGTTATTGAAAAGGGCCGTCATGGACCTACTCTCCATGTTATTATAGATATATACAATAACTGAAATTATTTAATTTCAAATTATTATAAATTAGAATACATAAACAAGTAAATGAATTACAATTTATTTAATTTTAATAATTTACAGCAGATATTTTATTTCACGATTTCTATAGTGGCGTTGAAATTTTTCTACTCCTTGACATATTTTGTTTTCTTCATTTTAAACAAATTTTTATGCGATTATTTGGAAATTAGTACAAAGTACAGTTTTTAATAAGATAAGATTCCATTTTTCATAGAATTGATAAAGATTCTATATACAGCGTTGGAATTATCCTATATTCTCGATTTTATTTCGACCTGTGTTCAGAAATCGAAGAGTTGGAATATCTTCTGCAATAAAATAATTATTTCAAAGAACGATTTTAATTATATATATTTCGTATGAACGCGTTGTCTAATGATTCGTGTGTAGGTGGTTTACATACACATTTATTTAAATTTTCAGATAATTAAATTATTAAATACAATTTCAAGGTCTCGCGGTTAAAATATTTAACTATATATCACTTTCTGTCTGCGAAACAATCAGAATGCAATGGATAATATGAGGAACAATAGTAAACAATTATTTAATTTTTGTAAAAATAGTCCTGATATTTTTTTTATAGAAAGGACTCTGTTAGTAAAAATAATCGGATTAAAGATTTTATAAAAACTATTTCAAATTGGCTCCTTATTCTTAATCACTGATATTGAATGCATTGTATCTTACATGTTGACACTATAGGAAATGTCTTGAAATTTTGAAAGTCAATTCACATATATTATAGAAATTCATTTCGTTCATTTTTCGGACAGCGGGTGTAAATGTATATACCATATTTGATAATCGTATGTATTTCTATGTATTTTTTATACCATGTGCATAATTATTTATATTTTATATACATTCGAATGGAAATAATTAACATATTTTTTTATTTATAAACGATACACATTATTAAAGTTTAAACGTTTGTTATATCTTATTTTAAATACGTACACATACACATCTTTCACCTTCACATTTTAATTATATAATATTATTTGAAAGAATTTTCGCCAAATCACCTACATAATTGCGATTTAAATATTTAAAAACTTAAATATTGTTTGTGGTTGTGTATATTGAGTATTGAGTGAGCAAAGAAATTTTGATAAACACCATTTGTAAATAATTACAATCCACTTTTGAATGGAGCATATATGGGCTCAACGTCTGGTTGGCGAGAAGCGTTTTGGAAAAGGCTAAAATCGCACCGCTGTGTGTTGATGTCATGCAGCAGCAAGAATAGTAAGTAAGTACATGTGCAACGAAATTTCTATTTAGAGTAAACGATGCGCTTCCATAATCCTTTCATATGCAATAGATCAATGAATTAAATCTTCCAGCAAATAATTTATTTTGACATGGAATTATTCATTATCTCACTTTCTTACTTACTGACACTAAGACTCAGGTGTCCACGGTAAGCGATGTGCTTTCGCGACCCTTTCCTTTGCAATAACTTAACGAAGTAAATCTTCCCCCAAATGATATTTTATTTTAGCATGAAATTGTTCAGTATCTCACTTACTTACTTACTGGCACTAAGACTCAGGTGTTAGTGCAAAAATCCGTAGTCGTTGTTCTTGTTTCTTTGTCATGCACCATAAGTCCGATCCAATTATTAAATTGATGTTAATGCAATTTAACCCAAATGTAATATAACACTAACACTTTTTATGTTAAACAGAGCGTGTATGCGTGCAGCATACAACAACTTAGGAATTGAATATTGTTTATGTCGCATATATGTATGCACAGTTAGTGCTAAGAGGAATGCCGCTTGTTATGGAATACTCTTAAATTATTATTAAAAATTATAATTACAATATATAATATAAGTATTTAATGATAAGGTCTCTAGTTTAGTTTTAATAGAAAACAAACGCCTTGTGATTCAATGGTATTTGCATATATTAGCAATAGAATAATTCTATACAAAGCTTTATCCGATTTTCATTAAATTTTGTATTTACAATTCAACATATAATGAGTCTTTTAATTCTTCTGGTGGCACTACCACCATCAGCCATTCTAGGTGCTCCAACACATAAACGAAATATATATGAAAAGCAATGGAATGCATACCCCAATGTATTATATTTCAATTGAGTCACAATATTTCGATGCAATTGTTTACATTTTTCATAATAATCAACTCCGATAATTTTACGGACACATTTAATATTATCATTTTTTCATGTTCAAATTTGGCATTACCGTTTTTATTATAATTTATCACACATCAGACAGAGTTAAGATGTTATGATGATACTAGAAAATATAATAAATAAGAAATCAACCAAAAATGTAAAGATCAATATCTTATATTTTTGTAAAATACAAAAAGGTAAATTAGCTAAAAGCTAAATGCGTGTTTACAGCTATAATATTATAATATACATTCCTTTGGCTCTAATATGTATTACGTTACAGCACACATATTTCATTTGACGAGTAATAAACGAAATTATAGTCATGATTTCAATATGGGAATAAATGTTGTTGTCATTAGATTTGTATCTGTAGTCTATAATGTCACTATATCCTATAATATTGTTTTACTCTTGTGTATTTGTATATCGTAAAATGAAGTCAATGTAATAATAATAATAATAATAATAATAATAATAATACAAACACGGGGAGTATGATTAAATTGATATTGTAAATGATTAATAATGTTTATGTAACGTATGTCTATAAACAAATCTATGATAATATAACATCCGTAAAAATATATAATGTTGTTCTTCTACAGCATAACAAGTAACTAACAATATCGTATGGAAAATATACCTATACAACATTTATTATAATATTAAATATAATACATATAATATTAAAATTAAAATTTATTATATTGTAGAATACATAAAATATATAATTTGAGATGGATATGTTCTCGCATGTATTATATAATGTTTTATTATTTATGTCATATAATAATAATAGTACACCACATAAATTGAAAATGATGTTTGTAGGAAGATAATATATTTCATATATTCGTAAAAATTAAAATATTGACATACACACACAATGGCACACAAATAGAATAAATATAATATATTATATGTGGGGGGTATTCAAATAGTTCGCGAAGTGATGTCTAAAAGGCAGTAGAAGAACATTTACGCTTAAAGTATAGACGTGTCAGCCATGAATTAATTTTAAAATGGAAAATATTGAATCCTTGATTAAATTCTTTGCCAAATTTTTATATATAGCTTTGTACAAAACATGGATGCACCACCGCTATACAAATAATGAATAAAACATGTGCAAGCAGGAAAGATTATTGCCTCAGATTTCTGTTGTGGAAAAGATATATTTTCGTGTTTGAATGAAATTCGCGAAAAAACACAATACCGCAGAATATAAATAAAAACTATTGAAAAAACTAGATGTTTCAAAATTAGTACAAGAAAAGATTCATCAAGACAAGACACGCGCACAAGATTATCTTTGATAGGTAGAATTATGTGACATATAAATTATGGATTGTTAGAACATCCATAGCCTATTTGAGTTCATCTGCTCCTAAATCTTAAAAATGTTCCTATAGTGGATAGCGTATTTAATCAAATGTACAGAAACGATCACCATATAAACAAGTATTTTGCCTATGTTCCGAGATTTTGTGAATGGATTTTGAAAATTGAAACTTCAACGCTATGGAGCAAGAGGATATATTAAATTAATTTTATATAAAAATGTGTTTTTTTTTTCATTTTCACTAGGCGAAGTTTTTGAACAGTAATTAAATGTTAAGAACGAAATTATGCGCAATTGAAGCAATCGGTACACATCAGCCACTGTGCCGTTATGAGTCTATACATACAGAAGCCTTTTATGGTCAATAATATGTAATGCGATTATAGTGATCTATGTTGAAGATACACCTGAATTATCTCTCGTCCGATATAAAATCTTAGTGTCCAAAAAGAAAGCTACAACAACAATGAAAGAAAGGGTTTAAAAAAAAAGCTCTATATACATGCAGAAAAAGAACCATATATTTAAGAAATCAAATTTAAACAGACAAATTTAATAAGAAATAAATCCGACCCCCGTTTTACGGTACACATATTCAATTAACATATATTTAATATATATACTAAAAATTAAAATATTAATTATTCTATTATTCTATATATAATATAATTAAACGATATGCGTATAAATTTAGTCTTTTGGCTTGCGTATTGCGTAATTTTATGTGTACGCGCTTATTTTAATTCTTAAATTTTTAGATAAACATTACATTTCTTTTTATAAAAAGTGTGTCAAATAAATAATAATTTTTATATCATTTTTAATGATTTTAATTGTAAAAATACAATCTACCTATATTTTAATACATTGTGTGTCATGCTGATTTTGATGAAACATATACTTTCAAGGGATTAACACAAAATATTTTAATATATGTTGTTTTCTTTCTTCTTAATATTAATGAATAAAACATCAAATATAAGATTAAATAACAATTAGTGTGTACGACGTGGTCGTCTGGGAAATTGGAATAGTCATTAACACATTGTTAATCTATCTTTGAGTAGCGTTCAGCATTATATGTATTTTCACAGATATATATAGTGTTAATTGTTTGCATTTTATAGAGGACACAATTTTTTTAGGCACCACCAAAATGGGAAGATATTTTTTGTAATCTATATAGAGATCAATACGAACACAGTAATATATATATTGTTGTTTTTAGTAAAGTGCTTGTAACAATAAATAAACGACATTTGCTGAAAGTATTATTATTATATTAGTTGCAAGGTTATGCTCTGTAATTGGTGGGATGCAACCAAAAAAAAAAAGGTGTTGTGTACTATTGTTGAAACCTTCTGAAACTATTCATGCGGTGACCGACAATTACAAATAATGCGTTTGAAGCAATTAGGTTTTTTGCGTTGTCATTCTACAAAATCGGTTTATTATGTCTATTCTCAAATTCTGATCGATTTTGAATCTCAGCTGCCATATTCGATAGACATTGCGTCTTCGGATTAATATTTATTTACGTCGATGCCGGATGAAGAGTCAGCCTTTCAAGACGGTGACGATTCAGATCTTATAAAAATATCTCAAAAATTAGTTTGACGAATTGATCGCTTCAACAAACGATGACTTCTTCAGCTAATGGAATCAGTAAATTGCCAAAAATATAGGCGATGGTTATGTGGCTTCTGATGGAGCATACTTTGTATAATGTTCTACTTTATATACTGCTTGCTAAATAAAAATGTAATTTTAGCGAAAAAAAACGGAACTTACTTTCGCATATATCCAATAACACACTCATTTTCAAATTGATCGTTATATAGCAACAAAAAATGTTTTGGTCGACAATTTGTGTATACATTGTCTTAAGTCAAAAACTGTCAAAATCCTTATTACATTGTCTTGAAGATTACTATATATAATCTAACTCACCTATACGTAATTCGAATAATTTTTATTATTATTTTATAAAACAAACAATTGATATTAAACTTCAATTTTTATTTTATATGCGAAGTTCAGCAGTTATATTATTTATTATCATCATTGTGCCCCTATTTCAAATACATATACATAGACAAAAAAATCAAACAAAAATTAACCTAAATACTGTAATTTTTGTAAATATAATTAATAAATTTTATAGTTATTATAAATTTCTGTTCAATTTTTTTTGTACAAATAAATTCAGGCCATTGACATTATATTGAATCGAATTATATATGCACTTTATTTGTGTGTTGATATAAATACAGCGCGTCGAGCTATATAACATTGAAAATAAATAATAACATAATTCTAAAACCATACATTTTTTTTTAAAATTGTATATTATTTATTTATTTTACCATATCATATCGATAAAAAAAAATGTATAATAGTAAGAAAGATTGATATTTTTCCAAATAGAATATACTAACAATAAAATAAAAATGTATTTCTTATGGTTTTTTTATTTATTTTTTCTATATATCTCTCAGTAACTATTTATTATATTTTTTATGGTATCTTTTAACTCTCACTCAAGTTTAAACCAATATTATTTTTTTACACACACAAACATAAATAAAATAAAATAAATAAATTATAATATAATTATTTACCGAGTGGTATGTTTTAGTAGAAAATGTCAAGAATATATTAAAATAAATAAATAAATAAATAAATATATATTTTAACAATAATTTTAAAATTAACGTATCATCATCATCATCACTTTTTATAACAACGCCGGCTATCCGTGGCTATATCAGATCGCATAAAAGCCAGTTATATTTATAATAAGAATATTTTGTGGGTATCTAATGACTGGTATCGTACAACCAAAATTTATTTCTTAAATTTTTTTGATCATACCTTTTAGTCAAGTTAAATATTAAAATTCATAACACAATTTAAATTATACCAATCAAAGCGATTAATTGATTTATAGTAGATTTTTTTTCAATTAATTATTTATATTTATTTATTTATTTATTTATTTCATTTATATAACGCAAAATTGTACAAAAATATAATTTTTCAATGTTTATAAATATTATTGTTTTGTTGATATTTAATATAGAGTTAATTGTTTGTTTGTTTTGCTATACCAATACCAATTATATGGACGAGTATTTATAAATAAAATGTATACACTTTTACAAATAATTGAATAAATTAAATAATTCATATAATTATATACAATCCAATCGTTGTACAAATAATTGTAATTATAATACAGGAATCCCTTGAGATATGCGTTAGTTACACATAACCACTTAAACCCAAACCGAACATAATTTAAGGGAAAATATAAAAAGAATTTTATTTTAAATCTCTATCGAATCAGAAGAAGTGAAATTCGGATATAAATGTCCTTTGAAAATGCTCTAGTTTATATTTTAATAATTTATTTTTTTCTTCAAATAATACTTTTGATAATTTGAAAGTGTTGGAATAATAAGTGAATAACTAATAAAATACAGAAAATTAAGTTAGAACTCTAAATATTTCCCCACAAATGTTATTTAAATAAATATAAGCGATTTTCTTAATATTTCAAATGTTTTTACAATTATTTTCTGGTGCCTAATTATAACTTTCTAGAACTATATTATTGAACCGATTTGTAATTGTTTTATATCCATTTCGGTAGATACAATTATAAAATTTCGGATTTTGATACGACAATTTGACATTATATTTGTAGATGTTACGATAATTTCAGTGACTAATATAGGGTCAAACGTAAAATAACAAAACTTGATATTCTCAAAAGTATGGTAGTACACATAGACTCAATATTGAACATTGGTTTTTTTTTTCATTTTATTAACCATCCAATTACACACAACTTATTCGTTTGGATTATATTCTGACTGGGACAACTTCTGGAAATATTTTTGGTATTTCTTAAACAATATAAATACAATTTTGTATGCAGCGATGCATTGCATGAAAATTTTGTTCAGAAATTTCTATGAAGTTACTATAGAAATTTTAACCATCATATGTTTCCGGAAAATATTATAGAAAACTAAATAATTTGGTCATTTCTCATTTAATTATAATTAAATTGTGTATGTATAGATTTAGTTTGGGATTGTGTATATAAACAATAGTTATGAAGTTTTTATATATAGAAAATCATACCCAAGGCCAGGAACCTGGGACAATTTTCGTCATTTCTAATTTCAATTTAGATAAAATTTTGAATTTACTTTTTAATGAAAATTCTATATAACTAATTTCTAATAAATGCAGAAGCCAACAATAGACGATGCACAACGAGATTCTAAAAATCTAATGATAATTAAATTTACTTGAAATTTTGAATATTTATGATTTCGCATAGTATGGGATCAGTGGGAAATTCATTCATTTATTCAATGATATAATTTCAATCTAAACCGGATCAAAATGCGGTATTACAGATAATCAAGGAGTCAACGTGATGGCCACTCTCTGCTTCATGATTCCTTACTTTATTAGTTCTAAGTCGTATAACGAACCATATTATCTGTAATTAGATAAAAGATAATAAATATAGATAATTGACAATAAGGAGTTTTGCCTGTGTTATAGCTATATTGTCTTCACAAAAGAAAATAAATCATTAGTGAAAGATTAAGTTGTCATGGGTTGCCACACTTTGTTCTATTTGTCTGGAAAATTTAATTTTCCACCCATTTGATAAAATCATCATCATCGCATCAAAACTAAATTTGATAAAATTAAAATTTGTCAAGGTTTTTATAATATATTCCTGAAACGAACCGTGTGCGAACAACATTTTATCATTTTATTTTTATATAATCACATTCTCAACCAATACATACCAAATTTAATAGAAATTACATGAGAAATGGCAAAAAATAAATCAGATTTCCAAATAATATATTTTGCTGATACCAGTAATGCGGGTATCATTTTGTTAGAACTTCACAAAAACAGTTGATATAATGTCGTATATAAAATTTCATTAAAATTAGATAATTGTAGATCATAAGTTGTACGAATTTATGATCTCATAAAATGAAGATCGTTTAATTCAAGCACCGCATATAGCAAGGCACAACTGTATATACCAATTAAAATACGAATTACAGCTTGCGATTTTATTAATTATATATCGTTATGCATCATTGAACAAAGATGACAAATAAATGATTGTAGTCAAGTTCAGTACAACAAATGTGTTAAAGTGAAGGTAATCTACAGATTTTTATAGGTTGTGGTTGAATCGAACAAATCAGTAATCTATCTTATTCATATCGTTGCGGGAATTATCAATTTTTTGATGTCATCGTCTTATAAGTAAATGTTGTATCATTCCTGTCTGTTATAGATGAATTTTTATCGATATGTTGTTGAATGAATATCGCAGTCAGTATGTGGTACAGAAGATCACTTAAAACCATAATAATATATTATTAAAAAAAAACCATTTAAAATGTAATAAAACTGATTATAAAAGTGAAATAAGTTAAAAATAATATATAAATAAATATTGTTGTACCTCGTTTGAATTGTGTGCGTGCCAGTTCGTATTGAAGATATACACAATATTAAAATTAAAAAAACATAAAAAGATAAGAAATGTTAATAACATCAGAAACATTTTATATAAGATAAGGATTTTAACGTGTGATTTTGATTTTTAAGAAATGTACTGTAATATGTAAAAGTTTGTGTTTTTAAATAAAGGTGATGATAACAGAGACGCACAAATAGATTTGAGATAAATGGAGAATATCTATATAGATAGAGATATTATCTAAAAGAAAATATACGCAGAATAAGGAATGATATTTATTTATTTATTTTTTTGAACAATTTGGAACATCCGTGTCGGTTATGAATGAGATAATTAAAATTGCTATAGTAATTTTATTAATAATTTTTGTTTCAACTGAAAAAAATTGTATAGATTTAAAATCTAAATGATGTACTGATCTCGCACATGAAATCGGATAAGGGAGTTTAGAATGGGGGAGATTATATATACCGATAATTTATAACATATTTTTAAAAGAATTATTTAAAATTGATACTCCTTTTTTGTTATTCCAATGTTAACCAGAAATTGGCAATGAAATTTGGATATGATACGGATATGAATACAATTATAGGTTTCATATTTTTGAAGGAAATTGAATTAAGCATAACAATTATATGCTATCAATTGAATTTTTTCTTAATCCAGTATTATTTTTCTAATCGTTCCGTAGTTCGATAAATTCTATGATGGTTTTTTCATAATAAATTTGTAAATTTGTAATTTGTTGTAAAAGAGACTGCCTTTTTTTATTCAATCAACATTAATGTTTAAATATAATTATTTTGTATACTCTAGTAATAACAATTTGTCCGTACTTTCAAAAATGAGGAATATGTCCGTGGAAAAAATCCATTTATTAATATAAGATATATTGGAATTTGTCCAAAGAATGTCTATAGATTTTCCACTTAACATAATTTGTATTTTATTTAGGACAATTGAAATTTTTGGATTGTCAGGGTAATATTTCCAATATATATCCGGGCGGTATTGTATTCATAATTTATTTCACCAATTATCCAAGACAGTAGTTCAAATTTTGTATATTTCGCTTAACCAGATATAATTTTCACTCTGTTTAATTTATTTTTATAATTTTTAAAAAATACAAGCAACTCAAATATAACATATATATTTCCTAGGAATTTTGTAAGATTTTTCATGAATTTTATTATCCGCGGTTTTTTGTTCTTGTTTATTACTATATATTTTTACCATCGTTCAGCATCTTTATTCCGTGCTCATAGAACTTCTATCGGTAAAAATCTGAATTAAACCGCGATTTGGCATCATTGTCATAAGAACATTTATTCTGCTAATACGGACAATTCACGGGTATTACATGCCAAAATACATATGTACAATCCAAAGATATTTTGTGTCAAAATCCGTGGATCTGCCCACAAAAAATTTGAATATAAATTCTATGTATATTCTGTGGAAAAATAGCAACGAGAAATACTTCTAAGGAGAATCCGTAGAAATTATCATCGGAAATATACGCGGATAATCCAAGGACATTTTTTATAAAAATCCATGGACAGGATTGCACTCATCATATAAAATTTCAGCAGACATCCGTAAGAAATCCATAGATATTTCCTAGGATTGAAACTACGGACTATTACATATATTGCGGAAATTTTACGGACAAACTACGGACAGTGTTACTAGGTTATTAGACATTAGTATAATTTAATGATGGTCTTGAATGAATAAATATATATTGTTATTGTTATAAAAATTACAAATAAATTAAGAATTTAACAATCCATAAAGTTGATGGAAGTAAATTTTTGGTATTTACTTTAGTTTCGAAGTTATCTCTATTCAGAATCCTACATTTAAATATAAAACTATAGCGATATAAATTCTTATCGTAACTCGAAAACAGAGTCCTAAATCGAAAAACGTAATCTAATATTTTCGACTTAGAATCATGTCCGGCGTAGATCATGCGGCCACTCTGTCTCTATATGGAATTAAAATTTATAATACGTTGAAATAGCGTATACAGTTTGTTTGTGTGTATAAATATAAATTAATAAATAATAATAGGTCAATCGATATAATTCCACATTTTAATCTCATATAATATCATTAGTTAATTAATTATACATAACATGTACAAATGCATGTATTATTCTCATATATAAATTTATATAGTTCTTATCGCTTGCATTTACCCTAAATTCATTAATTGCATTTATTTTACTGTGCAAAACACAAACCACATAAAAATTGCTGCACAAGTATTGATTGTGTGGATATGGAGAGAAAAACTATTATAACTAAATATATTTAAAAGTATAAAATAAATGAAATATATTTACCTTAAAAATGATTATTGATAAAAAATATTTCTATATAAAAATCTATTATATATTAATATTTTTATGTTAAATAAATTTCCGTTTTTGTATTTTTGTCTTTTGTTAAAGATAAATTATATAAGAACCAATTTAATATTATGTCATTTTTTTCCCATTAACCATCCCATTCAGTTGTTTTGCTCTATGTGTGTGTGTGTGTGTGTGCTGTTATTAGTGCGTAGTTCTTGTATTACAAATTATATGTTGTTCATTCAACTTGTTAAAGAAATTAAAAAGAAACAAGTGTCTGTTTATATTTTGTTAATGTATTTTATGAATTCTATATCCAAAGATAAATTTCGTTCTATCGCTATGCTCAGGCAATAATAAGTGTCCAAGCCAATGAATGATGTGAATACGAATATGTACAGATAATAATTCTTTAAGATGATGAAAACATATAATTATATATTTTTTTATTATCGCATAAACAAATTAGTATTTAGTAGTTAAATAAAACACGACATTATATTTTTTCTATCAAATAAGAACTTGTAGTTTATGAATAAAAAAATTATAATTAATTTATATATTTTCTTATTATTTTATCGTATTAATTTATTATAAAAATGCACTTGTTAAATTTTTAAAACATTTGATGACATAATATTTATTTATTTATTTTATTTGATTTAGTATATTTATACACTTATTTAATTATAACATAATTTTTATGTGTGTAATAAAACAACTCGGGTGGACCAATGAATGTAAAAACTAATTTTTTCTTTTATAATTATAGAGGAAGCAATTTTTCAAAAAAAAATAAACACACAACTATTCACACTCTTTGCTGTATTTAAACTAAAAATACTAAATAAAATGAAAAAAATCAAACTTATACTAAAATAAAATAAAACTTGCGATGTGAATTTATTTTTTTCATTCTTGATGATGATATTTAATTTGCCTGTTCGCGCGGTATATTCAAATTGTTATAATAATATAAAATAATATATATATATATATGGGGTATGGTGTGTGTGGTACGTTGTATCGTCGTATATATTTTCTCAAACTCAAATATAAATATATTGTATATTGTAATAGAAATGAATGAAATAAATATTTGTATACCGAGACAGACCGCAGCAGGCAGAGAGAAGAAAATAAATTTGTGTTTACTAACGAGAGACGTTTTGAACTTATACTAAAATGTAAATATTAAACATTTAATACATTTAAATTTTTACTGATTTAGTTAAAAATGTGTAAAAACGGTTCTATTATGGTATTTGGTAAATATTTTCTATGGTTATGTTATGATGACTGTTTTGACTAACAAGAATGAAAATTTTTGTTGACCCGAAATATTTCAATAAAATTTCCTGAAACTAAATAATAATAGCGCATCATTAAAGTGTATGATTTCGGAACGTCTATCCATCAACGGTTGCATTAGACTAGTTATTATACGTATTTCTTAATAATAGTTTGATCGATTTTGATGAAATTTTAAATATAAACTTTTGTTACATTCATATGAGAATAAATGACTGAAAACACACATAAAATTTATCATTGTCAGATTGATCCATGCAGAATATAGTACTATATTACAAACGGAAGTGAAGTGCTACACAGATATTACATTTTTTCTACTTTATAAAAAATAATTAATTTTTCAAAATTGATCAAAATCAATAGACTATATGAGATGGATTGGGCACGTATTACACATATGGAGGGGTATAGTGTATTATTGAAAGGTAATCCAGAAGACTGAAGAAGAGATCTAAGGCTAGATACAGTGAACTGTGATATTAAGATCCTTAAATTGCCGGATTGAAAGACGTTAGCTGCGCAGATAGGTCCTGTTTGAAAAGCGTGTTGGAGAAGACTAAAATCGCAACTGGATTTTAATGCCATGCAGTAAGTAGCAAGTAAGTATATTAAATGATTTAAATCATACCATATATATTTATCGATCGTATTGTTCGCATACAACATTGTACTTCTCGAGAAACTTTGCGATAAAATTGACAACTATAACAATGATATGGCTGTCACTTAAATCCATTTACCCGTGGGCACTATTTTTGTAACCTTATTTGCAGTTTATTTATATTACGTTGTACGATTTCCGATGACTTAATTATGCGGGTCTTTCGTTGTGATGTCAATAAAACCATTTAATTAACAAATGTGGTGGTTGTCATTAGTGTAGCATTGTTCACCAATAGTGTATATTAGGATATGATATAGAGTCAAGCAAACAGCTGTATAAGCGTATGCCGTACTTAATTAATGTAAGATTTAATTTAATTTATAACATATGCAATAGCCTATATGAAACGCCCGACTCACACATCTGGACATAATGTTGAACAATATTTTTTTGCAATTCTAATTTTGATAATTGCATTTGATGCATTGTTCTATGCCCAATTCTATACCAACGATTTTTTTAATTATTTATTGTTCATAATCAATTTTATAATAAAAATCGCAAA
This sequence comes from Bibio marci, assembly GCA_910594885.2. Classification (NCBI taxonomy): domain Eukaryota; kingdom Metazoa; phylum Arthropoda; class Insecta; order Diptera; family Bibionidae; genus Bibio; species Bibio marci. Next base: position 95,407,194 of record OU343114.1, on the reverse strand, counting down.
TTGTGACCTAAAAGATCTATTGCGTGGTCCCCAATTCTATTCCATTGTATACATATATATTATAAAATGTTTTTCTTCCTAATGAATTGGACATCACTGAATTACAGGATAATTTTTTAACTCGACTTTATTGATAAAGTATAAAATCCTCGGCAGGTACATCCTTCTGCTTTATCATGTGTATGCCGGTCAATTTGTATAAGTACTTAATGTTACATAATTTCGATATATTGTTATGGCAGCATTAATTATTGCATATTGTAAACATATATTGCATGCATCGAATAATATTTGTATGTAGTTTATGGTTCAGAATAAGTTTAAAAAATCATTATTTCGATATACATACAGATCGATACAAAAAGATGTATATTCCGATCGAAACAGTCAGAAACTCTTCAGTTCTTACAAAAAATATATAAAAATATAAAAATGGGTTAATAACAGGATCGCTGTAAAGGGAAACAATCGAGTTTCTTTCTTCAATTAATTATATTGTTCATCCAAAAATTATACGCAGGGTGTGCCAAATTACAATAGCTATACACCGATGCTGAGTTTGAGCTGAAAATGAAATGCGATATTGTTACGAATTTACATTCACACATAATCGAATTTTCACTTACATTCATCTGTTGCTGTATCATTTAACCCAATGCCTATACGAAGGTTTATTTTGTTTCCAAATTATGCGAGAAATTCTTATAATAAAAATTCCAGTTGAAAGTTTGTTGATTTCTACGTAATTTTTATAGTGTTTTAAAATCAAGTAATACTATAATACTGTAATAGTGCGCACAATTATTATATAATAATAATATAAATATAAGCTCAATGTGGTTTAGCACAAATGACTTAATACACGTACGTTTGTTATTAGTGCGACTATAATATAAATAAATAAATATATACACAAAATGTATCCATTAGAAAAGAAATAGTATATATTGGAATATTGATCGATACCATAATATTAACAGTTACATTTTTTATCACATATCTGCCTATCGATCACTAATTGTAACAATATTTCTTGTCTTCGTTTTTAAGTATACATTTGTTGCTTAAAAATGTCTCGTTGCAATCAAATCAAATCTTTCATAATTTTATAAAAAATAATGATTCATTGTTGGAAGATCTTTCTTTTAGCAGACAAAATTTCAAATATTCTCAATGCCAACTAACAATAAGCAAATACGTTCGTAATAATAATAAAAATATAAATAACATTACAGCAGAGTAATGAGAGATTAAAAATTAAATTATTTTAAATCATTTGTTTATATTCCATTCAATTTCAATAATATAGTTTTTTCTTTACATTTTTTGGACACACAATTCCTCTTACATTTTATTGACGCGTAATAATAAAAAAAAAATTTTATACTCATGCTCACAGCGAATCTCTAAGATAATATTTAGTGCACGTTTCATAAACTGTTTTAACAAAAGACGTATTTATTATAAAAATATATATACCATATTTTAAAATTAATTCAAATTCAAAACACACCGTCTGTCCGAAAAATAACTAAAAGGACTAATAATAAATAAATAAATGTATGGTATATAACGACGCAGCTATTGTGGATGCTGATTGATTTATGTATTGTAAACCAAGACCGATCTTAACATTTCCTTCCCATTGCGACTGCAGTTTTTGTGTGTATGGTCAAAAAACCGCATAACATTACATTTTCGTATAAAATTGTTAAAAATGTTATACCGAAACACTGGAACAAAATACTTATAATCGATTATTTGTTTAACCAAAACAGTGACAGTATCGATGATTCAAAGACGGCACATTAGATGTGAGCTGCGATGCTCAGAATCGATCAGATCAAAGATATTTACAACTATTATAGAAGAAAACATCGAAAAAAGTGTGTGAATTCGTAAAAATTTTAGCAATAAATATTCGGTGAAATTTTTGGGAAATTGCACTGCGGTTATACCAAAAAAACAACAATTAACTGAAATAATTGTTCAACGAAAATCGAATTTAAACTTTGTTTCACATTATTGACTGATTTACCATAAATTGCACCGATCATGATCATTCCAAAGACGTGTTTAGTGACGATATAATTTGTTCCAAGTGGAATATAACGTGGTTAATGATTTCTATATAGTACCTGTTGTGGTGTATTGAATATGTAGTCAACGATCGTCATAATTAACATTACAACAAGTACATTTCAGTTGATGTGACAATATTCTCGAATAAATAAGATTATTTTTGCTGCTATCTGACTGCGAAGACGTTTAAAAGTGGCGAGCAATGGTTTCGAATACTTCACAAATATATGTACAAAATTTGTATACCTCAATCATTTCGATTAATTCCGTCTAGCTTGCAAACCGGTATACAATAGGTTTTAAAGGAAAACCATATTACGATAGTGCTTTTGACATTCTATATACAGAGATTTTTTTTTAAAGGTTTTAACAAAATGTGCGAGATTCCAGACTAAAGTTACTACATATAGCCATGACTGAAGAACAAAATATACATGTATTTAGAGAATGTGGCTGTAGTAAAATTGCAACACAATACCGAGTGTAGGGTATATATAGTTTACTTTCACCGCACTATAAATCACCATCGTTGCCGATTATATAATGGGATCTGTTAACATACGTTTTTGGTGGTATTAATTGTGTTGACCATATATATTACAATTGACATGAGCACCTCAATTTTGCCGATGATATTTACTTTTGTTTATATAAAAAATTTAATTAATTATTAATTAAATTGTTTGCTATACTCTGTAAATTTATAACACAATATAATTTATGGCAAAGTAAACTTGTAATAAATTCTGGTTTTTTCAAAATTGACAATTCCAATATAATTTAATTTAATTCAAAATGATGTTTGCATAAAATTGTACCTTTTAATTTTAATTGATTCAAGAAATATAATAAAAAATACAAAAAAATGATTGACAATATACCGGAAACATTTGATACAACAAATGAATATAATATACAATCTTTAGCATTACCTGCATCATCATCATCATCATCATCATCATCATCATCATCAATGTCATCATCTGCATTATCGCTAACACCATCAATTAATAACATACATTTAATATCTGGTAATGTTGCAATACGTTTATACCGAAGTGTACATTATATTGAGCGACAAAATGAACTAAAACCAATACCAAGTGGTCCAACATGTCGTATATGTCGTACATCAATATATCAATTGATACCGTGCCCATGCAAATGTAAAGGAAGTATGGTATTGTAAAATAAGCAATTTATAACAATTATCTTAAAAATTAAATTAATGTTTTATAATTAATAACATAAAATAATTTTCATTTAAGGGATTTATTCATAAAAGTTGTTTACGTAAATGGAATAAAATACGACGCAGTAATTATTGTGAAATATGTCATGAATTGTATACATTTGAACTGGAAAAAAGGTATATTATAAATTTATTAATTTTTATTCTTCTAATTCCTCTAAAATTCACTCATTAATCAAATATAGAAATTTTAAACAATTTATAAAAAGTTTTTTTCAAATAAAATATTTTGGAAATTTGATAAAATTTATATTTAATCAATTGTCGGTGTCGGCATTGGCATTTTTAAATATACCACAAATTTATGAAAATGTAAGAAATTTAATTAAATTTTTAATGAATATTTATTTTTGTTAAATTTTTATGTTTTGTAATTTATTTTATAATAGACTATTGAATTGTTACAAAACGAAAATGTTAATAATAATACTAACAACAATGAAGATTTATGTGTCACATTATTTTTACCAAATGTATTAATTTTAACAGGTATGGGAAAAAAGTTCTCGTCTATGGTCAATTTATTGTTTATTTAATATTTTTTGCTCACAATTTTATTATTGTAGCCATATTTTATTATATTTATATAAAATGGACTTGGGATAATATATTAGGAATCGAATCATTATTCCGTAAATGGTGGTATGGTGATGATGATGATGAAGATGACGATGATGATGACGATGACGACGCATATTATAACAATAATAATAATAATTATCATTTAACTTATTTAGATGAAATGTTTTTAGATTTTCCAAATCAAATTTAAAAATTAATAAAATATTATGAAATAATAAAAAAAATTTGAATAAAAATTAAATATAAAAAGAGTATTTTTATTCATAGAATTTTTTATTTTTAATTTTTTTGGAGTGTCGTCGTCAATCTTAATCCTATATTCTAGTGCAAATTCGACCTCAACAAGTACATATTAAGTTGGACAAACGATAGACATATGCCATTGCATCAGTTATTGTGAGTTGCCGAAGACGAACTGATTAATGACGACGGGTCACTATTATGGACGAGGTTGACTGTGATAGTTCAGCGACCTGAAAAAGGCTTGCAAAAGATGTGGAATTAACCAAGTGTAATGGACTGACAACATGCTGGACAAATCAGAACATTATTTAAAATTGGTCGATGCCGTGCAAGCAGAACTATAGTGTGAAGAACAATATATTTATATTAATGTTGGCAGACACTATAGTATTTCTATGAAACGATCAAGGATATGAAGATTTTTAGATTCGAATTTATTCAATTCCAGGAAAAAATTTTTATGCGAATTTGGGTGGGTAGTCTAACCGACGTCAATACATTGAATTTACACTTTGATAGTAATATTAACAAGTTTATCAATGACAATTGTAATTTTTAAAAAGCGTCGTTGATTTCGTGTGCTGTGCGTCAACAATACACATATTACATGAATATTGTGATTTGTTACATTAAACGGAAATTGGCTAAATCTTTCGAAAGAGTAAATCGATAATAAAAATCTCATTTTTGAAATATTGAAATATCAACCCGATTTTGTTACGACGGGACGTCACTGTTGTTTTTGCAGTTAGACTAACTCGTCCTTTGTTCATTTGAAAAACAATTCTTCTATTGTTATAACATTCAAAGTCCAACTATATCGTATAACTTTTTTATAATAAATTATTAAATTTTAGTTTAGTATTCCATCACATTAATCTTAACATACAAAAGGTGTCTTTTATTGTCGTACTATCTTCAAATTTTATAAAAATTAATTAATAATTTTTTTATAATTTTTTTATTGTTCTTTATTTTTATTAAAAATTAAAAAAATGTCTAAATATTATTTATTTAAAGAATTAAAATTAGAAAGAACAAAAATCATTAATTATGACAATAGTCCGTTAAATTTTATAGTAACACATCATAAATTATTTGCAAATCAAAGTAATGTAAATGTATTTAATGAAATGTTTAAAGTGTTGGCACAATACGGTATTCATCATCGGAATTATATAGATGCTAATGGTGATACACCGGTAGCAATTGCAGTTAAAACAAATGCATTGAATATATTTTTTTTCCTATTACATTCCGGTGCAAATTTAAATTGTGTAAATCCAATTAATAATAATACTCTATTGCATTATGCGTGCACCGTAAAAAAAACTCAAATATTAGAAATAATAGTCGATGGCTATCGTAATAAATTAAATGTGAAAAATAAATATGGATTAACGCCGTTGCATGTGGCCGTACAAAATAATTTATTGGATGTGATTTTATATTTAATCGAGCAAGGACAACAACATTCGATCGATTTAAATGCAAAAAGTCATACAGGATATACACCGTTACATTATGCATGCCAATTGAATTTAATTACAGTTGCACATGTCCTATTATATAATGGGGCAAATGTAAATGCATGTGGTAATATTGGTGAAACGCCATTACATTTAGCATGTAATAGCTGTCCTGATTCGTCGAACAAAGTTAGTGGTGATGGTGACGATCCAACTAAATTAATTGTTTTACTAAAAACTTATGGTGGTTTAATACATTGTATCGATTATAATGGTAATACAATGTGTCATTATGCATGTCGTTCACAAAAATTTTCATTAGCCATCGAACTGTTAACCGATAGCATACGCATAAAATTATTAAATCGAGTAAAACAAAGTCTATTACATTTGGCATGCATTTATGGTTGGCAAGATATTTATGTAGAAATATTAACCAAGCGTTTAATACCAATTGAATTAAAAGATGTGTATGGAAAAACGGCATTACATTATGCGTGCGAATATAATGTAAAAGATTTTTTACACAGTTATACGACCACAGATTATGCGGTCTCATTTGAATCTATTATCAGTCAATGTGATAGTAATGGACGTACACCAATACATTTAGCTGTTATTGGTTCATATGCAGCAGAAATATTAGATTTTATTCTAGAATTTCCAGATATCGATATTTTAGTAAAAGATGATTTTGGTAAAACACCATTTCATTATGCATGCGAAGAGCGTAATGATGTGGCGGCAAAAAAATTTATATTATATGATTTAAAGTTAGTACCTTTGTTGGCATTAAATAAAACAACTTTACATTGGGCAGCACAATTCGGTTGTATCAATACAGTTGAAACGCTTTTACAATATTCTAATGTTGATGCAAAAGAGGAGCGTACGGGTAAAACAGCTTTACATTTGGCCACAATCGGTGGTCACACAAATGTTGTTTCTTTACTGTTGTCTAACGATGCCAACATATTAATATGTGATTCTGGTAATACTACTGTTATACATTTTGCTGCATATTTTAGACATTTCAACATATTAAAATTATATTTTGAATTATGTTTACCAAAATTTATCAAATCAGTTGATTCGTTTGGTGAAAGTGCATTCAATTGGGCATGTAAAAGTAATGTTTGCGATGAACTGTCTAAAAACATTGTATGTTTATTTATTGATAATGATTATTTTACCTCAATTGATTACCGCAATATACGTGTTCAATATTTTTTTCAAATTAATAGTAATGATTTAGAATTTGTTAAAAAAATTGCTTCATTTATTGTGAAAACTTGTAACACTTTTATAATGCAGATATTTTTTAAATTACAATCTTACCAAAATTATAGAGAATATATATTTGAATGTGGTGGCATTTATATTAGCTAAGATTTTAAAAATCATTAATCATTTGTAAATGTAAATTTAATTTAATAATTTTTAAATTTAATTTTTATTTATTTTTATTTGTTTTTAATATACAATAATTTTTTTTTTTTGTAATTTTTATATTCGTTTATTTTTTTTTTATGTTTGTTAAATAATAACTTTTTTGTTACAAAACTATTTTGTAAAATGTATCCATTAAATAAAAATTAAATATAAATAGATTAAAAGAGAATAATTTTTCGAAATGTTATTGTTGTTTTCTTAACTTTATTTATGTATAAAGTTGATATTATCACGTCTGCTTTTGGCGGTCCCAAATTCTTTTGGACATTGTCATTTCCATACCATCGATTTTCATGTACCATCCTCCTGAACATCCACACTTCGATCAAAGACAAAAGCTTCTAATTATCATTTGTTTCAGGTTATGGACTCCGATCGATTTCACGAAGAAACATATTTGGAAAAACTTCCAGTAACACTAGCAGAGCCACTTAATAATAAAGTATCATTGATATTTTTGATAATTAACACCTAACGAAAATTCATTAAAAGTCGAAGGATAATTTTTTAATTTTGAAAATATGGGATAATCTTTTTAAATCTAGTCGAACAATACTCGAAAAATTGTTAACGATATTGCCATCTAAAAAAAGAAACACGTTCAGGAAATATTTTGTATAGAAGAATTAAGCAAAAGTTTGTGCAAGATGTAAGCGTAATTGAAACTTGGGTCCACCATTATACATCAGAGGTCGAAAAAAATGGTAAAAACAATGAATTAAAGCCGGTGGAAATACACCAAAGAATGGTAATTCAATATTCAATTGAGAGTATACCCCCGAAAAATCTTTTGTATCCGCTGCGTCGGAAACAATTGGTATACAATGAAGTATAAGGAGTGTGTTGCAGACAAAACAAATGAATATGCAAGATCGAGATTCACAGGACACGAGGACATTCAGGACATTCTGAAAAGTTAAAATTCTCTTTAAATTGGGGACATTCACTATGCAACTATAATTTGGTTGACATTACAAATTGTTTAACTTCCAATTTATTAAATAAAAGAATAAATAGATGAAAATCAAAAAAAAAAAGAAATAAAAATATGTTTATTTAAAATCCTTCTAAAAACTAAAAATACAATACAAAAAAAAAGGGATGATTGAAATACCTCCCACCGCTAAAACGATATTACTAACAATAGTTTTAAATTAATGTTGGAAGTCATATTATTTCATATCAAAAACAAATAAAATCTGTTTGGCAACTTATTTCGTTTCACATCGCTGCAAATTAATTCACACGCATTTGACAAAGTTACTTAAAGCAATAGTGCATGCAGTCAAATAACAAAATTGTTATGCAAAATACATAACATTTTGAATGTTTGAATGAATTTTAATTTTTTCATTCATTAATTGATTTATATGATTTGTGGTAACATTTCGTTCGACAACATCAACGACCGTATCCCGTTCCACTTCAATTAAATGATAACGGGCTCTGAATGCACATAAATGTGCATAATATGTTGGTGCTGGTATTGAAACGGAACGTGTACACCGTGCATATGTATGACATAATTGATATGTTAAACATTGTAAATCATCTGATTCAAAATTATTATCATCCCACAATACATTATAATATGATGGACGACTTGTGCCTTGAATACCTTGATGGCTACATAAATAAAAATCGAAATCTGTTGGATTTGTTAAAATGGTATCAACAATTGTACCGGCCGGCACGTTACCGGACCGACATGCACCATCCTTAGCATTATAACAAAATAAACGTGTGTGATGACGTTTCTGCACAACAATGTATGTTATGCCCGGCCGATAATCAATATTTAATTCTAAACATGCTTCACGCATTGCCAACAACTCATAATTTATATATGGAAATTTTTCCGTTGTTATACCATTACGATACATTATAATACGATGTGGTTTAAAGCCAGTTGATTGATAGAATTTTAAAAGTAATTCTTTAACCATATTTTTCAGATCACGTATATTATCATCACGTTGGGATTTTATTGGTATTTGTTGTTGTTGTTGATTATGTTGGATACGTATTGTAGACGTGTATCTTGATGGATATGCATCCATTGAACCAACAACAGCTGCTATCGATGGTTTACGAAAATCATTGACGGGCGGATGTGTTACATCAGCCCCAAGAAATATGATTGGATTATCGAATATTTTTGAACGTATTGTTGGCGATAATATTGAGTTAACACCACCTAATTTTACATTAATTTTTAAACACATATTTGATAATGTTTGTGGACTTGTATTTAAAACATTTTTTATTTGTATGCATTGGGTTACAATGCCAAGAACTGTATCACCAATTCTTTTAATTTCAGCTGAAAAATACAAAAAATATAAAATGAAAAATTTAATTAAAGTGAAAAAAATAATAAAATAAAATTATACCGACCATAAATTGAACTTTTGCCGGGCAAAATAATCATAAATAATTGTAAATTCGTGTGTTTTTCTTTTAATTGTATCAAAAACGATTCAATGTTTGTGGGTGTTGCTCTTAATATATTTAAATATTCTTTTGCACACGGATCATTAACAATTTTCATACCAGCATCACTTGATATTTGCTTTAAATATCGTATAAATTTAGTCAATTTTTCAGCATTCAAATCATATTGTGTAACAAATGAAATTATAGCCCAATTTTGTAATTCAATACCAATAAAAAATTGTTTACCTCTCATATCCCAAACACCATATTTTGGATATGCTAAACTCATTCTTCTCTATCCATAAATAGAAAATATATAAAATTAAAAACAACGTTTAAAGTCATTAAAAGTTTTAAAGTTTATCATGTATCATATATGATTCATGGTTTAAAATATTATAGGTTAGACAGCTGCTGAACGTTCTACCCATACACAGACATGGGATATATTTTAATTCCTTAGAAATTTCACGACATATCCTTGAAAATTCATAATTAGTCATTCAAAACTGCATAAACGCTATGAGAATTTCATCGGAAAATGTTTTCAATATAGAAAGAAAAATGTATTTTGAAAAGGAATATTTTTAACAACGTAATAATATAATACATTTTTAGTAAATAAATATTTAAGATTCAAGAGATGGTTTCCATATGAATGGAATGAACGAGACAAAGAAAAGGAAAAAATTATTTGTGAAATTTTAATAGAAAAGCATTGAATGTCGTTATTGCATTTATTTTGATAATCTAAACGTTAGGCATAATGTAAATTCGACTTTTAGGACTAAAATCATCTGAATAAATAGTTTTGCTTTGTATTTGATGAGATCCCGAATCAGACGGAGTGTTTGATTAATCCTACAAATACCGGCAACAATTGATTGAACTGAAAAGTGCAATTGGATGACATCGCCAGAACACATATTTCCAATCTAGTGCAAGAAACAAACTTAGCTAAGATGTGTTTCCCCACACGTTATTATCATCAGAGGTTAGTGTATTTTAGTGTATCATAAAATGGATAACAATAGTTACACATTGTAATCCAAATTTTTCAATTTGCAAATGTACGTTATTAATATTATGTTTTTGAATACTGGTTAGAAAAATGATCTTCTTGAAAATGTAGACCAAGAACACATCTATAAAAAAATACACCATTAATGGTGTTTAACATAATGATATGACATTGATCTCAACTTTATAATATAATACAATGACTTCAGCGTTAACATTTACTTCAAACTAAATATATGAAAGTTGAGTATTAGTTTTAGATAGTATATTTACTTCATCATTGTTATTCGCATTAATATTAGAGTTGCCAATAGTATTTGAACTATTGTATCCATATTGTAATTTTGGTGATGGTAATATTCGTCCTTCCACTTTTACCATATTTTTAGAAACATTTAAACCAAATTCATTCACATTTATATCATCATTAAAATCAGCTGTATCTATTAATTTATTAATTTCATTTTCACGTTCGGGTGCCGATTTTGCCGTAGCTTTTATCATTGCTGATGTTTGTAAATCGGTCAATTTTTTTAAACAACGTTGTCCACCAACAATATTACACAATTCAATTGGTAAATATGTATGTTTTATATCTTTGCCCACTTGTAAACATTGTAATTTTGGATATTGTAATTTTATTTTATATTTATCATAAAAATATTTTGATACCGTACAATCGATTACACGATCATTTGAATATTGTAATGGAAATCTATTATTAATAAAATAAAAAATATATAATATATTGAAATTTAATTAAATAGTTTAGAATGTACAATAATTAAATATATTTACGTTTGTAAATTTGCCGATTTTCTTGTAATATTATAAACACGATAGCGTCTTCTAAAAAATCCATTATTATAATTGATTTCAATTCTTAAACCACGTATTTCTTTTATAAATTTATTACGTTGTACTTCGGTTAATAATTGTCCATTATTATTTAAAAATGTATTTGTTTCCAAGACATCAAACATAAAATTTAAAACCGATTGTTCTTTATAAAATGCAGTTGCTGAAACTATATTGCGTAATTATAAATTAAAATAATTTTGTTGTTATTTGTTATTGTAAGGAAAAAAAAATTATTAATGTTTTTTTTTTTTTTTTTTTAGATACCATCAATATTCACTAAAAATTTCCAATTAGCTAATTTAATACTTTGATGATAACCAAACCATACTTCACGTCCAGCACCCAATGGATATTGACATTGATTCATTGTTGATGCACTGAAAAAATTTCGTCCAATTGAATGATATGTTAAACTCGGTAAATAACGTAAGATTACATCCACGGCATTTATCGAATCCATTTTGATTTCATTACCGGTTGTGTTGGTGCTGGTGCTGGTACTGGTACTGCTGCTGGCACTTAACATATTTTCTGTGTTATTTAGTAAAATTTCACATAACCATTTTATTGTAATTTTATAATGAACATTTTTTCCATTTTCTGTAAAAGAAAAAAATTGTTTTACATTTTTCAATGCATTTTATTTAAAATTAAGTATTTAATACAAAATGAATTAATAAAAAATTTACAAATGGTATACGATGAGTATTGAGCGTATATAGGAAAATATATTATTGTATTCTAATAGCTTGGCTGTAGGAGTATTTCTATAGGGGATTGGTGATCAAAAGTCAATATTTGTACAGATACACCTAAAAAGGATTGAAAAACGAAAATTATAAGTCAAATGTAAGTAGAAAGATGATTACAATCTCGAAAAACGAAATAAAAATTAATTATTGTTATGGGAAGACTTCGCCTCTTCTATACTATCAAGGCTAATATACTTTATTACAGCTGATAATTTGTATGTTTTAAAATTCTATTCAAATTAAATAATTTGCGATTTTCTTGCTTTTTGGAATAAATATAACTTCAAATTCAAATTCTTAATCTATTTCCCTTATTTTTTGTCCGCGCAAAATAATTGGAATGGCATTTCTATTATTGTAAAAATGTTTTTTTCTTAATCCATTCCGGCGTTATGTTTCGGACAGAGAGAAGAAATTCATTTAATATTAGTTCATCAGAAACCAAAAACAAAAAAAAAAAAAGGAAAGATAATATGGGAAGAAGGGTTGAGTGCGGTATATACTCAAATATCGTCATCTTATTTAATACTCCCACATACCATTGATTAATCCATTTTATAAACATTACATTATTATATAATTTATATACTTACCAAATACAATAACTTCTAATTGTATACCATGACCACATTCAATTGGTAATTTTTTATTTGTATAAAACGTATTTTGTCCATCGTAAACTGCTTTTACATTACCAAAAATATAGTTATGTGTATTAATAAAACTTTGAAATATTAGATGATTTATAAAACGTGGTAAATTATCTCGTTCAATATTGATATTATAACGTTGTATTTTAATGTTATTTATAATTTTTATATCAAAAAGATTAGCTCGTAGCATAATTTTGTTTCCATTAGAGCCGGCTGCTGGACATTTCACTTTATGCACCAAAATGTTGCTGGTGGTGGCCATATTTTAACTAATTTTTTATTTTATAATAATTAATTTAATTTCGAAAATAATTTATTGTTCGCACTATTATATTTATTAACACTTTTTAGGCGTAGCCGATATGCCGCACGGACCGCGCAAACACTGTGTCACCATAAACAACTAATTATAACTTTATATGAATAATTTATATAAATTAATATTTATATATCGATTTTTTATTATTTTTAGACTAAATAATTATTATATTTATCGCAGTCGCAATAATAAATCTCTATAATACTCTATCTCTGAAGCGTCATCACTATATTTTAAAATAATATAAATATATTTAACTTTTTATTTTTAAATATATAATTTAATATATTCTTATTTCTAAGACTATAAATACAAATATAAAATCATAAGTTCATATTCATTATCAATATAAGGTATTAAAAATGATTGTTCCTTTAAATATATACATATATTGACGCACACAGAGGGTGATACCTTTTGGGATGCTGTGGAGTAATGTACTCTGACTCACTCATAATTCGGTTGCTTTATAGGGTATAGAATACTTTACAGGACATGATTTAATAAATTAATTTATAAGTATCATATACCCTACAATCCTGTTGTAGCTGAGTGCGTGATAAAGATAAACCATTCTCTGTCATATAATTTTTTGTTTTCAACATGAGTCAGTGAATTTCCTTCGAAACACCCTATATTATATACAATTTTATCATACATTTCAAAAGCTATAAATTAAGTAAATCTTAAAATAAATACATAATAATTCAATTAATAAATATGTACTAAGTTCAAAAATGGAAAAAAATTAAAAGATTATTGTATTTGAAAATAACTGGATGGATGATGAAATTATATACTTTTTAAAAATAAGGGATTGTTATTTTTGGTGTATATATAATTATCAGTAATTATTAATATATCACATGCCAGATAATAACAAATGTATAGGCTATCTGAAAAGTTTTGGGACTGACACATATATAGATGACATTATGGAAACTGTGAAACACTTGTAAATTTCAAATTTCAATGTGTATGCGGCCGATTAAAATATTGAAGTAAAATTTAATATCGTTCCAACAGAAATCCATAAAAAATTTACTATAAGAGTCATTTTTAAATATGTGTTCGTACAAGCCTTACGTGAAGATGATCCATATGGTGAAGTTCGTAGTAAAGACCTACGGATTATAGAAGGAAAATATTTCATCAAGGCATTGCACGTGTTATGTGACCTAACTATGGCAAAATTCATCAAATTACAGTATAAATATGCATCAGATTTGACTCTATCTGACCATTATCTATGCATTCCATGCTTGAAAATATTTCTGGTTATAGAAAGTGTTTTTCATCATAGGACGAAGCTGTTATTATATACAGTCGCTTGGATGGATATTTTGCAAACCTTCCGGACACATGCGGTATTGAATTCTTAGAAAAAAGGTTAGAATAATAATGTTAATGGAAGTTTCATGAGATTATATTGAAAAACTAAAGTTTACACGTCAACAAAAATTGTCTTCCACTATTGTTGGACTGTGAATTTTTTAGACCGCCCTGGTACAAATACATTTAAATAAATAACACCACTTGAATATGTTACAAAAATATAAATATAAAATTATATTTATAAGATTGGGTACTGCTTATACATTTTACCTTTATATATTCGAACGCCTGGACCACCGAAATGGTAATTACAAAATTTCGTATAACAATTGCTCAATTTCTTCAACAAAATAATTGTGGAACAAAATTGGATTTTTATATTTTTATCGGATGAAACCGATAACTAAATCTATGCACAACACACACTACTATATTTAATTGCAATTAAAAATATGTGTTCAAATCTGCAAAATTTTGTTGTAATAATCAGGCTAACACACAGTCACATTCAGATTCAATTTTAAAAGAATTAAATTTTTGTATTTATATCTTACGAATTATTTGGTGACGTAAAATTGTAAAGCCAACACTTTATTATTATTGGCAATATTTTATAAATCAGTGAAATTGTTATTTTGTTAAAAAAAATGTTAAACCACTTGTATTTTTGTTTTAAAATAAACACACTTAATTATTAAACACGTACAAGAAACACTCGGTATTTTTATTATTATTATATTCAAGAAAGAGCAAAGAATCAACGATTCAATTGAATAGAAAATATGTTACTGATTTAAATTTAAAGAAAATATAAATAATATCCTAAGAAATGTATGTAATTAGTGCAGTTTTATATACTAGATATAATCTACTACTACTACTAATACTACTATTAAGGGAAGCTGTAGTATATTGTATTGGTATATATATTTAATTTGTTGTAGCGTAGGGATAGATTTAATTTATGATGTACACATTCAATGTTACAGTGACGAAGTGTGAAAAGATGTATTCAGATTGCAATATCACTATATTTTTGTGGTAGACGAGTTGAAAGTAGACTACATTATGAAAAATAATTGGAATGTCCACATACAAAATTTTCCGGAAAATCTACTTTTAAGAATTATCATCTTTCTGAATTATGTGCCATATTTTTAACGGATTTCAATTTTTGTATACAAAATTGTAAATTATGATCAATTTCCAAACTTTCATAGTAGAGATTTTAAAATTCGATTCATACGTTCAAAAGATATGATCCTTATTGTAATCGCTCTAACTTTTTTATTTGTCTTTTGCGTTCTATAAATGTCTGTCCATTATGCCAATTGAATTAACGTTTGGATTTGCTTCAAATGAAACTTTTATTGTGGAATGATAAAAGTAGGCTACAATTTCATGATGTGCCATTGCGGCAAAACATAAACGTATTATCTAGGACAAGAATTTTAATAAAATTTAATATTATAAAGTTAATAGTTGAACTACCGCCTAATTCAGTTATTAATATAGTCATTTTATTTCTGCTATAATAATATTAAGAATCCTTTTATTTTGCAAGAGTTAACTTAAATTAATTTTATCTGGATTATTGTATAATTTTTTTTGTGACAATATACAAATTACACCATAAAACATATGCTCCAGTGAATTACCATTGCATTGTTGGACATTTTTCAGAGATTAACGAGATAGGGCACAGCAGTTAACTTTGAAATTTTGAATGAGAACCATTATTTTTTATTCCAGATTCAAAATCTAAATTCAAAAATACGTAAATTTTGCATAAATTCTATAATTAACCCATCTTTAATAATATAATACACCTACAAATTTTCTGCTTCTATCAGAAATTGAAAAAATGTATTACAAAAATGTTGTCCTTTTTTTTTAACGTTACGCTCAAGCCCCATTTTCGAGGGTGCACTAAGGCATAGTTAACTTTTGTGTCATAGAATATTAAGAATTTATTTGAAACCTTTTTTTCGTATACAATATATTTCTTTTCCTGCGGATATTTAGTAGTACAAAGTTCAAAAAAAAACTCCATGTGTTCGTAGCTACCCTTTACTTTAGTTAAAAGAATACCAAAATATATTATTTTTTATTGTTAAATTGTATGGTAATTATCTCTCTGTGAAACATTAAATATTCTGTGACATATGTTTACTTTTTATATAGTTATAGAGATTAGTATATGTACCAATAGAACAGACGCCGCTTATACACTTGAGAAAAAAAGGTTTTGCTTTTACTATGTATTCGTATATATTTATATCGTAGTAAAGTATAATTATTAATTATATTGAACATATTAGAAAATATACTTTTCCCATATCTATTCACTTCTTATCTTAACAATGAACTGTTGATGGAGAAATTTTTTTTAATCAATATTTAAGCGGTATGAGATAATCTTTTAATTTAAATTTGAACTTCGATAACGAAATATATATACTTTTAAGTAAATAAAATGGTTTTAAAATGTATCAAATTTCATGCGTACAACAATATACAAATACACGTACACACACACACTTATGCGTGAATATTATTTTATATAGTAATTTTGAATGTTTACAAATTTTAAATGCATTTTACTACAAATTAACAAGTACTTAAATATCTAGTATTATTATTATATTTTGTGAGAATACTATACAATTTATTCACTAATAGTTACTTTGTATTAAGTATATAATTTTATTGAAGAGGATATAGTTATTGTTTAATTTGTTTATAATATACAAACATTTAAAGAATCACCGTTTTTATTAGTAGATATTCGTGGATATGTGAGGCAGTTATCAAATATCTCGCGAGAAATTGGTACTCCAATAAATTATAATATTTATGGTAGCAATGCGTTAAAATGTATTTTAAAATTTACATATAACAGAAATAAATAATCGGAGTTCTTTAACTTTAAATAAATAATAGGATAGAAATAAAAATATAATTAAAGGTTTTATTAATAAAAGATTAAATATTTTAGTAATTTATTTCGAAGGAAAAATATATAAAAGGTCAGTGTCGATCGGATTTACTGATGAAGAGTTTTATTGGATAATTAATTGTATCACCCTGTCCCTTATATCTAAAATTAAATTAAACAAACGGTTTTTTTGGTTTTTTTTTGCGCAAAAATGCGGTGATAGTCGTTTTTGATTTTTGTTGAGTGGCAGTAGTTTTATTTTTTTCCTTCATATTTCTTTCCAAAAAATTTAAAAAAATAATTAATTAATAAAAATAAATTTAATTTCAATAAATATATAAATTTTTATTTTTTTTTTTTTTTTTTTTTAACTAAAATTAAATAATAATATAAAAATAAAAAAAAAAAAAAAATAATAAATAAATAATTATAAAAATGCTAACAAGTTATTCAAATTTTCAAAAATTAGCAACATTAAATTCTTTAAATATTGCACAATTTTTATCAAACAATAAATTTAATGAATTGTCACGAATACGTGTCGGCAATAGTAATGGTTCAACAATATTACATATTCTTTGTAAATTGGGTAATATTATGGTATCGTTAATGCATGAACTATTAGATAAAATCCCCGAAATTATCGATGAACGTGATTGGAATGGAAAAACGGCGTTACACATTGCAACGCAATACGGTGCCGATCAAATTGTACAATTATTATTGGATTATGATTGTATTGTAGACTATGAAGACGATTTTGATCGACAACCATTACATTATTCGAATTCGGTGGTAATATCGGAAATGCTTATTGAAGCCGGTGCATGCGTCGATGAACAAGATTATATGGGTCGTACACCATTACATTATGCTTTTATAAAAAATGATATGGAAATTTATAGTTTACTATTGCAAAATGATGCCGATTTAACCATTCGTGATGATAATGGTAAAAAACCATCATATTATAAACGATTTAAATGGAAATATAATAACAACAGCAACAAGAACAACCACAACAACAACAACAACAACACCAATAATAATAAGAACAAGAACAATTAACACAAACGGTACATCTATTCTATTTATAACCATGTAATTTATTTAATTATTTATTAGTTATTATTATTATTATTATTAGTTATTATTATTATTATTATTATTATTATTATTATTATTATTAAGTATTATGTTTTTATTTTATTAATAAATTTGAAACTCTTTTGTAAATTACACATAAAAATTATATATTAAATGTTTAATCCTTTTTTTTCTATGCTATGTGCATTGGAAAAATAATAATTAGAGATTAGAGTAATGATAGAAAAAAAAAAAAAAAAGAAAAGTTAAGTTTAATAAAATATAAATTTGCACATTTAATTAAATAAATATTTATAATGTTCAAATTAAAATAATTAGAGTAAAATAAAGTGCGTTTTATTATTAAATAATTTAATTGAAAAACCAAATAAAGTTTTGCAGGATGATACAAAAAAATTTGAAAGGATATTGTGATTCATATTGCATTCAACATATTTACAATACAATATTTATTAAGATAATGACATCAGTAACAAATGTTTATCGCCAAAAACAATGTCTTTAGGATTAGTAAATTAAATACAAATCAAAAAAGTTAGAACACAAGTACTAGAGTAATAATTTTTAAAAAATATTGTACGAAAAAACCTATAAATTTAAAATATATTTTAAATGTGTTTTAAAACTACTGTGAATATTGAAAACAAAAATTGTTATATTACAACGCCAGCGAACAACGTGTTTCATATGTGACGTCATCGCGATCATATTTATACGCAAGCTGTTTTTGATTTTTTTTTTTGTAATCCCACAATACTTCCAAATTTACCTGTTGCATTGTAGAAGCAAAACTATATAGTTCTGCATATACTTTTAAATCTTAACTTTATTCGATAGTTTTTTTAGTCAGCCCGTTTTTTTAGTTCATCGTATATTGTATTTAACTGACTGCATAAACCTCACTATAATATCTATGAGAAATCGCACGAACACAAGTTTATCCTGAATATATTACAATTACGAAAAAGGAGAAAGTTGTCTTCAATAGAATTTACCATTTAAATATAAATATTGCGTTATTACTACCACATCGTCGCTTTAGACAAGAAATAAAATATTACAATGGAAATGTTTTGTTTGGTCATTCACATGAACGTAAAAATGTCTTCTCACGTATTCTTTTTTTTTTTTAATTGTTTATGACCCACCATTGAAAGCGACATGATAATTTAACATATATTTAAATTACAATATAATAAAATACAAATATATAATAGGGAATAAAATATAATTAATAAAAATTGACTTACATTTTATATAATCTTGAAATTGTTTGTGCAACAACAATAATATTTCTTATTTATCTTGTTTTTTTGTGGAGTTGTTAAATTGTTCAAGCATTTAGAAAAAAAATATACACAAAATAAATTATTCCCGCGATTTCCGAATCCCGACAACCGAAATTTTATCCTTTTTTTTATTTTTACCAGATTTAATTAAAAATATAATAAGTTTTCGGAATAGCCAAAGAATTCTTTAATTAATATGTCATCCATAACCTTGACTATTCTCACACACACACACGCAAGTGTTAAATGAACCCGACGCAATACAATTACAAATCTTATAATATATCTATGTCTAAAAATCGCATTTACATTTGTCTGCCTAATATTTTATTCATTGCAATTATTTTTATCACTTTTTATATTATTTACAATTAACTAATAAATGTTGTAGATGTTTTTGTAAGTTATTTTTTGTAAAATTAAACGAATCGAATCGATAGCATCATCAGCAAATTACAAAACAAAATCAAAACCATGAGAAAATCATGTACGCATTTTCAAAAACAATTACATACCCTTTGAGTTTTTTATATATAAAATATTTCGCCTTTTTGCGGAGTTGAATAGCCGCCAGATGTTAAGATCAATTGTTCCCGAATCCCGTTTTTTTGCTATTTTAAACATTTAGATAACACATTTCATTAGTATTATTAGATTTTTTTGTAGAATTCTTAATTTTTTTGTCCATAATATTATAATCTTGACACAGCACACAAATCTTTATATTTAAATATACAATTTTTATACAATTATGCGACTTTATATTTCTATTATTATATGTTTTTTATATTATTAATTTATTACGATTATTTTTTATATAATTAATAAACATTTTCCAAATTATTTATAACATTATTTAATCGAATTTAACAATACAATAAATCGTAATGGAAAGAATGTCACGTACGCACGCACGCACAATAAAAAAACAAAAAAACAAAAGTGCGATGAGGTAAAAAAATGAAACAAAAAAATAATAAATAATTAAAATATGATAAATTTTCTTTGCGCGCGCGTATTTATTTATTATTTATTAAAATTTTATGTTTTCTTTGTTTAAAAAAAGTATTCAAAAAAAAAAAAAAATAGATGTAAAAGTAAATTTTTTTTGTTTTTTTTTTTTTAAATTAAACAATTTATTATTAAATTTTTATTGCTTTCTAAACACACAAATTATTTTTTATTCTGCATTTTTGTGATATATTTTTTTGTTTTTTTTTTATTGTCAAAGATAAAGTAAATTGTTAAAAAATTATTTTATAATTAGTGAATATTATTCTATTTAATTTATAAATTATTGTTTTAATTATATTATAATTTTTCTACCCCATTAATTAATTTTTTTTTTTTTTTATTTTAGAAATATATTAACAGTTTTTTTGTTTATTGCTTAACAACACAACACAAAAAAAAAAGCGTTTACTAAAAAAATAAACATTATTAAAACAAGCAAAAAGTTTCAAAAATTTGTTAAAAATAATAATAATAATTAATTATTAATTTTAATTAAACTATTGTCTTCTTCGTATTTGTTTTTTTTTTTTTTTAATGTATCTAATACAGAAATTGTAGGTTTTATTTTTTAACCTTTTTTCTTTTAATTAAATTTTCTATTTTAAAATTAATTTATTTAAAATAAAAATATAAAAATAATATAACAGCAAGTGAAATTAATTTATTTAAAAAAAAAAAAATAATATTTACAGACAATTTTTCTGTGCAAAAATTTAATACTGAAAAAATAAATATAAAATTAAAGAAAATGTTTTTTAACTAAAATAAAATCAATTTATTTCATAATATATATTTAAAAAGAAATAATAATAATAATAATAATAATAATATTAAAAATAATAATAAAATAAAATAAAAAAAATTGCTCCGTTCATAAATTTTTAAAAAACAAAATTTAACGAAAATTTATAATTTTTTCTTTTTCCTCTTAATTCTAATGGAAATTATTTTATATTTTTTTCATTTATTTTTCAATTTGCTCTTATTTTTTTTAACGAAAATAAAAAAAAAATTGCTAAAATTATAAAATAAAAAAAAAAAAAACAAAAAAAAACGATAAAAACAGATCATCCATCTTTTATTTTGGCGTCAAAATAAATATATATAATTTTTTAACTTAAAAAATAAGTTCAACAACAAAAAAAAAAAAAAAATAATAAAATTAAACATTTTTTTTTTAATATTATTTTGGTTTCTTTCTTCTTTTTTTGTTCATCTCGCGTCGAAAAAAAAAAAAAAACGATGATGACAATTTTTTTTTTTTTTTTTTAACAGCAACCATTTCGAGGTAAATAATTAAAAAGAACTAAAATTATATAAATTTAAATTATTCATAAAAAAAAAAATTATTATCAAATGAAAAATAATTTATTGTAATTTCATTTTACCTACCACAAAAAATTTAAATTTAATTCTTCATATATGGATATTCAACATCTCGTAATGGTACAAATGTTTCTTTAATTGATTGTGGTGAACCCCATCGTATACAATAATGTGGACCGCCAGCTTTATCGTTTGTGCCCGAATGACGACCGCCACCAAATGGTTGTTGGCCAACAACTGAACCAGTTGATTTATCATTGATATAAAAATTACCGGCCGCCATTTTAAATTCTTCTAATGCTAATTTTAAAAATTTTCTGTAAATAAGAATTAAATGAGGTTTAATTATTTTTTTTGTTTTTATAAAACTACACCCTCTGTTCGAAAAATAACCTTTGACCAGTGCATAAGCTAAACTACAATGCAAATTAAGGGATTTTTGTGAGTCGGTTGCAGAACAAATTAACGTGATAAATTTGATAAAAATGGTCCAGCAACGTTTACAGAACGGTCAGGCCGGCACCATTAACATCCATAAAATGAGAGATTTCGTGAAAGTTAGTTGGGCAATCTTCAGTGAGATTTATGGTTTACGTATTACGTATACCAAAAACAACAAATAAAGGGATTTTAAATGAATGAATTGAATTAAAAATTTGTTCTACATAAATTAACTGAAGATGACCCAAAATTTCATCGATTGATCATTCCGAAAGACGATGTGGAATTGACAATATTTGCTTACGGAAACTGTTATAACTATAGAGACGAAAAACATTGTGTTTTCAATACAGAAACTCAGCGTTAAATTGTTGAATGACAATCACCTGATGAAGGAAAAAAATCTCGTTTGAAAAGTCAAAACAATCCTCATTAGGTTTTAAGGTTCCAAAATAAAACCTAAAAAGAATTTAGTGGTACAACGCAGTTAATGCTTTGTATTTTACCTTGGTGTATTGAAGCGTTGTGTACTTCTTGAATATAGAAAGCCAGACAGTTAACACGATAATGCACTTTCTTTTCGTGTGCAACAATTATCACACCGATTTTAACTAAAAATCAAACTTATTTAATTCAACAATTAACTCCCGATTTAGTTCAATCGTGATAATTTTCTATGCTATAAGACTTCATTTGGTGCGATGAAAGGAAAAACCAAATAGCATCAATTGCTTAATCCATTTCGGTATTTTTTCGAACGGAGGTTGTTAATGGTTAGGCTAACGGTTTCAGCTAGGGAGATATATAAAAAAAATTATTTATGGCCGTAAGTATTGATAATGGACAAAAATCCGAAAATCATGTTGATACACCAATCGATAAAAATGGTATCTACCTGGTAATAAGATACCTTAGAAATTTTTCAAAATTACTGCACCTTTCAGCTAAGTTATTTTATAGCCATTCACTATTTGAAAAGAAATACTATATTTGTTATTTAAAATTAACAGTAGATCTCTGGCCAACAAATTACACAGATATTGATAAATTTATACTCAATAATTTGGCAATAAGTTAAAAAAAAAAAATCAAAAACTTACTCATCATGCCCAAATACAGCTCCGGTTAATGCAAATTTAGTTGTTGTACCAACATAATCCATTGTTTGTTTTAGATCTTTATCTTTATAAACATAAATTGCCAATACGGGACCGAATATTTCTTCGGTCATCAATTTATCCCGTGGATCCGTTGTTTGTATAATTGTCGGTTCAATAAAATAACCTTTACTTTTATCATATTTTCCACCACCAATAATTTCCGTATTTTTACCACTCTTTGCATAATCAATGTACGATGCAATACGTGCAAATGCTTTATCATCAATGACAGCCGATGAAAACATTGTAAAATCTTCAACATCACCGATTTTCAGTGTATCACGTAATTTTAATAGTTCCACTTTTAATTGAGGCCACATTGATTCCGGTACATATGCTCGCGAACAGGCCGAACATTTTTGTCCACAAAATTCAAATGCCGCACGTATTGTTGCTGTGGCCACAGTCATTACATCGGCTGTCGGATGAATAAAATGAAAATTTTTACCACCACATTCACCAATTAAACGTGGAAAATTATTATAATTTCCAATATTTTCACCGACTTGACGCCATAAACGTCCAAATGTACTAAAAAAAAAAAAAATAAATAAAATAAAATAACAAAATTTTACAATACAGAATAAAATTAATAAAAATCTAAACATACGGAACTGAACCAGTAAAATTAATACCAGCTAAATGTTCAGATGCTGTTATTGTATCACCAAATACAGGACCATCAGCTGGTACAAAATTTACAACACCTGGTGGTACACCGGCTTCACGCATTATTTTAAATATTAACCAATTTGATAACATTGCCGTATCTGATGGTTTCCATAGCACAGAATTACCCTATATGAAAACACGAAATATACAATTAGATATTAATTAATAGATACAAATAGGAAATTTTTCTGCGTTTTTATGGTAATATAAGTTTTAACATTTCGCAATTAAATTCAGTCAGCAAACGGTATCACTTCGGGTAAACATCAAACACTTTTATTCTGGAAAAAAGTGTTTTGCCAGATTCTCCTTTAGCACTACTTTGATGTAGCAGAATATCATCGACTGGATGACGAATGTTATGGTGATAAAACTCCATCGCATATGACTTTTAAAGATTGGTTTAGAAGATTCAATAATGGTTGTTTGGATGACAATGACAAACCAACGATAACAATTTTGCGAGCATTATTGTACAAAAAATCAGCTCAAACGATGGCAAAAAAAGAAAGAGTTTTCTACGGCTTATTGGTAATGAAAAGTGGATCTACTTTGACAATCATAAACGCAAAATATAAAACCCAATAAAATGGTAACTGTTAATGTCAGCCAATGCTTTTTTTTTAGTTAAGGTTCTAATATCTATTCTATACATATATTTACGCATCCACTTACCATTAATGCTGGCGTATATGCTAAATTACCACCAATTGCTGTAAAATTAAATGGACTTATTGCCGCTATAAAACCATCAATACCACGAAATCTTATTGAATTTTTGGTTAATTTAATATTTTCACTGATCGGTTGATATTTTGTATGTTCTTTGAAAAAATATGCGTTCATTCTGTAAGTAAATCGTAATAATATTAATTTCTTGTAATAAATATACAAGCTTTTACTATTTATCGTCCATAGACAATAACAAAAATATCAAACAAACCTTATAAAATCAATTAGTTCAGCCGCCGAATCAATTTCTGCTTGTATAACAGTTTTTGCTTGTCCCAACATTGTTGCTGCATTCAATTGTTGTCGATATTGTCCAGCCATTAAATCGGCTGCACGATTCCATATACGAATACGTTCTTCAATTGATGTACGATCCCATTTACGTTGTGCATCCACCGATGTATCAATTGCTTTTTGTAATAATTTTTTATCAGCATAATAATAGGTTGCAATTTTTTTTGAATGATTATGTGGCATTACTTGATAACGTACATCCTTTGTGCGGATCTCTTCGGTTCCGATAACAATCGGTATATCTTCACACGTTGAACCGGTTGCCTTTAGCGTACGTTCTAATTCATTACGTTCTTTGGAATTTTTTGCATAACCCAATATTGGTTCATTTTCAATACCGAAATCTGTTACATGTATTTCGGGTACAACAGAACCAATAAAACGTTCCGTAATTCTATACATTTATTAAATAAAACCATAAAAAAAAAATTCCATTATTAAACGTGTACAAATAATAATATTTTAACACATTATTCAAAAATTTATATAATATAAAATAATATCAAACAACAACAAAATACACGCACCCATTTTGATAACTCATATTTTGGTTTATTTATTAAACAATCAAATAAATGTGAATTTAATTTAATTTATTTTAATAAAATAATTGGTTTTGATACTCTCTGTCTGTACGTAGTTACTAAGTAAATGTATTTATATTTTAACAATATATTTTAATTTATGATCCATTGCTTTGAACAGTAACTTGTATTTATACGCAAATTTAAAAATGCAATTGATGTTGATAAAAAAAATAAAAAATCCAAATTAAAACATTGTACAGATGATAACATTATGCAATAACCTAACAATAATGATAACAGCAGCTTATTTCAATGAGATATTGCAACAAAATATGTATTGAAAGAGGTTTCAGGGGCGAAGACAACCTTATTATGCGAACACTGGCGTCAGGTTCCTTGAAACAGGTAAAGGCATTTTGTCCTATGGTAATTAATTTGCAGAACTTCATTAGGAAACGTGTTAATAATCCTATTTTACATCGACTTATTTAAATCTACATGAAAAAATTGCACTGATTATCGCAACAATTCAAAACTTTACGTGTACATTGTTACATTGCAGTGTTAATGATAATCTTATATATAGTTTTGGAGTATGTCATAGCTTTTATAGCTTTTGTTTTTGAGGATTCCGAATACTATTTTCATTAATTTAGTTATTTGCTTCAAAAGAAGTTATGGGATGATGACAGGACAACTGACAACATAATTCTTAATTTTAATACAGATACAAGAATTAAAAATCCAAGTAATGGGAGCTCAACTTTAAACAAAATACTGTCTGAAACAAATGTAACGTCAAATTTGGTTAGAACAATTACAATGATAAGTAATTTCTTCACTTTTATATTAATATGCAAATTTAAAATTTATAAAAATAACAATAGAAAACTAAAATAACTTTCCGGGACATTTTTGGATTCAGAATACCAATAAATATTAAAATGTCTTCGCTTCTGAACGTTCTTGTATAGTTGAAGCTAGGGTATACGTAGCTGTTGCTATATAATGCTTCCGGAAGCAACATTACTGTATTCAGATTAAATGGAGTCATTGAGAATCTGTCAGAAACGGTATACTATACAATTACACCATGCCTAGCCCCAATAAATCAACTGCCCCACACCTCCTAATTTAGCTTACAACCAATATTTTCAATATAATATTCTTAGAAATTCTTGACCAATTTCTGCTAGTTTAATTGATAGTTGTTGTAGTTCAAGTTGTTAATCGTAAGTGTGCTAAATGTCGATATCGTCAAATTTCTATCCATTACATACGAGTTTTAAATTGATTGTTTAGTTAATATATTTCATATCGATATGCACATAGTAAAGGTTATTCGCCGGATAACTATCTAGTGGATTGATGGAGCTGCTACGTAAGCTACACACTTCGCTAAATTTTCGTAACAACTGTATAGTGATTCCCGAATTGATGTTTAGTCGAGTTAATGTTGATGTGAAAGGTGTTACCGTGACTTTATGCAAAACTTGTCCAGTCGAAGTAAATGCTGCACTGGTTATATAAACAATAAAAACCAAATCCAGATATTTTTGAAATAGACATTTTAGATCAAATAATTTATATATTTTTTCAAAAGTACTCGTTGTTCATTAGATATTTTACCCTATTTTATGTTATCAATTTAAAACGAATGCGTGTATTATTATTGAAATATTATTAATAAATTAAAGATAATGAAATATTATTTATAAATAAATACTAACCAATACAAAATCTGTTAAATTTTATTATAGATCACGCGTTTCTAATATACAAATAAACATCATACGTCTTAAAATTAAAAAATTATCGGAGGAGGCTTGTCGTTGTGCGACACACAATATTATAAATTAAGTTTATTTATACAAACACTATACAGAAGCCGATATAGATAATGTATTTTCAAGGTCATCCTCATCAATTAAATAAAACTGATTAAAGTTAATTGAAAAATGATAACAAAATAATTACAGTATATTAGATTTATAGAAATTAAGTCGCCTATGTGTGTGCGGAGATAAATAATGGATGATTTTCGTTAGTTTAATGTACTAAAAATAACTATTGATATTTATGACATCACAATTAAAATATACTAACAATAAGATTACATATTTTCGGTTTTATTTTTAAGTCACCGTTTTCTATTTTCAATTTTTGATTGCATTTTAAAAAATATTACACACAATTACGAAGAGAAATGAGACGACGAGAATGTGATTGAAAGTGTAAACTAAACACCCAATTCATTTTTGAATTATTGTCGGAACGATTAGGATGTAATATTCTAACATGAGTTCAGTTCATTTAGGAATATTGCAGTGGCTCCCATATAGAATTTGATTGCAAGGAAATTAATTAGGACGACCCCACACATATCGAAACTGAGAGATGGGCCAGCCATTTGTAACTTAACAGAGGAATGACACCATATTTGAATAAATGAAAATGTGTGCCACAGGTGAAATCAAAAGTCGAAGGTCAGCGCAAAATCTATAGAATTTAGAGGTGGGTTGGAGCTGATGATTAAAATTTGCTGCAAAAAAGCCCAAAAAATATAAAGAACATAGGTACAAATAATCTATATCTTACGGATGATCAAAAAAGCAATTAACTACTGATCTTATACCGTATACCTTCGGTGCGCCTATTGAAATGTTCATATATATAATTCTAAGGAAAAATTGTTAACATTACAAATAGAATACCATTGTATTGGCTCGGTAGGAATTTGGGAAAATTTAAAATTACATATCTACGACGGGCAACGTTAATTTACATACAATATATTCGAGTTACGTGTAACTCTACAAGACACACAAAAGTGAACAGAAAAATAAAATTAAATTTAGTTGAACTAACCTCCGCTTCGCCATATAGTCCCATTTCCCCTACAATAGTAATCGTAACAGAACAGAACACAAAAAATAGGTAACAAATAATAAATGAATTTGCATTTAGATTGCAATGAAAAGAATTTCCTTTTTTGTGGTATTGCATAACTATCTAATAAAAAAAAACAGGTCAAACATTTACACACTTTATTTATTTAGAGCACATAAACAGAAAACAAATCACAATGAAAAGAGAAAAGGACGTAGGAAAAAAGGTCCCCTTCTCACGCCAATCGTCATTAATAAAAATATATGTACATAAATTTAATTCATAAATTATTGTTTATATTCTTATCGTACATTTCCTTATGCGTTAAACGTTATCATGAGCTCAACACAGTTGGAGGTATTTATTGTATTAAATATCCATTCACTTTCTTTAGTAACAACAGAGAAAAAAAAGGTAACAGCAACAGCAAGTTAATGTTCGATAAAAAAAAAACCATTAATATATAATTATTAATCAATAAAATAATATAATAAATAATTAATAAGTGGGCGACTGGCGAACGATATCAAAATCTATTTATTTAATTTTATGTTTGTTTTTTTCGTAGAAAAATTTAAATTCTATAAATAAAAACTAATATAATTATATACCTTCATTTTCGTGTTGTATGTTATTTAAAATGAAAAATATTTTAAGTAACAGTATTTTATATAATTTTGTGTAAAGGAAAATTACAAATTACGTCATAAAAAAATACGTGATTTTTAAAATATATAAAAATATTTGTTTTTTTTTTTTTGCATCCGCCCCTGGATTTATTTTTCTTATTACGTTTTGTTTTTTTTTTCTTTCTTCAGTTATTTATTAAAAACATATGATTTCTTTTTTGTTGTAGCGTAGTATTTAATAATAAAATAGTTTTGATTGTTTATGCATAGCAAAAAGAAATAATTAATAATAAACGATAAATTGTTTTACAACTCACCTTTGAAAATTTATCGGAGTTAAAACACTACGACAAATTGCATACATTTTTTTATTGATAAATATTTGTATTCACAAATTAATTAAATTTTTTCACAAAATATTTGTTAATGGAATTTTCCTAAACGTGCGTACGTTTTACACTTTTTTATATTATGTGCGTTGTTCTCTCTCTCTCTATCATCTACCTTTTTGACTATAATTTTAAAATTAAATCGCAATCGCAACAATAACACATTAGAAAAAAACAAGTCTTATTACTTTTAAATTTAACACTTATAAATTGATTTATAATAATAACAAAACTTTTACTTTTAGGACAATTAATAATTAAAATTCGTTTTAATTTAATATTTTTTTATTAAAATTTCGTTCCCTATTATTTTTTCCTTTTTATTGTTCTCACCTCCTCCTCACCAAAGTATTTATTTTATACTATTTTTTTTATCTTAATAATAATAATGAAAACACAAAGAATGTTACGTAAGGTCTATTTTTTTCCCATTGCAAAAATAGTTATAAGCAAAATATAAAAAAAAATTGTGTTCAAAACAAAGATACGAATGATCGCGCAGAAAAAAAAACAAACTCATTTTTGACAGATATAAAACTTTATCTGGAAACTGGATAAATCGTTTCCAATTTCCCGCGATGAATTCGAAAGTATAGTCTCTTTCAAAAATACTAGTTATTTAATATTTAATATTGATTGTAATTTCAGTTTGTTTGTAGTTGTAGTATTTTACAGTTTTTTTTCTTGTTTTACATTATTATTTTTACTAAAAAGGATAAATTTATATAGCAAACAAATTTTCAAAGTTAGTTAGTAATCACCGCTATTATTCGAGCATTTCCATCTCATACTTGGCCTTTGAAATTCATTCGCATGTGGTATATTCACCAGGCTGAGTCCTTCTACAGCGCCACTTACAAATATTTTATACTATAAATAATATACGTTAGAGTTTAAAATTTTATAATCTTATTTTATTCTTTTGTATATATTCAAATAATATTTATTACAAAAATAAGAAAAACAGATGGCACCTGTATGTTAAAAAATATTTTCTTCATTATTTTTGTAGCAGCCGAGTTAGTTGTCAATAAAATATGAATGTCAAAAAATCATCGCATATTGATAGAAAATTTTTCAATTGGACGTTGTACCTTGCACATATTTGTAATTTGTATTGACTGATATATGATCACGATTTACACTTTTTTCGTAAAATTCTAGTAACAACGCGTAAAAAAAAAATACAAAATAATAAAAAACAATTGTTTCAATTATAATTAACATATTTTTGTATAGTAAAATTGGTAATAATTAAATTAATAATAATTTTCTTTTGAAAATAAAATTTTCATATATAATATTTATATTTATTGTTCTTGTGAAGAACACTTTGTTGCATTGTGGTTTGTGCGGAGTTTACCGAAACAGTGATATTCGTTTATTTTGTTAGAAAAGTTTTTTTTTTAATTAAATTAATAGTTACAGGTAAATAATAAAATTCTGCAATAATTAACTAAATAATAAATATTCTTTTATATTTAATTAAACTTTCCAGAAAAATGTTTTTATTAAATATTATAAAGTTGAGGTTAAGTATATTTAATATGTGACATTGTTATGCCGGTGTGAAAGCGGCATCACCACATGTATATATATTTTATATATATATAGACCCATTTAAAGTTACTCATTCCTGGAGCATCAAACTAACCGTTTAAACATTTATTATAATTACTATAACCAATATCTATAATCAAGATATGTTTAAAAAAAAACCTATTTGCAATTTACTATATTTCTCATAACATTGACAAAGTTTATTTTAAAATAAAGCCTAGATTTTACTTCATTTTTTTTATTTCAGCAACAGCATGATTGCGTTTCATATAATTTAAATACATATCTCCAAATATATTTTGTGTTTATGTTCCACTATCTGGGGTTGGTAATACGATAGCATTGTATGATATTTTGATAAAATGTATAAATGAATTCGCCACATGTTAACTGGATGGAGATTATTTTTCTTCTTTAAAAATTATATTTGAATGAAATTTCCGCATTCGGTTTCCATCAATAGAAATCATGAAATTTGAATCGTGTTATACTGTTTCTGATCACCGTCTGATTATATTAATTTTATTTCTTCGCAACTTTAACTGATCCAAAGTATATTATTAAAGTCAGTATCTTGGCTTCATATACTGAGTTGTATTTCTCCAGACTTATTTGGTAGGATAAATTAAATCCCATACATTATCTTCTTTTAGGTAACATTCTATCCTCAAAGAGTTTTATGGTACCTTTCTCGTATCTTCAGACTGTTCGTCTAATGTCTAATCCATTGACATATCCTGTTTCATGATCGAATTTACAATAGGATCCTTCTATGTCCATAGACTGTTCCTGTTTCATACCGTGCACCTTTATGTACCATTCTGATCGTAGTCATCACTGTCTGTCAGTCTATACCGAAAACAGATCAAGATCCAGTTATTGCCACACACGCCAGTCCTTTTACATTATCCATCTGTCCTCTAACTGCTTTCTGTGCTTTATATCACTACACAACCGAAGCACATGGTATTATGGGTGTATGTGTGTAAACTGTAAATCCAGTGCATTGATCTTTTTGATCAGTTTAGTTGATGATTGCAACAATGTTCGAACTTTTAAAGTGCTAAGTTTGGTCCGTGTTCCAATTGTCGTTGCCGTTAATATCCTATCCATTAAATCAGAGCTTTTCTTATTGATTGTTTCGTTCATAATCATATCTAGTTAAATGTGTTCATAGCAACCGTATGAGTTTATTTACAGTGACACCACGATTAGAATGTTAACGACTGTAAAAAAACTTTCGTCGAATTATTATATTATATTAAAATTCTGTATTACAATATTGCATACGGAAAATTTCTGTAACAATTTTACTGTTTCCCGATTTAACATTTCACCACCAAATTAGTAGTAGATAGTTAATTAATTAAATTTTCACTTAATTTCATTTTTGTTCTATTTGTTATTAATCAAGGAAAAATTAAAAATGGATGACTCAACAAGTTTATTGCAAAATACAAAAGCAATATTAAAATCAATTGTATCATCGCAACCAACCGGCATTACAGGGAAACAATTAAATTCACAATATTATGAATTGGAAGGCGAACCGATACCATTTACAAAACTAGGTTTTAGAACAATTGATGCATTTTTAAATACAATACAAGATGTATTAACAATAAATGTAACACTTGATAATTTAACAATAATATATCCAGGCAAATGTTCCGAAAAGTCAAATCATATACAAAAAATGATACTCGAACAAAAACCATCCACAAATAGTAATGCACGTGGACTAAATTGGCCAAATAATAATAATAATAATAATAATAATAATAATTATTTTTACAATAAAAATAATAATTATAATAATAATAACAATAATAATAATATTAATAATAATAATAACAGGTTTTCTGTTCGCCCTACAAATAATAATAATAATTACTCAAAAATGAATCGATCACCACAAACATTACCATCCAAAAATATACAATCGTTATTATCACTTAATATAACAAGGCCGAGTTCAATTAATAGTAACATTTTAAATAGTTCTTCATCAAATAGTTCAAATAATTCAACACGTCAACAAAATCATAATCAATATAATAATAATTATCGTTATAATAATAATAATCAATATAAAAATAATAATCAATACAATATTAATAATTATAATAATAATAATCAATACAATAATAATAATAATAAAAATTATAATAATAAAAATTATAATAATAATAATTATAATAATAATAATAATAATAATAATAATAATAATAATAATAATAATAATAATAATGATATTAATAATAATGATAATAATAGTAATAAGACACCATTTTGCATAAATTATAAAGAAATTGATGAATTTTTAGATGTGCATAAATTTATGAAACCATCAACGCCTCTACCAAGACCAACATATTCAGATGATGACATTCCCACAGCTGATGTACTACAAATTAACGAAAATGAACTATCGGATACTAATGGTAATTATTCGAAAACAACAATAATAAGTGATCCAGATGTTCGTTATGATAATAATAATAATAAAAATAATAGTAGTAGTGAAAGCGATGCTGATACAAATGATGATGACATTGCATTCAAAATTGGTAATAGAAAAATTGATGTTTCCGATATTAATTATTTAATGGGGAAATTTAAACTATGCAATTCAAGTGACCGAACGATGAATGATGGTTATGATAATGACGATGATGATGATGAATGTGGAACACCACCATACACAAAAAAAACTATTAAACATTTATATGCAAATGAAATAAAACAATCAATATGTCCAAAATTTGTAACAATCGATTCAACATTTGTTATAAATGTAACCGAAATAATAAATCCAACAAAATTTTTATTTCAAATACAATGTTTATCGAATAAATTAAAACGATTAACGTGTGAATTAAATACGTGCTATACAAAATCAATAAAACCCAATGAATTACTATTACAAATCAATGATGTTTATAAAGGCCAAATATGTTCGGTGTTACATAAATCAAAATGGTATCGTGCTGAAATTTATGATTTTGTTGAATTAAATAATGTATGTAAACGTAAAGTGTTAATAACACCAGCAGGTAGTTCCATAATATTAACAGCATCACCACCAACACCATTAACCGAAACAACGTCGTCATCATCTTCAGCATCAAAATCAGCAGTACAACAACAGCAACAACATCAACAACTGTTAACATCAAAATATAAAATAATTTATGTCACACTAATTGATTATGGACAAAGATTAAAATTAGAAAAAACAATAAATACAAATATTAAATATTTATTAAAAGATTTTTCAAAATTAGAATCACAAATTTATATTGGTGCATTGGATAATATAGAACCGATCGATTCGAATAATAATTGGCCAGCCGAATCAATTTTAAAATTTAAACAATTAACAATTGGGAAATATTTATATTCAAAAATTACAAATATTAGTGACAATAATAATAAATTTAGTATGCAATTAATTGATACAAACAATAATTCGTTTGATTTAAATATAAATAATGAATTGATACGTTTAGGTGTGGCTAAATTTAATAATAATAATAATATTAATAATGTTGAAAATACTTTAAATTCAAGTATTGAAAATAATCGACAAAACTGTTCAAAGGATAGTTTTTAGTTAAAAGAAAATAGAATAAAAAAACCAACAGGAAAAATAATAATAATTATTATTTTTATTAAAGCTTTTCTATTTTCTTTTTATTTAGATATAACATTTTATTGTAATTAATTATTTTTTAACTTTTTAATGTGAAGAAAAATATTTAGATTTAAGGTTTTTTTTTTTTTTTTTTTTGTTTTTAATTATTACGATAATTTAAAAACGATATTAGACTTATATTTTTTTAGTCGAGTCTAATTAACTCATTCAGCCACGACTTTTTCTTAATGTATTTAAGCTTTTTTGATTTTTAATGCATTAATAACTAATTTAATTGATGATATGATTTAAAAATTATAAATGGTACAACAAAAATTTGTTTAATTAACTATAATATGATGATGCATTATTGTAATTAATGAAACAAAACAAAATATGTTGTAGGTAGGTGAGCGAATGGATTAATTTAATATAATATTTATTTTGTATCGATAAATAATTAACCCATTTTTGTTTTTTTATTTCATTTAAATTAAATAAATTAAATTAATATTTAATCAGTTTACTAACGCAATTTTAAAATTATATGTAATTCTTAAAATCAATTATTAATTTAATTAATTTAATTAAAAAGAAAAAAAAAATTAAATAAGAATATATTTAAGTTCATTTATTTTTCTTTTATATTTACTTACTTAAGGCTTGGTTTTTGATGGTTTCATTGCACTTCAATGGTAAGAAAATAGAAATTCGTATTTATAGTGATTTTAATGATTTCAAAGTGCTTTGATGATTTATATTTAATTGAAACAAAATGATTTTCACATTTGGGTAATATTGCAGTGAAACTTGTTTTTTTTTTTTAGTTTTTAAAATATATTTAAAAAATAATGGCACTGTTAAAAAATACAATAAAATAAATAATTATAATATTATAAAATAAATGTGAAAATTAACAAATATCTCAACGAATAAATGATCCAAAATGTCAATGGTTTGGAATTTATTTGAAATCATTATAAATTATCAAGATTCACACACTAAATACAAAAATGGGTTGCACTGCATTTCTTTTAGTTAAAACCATCATAAACCAAGCGTTAACTTAATTTTTTTTTAATTAATGTTTAACTGACCGGGGGCATCTTGCTACAAAAATTAACCAATATATAAAGGGCGCATCGAATCAGATCACACCCTTTTCGTCGATCCCACATAACAATTGGTGTGCATTTATGTTTCGATAGATGCTTTATTAATTTAATTATTGTTATTAGTGAATCGCCCATAGCGGGTGTATAATACCAACACCATTTCAAAAATATTCGCTTTTTAATTTCATAAACGAACAAATTGTAATTCGGTTGGATAATTTTTAGCATGAAAAATACTGGAATAAGTGTTAATGGAAATTCATAATATTCATAGAGATAGGGAATTATTTTCATTGGTTAATTTTTATAGCCAGACACAATAAAAAGTGCATGTTGTTTGATAAAAACATTAAAGTATTAAAATATTTCCTAAGACTTTGGAATAGGAATTTGTTTGGTATTTTTTTTAAGAATAATATGATTTATAAAAATATATCTTTTAAGTTTACGTAATGATTTAAATGTTTGATTATTGTGATTGTGATTAGCGTACTAGATATAAAACAATAAGTTAGCGACAAAATTTAAAATTTTTTTATAATTAATGTAACGTGGGAGTTTTCCAGTAAAATAATTGTCTATGGAAGTGTCCGATAGTGACTCCCGGTGCTACTTTTAACCTCTTTAAGTATTTGATTTTGCGTTTGACAATTAGTGATAAATTCTGGAAGGTATACTTATATCTTTACCATTGTTTGTAGATGTGGTGAACATTTTAGTGACTAAAAAATGGTCAAACACAAAATCCAAAAAAACTAAAAGGGGCTTATAAGCGGCACTAGAGAGTCATTATCAGACATAACTGCGTACACCAATTTTATGCTGGACAATGTCTCAAGATTACACAACTTTGCGGATATGTTTCTGCTAACATAGCATGAAACATAAGTAATTATTGAATAAATATTATTTCGCGTTTTTATGTTTATATAAAATTAGAATTATAACAAACATATTAATTATAAAATTTATAGATATTAAAATAATCAATAAATTTATTAAATAAGGTAAAACATAAAAATAAAAATTTATTAAAAAATTTAAAATTAAACAATTGTTTTGAACGCTACTTTGACTTTGTTCACATCATACACAAAAGACAAAAGAAATACAATAATAGATTAATTACAGAGAAATACTATTCAATGTAATTATAAGGGACTGTCTGTTGAATGGAAATACAATTGATTAACGATCAATGTGTAAGAAAAAAAATTATACATTTAATTAAATTAAAAACAGTTGTAGGTTACAAAAATGAATAACTGAAAGGAAATGTTAAAAACAAGTTTCTTCTATACAACACAATCGTCAAATTGAAATACAAATTGAAAAGATATAATATTCTTATCGATTTCCGTCGTGAATTATCTCGAGTTAGCTACTTAACTCGCGTTAATACACTGCTGCAATATCACCGTGCTTATATATGACTTCAAATTTGGCGATAAATGTAAACACACATCTTATAAATTCACATGAATATTTATTTAATTATTATTAAAAAATGTGAATTTAATATTTTATTGAACAATCATAGCTGATCAATGACGAAGCCAATAATTACGGACCAGTTGATTAATAAACAATACAATTCTATCACCGCAGTGGGTATTCTTTTTTCTTTTTTTTTGCTTTGACAATATTAATGATTCATCTGTAATTTTTTTTTTTTCATTGTTTAATTAAGGTATTCGGAAAATGTTAAATATGACTGCTGAAACCTTCACAACATTTGCCATTTGCCACAAAATGTGCTGCTTATTATTAGTTAAAAAATTAACCAACAACAGGCAATGCATTGAAAAAAGTAATATTGTTGATATAATTCAAAAAATTAATTCATATACAAATTTTTTATCTAAAAGGAAATGCGTGTTGCAATTCCCTTAAAAAAACCAAAATTAATACAATAACAATTTCATAAATATATAATTGTGAGCTAAAATAAGCGATTTCATTTAGTGTTATTTATAAATAGTGATGAGCAAGTGCGATTTAAAATAAATAAGAAGTGAAAGAGAATAGCTGCTAAAATTTATAAATCAAGAAATATAAATAATTTAGTGGAAAATATCCAATGAGATTAAAATGTCACCATAATTTGGTAGGATAATTAAATAGTCGTAGGTATGATAATATAACATTGATTTAAATTACTAGTTAAAGAAATAGAATGTAAAATTGCTAAAATGTATCTTTAGCAAATTTTTTAAAATAGTATTCTCTGAGCTATTTTATCGAATGCTTTACTGAACGCAACAATTCGAAGCAGTATAAAACTCTTTATGTCTTCACTTGATAAAGATTACAGTGTCTATAAAGTTATCTTTTATTACGTGAAGACACAAACAATTGCTAGCCTGTGAATGTTTGCTGTAAACTGTATTAAGTATAAAGACTTTTAGCATAAGTATGACAAAATCAATTGAATTAGTTGCGGTAGAGTAGTGTGAATCAACAACGAATAAAGAAGTCATCTTCTTCAGAACAATATAATAACAATACAATAATAATATATGTGTTAAAATCAAATCAAATAGTATTTATAATTATATTTCTTATCAATACAAGATAAATAATGATATTTATATAAATAAATTTATGATAAATTTTTTAGCGATTAATTGCATAAATTTTGTAGAGATAACACATTTTTTATATTGTAAATTTTATATCTAATTTTTCTTTTAGATTAGTGTATATTGTTTTGGTTAAATAAAAATCGCAACTGTTTGGAATACATTTTGTAAATGAGAATAAATGGTGTTATATATTTATAATAATTAAAAAATCGACAGAATGGAAATAATAACAAGGTAAAAAAAAATATTCTAATTATACGTTGAAATTAATACCACAAAAAAAATAAATATAATGTATAAATATAAAACTATTAATTGCGATTATATAATCACTTATATTAAATACTTTCTATAATTGATGCGGATGATT
This sequence comes from Bibio marci, assembly GCA_910594885.2. Classification (NCBI taxonomy): domain Eukaryota; kingdom Metazoa; phylum Arthropoda; class Insecta; order Diptera; family Bibionidae; genus Bibio; species Bibio marci. The sequence goes on along the minus strand of OU343114.1, from coordinate 95,368,064 downwards.
CATATTGTGTGTGTTATTAGAAGATTAAAAATATGTATATTATTAACAACAGCGCCGTATTTAAACGTAATGAAACATAATTCTTTGCGCGATTCATAAAAATTAATGCGTAATTATTCGAAATAAAAATGTCATCAAGCAGTTCCCAGTTCTTCTAAGCATCGGCTCAGGAACACTTAGGCTGTTTTTTATTACCGGACATGGTTCTTTCGAGTATCATCTAAGACGAATAAGAATCCTATCGGAAGATAAATGTAAAATATGCATATGGAAGACGTGGAGACTGCGGTACATGTCGTATATCAATGTCCAGCTTTGGCAAGTAGAAGCTTGATGCGGTTACTGACGGAATTAAAGTACTAAAAGAGAAGGATGTGTTCTTGTTGTCCTTCAAACAAATATTCTTGATATGAAAAGAGATAAGGTTGTGTAAAGATTCACTTTTGAATCACTTGTGTCTCATAACGAAACGCGGCATGAAATTTAGACAGCAGTTGTTTTAAAGGAGCATTGTAAAATAAATATAATGCTCCTTTATGTGTTTCCGCAGCTATATGCCACTTAAAATATTATTAATTATTTTAATTTTTTTTCTCATTTTTCTATTTAGAATTTTTACATAAACCACACGTTACGCACAAGCCAATTATGCATTGATAATCTATAATTTAATGCGATTTCATTTTGCTACTAATCAATTATCAGTGTACAAAAAAAAAGGGTGTTAATTTACAATTAAATGTCATATTTTAATAATAAAATAAAAATGGAAGCATTAGAAAAACAAGGTAAAATATATTTTAATTAAATTATTAATATATTTATTAATTTTATTTTTTGAAGTTGATTCTATAAAAATTGATAATGAATACATTAAAAGCAGTGATTATAATATTTCTCCGGCAAATAACAATTTTAATAATATGAATACGGGCAAACGAGATATTTGTCAAAAATGGTTGGACACCAATGAATTTGATAATAAATCAATTGATCAATCGTCGATATCTGGCGATAGTACAATTTATACATCATCGGCTGTAACCGATAGTGATTGCGATAATTCATCAATATCAAGTGATACAAATAATGTAATAAGTAAGTTGAACATTTTCATTTTATTTATATTTATCTATTCTTTTAACTTTGCCGTGTTTTCAATTTTTGCCTAACAAAAGTTATAATTTAACCGAGTTACAAACTTGACAAGAAGAAACAGTCGCTTGATGTCAAATCTTGAGAATATATGCGTTAGATGATGCAACAATTTATAAAGTATTTCGTGTTATTTATAGACATGGCAATGAATGATGTGTGAACTGTTGTGCAAACAAAGAACGTATTATATACAGTTTCAGATTGGAAAGAATCTATGAATTTCTTAAACCACTTACAGTATTATTAAGGAAAGAAGATTTTTGTATGTACGAATTCGCAGCATCGAGAGATTTTACGGAATGCGAGTAATCGAGTGTAGGATATTACACTGCGGTAAACTTGGAACTCCATTCAGTGTGTGTACTGGAGTTAACGACTGTATGTAATATGATCCGTTAATGCAACTTCTCGTAAATTAGTTGGGTACCATTTAATCGATTTGAGTACCTTGATTTTGCCGATGATATTTATTTGCTTATACGCAAACGAGGGAATTATTAGCAATTGTGAAATCTACGAACGTCGCACTCGCCTGTCTGCTCTTAATACCATCACATTTTCGATCGAATAAAAACGGAAACTGCAATGACTATTTCATAATATATTATAAAAATTACATACATTGTTTGTTGGTAAAAAGTCTTGTATATTATTTACAGTTACAGAAAAATCAAATTCAGCATTTACATCATCAACATCAACATCCTCTGTATCAACATCTAATAATCAAATTGATATATTACAACAAATATTTAAAAATCAAAATACAGTTCAATCATTTGGAAATATTCATGTAAGTTTATTATTATGTAATTGTAAATAACGTAATAAAATGTAATAATTAAGATTAAATAAGAGTATCGACTATTATTAATTGTTTAATTTTTAGGTACAAAATTCAAATAATGTTCATATTGGTAATATAACGTATGTCACTGGACCCGTTCATATTGAATACAACGGTAATGATATTAAAACTAAATCGACTGAATCAGCAGCCAAATCAACCCGCCACACTACAACATTAAAATCAAATTCCATTATAAATATAAACGACGACGAAAATGATGAAGAAATTATTGATCAAAATTTATTTATAAATAATGAAGAAAGAGGTAGGTTCGGTGGTATACGTGTGAACCTACCAATGGATCTAATAGAAATGAATTGTAAATTGTTGTAATAAACTCAGTCACAATACCTCGCGTTACATCAGCATCATTTGTGATATATATAAAAATAATTAAGCTGCATTACACGTCATGTAGCATACATACGTTATTTATTATGTGCACACAATTTAGTTGTATGATTGAAACAATATTTTATATGAAATTATTCTCGGAAGTTTACAATCACTTTCAATCCATTTTTATTAGATCCATTGACCAGTATTATGCTGATTTCGCTAACAAACACCATATAAAGTATATAACGCTCAGAAATCAGACGCTTGTATTGAGACTCAATAATAAGGTGTAAAAGTGTGCAGTGGTTCAAATGAATTCAAGAAAAGGATACTAAATTGACCAATCGAAAAAGATTGTGTTCTATCATGCCAATTCAAGGTCAACTACATTTATGGTCACTCGCCAGAAATTATTGATACATGGTTGGGATATGTTATCACATCCATCATATAGAACTGACTTTGCACCATTACCTATACCATTACCATTTATTTCGTGCTTTGCAAAACTTCTTGAATGTTGTGCATTTCAATAAATGATCATGATGCCAAATCGCATTTGTTATTCATTTTTTTGCTTATAAGGACTTTATAAGTTGTGAAAAAGATAGCAAATAAAATAATTTCGTTCGTTGAAAATAATTGCGCCTTTTGCTCTATCCAATATTTATTACCGAGAATAATAATAATAATAATAATGTATTATATTGTATTGTATTATTTTCCAATTAATTTGTTAAGGTAAAAGTTCATACGCTAACGTTTTACGTACAGTTGGTAGACGTGAATGGTTAGCCCAGCCACCATTAACACCACCAATTTTAATAAATGAACCTGTTCCATATGTAATTATATGTGAGTATATTATTTATAATAAGTAGTCGAGATACATTACCATTTTATTTCATTTATATATTATATTAGGCCATACGGCAACAGAAACAGCAACGACACAAGCCGAAATGATTCTATTGGTGAGAAATATTCAGGTATTATAAATATTTAATTAAATCAAATCAAAAATGTTCATTATAATTGTGCTATTTTTAAGTGTTTTCACATTGAATCGAAAAAATGGAATGATATTGGTTATAATTTTTTAATCGGTGGCGAAGGAAATATATACGAAGGCAGAGGATGGGGTAAAGTTGGTGCACATACAAAAGGATGGAATATAAAATCAATAGGAATAAGTTTTGTTGGATGTTTTATGAATATAAAAGTTAATCCGGTTGCTATTAATTCTTGTAAACTTTTATTAGAACAGTAAGTTTCAAATTGTTTCCAATATAAATACCGCTATGAGTATATGCATCTTATTGGGTGTTTATCGTTGAAATTCACATTTCTTTTTACAATTTCACGCATTCGTTTTTTTCTTTCATTGTGTCACCATAACATAATCTTTAGTGAATCCATGTTTTTTAAATGTTAAGGAAATTGATCAAAAGACAAAAGGAACATCGAGAAACTATTTGTTAATTGTTGCTTGGTTGTATTGTGACCGGTGATTAAAAGTGGTGTATTAGTAGTAGTATTAGTCAGATATTACTCCAATATACTATTTGGCTTGGTACCGGGATCGCTTCTCAAAGGAAACAAACTACTTTCTTCCAGGCAATCGTTTATTGTCCGTAAGATATGGGGAAAGATTATAGCTAACAATTAACAATACTGCCATTTAAATATCAGGTATAGTTTTTTTAATACACAAAAAACTGTATTTCATGGTAAACACCTAATACAATATGTTATTCATGTAGATGCGAAGATGACGATGTTATTAAATATGTAATTCTTTTATCTATTATGTCTATAATAGGGGTGTGAAAGATGGTTACATTGCACCAAATTATAAATTATTAGCACATTGTCAAGTTTTACCAACTGAAAGTCCTGGAAAAATGCTATTTGAAGAATTAAAAACATGGTCACATTGGTCTAAAGATTGTTAAGATTAATTTAGAAAGTTACAAAGAAAAGTAAATTGTACTAATTATTTTTATTATTAAATTATATGGAATAAAATTCCAGGAAACTTAATAACTTCTACATTTATTGCTGCCATGTATTCTTATTATTCTCCAGAATTCACAGTAATATCCAATACAAATTTTTCCACTGCTGTAAAATATATTAATTTTTGTGTATATTTAAAATTTACGTTCCGTTGGCGATGCTGCTATTATTTTAATAAAAATAAACACTTAACATGACTAAAAACGGCAGTGTGTTAAGAAATGTTTAAGAAACTGAATATTACTGGGTGATTGTGAATAATTGTCAACTGCAAAAATTCGTATTTTTGTTTTTTTTTTTTTATGCATTTTGTGAACCGAATTTCAATTCAATTTTTTTTTCTTTCTTTTGTTTTAAATTTTATTATTATTTTTAGTTATTTTACACATCGTCTTTTATTTTTGCGCATTTATGTTTTGTTTTATGTAAAAAAAGAAAAGTGATAATAAATATTATATAAATTTTCAATTATTTCAGTAACAATAATTAAATAAAAATGTGTTTTAATTAAAAAAGTGTTCTATTTTTATTTTTATAAATTTTGTTTTGTATTTAATTAAAAGTTGTGCATGTATATGTAAAAAAAAAAAATATAAAATTCAATATAGAAATATTTTTCTCGTACTTTTTCTAATAAATAAATTTCGATTTCAATATTTGTGAGGTTAAAAATTTGTAGTTTTGCATATAAGAAAAAGAAAATAAAAAAAAATAAGTAAAATCTTGTAATTATTTTTTTTTTTTTTCATTGTTTGTAATTGTAAATTTTGTGTTGCAAACTATAGACTAAATTTTGCAAATACATGAAATATGTGTGTGTAAAATTGTTCTACATCCAAAAAGATACCTCATCTGCAGATCCATTTATAAATTGGATAATAAAAGTGAGTACGTTTTTTGTATGTCAAAATTTAATATATTTTTTTATATTTTTTGTTTGAGTATTACTTTGTTAATGGAAATAAGTGTATTAGAAGTTAAACAAATCATCAAATCATTTTTATTCTGCATTTTGTTAAACAGATTAACATGTGATTTTTTAATGTGTTTATATTACATTCTGTTTTTATTAATTCCAATTGCATAGCAAAGTTTTGTATGGCCTGAGTAGCAGAGTCTTAGCGTGAAGTGATTAATTTCATTTTGGATTCTAACATGGTTTGTAATTGTAATCTAAATTTGGTCCTATGTGAACACGTTTTATCGACATTGCAATAGCTTTTTTTTTTATTCTACTTCCAAGATCGAACACAAACACAAGCAAAATAATAAAATAAAAAACTATAAAAATTTATACTAAACGCAGGTATAAAGTTTGTGTCTTTAATTATATAATATAATGGAATGCCGGGTTATCTATACTTATACTATTAGGATGTCATGTTCATACAAATGATATGGTCGACCGCCGACCTTTATTACTTTTTAAAATTGAACATTTTGTTCATAGTCGACTTTTATCTCAATTATGTAACGCACAAAAATTGGTTTTCACAATCAAAAGAAGTAAAATGAATAAGGAATTTGCAATAGTAAAAACGTGGAATTATTCTTGTATTGTTATTACTACGAATTGCATTCGCTACCTCCTGAATGAATGACAAACGCTCTTTTAAACACTGTACTGTGTTATCTCAATTATGTAACGCACAAAAATTGGTTTTCACAATCAAAAGAAGTAAAATGAATAAGGAATTTGCAATAGTAAATACGTGGAATTATTTTTGTATTGTTATTACTACGAATTGCATTCGCTACCTCCTGGATGAATGACAAACGCTATTTTAAACACTGTACCACTGACTGAATCACTATTTTATATAGTTTTAATTGAAATTGATCAATTTGGTCAATAGAATAATTGAATATGCCAGAAATTGAATTCCGTCGATATCATTTCAATCTTGAAAAGCATATCACAAATAAGAAATCCCGTGTGTGTTAAGTCAATATAATTCAATGCAGTTGGAATACAAATATATGGAGTTGCTTAACGAGTTCAAATCATTTTAAATAATTTGCAGTTGTTGCATATGCGTGATGTATTTGCAATCTTTCTTATATGGATGAACTAAGTTGGTCATCTTTGATTGAAATATTGCCAGAACGGAATTTTCTAAATAAATTAGGACATGTTAAGGCATCAACATACCATATAAACATCACATATCTTCTTGTAAAAATGTTATTACATTTACTGAAATTAAAAGACAAAAGCTCCCAAATGTCAAGTAGAAAAAATCATACCAATCACTCATCGATCATCCACTAACACGAACACCCATAGCAGCATATGAACTTGTTGAATGATTTGTGCGGTATTTTATATCAGTTTTTGCTTGATGTAAGGCTTGATGACATTTAAATAGAAGGAAAATAAAAAAATTTGTCTCTGAAAACCCGCGTAACCAATCGTATACATTCACATTAGATTAGTCAGAACGCCAGCTAATCCGGTGAAAAAGAAAAAATTAATCACTTTACTATGTTTAAAGTAGAATTACATGAGAAGTTCCTATCAGGATTCTGGAAAAATAATAAAATAATAGCGTGGAGGGTTTTTTGATCTCCTTCTTGAAAAGTCGTGGTATAATTTATTCATTTCTCAACTGAATTTAATGACAATTTGTGTGTATGTACAAGTTGAGGTTATATGGAGCAGTTGTTTCTATGAAAACTCAATACCATGCAGAGTTTTCTTTATTATCTTCCTGCAACGTATAGTAATTTGTTTATTTCTCAACTAATTTTAATGAAATTTTATGTGTATATTCAAGTTAAGATTATATATGAACAGTTCCTATGAAAATTTTGAAAAATCAATACCGTAAACAGTTTTCTTGATCAGTTTCCTGGAACGTGTCGTAATTTGTTCATTTCTCTACCTATTTTAATGAAATTTATTTTTGTATATTCAAATTGAGATTATATGCACAATTCCTATGAAAATTCTGAAAAATCAATACCATGAACCGTTTTCTTAAGCATTTTCCTGGGACGTGTTTGTTTATTTCCCTACTGATTTTAATAAAATTTTGTGTGGATGTTTAAGTTTCTATGCAAATTCTGAAAAATAAATACCATGAAGAGTTTTCTTGATTATCTTCCTGCAACATATGGTAATTTGTTCATTTCCCGACTGATTTTAATGAAATTTATTTTTGTACTTTCAAATTGAGATTATATGTACAATTCCTATGAAAATTCTGAAAAATCAATACCATGGACAGTATTTTAATCATCTTCCTGGAACGTGTTTGTTTATTTCCCAACTGATTTTAATAGAATTTTGTGTTAATGTTTAAGTTTCTATGAAAATTCTGAAAAATAAATACCATGAAGAGTTTTCTTGATTATCTTCCTTCAACATATGGTAATTTGTTCAGTTTCCGACTGATTTTAATGAAATTTATTTTTGTATATTCAAATTGAGATTATATGAACAATTCCTATGAAAATTCTGAAAAATCAATACCATGAACCGTTTTCTTAAGCATCTTCCTGGAACGTGTGTGGTAATTTGTTTAATTCCCAATTGATTTTAATAAAATTTTGTGTGGATGTTCAAGTTATGAGCTTTATATGAACAAAATTTTGAAAAATCGATGCAATAACCGTCGCATTGAGTTTAGTTAAATAAATTAATATAATTAATTTTGTTTTTGTTTTTTAAATATTTATTTTTATAATAATAATAATAATAATAATAATAATAATAATAATAATTAATAATAATAATATACTAATTTTAATTTCTAAATTTTTTTATAATATAATAACTACAAATTTAATTTAATTTTTAATTTTTTTTTTTCACATTTCAATTAATTGCGTTAATTTCTAACTAAAAATATTTGATTTTTTTTCGTATGATTATTTTATTATTGGTATTTATAATATAATTTAGATTTACTGCGGTTAAATATATGTTTATTTTTTTTAAATATGAGTTTGTGATTGTTTTGCCGGTAGTTAAATGATTGTTTTTTGCTTGATATGTATTTTTTATATTTTCTTTTTCCTTAATATATATTTATTTTTTTACAAATTATATGCAAATGATTAAAAATTAAAACTAGAAAACAAATCGCCGCCATACATAAAACTAAATTATTAATTTTAATTTTTATTTTATTTTATTTTATTTTATTTAATTTTTTTTATTTCCTTTTACTTTTTTTTTTTTCTTTTTATATATAATACAATGATAAATATTATTTTCATATTATAAATACTTTAATTGGTGTGTAATATATTAAAAACATAATTAAAAATAATAATAATAATTAACTAAAAAATCACTTTTTTTTTCTACTACATTTTACATAAAATTATTTTGAACTCATAAATTTTATGTATAATAATTCGCTTTACATTAAAAATTAATTATTTTTTCATTGCAATGGCTGGTTTTATAATGCGAGAGGAGTTTCGTGTTTGTGTTTGTGTGTGTTGTGTGCAAAACATGTTTTTTAAAGCGCGTTTCATCATATAATAATTACAAATTAAAAAAAAAAATAATTTTAATTTTTAAATATTTTTACACTCGCGTTATTATAAAAGATGGAATAACAAAAAAAATAAAATAAAATATCTGTTCTATTTTATTTTTTTTATTATTAATTTTTATAATAAAAACAAAATGAATTTTTATTAAATTAAATTAAAAATAATACCATTTTTGGTACAATTCTGGGGCTCAAGGCATAATTATATTGGAAAAATAAAATATTTTTCTATAATTATTCGAGAAATAATTATTCGAACAATTTTTATCCTTTATTTTATATCATTTTAAAAACGATTTTAAATTTTTGCTTAATTTTTAAGGAAAAAAAATTATTCCTTTTTTATAACTTAAATACGTTTCTTGTGCACAATAACATATTTACGAAATTAGTTTCTAAATTTCAAATGAATGAAAACGGAAAGACGTTTATTGTCTTATGTAAAATTCCTCATATGCTGTTCTTCCATCCCCCCCCCCCTCTCCCCTTTTGATGATTTATAATTAAGAATAATTATGACTAAAATTAAATTTTTCTATTGGAAAAATCCTTTTTTTTTTATACGAATATTTTTTTCTCCAATGTTAAATGAATTAATTTTAAATAGAAAAAATAAACAAAAAAAAAAAAGAAATTAAATTCTGTTCATAATTAATTTTTTAATTAATAATATTTTGTTATTTCCATTCCATTTTTTAATACATATAATAAATCGGAAAAAATTACTTAAACAATTGAATGGTGGTGGGTGGTGGGGTGGGTCGAGGGAAAACTGAGTTTTTCGGGGTGTATGGAAAAATATACATATTTAATTTTTTTTTATTTAATAAATAAAGAAAAAAATTAAAATATGTAAATTATTTTTGCAAAAAAAAAAAAAATTATTGAAATATTTTAAGTTTCAAAATAAAAATTAATAAAAATATTAAAATATATTCCATAAATCATAGGAATATCGTCGGCAAAATTAAAAAAATAAATGAAAAAGATAAAAATTATCTCACATTATATTAATATAGAATTATAAATTAATAATTAATGAAATTAATTATTGAGAAATTTTACTCCATTTTCGTTTGTTTTTTTGTCTTTTTCTTAATTTTTTTTTTTTCACTCTCTACATTAAAATTTATTTTGGCTAAATTAAAATTAAAATTTATCCTTTAGAAATGAGTAACTTCAATGTCCTCTTCTAAATCATCTTTTTCATCATCAGTTTCTTCAATTTGTTGTTGTTGTCGTGCAGCTTCAGCTTCACGAGCTGCATTTTCTTTGGCTTCAGTTTTTCTTAATCTACGTTCCTGTTGTTGGTTTTTTTTTTTTTAATACGAAAATAAGTAAAATTATTATTTAAATATTTTTTTTTCTTGCAAATCACATATAAATTAGTCGGAACAGAACATTAATATAATTTGTATATTTTTTGGAAAAGACACTTGTCTACATGGTGGACATCTTTAAAGATTTCTCCTTGACTTAAGATCCTATTAGATAGCTCTATATAGAGAGACTATAGTATTATATTTTTCTCTAAGGGTAATGGGTTCGTTCTCTACAAATGCCTTACTTCCTTTTGCATAAAAACGAAATTATTGGATCAATACATTATAGAACGAAATAAAATAATTTCCTTCTGCGCTAGCTTAACGACATTAATTAAAAACGCAATATTATATATAAAGAGATTGCCTTATGTGAATTTGTCGGCTTTCAATGACACATCCTATTTTGAAGTTATTACTACACCTATATGCAGAAACAAGGATATCCATAGAATTTTTGTGATAATAAAATTTCCAATATAATCTAGATATTTCCATAGGTTCAGAGAGATATGCCGATGAATTCGGTGTCATTATCATTAAGGGCAAATATTACCCGAGTAAATTGAATGGTAAGAAAATTTACAAATGTTTTAAATATGAATATAAAATATGTAAGCCAAAAATGTTAAATTTCTAGATTTGATAATAAACTCAGCTGTGGTGAGGCAGCATATATATATACGTATAGGATGAACTCAATTTAGAGCATAGTAGATTTGCAAAAACTTATATAAAAATTGTCATAAAACCGGGGTTAAAACAAATAACGATTAACTGGTAGTACTTAAAAACCATATTGCCAATGGTCAATGTAGATAATTCAAAGACTGACATGTCTACAGACTATAAAGGCATAACAAAAATCATTAAAAACATGTCAACCATATCTGGAAGTGCTATCGAACCTAAAACCACACAATTAACCTTTATATGAAAATCCTAAATAGCCAAATAATTGAGGCGTTCTATAATGCCGACAAAATTAAACTTTGAAATTTCTTTCAAAGTTATTTATCACCATAACGAAATCTACGAATGGCAGTCGTGAAAACATCAAAAACAAAATAAGAATAAGAAAAAATCTTCATTCTATCAGTCAACGCACATACAAGAGTCAAAATTTGTGGCAAAAAAATTACAAAATACAATCTAATTTTAATGTGACTGCCACATGTCATAACTACACTAGTAAAAACCGTCCAAATGCTGCTACTTTTGAAATATTTTTCGCATTTCTCATAATGAACAATAGGTATATAACAGAAGGGTGGGCGAAGGTATCTGTAAAACATAATACTAAACAAAAATTTGAACTTACCTTTCTTCGGTATCTAATTTCAACAATAATGTATCCAATGACACCTAATGTTAAATTACCAAATAATACATATAATTTCATGCGGGCACAAAGTGTTGTTGAATATGCGTATGCAATAACAAATCCGGCTGATTCCCATAATCGATAATTTGAAAAAGCAGCTTCTTTATTACGTCTAAATAGTAAACCATAAAGTCCTATATTGTTGATGGTTGTTAAAATGAATATATTAGTAAAATAAATAAAATCCATTAAGTAAATATAATACAAATAAAATCCACATTTACCATTAATTTGTGTTTGCCATACGGCATCACCAACACCCCATAAACCAGCCATTGCAAAGAAAATTAATGGATTTTCTGGATGTGGTCGCCAGAATAACATAATTATAACAATAGCACCATGTACAATTGCACCTATAAAAACGCATTTATAAATAACGATTATTAATAAGTATAAATCATGTGAATATATTAAATGCAAATGATTACGCAATTAAAATAACTTACCCAATGCAAGAATTGGTATACGTCCAATATATTTCATGATTGAACCAAATAATATCGAACATATGGCATTCACAACACCAAAACATATCATAACATAACCAATTAAATGTATACCCAATGCACATGAAACATAAGCTTGGGTAAAATCGGCACCAATAAATGCTTGTTCCATACCAATCCATATTGTTAACGGTATTAACAATTGTTGATTTGGTTTTTTGGCTTGATTTAATGTGGCCGATAATAATGCAATGCCCGACAATTCTTTAGCCGATTCAGATCCTTTTCGTTTTTCACCATATCTATACATAAAAAATGAATAATTTCATTATTAAAATTATAGAATATTTCAAATAATATCCAATATATATTTATTTTTTTTGCACTTCATCCGCTCATATCACTTACCGTGACAATGGATCCAGGAAAAATGCAATAATTAAAACTGCAGCCAAAATACATGCTAAATAAATAGTTGATATTTCAAAAATTTCTGCATCTGGTGGACGTTCTAAATTTGCATTATCTGCAGATGCTAAAACACAAAAATTTGCACCACATGATTCTAATGCTTTTTCGGAAAATGTACTATTATCACCGGATCCGCTACCATGGGCACCACTTGACAATACCAAACTAGATATTAAATTTCCCCATAATTCAGCTGTTTGCCATGCCAAAAAGAAGAAACCGAAAAATCTAACAATAATTGCGTCAACTGGTTGATCCGTAATTTTTGCATAAACTTGTCCAACTTGTGTTAAATAGGTTGCTTTTGATGCCCACATTGGTGCCGCACCTAAACCCAACAGTATACCAGCAGGAACTAATGTATAAAATCTGTAAGTGAAATGAAAATCATATTATTCCGTTCGATACTACGTGCACACAATCGAATACGATGATGATGATGATGCGAACATAATGAAAAACTTACTTAGGAAAGAATTGGGCTCCAATATATGGTGCATAACAACACATACTAACACATAATGTCCATTTTACTGTTAATCTACGTATAACCAATGTCGGTATAAATATACATGATACAACTATAGCTGCATAAATTGCACTTAACGATACGGTTCCTAAACCGTCTTTGGCATTAATTGATGATTGTAAATTGGCTGTACCTTGAAATGCTGTAAATTGTACCATAAAGGCGGTTGATAAAATTGTAACATTTTTCAAAATTCTCCATTTTTCTTTGGGCGATAAACGAACTTTTTCTCGTACCGATATTGTGTCTTCGGTATTATTCATCGGTGGCTATAAATATTGTAGAAAAAAAATTTATATTATTATTATGAATATAAAATTTTATGGTTTTAGTATAATTAAATTGTAATTACAGCGATTTCTGTACATCTACTAGTAGACAGTACACGCGCAATACAATACAATTTACTAAAAGATTATCCTTATATTCCACAATATTTTTGTTAATAATAACTTAAACGCACGTATTTTGGACGTTCTACTAAAATTAATTATTGTGTGGTTATAATTATAGTATATTTCTATAATTTGAATTATATAAATATCTTGACGCAGTTGCATCTGCTGAGTGGTGGATGTCACAGAAATACTTTTATTTCTATACTATCATTGATTGATACAATGAATTTACAAAATTTTTGCTAGCTTTTATACACTCAAATTTGCTACAAGCAAATGTTTCAAAAATCAAGTACATTTCATTTAGTTTCATTTAATTTAATACTAAAGTTTTAAATAATCATCATTTTATTAAGATTGATCGTATCTTTGTCATTTTGTTGAAAAGGTGTAATACAAAAATCTTAAAAGTTTTGTAAAGAATTACATTTAATATAATACTGTGCACTTGTTTAGGATCTGTTACCTCATCAGCTATATTCGCCACATGTTACTCCATCACATTATCTCATATTTCTATCGATATAATTACTGATAAAAATTCAAATATTAAGAAGAACTTAAAGCAATGAGTATTTGGAATAAATTGTGGCCGAAGAAATCTGTTGTGTGGCATTTGAATTGCGAAAAATAAGTTTACCATCATTTTGCCACATTTTTGTTTCATATGGACTATATATTAATTGTATTATTGAATATTTCAAAACTTACCTTAACGGGATTATCGCCATCATATCCTTTATTATCATAACCTGGACCAGCCGTCATATTGAACTATCTGAAAGTATGAGAAAACAAAATTATATGTATATGTTAATTTATAATAATATTACCATTACTAATACTAACATAAAATACTAATTATATATTTATTTATAAATAAATAAATTATTATAAAATACTTTGCTGTAATTTCAATTTCATTTTAATTTTTTTTTATAAGGTAACATATAAAACGTAACAAAATTCTAATCATATTGCATAAAACTTGTGTGTGGCACATTATGTCGCGCCATTAAATTCACTCAAAATGTATTTCCATATAAAAAAATCTGATCCCAATTAGCACTATTGCAAACTTTTATAACAAACATGACGTTCAATCTTTTTACTATATGTAATGTTATAATGCTGTCAATTGGAATTATCATTAGTTATATATTTAGGGGACTTTACTCCTATGGCTGTATATCCGAATCCAAATGGTTTTTCTGAGGCCTTATTCGAGCTAAGAGAATGAACTTTAAACGTTTATAGCCACATGTATTATTGCTAACGTGCTTCACTTCTAATTGTCAAATACATTATTGTTACACTATAGATTAGTATCTTGCGAAAAATTATATATGGATCAGCGTCTGTGTATCGATTGATAATAAGCTTTTTTAAATTTTCCGCTGACTGGGATCAAAACACGTACCAAAAATTGCGAATAATTATTAATTAACAATTTCAATATTAAATATATTATATTAATTATTATTATCATTATTATCAACAATGAAACATTATATATTAAATAATATATTTAATATTTATAATTAAGTAATTAATATTCGTAAAATGTAAAGTATTTAAATTATTTTGTTATTGAATTAATTAATTTAATTATACATATATTTTTTGTTCAATTTAATTGTAAATGGTTAAATAATTGATTTTCTTATTACATATAAAGATTGTTATTATTGAAATTAATATAAATTATAAATATTAAGGACATTAATTTTTTTCTTTTAACTATTGTATAATAATAAAATTATAGGTAAAATGTATTTTCTTAGAACCTCTAAAGATCTGTTGTGAATTATCTTTGCCCCCTTTTTTTTTTTATTGGTTACCATTCCTTGCCTTCAGCTAAATTCTAAGAGACGCCAATTATTTGATATCTTTAAACAATAATTAATTTAAAGTTTTGATTTTGATGTACTGCTTATTAATAGTAAAATGGGATGTCAGCCCTTTATAATGAATTTACAATGGACACAGGCAATATCTAAAAGACATATTTTATTCAATGAATTTTAAGAAAAAAAGAATAACAGGGAACAAAATCAATTTCATCGCAGAATTTGCATTTTCTTGCATCAATCAAAAGCAATTCAAATGCAATTGTGAATGCGGTATAGTTGCAAGGGATAGATTATTACTGCGTGCGTGTGATATGTAAAGTTTCCTTTCATAAATTTGAGTTCATCGTGGACCACGCGAATAGCACCTAATACTCTTTAACTTTTATATGCACATTTTAATATTGCTGCAAAAGTCTTTTTCATCCAAAGGCGTGTTTGTCATAGAGGAAATCTATATACATAAACTGCCTATAAATATCTCACACGTAGTATAAGATCAGTGATCATGAAAAACATATATTAAAATATTCAATTTAGTTGATTTGTTAAAATGTTGCCTGCGGTATAAGTTTGCGTTCCAGAATTGCAAAATCCACTCGTGTGTTCGAATTATCATATTATTACTGTATATTAAAAAGAATTATGATTACTTTTAATTGTTCCCGGACCAGTAATTACTTGATTTTATATGGATGTGAACTTATTTTTATATTGTTGTTGTTGTAATTGTTGGTTGATTGGTATCTCAATCTATACGATATAACTATCAACAACTTACTCATTTATATACACTATCAACATTTTATTAATAATTTCTGTTTATGCTTAAGTGTAAGTGATTTTATGTTACTTTAAGTACAATATATTAATTAATTATTGTTATTGTATACTATATTTTGTATATATTCCTATAACCTATAACTCTCTGCATATAAATTTGTATAAATGCGATTATTATTTATCATATATAAGGCGGATGCGAATCATTTTACTGTATATTAATATATAAAAAATAAAGCTATCAACATTTAATATTTACTTATTGTTGTAGTTGTCCTTGAGGCATTTTAAATTTGTCCATCATATCATTTTGAAAGATAGAGAAATAAAAATGTAAATATAAACATTATATTATTTTATTTAATATATCTTTTCCGCATATATTACATTATTTTTATATATATGTGGCACACACACACACACACTCTCCACAGATCACAGCATCTCAACGGTAGAATATGGTACATATGAGCGTATAAGATATACAAATATATAATACAACACCTAAAATAGTATATATTTACTTATAATTATATATAGTAATAATTTTATAAATAAATAGTTTAAGTTGAGATTTATTTGGGCCAATAATTTGTTAAACGTGTTATGACGATGCGAAACGTGTGAGAATTAGTTTTGAAAAATTATAGAATTTATTCTATTATATTGAGACATATTTATTTCAATGCATTAATCGAAGCTTTTCAATGCAAGCACCTAATAATTAATAACATTTCATAATATATGATTTCTATTGAAATTCTTATTACCTTCTATTTGATGAGCTAGAGAAGAAAAACAAATTCAATTAACTAAAGCAAAAACATATATTTTTAATCATTAACAGATTTTATATTGAAATTTTCTTCTTTATTTAATAAACACAATAGTGGTGACCAAAACAATAATTTTTGGTGACAATTTAGAGTTTTCAGAGATATTTATAAATTAGAAATGGTTCCTAATTCTAATAATTTGTCTATTATTTCAAGAAGTCATACCTCGCGCCATTAAAGTCTGCACTCTCTATCAATAATAATGTACATTTTATGGACAATGAAATATACTTAGCATTTAATTTTGTTCATCAATTGTTATCGGTTTTTTGACCAAACATGGCGCTTTAATACTCTACCATTCACCCAATATTCGCCTGATTTGGCTACGGCTACGACTATTTTCTATTTTCAAAACTTTATTTGGCTATGATAGGAAAGCATTTTGCTAATTTAAATTCGATTCAAAAGTCTTGTGTACCGATGATGTAAACAATGAAATTTTAACATAACATCAGTCAAAGATGTATCTTTCTAACAACGAAATATCACATTTATGTTAGTTGTAACATCGGGTTTCGGTAAATTTTTCTGATAGTTCTGGAATTTTTGAACCAAAACGTATATTTTTATAAAGCAAATTTTAACTTATCACTCATCATAACGTCTATATACTACTTTTATTATTTCGATTTAGCCTCCACTGTACTGTACATCACATTTTGTAATAATTTTATAAGAAAATATAATCGAGATATTATGTAGAAAAAATTAATTTATCGCCGGATATTGTAATTATAATAATTTATAATTATATTATTTATTGCATTATTATTTTTTCTATCTTTTATCATTTCATAAAAATGTGGCTTCATTGGAAAACATTGTTCATAAATAATATTTGTAATAAAGTAAAAAAATATAATATTTTATATAGCGTCGTTGTATTTAAGGACAAACACATAATTTTGTCAATTATAATTAAAAAAAAAATATAAAAAACTATACTGTGATCAAAAACATTCCGAACTATGTTTCTACAATTTTAGATGGCGATGATATGTATAATTTTTATAGTATGAGTTTTTGATCAATCGATCAATATAAAACTATATAAACAAGGTAATCTTAATTAATCGAAACGATTAAAGAAAATTCAAAAAACATTTGATGTTGAAAAGTTTTTTTTTTAACGATTGGTGGATTAAACGTTTGCGCACCACTGGGCGCACCCAATGTATTTGAATATTTCATCAAATGAAAATTTAGTTAAGTTTAAAAGACATAAAATAAATGTCGATGGATATCCATCACCAGTTTGGACTATTTTTGATCATATTAGTACAAAATAAAAACGCTCTTCTTCAATTCAATTCGAATTAAAAACTATTATTAATAAGAAAAATGAATTTTAAAATATAAAATTAATAAAAAATTAATATTTTCTAAATATTTAATAATAAATTTATTAATTATTATATAAATAATAAAAATAGCAAAAACCTTGGAAAAGAAAACACACACAGCTATTTATTTAACTGATAAAATATTTAAATTAATTAAATATTTAATAATTTTATTGTTATTATAATAAAATTTTGTATTTATATAGCCAATTTATTGTTTTGAAAATTATTTGAAGAACAACTGCTGCAATGTATATTTAATTTTGTCAGAGGGGATACTTTGGCGTCACTTATACTTACTAAAAATAATGTCTTCGCATAATTGTATTGCGATTTCATTAATTTTATTACGTTACCTGTGGTGTAATATTTAATTTAAATTCTATAGTCGTATATTTATTAATTAAAATCTAATTATATTAAATTTAATTATTTTATTTTTTAAAAAAATTACAAATTAAAAAATATTTTATTCTTGTTTAAATTTTATTTACATTTTTTTCTATCCAAACGTAAAGTTAATTTACGTAATTAATGTATAGAGAAAAACAGTCGGTGTCCGAAAAATATCCAGAATTATATTCTAATTAATGGTAATGCCATTTTATTGACAGCTAATTGATTTGTGTATTATGAACCGACGTTCTGTTTCTAGAAATTTCCTTCAGTATATAAGAGTGACAATTGTTTCGACAACAATATAGGCAAACGGTCACCGAACTGAATGAAATTGGAGCGTCATGTTTAAATTGAATATGTTTGGCACATCCAATTAAGTTACTTCCAAAATCAATTGGTTCGAATTTTTAAACAGAAAATTTTTATATTAATATAAAAATTAATTTAAATTTACGGTTAATTAAAACATAACAATATATTAATTAATTAAATTTAAGCTTTAATTACATTTTGTTTAAAACAATGTGATATTAAATTGATAGATACTTTTATGACATTTAATTGCGTTCAGTGAATTGTTCCTCGTATTTTCGTTCCCTCAACGACATGAATTTTATTACATTTACAATAAATGCTAGCAGTACATCACCCATTTGTGTATCTTTTGACCGTATAGATTTTGTGCTTGAAATAGGCAATTCAAAAATCACCGACAACATTACAAACAAGCGGTCGAGGTGTGAGAATTATATATTTTCCCGTCCATACCATAAATGCAATCACATCAAATTCCTCTAGAAGTTTTTTGTTACTTATTTTCTTAATCAATTCGGGTTATTTTTCGGACCGACAGTGTTTATCTAATATTGTATTAAATAAAAATATTTAAACAAATTTTTTTAATAATTTAATATATGTTTTATAAATAAAATATTTATTATATGTCTTTTGCGGTATACCATTAAACTATAAGCCAATACATTCAATAATATTATACACGCAAAAGTTATAATAATTATTAGAGCATAAAAAGCTTTGCAATTATTTGAATTGTTTTTTGTTTTGTTTTGTATTGATTGACGACTATGTGACTATGACTATGATAGAAATATAAATGAACCATTGTTATATATAATATAACTAAATTTGTACTAATTATAAGTTATAACTAATTATAAATTAATTTATATAATTATTAATTTATGTATTATATAAAATATTTGAATTATAATCAATGTAATGATTTTAAGAACGATTGGATTTGTAGATCAACAACTGCTGCTCTGTATAAATTGACATTACACACACACACACAATATGTATCTAAATATTGATAAAATCATAATGAAATACAGATGCGATAACATTATTATTATTATATTTATTCAAAAAATAATTAAACTTACTGATTGTAATCCAATTTAATAATTGTCACCGGTCGGAATTATAATGATTTAATAAACTGCGTGTACAGAAGATTGTAATACTTTCATATTTCAGTATATCAATTTTGAAAATATATAAATGTATAATGAAAATTAGATTTAACTTAATTTACAGTTATGAGTTATGTGATAGAGAAATTAAAATTTTTAGCATCTATAGAACATTTTAAGGACCTAACAAGGATATTATTTGAAAATAGTTATGCGATACCTCATGTGAAAAACAGAGAATTGAACAGAAATTTAATTTTAAATATTAAAAACATTCCAAGGACCGTACAAGGATATTTTTCAAAAAAATTTTCAGGCTCTTGAACTATATCATTTAAGGAATGGTTACATTTTGTTTTGTATATTTCATAAGTATATTAAATACTAAAAATTTACCGATTAAGATTTAATTTTATGGTTTTGGAAATACTGCGACGTAAACGATGTATTATACGTCACTGTCTAAACAATATGTACGATACATTACCCAGCGCCTCAGAGTTTCCACTCCAGTCTTGCTTCTTTAATTTTAGTATTTATATATGGATTGAATTTAATACGTGATTCATTGGCGTGTCACCCAAGCAATATGATCCAAGGTTTTTAACAGATAAATGCTCCATATTTTTTGAGTAGATGTTCCGATTTAGAAAAATTGACATTCAATATTTATATTTATATCGATGTTTCCTTAGTCTGTACTAAACTGTAAGAATCGTAAGTCAATTTCTGCTTATTTTTATACAGATTTTTCCGATTAAGACACTTTTATTTCGTCAACAATGCAATGGGCTATATATTGTAATGATAAATGTGTGTGTCAGTGTATTCAAGTAATAAAGACAATATTAAATTAACAAAATTTAAAAACATCGTACTGGAAACGATTATAATCCTTTAACTACAAAAATAATCGGATGAACCCTGATTGTGAAAGTTATAGCTTAGTATAATTGAAATTGATGCCTGGCAAATCATAAAAAATCCATAGATGAAAGGAATATTTCCGTCAACGATTTATTATAATAACCACTTCGAAAACTTTCAAATCAATAGCCAAATAACTTGAAAAATATTCAAATGTTGAACATTTAATCTAACTAATGAACCTATTAAAATTGATTATAATTTATAAATTACTAATAATTCTACGAAGAGTAAAAATTCAATCAAAACCCGCTGTGATAAAATTTCGCTAAAGTTTTTGTATTGTGATTTTAAGATAAGTACAATATATTATTCATTAAGTAAATTATATCCACAGCGATTTAATGTTCAACAAGAGTAGATAATTTCATGCTGGATTCGAAACATACACACAATATAAAAATAATTAGTTTCTGTATTGTATTTCTCGTATTTCATTATTAATTAAATTCAAAAAATGTCATTGTAAAATTCTTGAAATATCCTTAAACTTTAATTGCTGTTCTATTCGCTGTTTAATTCTGTTTCATATGAGGTGCCGGTTAAATAATTTAAAAAAAATACCTTATATAAGGTTCTGGAAAAGAAAAGCTCGCTGCTTCTTGTATCTGAATCCATATTTATCTATTAATATCATTGCTCGAAATGTTTTGAAAAATTGTACTTATACATTTACAAAGGAAACTAAATATGCATTTCTATTGGTATAAAATTGAAAAGTTATACTTTTTCGACTATGGCAGTAAGTTCTACGTATTTAGTATCTGCATCGATCCAGTTTTGTTTGTCCCTGGCCAACGTTTTATATTAGCGGATATTATTTATTTATATAAAATTATAATATAAAAACGATATCCTTATAGATATAAAATTACAAATAAATAAATATAATATAAACGCGAGAGCAATGAATTCAAATTTAAAAATACCAATCTAAATCAAATAAAATTTATTAAAATTTTAGTATAAATAAATTAATTAATTAATATTAAATAAATATTTTAAAGAAAATTTCCTTATGTATATTCGACACTTGTTTGTTTTGGGCTGGGAGCAGTGGATGCGTGACATTGTTTGTTTGTTTGTTTGTTTGTTTGTTATTTTACCATATTTAAATTTAAGTAAATAAAAAAAGATCAAAAAACTTTAAAGTGATTATTCTAATTAATTTATATTAATTAATTGATATTAAAATAATAAAAAAAAAATTTTCCGGTAATTTATTTTCAAAGTCAAAACAATAGATTATTCTTTTTTGCGTCATCATAAAAACAACATATTTATTTATACGAGAGTATAGTAAGTCAAATTTTTAAATAATTTTTTTAATAAACAAAACATAAAGTAAATAAACTTTAAATTTATTCATTCAATCAGACCATATGACAAAAAATAAAAAAAAACATAGAAATAAGTTCAATAATTTATAAATTATATTATTTTAATTAAATTTTTAAAAGTTTACACACAATAAATATCAAATCAATAAATTTTTGTTGTGCGCCCGGTGCGTTTTGGTTCTTATTTCTTATACGTACGACGCATTCAAGGTCTTGTTTTTTCTTTCTTTATACGCATATAAAATTGAATAAAGTTAAAAATTTTTTTTTAGTAATCGCTGCATAAAACAAAAAAAAAAAGTTGAAATGAGAGCAACCCAATTACTAAAAATTACAAAACATTAAAATCAAATTATATTTATTCATGCAGAAAAATCTTACTATTTATTTATTTAAGTTATTGTGAATGGTTTTTCTTATTTAGTTTAGACATTCTTATGTTTTTTTAATTTTTATTTGTATATTGCAAAAAAAACTAAAAACGTTGGCAGTTTAATATATGATTTATTTAATATATTAACATCATGATTTGCATGTTTCAGTTTATGTGTTCTTATCCTCTATATACAATTTTTAAGTGAATATGTTGAACACATAACGTATATATATGTAGCCGTGTCAGTGTCCAAGTGCCAGTCATTTTTGAATTTAAACTTATGCCACAATGGATTATAATGGAAAAGTATGTTCTTTTTATTAACAGCAATGCCAGCTGATGCTGTATTGTTCATTTAAACTTCTATAAAATACTTTATATTGCATTGAAACATATATTGAATATTATAATATTTTATCGCATTCATAATCATGTATCATGGCAAGAGACGTAACCGATTGAAATGAAAACTTTTGGAAAAAAATAAGGTAAATACCCAAGTCATGCGTTACTCCAAGTGCAGAGCATCTGCCAAACAATCATTATATGCAGTTAAATTAGGCTGCATTTTTCCGTATAATATATAACAAATTCATCACTTTTTCTGCAATTATTTCGAAACATAGATACGTTGACATTTTTTTTGTGTATGACCCAAATGTCATTATGATACGACAGCGATTATCACATAAAATTATTTCACGTTGCTGAAAAGTTGCTGCTTTTATAGAAAAAAAAGCGTTCGTGTTCAAATTTATTTGTGTAAAAATTATTGATTGGAATTGTATTAATTTTTATCAATTCTTTAATCATGTTCCAGTATATAGTGAACAGTGGAAAGATTATATAATTTTTAAAATGTGATCTCTATCATATGTTGATTAATTATTTTTTTAATAATTTTTTGGATCAATTTTAGATCAAATTACTATATAATGATATTCAGAAATAATTGTTTGTACGACACTTATACAGAAATTTGGTTATATTTTTTCTAAAAGTGTTAGGACCACTTACAAAAATTTCTTCCGTATTAAAATTCTTGTTAATTGTTTAATTTATGAATTTCTGTAATTAAAAATGGGAATCCGCGTTAAAATTAGACGTGGGGGCTTAAAATATTGATAATAATTTGGATAAATGGTGATTTTCCGAAAACTTTAGTGAGACAAATTTTACAAATAACATATATTGTACAAATCAAAATATTTGTTGATATGAGTGAAGTTCGTATTGGTATACTGCGAATGAGCTCATCGCTACACAACTACCATAAAAGCTCTACGGTTTACCTCATTCTTGCATATTCAATGCATCTAGCCAAAAATTTCAGATTTTATTTATTTATTTACCTATACATTTTTAAGTTTATCATTCAGTTCGCATGCGGTATTTGTAAAATGTATAATAAATTAAAATAAAAGTTTTAGTTTTAAAAATACTGATCTGTGTGATCTAAACGACGTTAGAAAATAGATTAAAATCAAAGGAATTTAAATCCACACAAATCAGAAGATAGATCTTTCTATAGTTGTGTAAATGAGATCGTCCGAAAATCACGGGTATATAATCTTTCAGGATGCGGAACACTATATGGCCATGTCAAAACAGTAAAATACAGATATCTTATCTCTTATCCCACCCATTGTATTTACTAATAGATGTTCATCTCCATCAGATTACCCAGCGCACTTGTTCAAATCGATGAACTTGCTATATATGAACAACACATTTACAAATATGAAGACATCGAAAAATAGGAATGGTATAAACAAAAGAAGAATTTTTCTATGATGATTTTCATGAATGTAAAAAAATTTTGAAATGGTACTTATTTATGCAATAAAAATTACTTCCAGTTTTGCATACAGATTGTAATGGATTTCACAGACGGAATGATGGTGGGTTGATCAAAGTGTATAACTGTAAAGTTGCGAAACCGAAGATCAGTGTAAAACCTGAACAGCTAAGTGAAGAATATGTTGTTCAAAGTTCAATTTTAATCTTTTTGTTGGACAATTGACGATATTTGCCGAATGCTTAACGCCACATTTTTTCTATAAAACATTGAAAATTGATTAATAACATTTTGTAAATCGGTGACAAAAAATGGGAAATTCATTAAAATTATAGCCTGCGGTATTTAAGAAAAGTCGATAATTAATAAAAAAGATGATTTTCTGCCTATAATTTATATAGTGACCTTAACAAAAATATATTTGAAATTGATATATTAAAATGGTTTTCAGACGGGACCCGTCTGATCCTAATTTATAAATAATAATAGAATAATGTAATATCAGTTACTGTTTTGATTGTTGAAAATAATCAATTATCGTTCAGCATTGCATAAACGAAGTGATTTTGACCACCGCTACGCGCTACCTCTTTTACATAACAATTTAAGTTTACCTAGCCGGGGATTTTCGTATACGCAAATTATCCATCATTTTCGAAACTTTCATATTGTCGTTACAAATATATGCAGCCGAGAGTATATTTGTGTGATTGTGATTCACACAGTGTGAACGTCATCACCACAAAATATTATTATGTAAAAATTTGAAAAAAAATACAATATTTATAATTGCAATAAAAAATAAAATAAAAACCAAAAATATTATTTGATGGCGTCAATCGAATCACACGAATTTGTTTACCGCTTCTATATGCGGACATTAAAAATTTTAACTTTATCTTGATATTATTTTTGCACATATCAATGCAACATATGAAAAAAACATACGCATATTTAAATAATCCTATAAATTTTTATAGCCACATCGCATATAAACAAAATAAATGATTAAAACTGAATGAGCTATTTATGTGAGCTTATGTGTGTGTGTGTGTGTATACGACGTACATATATTAACTATCTGCATATTTATAATTTAAAGTACAGGTTTATATAATAATGATATTAAAAGAAAAAACACTTAATATACAATATATTTATAATTCAAGTTTTAAAAAATTTAAGATGTAAATTAAAAAATCAACTAAAAAATGTTATTGGACAAAACGTAAGAAAAATGTTTCCATATATATATTTTTTCTTATTTGTTAATTTTTTAAAAAATCATCTGTGCTGTGTGTGCGTGTGTGTGTGTGCCGTTTGGGTATATAAAGAAAAGCTTTATCGAAAAAAATCATCCGCTAACTAAATATTTAATAAAAAGCTTTCGACTTTTTCAATTTTTTTTAATGTTACATTATGTTTTTGTTTGTAAACACAGACAGTTTATATGTATTTATATGCTTCGATAATAAAAAGCATAATTTTATTAATTTATTGTTGTTGTTGTTGTTGTGGTTATGATTCATTTTATTAATATAACCAGTGGTATGCAGATGAAACCAGATAAAAAGTTTTATTAAACTAGATGTAACGAGTTAAAAGTACTTTTTGCAAATTAATGTTGTATATGTTGTTTATGTTGTACGACATCATCGCTGGCATGTAGTAAAACATGTGCACACGAAGTCACAAAACAATTCGAAATTGTATTTCATGTCTTGCGTTGTCTACTTTTTGTTGTTGTTGTTGTTGTTGTTATTTTTGTATACGTAGTACTCGATGGATATTGTATTGTAGTTTAAGATGAAGGCGAAGATACAGATGAAGAAGAAACTGTTTTATTTTTTTCTTTTTAATTTTATGATAAGATGTTGGAAGAATTTAATGCGCAATATTTATTTTATTTTAATAAATATATACGGCGAGAAAAATCTAGCTTGAAGAAACTTGTTTGGTTTTTTTATTTCTTTATATATAAATATCTTATTTCGTATATGAAATTTACATTTATTTGTCCTCTACTAAACTTGATTGGGGGTTTTTTTTTTGTTGTTACTTTTTAACATTTTTTTTTGCTAATAAAATTTATCTTTTAGTCAATTAAAACACATAATTTAATATTAATACCGATATAGAAAATTTTACTACTACATATTATTTGATTTGATTTGAATTTATTGAAAGAAAGTTATAAAAAGTTTACATAATGTATTATTTTTTGTTGGCGAAATATGGGTTTATTTTGTTATTTTTTTTTTTTCCAAATAAACTATTAATCTGTAATCCTTTCGTTTTTTTTTTCTCGAATTATAGAATCAGTATAGTAGATTAAACTACAGACGATACGTAGGGAAATAGGCGAAAAGAGGTTCGAAAAATGAGTGACTACTTCAAATAAACTTTAAAACTTTAATGCTTAATTTTCCAATTTCGAAAAAACCGGATAAATAAGGTATAGAGGAATTTAATTGGGGATATTCAGATACCCAAATTACGTGACGGTATTGTTTCCTATCCTTCCACCATACCTTATTACTAAATGATTAAGTTTCCTGTTTCAAGATATGTATATATACTTCATAAAAAAGGTTTAAGTTCAAATTTTCCAACCGATAACTGGGAAATTTTCTTCAGCTATTCAATTATATTAAATTCTTTAAAAAATGGGATACAATTCTTAAAGGAATGGGTTGATTTTGATCATCTATCTCAACTCTCAATTTCATTCGACGATAAAATGTTTGAGGACGATAATGGTAAATGCGAATGATCCAAGTTTTTAGTACATAATTTCAAAATATTCGAATGAACAAAGCTCGCGAGTAATTATATTTGGGTTCTATACAAGCACTCGCACTACATTATCGGATAATTACTAATATAAATATAATGGAATTAAGGAATTACATCTTTGGAACTTACACTTTAGTTTAAATTTTCAAGATAATATATAGGATAAATAGTTCCTTAGCGTGAAAAAACCGTATTCAGATTGCAATGTCACAATATTTTTCTGGAAGCCGATTTGAAAGAAGACAACAATATGAAAAAAAACATTACAAGTTCACTAGATAAATTTTCCGGAAAATCGATTTTTAAGAATTATTGAATTTTCGAATTGCCGGCTTTGACACTTTGGCTATGGTTCACAGTTCATAAATCGCAGTCAGTAGTCAATATAGATTGTGATAAGACGTTACCACTGTTACCAGTTACCAAATCGTTATTGTTAGTAGAAAAAGGTCATTCCTGTGATTTTTCAGGAAGAGGGTGTGTATATTTAGCTATTGAGATCCACTGCCATAATTGTACATAAAACATTGTTAAATAATTTTAATTAAATATTATTATATAATTAGCATATCCCTAGTAACAATATGTCCGTACTTAGAAAAATGAGGAAAATTTCCGTGGAAAAAATCCACATATTTTCTATGGAAAATATATATATTGGAATTTGTCCAAAGAATGTCCATAGATTTTCCACTTAATATAATTTGTATTTTATTTAGGTAAATAGAAATCTTTGGATTGTCTGGGTAATATGTCCAACATATATCCGGGCGGTATTGTATTCATAATTTATTTCACTAATTATCCAAAACAGGCGGGTTCAAATTTTGTATATTTCGCTTATCTACTAAATATAGTCCTCACTCTTTTTAATTTATTTTCATAATTTTTAAAACAAACAGCAATTCAAATCGATATATTTCCGAGGAATTTTGTAAGAATTTCCATGGATTTTATTCGCGATTTTTTGTTTATGTTTATTACAAAAAAAAATGCACAATCAATGAATTTTTTCCATCGTTCAACATCTTCATTCCGTGTTCATAGAACTTTTTGTCTATCGGTAAAAAACTGAATCAAACCGCTATTTGCCATTATCGTCATAAGAAAATTTATTCTGCTAATACGGACAATTCACTTGTCAAATTACATGAACGAACCAAAGATATTTTTGTCAAAATCCGTGGATCTGCTCACAATACATATGAATATAAATTCTATGCGGATATTCTGTGGAATAATCGCACCGAGAAATATTTCTAAGGAGAATCCGTTGAAATTATCATCGGAAATATAAGCGGATAATCCAAGAACATTTTTTTTTTATTAATCCATGGACAATCCATAATTAATACCTCGGATTGAAACTACATATAATACGGAAATTTTACGGACAAATTACGGACAGTGTTACTAGGGATTTTTATATATTTAGTAGAGAGTAATTAATTAACAAATCTATAGTTTCAATATTAAAATTATCAAATAACATATTATTTCGGATTACAATAAAAATAAATTTGCTATATTTTATTAATATATTTGCAGTTTTATTTCTTTCGTACAGAAATATGTACGCGGGGTGCATTCATAAATTGTAATTTTTCTTTACCTTATTAATATTACGTATGCCAGAACCTTTTTACATATATCATTAACATCTATTCTACATATTGTAAAATTATTACATACATTGTATTGTAATCGTATAAGTTAGTGTAAGTTAGTTATAGATTAAATTTACATATTCGTTGCACGTTTAATAAATTATTAGTATATAAATAATAAATTATTATTACAATTAATATAATATCCATATGTAATCTCAATGGCATATGTGTCGGTCGGTGCGTATAGTGTAACTATGTAATATTATATGTTTTAATATTTTTTAAATTTATTTTATATAATAAATTGCATCTTCTATTTTAATAGTATTGAAATGAAAATGTTGATTATATTCTTTTTACATATACTCATATCGCAATTACGTTGCAGCGCTGCTGTGCACATATCCATAAAATATGTATTTCTATTTATAATAATACAATAATAACAAATATCTGTAAGTTCATTGCATTTATTTATCGATCGAATGATGTACAATGCAATGCAATACCATCATCATCATATAGGAAAAGTATAAAAATAAATAAATACTTGTTTTGTTACTTTTTTTTTGTATTTTATAAAAAAAGATTATTTATAAAGATATTATGGAATATTTGCAAAAACATATATTGCAAATTTTATTAGTGTATATTTCTTATTCTTTATTTATTTATACATTTCATAGTTTATTATACATTTATTTTTTAGCATTCAAGTAATGCAATGCGAATTACACAAAGGTAAACACACGCATGCAGACAGTACACAATTATTACAAATTTCAGAAAATATATTGTTTATGGTCGCACGTTTAACTTTATAACGCACCCATATATTTTATAAAAACTACTTAACATGTTTGAATACAAATTGCGTGAATCTCGTGCTCTCATAAAATAAGTGCAGCACAAAATGCAACTGACATACAAATTTCTATTCATTAATTACCTATTTAAATATGCTTAATTGAATTAAGTCTCCTATTTATACGTGTACCAAAAAAACCCATAAACTTGTACACACCTGTGCTAGCGGTGATATGTGAAAATAATTTAAAGTTTTTACATAATCATTGTATTAATAAAACTTATGGAAACATTTTATAATTTAATCTAATGTCCCACATAGGGATTTCTATAAAAATTTATAAATAATAAATATATAAAGGACGATGTTATATACTGAAAAATAAACGAACAATCTTCGTTATACGATGGTTACAAAAATTCTGCTATTATATGTCATTGGTGCTATTAATTATATTAAATCGGGGATGTTTGGAGACTATATGAATATCCGCACTTCATTAAACTTCGTGTTCCATGTTACTCTTCCGTTTGTCACACATATTTTTGTTTTTTTAATTATTGTTTTACTTCTTCCAAATAGTGTTTGGAAAATTGTTAAGGTAATGCATTAAGGGTTTGGCTTTGGTTAATGTTTTGTGATTATCGACCAATTTTCTTGTTCCTATAAAAGGCCTTGTGGAACAGCAAATTTCTTGGTTTTTGTCAACACATTTTGTGTCAATTTCAAGTTTTCGTACCTCACTACGTACTGCTGCTCGCTGGTCACAGTTGCGAATGATATCCAGTTTGTTAATAACATATTCAGTGTATCATATAATATCTTAATGTGGTTTTTGGCTAATTAATTTATTTGGCAGATCACAACGGGGTTTTGTTAAAAACAATAAGTGAGATTTTTTTTTTAATATCACTTGGTGTTGCTCTCAAATTAAATTTATTTAATTCTTAGTATAATTTTGTAGAAATTTGGCAGATAAAACGCTTACATAAACAAGAAACAAACAGCTAATAAAATCCATGAAAAGTCTTACAAAATTCTTCGGAAATATATCGATTTGAATTACTGGTTGTTTTAAAAATTATGAAAATAAATTAAAAAGGCTGAGGATTATATCAATAGATAAGCAAAATATACATAAAATTTGAACCACTGTCTGAGTTAATTGGTGAATTAAATTATGAATATAATACCGCTCGGATATATTGTATGTTGGACATATTGCCCAGACAATCCAAAGATTTAAATTGGCCTAAATAAAATAGTATTATATTAAGTGTAAAATCTATGGATATTTATTTGGACAAATTTTAATATATCTTTTCCATGGAAAATGTGTGGATTTATTCCACCGAAATTTTACGCATTTTTCAAAGTACGGACAAATTGTTACTAGGGTGGGTACTTGCGTGCATCATCTGTCATTTATTTGCAAATGATTTTTTTTTTCTTTTGATAATTTGTGTTCATGTATATAAGCACGTTTTAAACTGCTGTCATATCTGAATGAATTTTCCATTGTATGGTATGCTGTTGAATGCAAAAAAGAGACTAGGCTCTCTTATTTCGTCATCTTCTTATCAGTTTTATTTATCCCGTTATGTTGTGTGGCAATGTTGGTAATCTTTCCAGTGCTGTCAACAATCTGGGTGTCCTTCTATGATCAACATCTTTCGGCTGAGTACCACCAGGTTAATAAACTCATAAAATATATCATGTTTTTTGTGTTTTATGGATGCATAGCAACCTAACCCCTTTTTGTTGCAGAATAAATATTGGTCACGACATTGCGCTGCTGCCTATTTTCATATATGTCATTGACGTCTTCTGTCGATTGGATGACGGATTTGCAACATAAATATTAAATTTTGTGTTTAATCAATGTGTGCACGATATGCGTAACGGCTTCGGTGCTATGATCATGTTTCCGCTTTTCCGTTTTTGTGTTTAAGTATTCTTATGGATGTGTTCTATTCACACACTATCGTTTAGTTAAGGTTTATTTATTAAAATTGCTTGGTGCATTTGGCAAAAATTTCATAAACAATTTTTCGGGTTATGACTATAATATACTTGTATTTGTAACTTTATTGTTACCATTTGTTGTTGTGGATTGTAATATTGCTTTAGGAAATTGTATTCTGTTGTCGGACTATGTGATCATTCGCTACAATTCCATTGCTTTGATGTAAAAGCTAATATATTAATATAGAATAATACAATTTGCATAAATCTAATTAGGATTGATTAAACTAAACAAATCGGCTATATGAAATATATTTTATACGTGCAGTTATAGTTAAAAAAAAATAATAAATATATAATAAAATATCGAATACGTTTAAGTAATTTAAAAAAAGTTTAACATGTACATAATCTAATAACACATTTAATATAAGGCACTATATATAAAGCGCCAGCAGTTGTACATAAGCCATACATACGTACGATGTTGTATATATATGCACCTAGTTATTTTGTGTTGTTCTTGTCATTTATAATTTACAAAACGTATATATTTTATACACAACACGTACGTTTACCATATATTTAATATACTGCAAACACACACACACACACACACACACACATATATATATATAACTTTTATAAATATAAATACATATATATATATGAATAATTTATGAGACAAGGTTTACAAACGACCTTTGCCAATTAAAATGCAAATTTGGAAATTTACAATCATATGTATTTTTGTATATAAATTATTTGTATACGTTGACGTCGCGTCGTACACCCATTACATATGCTTTTATTATTATTATTATTATTATTATTATTATTATTATTATTATTATTATTATATTTTAAGTTTTGTTTACATTTTTGTTATCTATAAAGATTTTTATAATATTTTATATATTATTATAGTTAAATAAAATTATAGTAGATATATATATAGAAATATTATTAATAAATGTATGAAAATATGTGAAAGCTTTTTTAAGCTTTTTCTTCATATATATATATCTATTGTACATATATATGGCGTATTGTTTTGTATACATGCAACAACAACGGGCTCTAAATAAACAGAAACAAGTTTTTGAAAAAAAGATTAATAAATTATTAAAATTTATACGATGAATCATACATGATTTTTATATAACATTGTTGTATACGATAAAATAAAATAATTAATTATTCTAATCAATTCGTATTTTATGTATTGTAATAAGAAATAAAATTAATTTATTTCTTTCTTGAGTTGAATTTTTTCTTATAAAAAATTGTTATTATAATAATAAAAATAAAAAAATGAATGTTTTATTATTTTTTTATAGTTCGGGACACTTATTCTAATTTTTTTTTATATAATATATGTTAATAATATAATATTTTAATAAAATTCCAACCAATAATAAATAATAAATATATTAGGTGTACCGGTAAATTCTGTCCGTTCCGGTTACAACAAGTTTTAACACCAAATATGCGCCTATTCATTTGACACATATTTGACTATCTATTTTTGTATCACTGAATGTTTACACACTGACCTAACAAATGAATTACTAACTAATAGGAAGATGATTTATGTGTTAGTATTAAGTGAGATGCGATCGTGTAACCATGTGACTGCTAATAAAGCTCATTTATACGCTACTGTATTTTTTATGAATTCCAACAATAATGAAGAAATGCTATACAGAGAAGCGTAAAGAAATTTATTGAAAGTGTTTATAGTGACAATACAGTTTCTGATAGAACAGGTTATTCGAAAAATTTTTAAATATGTGATTTCGATCGCACGCTATAGGCTATCATCTTTGATCGTCGACGATTCTGTCAAGATAATGTTAGAGTAAAATCCTTTTTTTACATCGTAGATTGCGGCAAGGCTTGATTTCGATCAACAAACAGAGCATATACGGAAACGGAAATTGGTGTGGAAAGAAATATTCGGTCATATGAGTAAGATGAGAAGAATTTGAATGACCATCATATGGATATCACTGCTTGCACGGAACAAAATCGAACTCTTTTGGATGGGATTATAACTGGGGATAAAAAGTGGTTTACCTATGAAAACATCGTAAAGAAAAGTGCATATTGTAAATACAAAAAACCGATCTTCTACACCTCTAAACCGAAGATGAGCCTGAAAAAGAGAATGTTGTGTATATAGTGGGACATATACGAGAACCAATAAATTTTGAGCTATTGAAAACGAACGAAAAGCTGAATTCGGCACAAAATTCAGAAACCGAAGAAGATATCAAGTACTAGTTCAATTTTTCGCCTCTATAAGGCATTTTTTTAAAAATCGGATATACAAATTGCCATAATCGCACTGGCAAGAAGTTATAAATAATGATGTCAAATATATATTCAATTCAATAAAGTTAACTGAAGGCGTATGGCAAATTTATTCCTTTGTTTTATTCCAAAAAAACGGACAAAACTTTCCGGTACAAATAATACAAAATTTTAATGTGCGCGCAGTATTGTTTTTGGTAATAATAAAGTATTTCATCAGGAGGAAGATTGTAATTTATTCAATATTATGTATTCATTAATTTTAAATGTTTATTATATTTTAATTTTCTGATGATTCATCCTCAATCTGTATGTGTTGTTATGATAAGATGAAGCTAAAGAAATAATTAATATTATTCATATAAACATTGATGTGTGTTTTTTTTTTAAATTTGAATGCGTTTTAAAAGCAGCGTACGTAAAGAGTACGGTGCTGTTGATGAAAATGACATTAATATATTAATACGTGTTTTGCAAAAAAAAAAATATAAAAAATTAAAAAACCAGACACTATTAAAATTTATTTTGTTAATTATTATAAATTAACTGACGCCACATTTTAATACATACAATTTTTATCAATCTTGAATTAATATCATTTTATTTTTTTTTTTTAGTTTTTTATCTGTTATTGTATTTATTTTAACTTTCATCTGTTATTAATATCCTTTAACATTTTAAATTATATTTATTAATATACAAATTTAATATGATGTGTGACGCATTCCAAAATTCGCTGCTACATTAGAAAATTTACATATTTAAGTAATAAATAGAAATAACTTTATTGTTTCTTTTACCATATGCACCGCAAATATAAAATAATAAATTTCATATCTAAATCTATCTATCTATCTATCTATCTAATTTCATATCTAAATGGAAAAACTATAAGTTTTGGGTCAAAACCAAAAATCAATGATCTAAAAGTTTTTATTTTAATAATATAAATTTCTTTGATATACAGACGGTGGACGAATACACAGTGTGATCCTTTGTAAAGTTCGTGCGTATAGAATCATAGAGAAAGGAATAACACATATAGGAGCAGATTCACTCTTCCCACTCATTGCATATGAATATAAAAATTGTGTCAGCAGGGAATTGCATGGAATTGCAAATTGAAAAACATATTGGCAAATTTCTAATTGTATTAAATTCACTAAATTTGCCCATATTTATTTAACTCTTTCATACGTAATTAATTTCTTGTAAACTTATTTTATCTTCTTCTTCATCTTCTTCTTCTTGGACTGATAAACAAATGTTTTCTAAAAGCATTGTGATAGGTAAACAATTTCAATGTGGAAAAAATATGCTATTTGTCTTCTATTGTATATATTCTAAATTCATTGCGGCTAAAATTTTTAGGATCAGCGTAGTATTTTTTAAAATACGACATATTGATAACCATTTACAAAATTTTGTACTGAAACTACGAAAGGATTTCTGTATAGAAGGAGACGTTTGAGGCGGTATAAGTTGGACAAAAGGTATATAATTTACCGGCGCCGAGTAGGTACTAGTGGATGTTGTAATAGAACTTTTAATGTAGGTTGGAGATGGAAAATAATAAGTAATAAGTGAGAAGCGGTAAATTTAAGGAAATTTTGTAATATTTGTGAATGAATCTAGTTAAGATATTTTACAAGTTATAAGGTGTAGAATGTACAAAGGAATTTTTGATAAACGAAAAAACACGTTCACCAATTGATATATTGTCTACGATTTTACTTTTATTAATTACATAATAAATTCGAAATAAATATTGATACACACACGACTCACAGATGGCAAATAGAAATCTTTTGAAAAAAAAATATCTCATACCTTATTTAATTTTTTCTTTAAATGTTATGTTAATTAATATATGTTAAATCAACTAATTATTATTATTATTATTATTATTATTATTATTATTATTATTATTATATGCCTTTATTCTATTGGAAGAAATAAAAATTCCATATTGAAAAAAACGTGCAAACATCGTTGTTAGTTTTTTTATTTTAGCAAGCTTTTGAGGTATATGCAAAAGTAAGTTCCGTTTGTGTACGGCAGTATGTGCAGAATCTCACTGGTAATACATGCACTTGAAAATTCTCTTTATATAATTCTAAGCGTTAGATTGAAGTGTAAATAATATATTTTTTTGTTCGCATGAAAAGGGAAAGTGTTTTATGAACGACATTTGCGGGAAGAACATTTGTTTTCATTTAAAAAAAATCGCTACTGTAATTGTAATTGAAGATGAAAAATCGATTTACTAAGCATAAAAAAACTTGGGGTACAGCCTGGTGAAGTTGTTCCATCACAGTCAATGCTGATAAGCTTATGCTCTATAGTTGGTGGGATCAAAAAAGTGTTGTGTACTATGAATTACTGACAACTTCTGAAACTATATGTATAACGACGACAACTAATGTGTTTGAAGCAAACAGTGATGAAAAATTAACCAGTCAGAATAAATAAATTAATTATTTTTCAACTTTACAATACCAAACCTCATATAGTAAATATCATTAAAAACCACTTAAAATACAGAGCTGGGCAGTTATATTCAACCCCCATATTCGCCTCCTTCAAATTATTATTTATTTCATCTTATGAAAGTATCAAAAATTGGCTTGACGAATATATGGATCGCATCAAACGACGACAACTTCTTCAGACAGGAAACCCATAAATTGCCTGAAAGATGGACGAAGGTTGTGGCTTCTGATGGAGTATACTTTGAATAATGTACCACTTTTATATCCTTCCAAAAAACGGAACTTATTTTTACATATAACTAATAATAAATTGTAATATTTATTAAAACGTAGGCGATTAAATACTTCAGTATAGGGTGTCACATATTGTTATTTCAAAATGAATTTTATTAAAGAATAAACAAACCGTGATGCTGATGTGCTTAATTTTACAAGAACAAAATATTATATGTATCGTTTTTTTAAGATGAATGAATCAGCCAATTTGAAGGGTGCTTTCAATTAACTAAATTTTAATCTTACAAAGCAAATTATCTGTGATGCAGAAAATGTGATAATGCTTAAATGGGCTAATAATCAATATAAAAATAATATTATAAACATCTAACTTTCGTTAATTGCAGTACAATTGGTGTATTGTTATATACTGCCATGCAGAGTTATTTTTCCAACTCGACTGTAATCAATGTTTAGTAGATGCCATAAGTTCCGCTTGAAGTAATATATGACTTGTTAAATTATTTTACACGATTTATACAAGTAAATTCGCGATAATAAAATATATTTTTCAAATAGGCACAGCGCCGCTTTCTTATTGTAATAATTATTACCCTCTAGTTATTATTGTTGTATACACCTAAAATATATACACGAGTACAAAAGTTTTATGTTTTAAATTTTATTGTCTTTAGAGTGAAAAAAAAACAAAGAATATTAAAAACACGTGCTGTTAATATTTTAAGGAGTGTTTCACAGAAGAAAAAAAATGTAAATTTAAATAAATAAATAAATAAACGAAATATAAATTAAAAAGATAACAACAAAAAACTGTCTGAATTAATTATTAAATTTTCATATTCATAAACTTTTTTTTCGTCTTCGTTTTTTTCTTATTGTATGAATGGAACAATTGGATGACGCTGGAATATGAAATGTATGCCTTTGCAAAAAAATTTTATATTTATAAATAAATTTATTGTAAACATAAAATTTTAAAACATTATTTGAAATTATTAAATATTTATTTAAAATTAATTTATTTATTTAATTAATAATAAATATACAAATAAGTAAAGTTTTGAGTATTGAGTTGCTTTATATTTAGACTCTTCTTTTATTCATATTATTGACAATGAACTATTTTTAAATATGAATATTATATAAAAGACTACAATAAAAAATTTATTATTATAATTTTTAAAATTAGACAAATATTTCCATAAATTAGTTTTTTTATTATTATTTTAATTTTAATAATTAATTATGTACATATTTTGGGCAGTTTATTTTTATTTTTATATTGAATATTGAAATTTTTTTTAACTTTTTATAGTTTACATTTGTAATACAATATATAAAGTTTTAAATTTGAAAACATAAATTATATAATAGTTTATCAGTTGTTCTATATTAGGAAAATTGAATTGTGCGACATTTACGAGTCCACTTCGGATAAAAAACGAGGAACCCGTAACTTTATGGGGGTGGGGGGAAAATAGATGGGTGATTTGCAAATATTCTGGATGATAATTTTCAGTGATTATATTCCACGAAAATTAAAATTCGTTCACAAATACATCGTAGCACAGCTATATAACTCAGATCGAAAGTAATATGGAATTCACAATACAAATTATTAAAAAATGTTGCTCAGAAATAGTTTAAAACATTTTGTTTTTTTATGCATCTTTCAATGTGTGATGGTACATCGATCTTTCTGGATGAAGTCTATCCGCGGTAAAATTAGTGATAAATATAATTGAAAAAGCAATAAATGTTAAAATCTCCTTTTCAATAGTCAGGATTTCTCTGACTACCATGAACGATAGTTTTTCATCAATTCCAAACTGTTTCCGAAAATCTCGCGAGCGTTATAGAGATATAAAATAATAATATATACTGGCTTCGAATAGCGACGAAACTAAATAGTTGTTTTTTATCGTTATTAGCATGAGCTGGCAATAAGAAAATTGATGATAAATAGATTTTGCAGAAAAGACAATGAGGCAGCAATAAACGAATGTACGTATGGATCAGACAATAAAAAAATAAGAGAATTTAATAAGAAAAACACTAAATAGTCTAAAAAAAATGTAGGCTTTGTGAATTACTAACATGCAGATTATCTGTGCATAGCTATACCATTTAAGCTGTGTTGATAATATAATACAGAAAAATATAGATATTCTGCTATGAGAATACGAAAAACATAGAACATATAATCTCACAACTTATATAGCACTATACGGAAAACCAGAAAAAAGTACATATTGGGAGATTACTTCAATAATATAACCAGGTTCAAAGAATTCCCGCTAAAGGGTGTTATCCAATATTATTAATTTTTTTTATTAAATAATGGTTATTTGAGTATGTTATGTTAAAAATAACAAAAGTCACAAGTTTAAAAATGTGTGTAGTAAAATTTAAAATCAAAATATCCTGGGAACATTTAATATGTTATAATATAGAAAAATGAAACCACTCATAGCAGTGTCGAAGCGTAAAGCTCAGATTGGCTATATATATAAATATATAAGAAAAATATTTGGTGATACTTTTTTTAAAGCTGTCGTCCTGGAACTATGTCCTAAAAATTTAAGCTTTATATACAAATTTGTTTTTGGGCTGGTTTTTTTTTCTATTCTTTGACTAATTTATCTGTGGTCTGTTCAATGTCATATACGAAAAAGTCACCACATATGTGAAACAATTGGTACATTGCTTGAATTTTACAATATATATATATGGTGAGATACCATCTAATAATATTGATGACATTGACCTGCCTTATATCTGTGTCCGAATTGAGTTTATCGGTTTTTTTTAAATAATGTCATTAATGTATCTTGCATCGAATTTATACAATAAAAGTTCAACGATCGCGATCGATAGTATTAACATCATATACATACGATCAATTATTATATAAATATGGAAAATATTTATTCCTATATTTGTATACGAGTACAAAATATTCTGAGTGAGTATTTATTTATTATTTTTTTTTAACGAAAAGTTGTTAACCTTTTTGTGGTCGAATTTAATACACAATCTTTATATTTATTTTATCTTATTTATATTTATTCACGTATGTCGCACGTGTAACTATATATATATCTATTTATCTTTACTTACTATACCATCTGTATAGTAAGAGATCACAACATTTAAATACGTATGTATATATGAAATCGATTCGATATAATACATATATTAAATTACATAATATTTGATTGACTCATTCATTTATCATTTTTATGCGTTGATCAAAACCACCAAAAAAAAAACACATAAAGATGAATTTTAGTTTATTACATAATAATTAAGTAACACTTTTATAGCCACAACAATAATATTGTATGTATAAATTGGTTTTTTTTTTGTTGTTATCAATCATCGCAATATTTGGGAAGGAATTTATAACTATAATATTAATATACTTTCGCTTTATCTATATAAATATTATCGATCTATTCTAAAGACGCGATATAGTACAAAAATCAAATACCTAATATTTATTACGAGGTAATAAATATTTTTATTATTTATTTCTAAATTATAATACAGACAATAATTATTATTTTTGTTTATAAAATCTTTAAAAAATTGGTTTTGCCGTTTTTTTTTGTCTTTATTTTATTAAGTAATAATAATAATAATAACAGATATGTGACCATGTGAAAATAATACTTAATTATAATAATAATAATTATGTTAAAGACATATAACAAAAAAAAAATAAAAATATAAATAAAAATAAAAAAGTTCAAGGAATTATATATTGATTTTTTCATTTCATAATAATGTTAACAGCAACAAAAAAAAAACTAATAAATATACAAAAGAAAGATATAAAATAAATAATCGCATGTACACCAAAAATTGACTAATAATATATTTTTAACATAGAGCCAATAATAATAATAATAATAATAATATGGAAAGAGTTGTAATTTCTAATAGTCACACAAATTAATAATTTAACTCCCATACGATACGATATCATCATTTTTTATGCATGTAGTTATTTATTACATGAATAAACAATGATTATATATTATGTTGGGAAAAGATCACTGGTTTGTGGAAGCCATGCAATCACATAAATGTAATGTTTTATATGTGTGTTGAGAGTGAACTGAATTGGTTGTTATCATTGCGTTTTTATGAAATGGAAAACATTTCGAAATTTCGACATTATCAAATTCGATTTGATGCCTGCTGCGACACATTTTGTATTTGTTCCAGTTAAGAGAACATATAATCTGACTTTTAATCCTTAAAAAAATTTTCAATTTAATTGTTTCAATACCTATACATTTTAAACTAGATTTTATATGTTGAATGGATTTGATTCAATATAACGTGTTTTTCCTATTTTTAGATTAATAACATTTTTGTATCACTAATTTTTGAAATAAAATAATTTTAAATGATATTTGTTAAAGGATTCTTTTTAAAACTTATTGTAGCAAAATATTTTTCTTTAACACGTTAATCGCCATGTCAGTCATATGTGTCTGACGCTAAGAAGTTCAGACATATATGTCTGTCGTACGCGATTTGGTAGAAGGCCCATGGCCCATGTGAAAATTTTTCTGATATTATCGTGGCGATTAACGTGTTAACGATCTATTCATTCGTTTCATTCGGTTAGAGAAAACCAATTTTTATCAAACTTTTTGTTAATAAAAATTATTAAAATATATTTTTAAATAGGAATTGTTTAATTACGGACCATATTTTTAACGGACTGCCATTTTTGTTTAACGAAATTCAGAAAATCTAATAAATGTTCAACATTTCGTGAGAAAAAATTTTTAACATCAACTTATATGCGATTGCAAACGATATAATCACGATGTCCAAGTTGTTTTAGTAGTGAAAAATCAAAGAAATAAATTTGTCATATGTTTTGAATGAGAAAAGCAATTTTAAAACTGTTTTCTATGCGAAAGATTGTAATTTAATTATATTTTGAAATTCTATTAAAAAAATTAGAAATCTACAATATTAAAAATGTACACATAAAAAAATCATTTATCCCTAAAGGTCGTTTTTTTCCGGCAAATTTAGTAGGTGCAGAATTGATTTTTTTTTTCATTTTGCTGTCTACTGTCTACTGGCATTTTTTAACGTTTTGCCATCTATACTGAGTTGATTGTCGAAGTGTTTCCTTCCTAACACCAGTTAAATTCGCAATTTTTATTCTAATAGGGTATTTGTGTATACTATAAAAAAAAATTGCAGATCTAGATGTTCTTCTACGCATATTCTTTGGATAAAATTTAGGCTTGGCATCTCTTTTGGAATGACATAATATATTGTTATATGATCCCCGTTTTTATTAAGTATACATTTTTATATGTGCAAAACGTAGCAGATTGCTATTCTTGTAAAAGGTTCTTGAAATGTCCTTGAAAACATCATCATATATATTATTATATTCTCTTTAATACAAATGTGAAACATTTCCTTACAATGAAATTTCTTCTATATATAGATCCTTAAAAATATCAATTCTACTCTGTTTTTAATATTAAAAGACGTTGCATATGCTTAGGTTTGAAAAAGGACATCAACAACGGTTTTACCGTAGAAAACATCAAAAAACAATATGTGTGATTTCGTTAAAATAGTAAGAATCCCAGTGGTATTCATGCGAAATGGAACTTGACTTGGTAAAAAAATGAATGTATTAATATTCACAAATAATTTGTTCCAAGTGTTTTGGTACAAAGTTTAATGCATTTTTATTGGCTTAGCATATTGAAACATTTGCTTTTGAATATATACCAGCAATTATTGAATTAAAATCCATCTTAACATTGTGTTACCAATATAATTAACCAAATTTATTTGCTCAACTTATTTTACGCCTCCGATTTAGCTCCGATTTTCAATTTCCCTAAACTTCATGTGGCAATGAAAGGAATCCTATTTGTTGGTCAATTGCAAACATTGAATATTCAACGACCGTCACCGTACTCAACAATAATCGAATTATCGAAATGCGATACTTGTCGATCGATTTGTTGACGGAGAATATTAAGAAATAAATAAAATTATATTATAAAAATAAATTAATTGGATGCTGTTTTCTTAATCCATTTCGATTATACATATTTCGGACATAGATTGTCGGTGTGGTCAAAAATAAAAAAACCAATAATTTTCATTGTAATATATTAATTTCAGTGATAGGAGAAATAATTTATTGTCTTATAAAAATTCACATATAATTCACAACTCAAATTAAAGAAAATGTTCATATATATTATGTGAAAAGCTTTTAAATATAATTAAAAAGCTTTTATATTTTGTATGTACAGGATGCGTACAAGTGCGCTACTGCTAACCTTTAAATTGTCGATAGGCAACCTAATTCTAAATCGTAAAATACTAATTGACATTTTTATCGATTTAGATCTGTTTTCGATATTATAGAATTAATTTCGTTAGTCTTGTCTTTTAAGTACCATATAGTTGAAACTAAAGTAATTCCAAAAAGTGTTTGGTTCATTGATTTTGTAGAGAATTAAATGCTTAATAATATCTGCGATGAAAATTGGTTTGAACTAATTATATGTTTTGCTACAATTATATGTAAAAAAAAATATTTTATTCAGCTTAGACAAACAGTTTCAAAGCTAATAAGTGTTTGAAAAAGTTGTGTGCGACACAAAATATACAATAGATGGAAATAAACATTTAAATGTGAAAATAAATTTAAAATTATTTAAAACTTGAAATAGGACCCCCAAAAACTGACAATTAGAAATATATTCTCTATCAACTCCTTGAAGGTTTGAACTACACTCCAGGTAGAAACTTTGTATGTAAAAAAATAAGCGAACATAAAATTTAAATTTTTCCACAAAAATATATTTCTTATAATTTATGGGTAA
This sequence comes from Bibio marci, assembly GCA_910594885.2. NCBI lineage: Eukaryota > Metazoa > Arthropoda > Insecta > Diptera > Bibionidae > Bibio > Bibio marci. Next base: position 95,324,429 of record OU343114.1, on the reverse strand, counting down.
ATTAAATTATAGAATTAATAGATTAATATTGTAAACGAGCCTTTTAATTAATTTTTAATTTTTTTTTTCTTATCAATGAAACATTATAATTTATTTTTGTTTATTTGTATTTTGTTTTCGTTTTCGTTTTTTTTTTTTTTTGAATATTATAATAAATAGCATACAAAAAATTGATTGCAATTATATAATAAATAAAATATGTTACAAAAATGTTGTAATCTTTTTTAAAAATAATAAATTAAAAACATATGAAAATTTATATTGAGAAAAAAATGTGGAAATTTCCAATTAATGTCGTGTCGTGTTTTAATAAAATAAAAAAAAAGTATTTATTTACAATAAAAATTTTAAGGTCATAAAACCTATTTAAGGTTTTTTCTTTTAACATACACACACACACACACACACATCTTATTAGCAACAAAATACACAATCAAACACAAATAAAGACACGAAAAATTGTATTATAAAACCAATAACCAAGTTGCGTTGTGTGTGTTACATAAGTTTGTTGATATTATTTAAACTTTACTTTTATTTATAGAAAATACATTATTTATTTTATTATTATTATTGTTTTTATTGTTATTAACCTAGACCTTCAATTATTCAATATTATATAAAACTATATTAGGTGGGTATGGGTATATGAAAAAAAATAAATAAATTATATATTTTCAAGTCGCTTTTTTCTCTTATAAAAATGCACTTTTTATTATTTTTATTATTATTAATTAATAAGTTTTTTTTTTCTTCTACAAAATTTATGCGATAAGCATCGCTTGTATCGACGGACGACCGAAGTTCATTAACTCGCTTTTACACCTTACTATTTTAATAATTAACACACACAGTATTTGTATGCATATTATTATTTTGTTTATTTTTTTTATAGGTTAATAATATAATATATTTTGTTTGAATACAAAATTGAAATTGAGAATTCAATGGCAAAAATAATAGTAATAATAAAAAAATTGCATTTCAATAACTAATAAAATAAAATAAAAAAAACGTTTTTTCAATATTAATAAAATATAGTATGGTGTGAAGAAATTATTTTCCGACTTTTGACCTGGCCCACACCACACCCAAAACTATTAAATGTTTTCATAAAAAATAATTTGAAGTGTTTGTGTTTTGTTTGTTTTTTGGTAGGCACATACCTTATTGTTTTTTTCTCTGCTTCAAATTTTTAAATTTCAAAAGAAACTAATAAATTATCCCATTTTTTTTTCTTTTGTTTGGATATACTTTTGCTAGGTTGTTCTCCAGTTTATAGTTTTATATAATTTTTTGTTTTGGAATAAAATGATTCACTTTAGGGGTTTTTTTTTTTGCAATTTCTAACTTATATTATTATTTTATTTTTATGGGCAATAATACCTTCGTTTTTAAAAATAGTTTTTATAAATTCTTATAGTGAATTATATTTATTCGATTTTATCGAAATTAATTATACAAAAGTTTTTAATATTAAAATTGTTTATGTTTAGTTTTTGAAAAATTGGTGTTACAACAAATAAAAACAGAGCGGAGAATACCTGCGTCGTCGTCGTATTTATAATTTAAAAATAAATCTGAAATTTTTTTCATAATTTTATTATAACATTTTATTTTATTTTGATTTTAATAATAATAATTTATATTTAATTAAAACTGTTAATTTATTTATTTATATATATTTTTTATTCGCAGAGACGTAGTGAAAATTTTGGCACGCAAAAACTACACGTGGATAAAGTCTTCACAGAATATGGAGTTTTTATGCGGTAAGTACTTAAATAATTTTAAATTAAAGAATTTTATTATTTTTTTGTTCTATTTATTTAACCGTGTGTTGAAACAAAAATTGTTTCATTAGATTTGCTAAAATTAACATTTACGATGCCGATTTAAGTACGGTGAAAAAAAAAAATCGGCTATAAAAGTATAAAATAAAAAATCTGTATGAGGTCACTATGAGAGTGCCCAAGTATACACAATTAATATAGAAATTTTATAGTACTATGTAGAGATTTGTATATATAGCGTTAATGACATCCATACGCGGTATTGGAATGTTATATGCAAATTATCTGAATGGATGATCGATTATGTCATATAGTAATTTAAAATTAAAATAAAGTGGTAAATTAATTTAAAACAATCTTGGCGCCTTTGATACATACAAAAAATTTCGGTTAGATCTATCCAAAATGGGTGCCCAATAATCATGCTTGAATAAAACTGTGACTGTGTTAAATGCAAGTTATATTTTTAATATAAAATATTTGGGTAAAACAAATAGTTTTGCACAACGTTTTATTTTGGCGAACAAAAGTTTGTAAAATTGTTGAATGAAAAATAAATTTGTATATCGTTGCACACATTATAATATTGGCCTACGATTTATATCACCCCGCGCATATGATGCAAGTATTTTATATTTTCCAAAATTAAAATATAAAATATACGATAATGATGATTCTCAGCAGCGTGACATATATGTTTCTAATGAAAATACTTCAAATACTTATAATAATTCTATGATCGTTATATGGTTACTGGAACATTTCATGTGTTTATTTTATATAGTATCACAAATTTCTTTAAATTTTCACTGCCATCGTTGAACGCGTTTTAAAAATTTTAAAAATAGCTACTATGAGCGATTGGAAATTGGTTATAATGCGTAGAGTAGAAAATAGAGACATCTGTTAAAACTATTGACTTATAATTCAAAAAGATAATAATTTGTAAAACTCGATTTTCTGCAAAATTTAGTTCGGTGAGGATACGAATTCCGGGTTTATATAAATCATTAACAATTTTTTACTTAAGAAAAACACTTAATAGCCCATAACTGTCATTGTATATGTTTTGAATATAAACTATATATTTTATTAAATAATTGAATAACTAAATTTGATTGAGCGTTTCTCTAAAAAAAAATCCTTAAAATATTCATTTGTAATCTAGAAAATAACTAAATGTAATTGATTTTTCGCTATACACAGAAGACGTAACAAATAACACGACGCATAAACCAACGGAACAGAGTTTATGTAAATGTTATTACATGTCGTTTAATAGTTTAATAAATAGATCATTTTTCATTAATTAAATTCATTATCCAAACAAAAATGTAATGTTCCAACACAACACGACCGTTCTCCATAAATATACATAATTATATTACAATAATTAAATATTTACTCGATTATAATATTAAAAAATATAAATATAATTTATTAATTAACACCATTCAATTAACAACTTTTTTTATACTGGTCAAAAATTTTCACATAATAAATTTTGATTTTTATTATTTATTTGTTAAATATATTTATTCAATTCTGAAGTTATTATAAATACCAATATAATTGTCAAATAAATATTATTGTAAATAATTTATAATGTTAATAATTTATGTGTTAAAAATTTAATAATTCAATTTTATATAATTTTAAAAATAAATACATCTTAATTATATTTAGTTGATTTTTTATATTATTATTATATTAACGTAAAATAATCGCATTTCAAATAATTTGTCAATTCAAATATTTGTAGACCATTTAAATTTTCATATTATTTAATTGCGAATTTAACATTTTTAAGGAATAAAAATATTGTGTTATAGTGTTTCTATATTCCATGAGATTATCAATGTATTCGGAAACTAATTAAGATTGGTTGAGCTGCAGAATAATATTTTGTTGAACTAATATCTGTATGGTGCCGTTGGATATATAAGTGCACAACACTTGTACTATAATGTCGAGAATGTGTACTGGAACTAACGGGCACAATATACGAGCACATGTGTCTTCATATTAGTATCTTATCAAGACGAGCACACACAGCGTGCACTTGTGCACTTACAATTAGTATGTTTTTTTAAAACAGCGAAAATTTTACTGGCACATATATAGTGTACTACAGAGGCACATGTAGAGCACATTTATAACTACGAACACAAAATGTTATACGGATCGTGTTATCTTATTTCAAAATTCATACTCTCATCTACTCATTCAATGACACATCATCTGAATATAGACCAGCAGTTTAGCCATATAGATAATTGAATCACTAGAAATGTTCTGTTCTATACATTTAAGAGGAATTTCTATAGTATTCTGCGAAAAATTGATAAATAAGTTCCTTCGAAGAATCGTTTGTGTTTGATGTGACCTGACACAATTGCTGAATGTTGAAGAGTTCAACAACGAAGGGCAAACAATCAAGAATTAATATTAAAATCAAATGGGGAATAAATGGTAATGGATTGGGGAATACCTTAAGGAGGTGTGTGTGATGGATATGTTGTAGAAACTAATGATGAAGATATATTTTTAGTGTATAATTTAAAATTTTGCAAAATTGATTCCATAAGTTTATGATTCAGGAAATTACAATAATATTTTAAATACGAATGGTTTATGGTTTATCCCAAAGTTTTTTCTTATATAAATTTAAATTATAATTTAATGCATCGAAATTTATAATTTATGAAAAAAAAACAAAAAATTATATGTTTAATTTTAATTTAATTTTTCCGCACACACACGAAGTTAAACATGCAACAATCGAAAGCAGTTGCAGCAGCTATACAGTAAAAAATAAATGTTATATTGTTTTCAAGTTCAGATATATTTAGTTCATTAACTATAAATCTCTCACTCAATTATATTCAAGTTTTTATAGGCACCTTTGAGAAAATTACATTCTGTAAACAATTTAATATATACATAATTTTGGTAGAATTGCACTGTATTTCGAGGTCATTTTGAATAAATAAAATTTTGGTTTTTATGAAACGACATTTTATGTGCACCAACCTAATAATATAAATTAGAAATCATTCAAATTTATTCCATGCATTGTCTTCTGAAACATATATTAAATAAAGTAATTAAATCCTGTTTTTAGAATAATAACAATATTATACAGACGCGCAGATGATGATTGGGGTTTTCCGTAAATTATATATATCTCAAATTTTATACAATAAATATAAATTACATAAAAACACATTATTTTTAAAGGTTTTTTTTCTTTATTTACCATAACAAAAATTATAAAATATTACAAATGTTACGGCTAACGCAGTTATAGGGGCGTCACGTGAAAAAAATAAATATATTACAATTTCATGAATGACTTTAAATATATTCAAATTGTTATAAATTTATAAAAAAATAAATAAAGTATTTGTTAATAATTTATTTAATTAGTGGTTGAGAAATATTCCCTTTTTTTACATTATCAACTTTTTTATTGTATGTATTTACGTTGGTAACAGAGTTTTTCACGGATTGCCACGTCAACATAGAACAATTCCACAGGTTAATATTATAAATTAAATAAAAATATGCATTCTCACTTCCGTTCTAAGTCTCACACAGGCATTTGTTGACAGAGTGTGTGTGTGTGGCGCATTAAATTTTCTTGTACACATTACTCCGCCATGAAAAACTAAAAAACCTATAGTACAAGTGATTATCATTCAAATAAAATTGACGTCAATAATTTTGATATTTTTTTTTTTATTTACACCTCTATAGGCAAAACAATTTGTTATACCATGGTACAAGGTAAAAAGGTAAATGCGTATTCAGATGGTACTTATATTAAAATTATATAATTGTTTCCTTGAAATTTATTTATACACGCATATATGTACAGTAACACTGCTCATAATTGTTCCTATACACTATTTATAATATAATCTTTTCTTAAAACTCTATACTAAAAATTATTAATAATTATATTAATGAATATAATAAGAGACTTAAAATTTTTGTTATTTATGGAATGTCAAGGTATAAATATTTTTTCTTAATTTAATATATTAATTTCAATTCAAATGTATGTGGTGGTGGGTACGCAAGAGAACAAGTTTATATGAAAAAATTCGACACATAAGTTAATTTCCTATAAATAAAATTCAAATTTGATAGGCGCTAAATGTATATTCGCATATTTAATTAAAATTAATATTAATTTCTATTATATTCTCAATATTTTTAATGAATAATTAATTTAAAGACAAAAAAAGAAGCTTGAGCGCATAATATTTAATAATAAAATAAGTCGCTTTTCACATTTCCTTGATTCTAACAGTTATTCACCACACCACCAACGTCATTCCATGTTTTTGTTTTTAATGAGAATGTAAATAAAAATTTTTATGAATGGAAAATATTATAAAAAACTAGTTCTATGTATTTAATTTATAATATTGTAAAAAAAAATTAATCTAATGTGTTTTTATTGTACTACAAAAAATAATTTTGTTAATAATTTATAAAAGTAAAAGGTTTTCGCTTCTCCGCGTCGCCGTTTTTTTTTTTTTCTATAAATAATTATGTATCTAATAATTTATAAACTAATAATTTACATTTAGAGCGAAAATTATTTATAGTGACATGGTAAAAAAGAAATAAATAAAATTGAATCATATTAATTAGATATATGCCGCACGTGTATTTGCGTTATTTTTATGTGTACGCGAAAAGTTCTCCAACACACAATTTAAAGCAATATAAAAATACATTTTTATACTAATTCATGTATATTGCGTGCTGTATCCCATCAACCAAAATAATTATGGGTAACGAAAATTTTGTTTTTTACTGACGCTCTCCGTCTCCTCTCGCAGCCCTTCAGATATGGAATGTTTGTTTGCTGAAACTGTTGGAATTGACAAAGAATGTGGTAAGGCTAATTTTACATAAAAATTTTAACATGTAAAAAAAGTGTGTGCCAGAATGATGCCTAAAATTCTCATAATTGTACAAAAAAGAAGTTCATGAAAATGTTTGTACACAGTTGAATATTTTGAACTATTTTTTAAACTATTTATTACACAACGAGATTTGACTAAAAAGTAAACCATATTTTAAAATAATAATCAAATCATTATTAGATTAAATTTTAAACCTAAGAAATTTTAAAATATTGTTCGTTTTTTTTTTTTAAAAACTTCGAGGGTTTAAAATACCGAAAATATAAACTCCAATTTGATATATACACAAGTGGTGCGTTCCGTATTTTATCAATGTGCTTTTAAAATATACATTAACACAATTTTGTAAACGTAATTTCAGAATATTTCTTCAATTTCAATTTCTGGTTGTCGAAGGTGTTTTATAATGTTCGATGGTTTTTAAAATACAATTTTAATCCTAAATTAATAATATTATTACTTAAAAATAATACCAATAGAGTTTACAATATTGTACAAATATGAATTTGATTTTTAAAATTAATCTCAAACAGTTTAAAAATCTTGTGTAAACTTTCTTGTGTTTATTATTTAATATTTCTTAGTTTTTTTTTTAAAAAGCCTGTAAACTAATTTTGGTTTATGAATTAGTTTAAAATTTGTAACGGTGCACTGACACACCTTGAACGTCATTAAAAGTAATCGAAAACTTCTTGGAAAGAATTATAACATGTGATGAATCTTGGCTTTATTTCACTTATGATGCGGAAACAAAGTGTCAGTTTATGCATTGGAAAAAGCGGCAGGCGTCATGAACGAACGGAACACAGTAGAAGACTGTTTTGAACGATGGAAAATTCGCATGAAGCGTTGTAGGGATAGAGCAAAGGGGTGTATATTGATGAGGATAATAATAAATGTTATTAGTCTCATTATTTGATAGACCTCAATCAAATGTGAACCGCATTTGGGACAATTAGTTTGTGCCACTATTCTTTACATTTGGCAGTTGGATGAGTGATTTTATTGAGATACTTTAATTCAATATTACTAAATTTTAATATTGGTACAATTTTCGGTTACAATATAATAAGAATTGTTATTTGCGAATTGGCTCGCATGTGTGATGTGACCCATCACCATCGATTTTTTATTATTTGCATAATATACTTATTACTGCAGTATATGTAACGTACATTAATTCATTAATTGTATGGCAATTTTTATTATTATTTTTTTTTGCTTCTGCTGTTCCTCATAATTATACCATTATTTATTTTTACCTATAGCTATAATTATCATTGGATAAATAAATAAAAGTATAAAAAAATAAATAATAATAATAATAATAATTTTGTACCTATTATTTACATACAATAAAATGAAAATTTAAATTGTATATTATATTTGTGTTAAAGCTAAAACATATACAATCAATTTTATCGCACATATTTTTGTAGAGAAATTTTTTTTGGCAATTTATTTTTTAAGATTGTTTAATAAATTGCTTCACAGAAATTGCCGTGTTTTTTTTTTTCATTCATTTTTTAAATAAATAAAGTCGTATGTAAAAATGGGCAAAAAAAAACAATTATATTACAGCCACCACACCAACAAAATTGAGTGAGCACATTTCAAGAAATAATTATGAAAATTATGTTATACCTATATGCAATGAAGAAGTTAAGACATATACGAAGTCAATATTTAATTAACATATGTGTACAATCGTCGTTTACATATCCATTTTTCCATATATATATAATTTATAAAATTAAATTATGAAAATATTTGTATTGTCAAATAAATATAAAACTTTTTTTTGTCCCGATATTATTTTGGTTTATTAACATTCGCACACATAACATTGTCTGCGGTCTTTTAGTTTGGACAAAAATTTACACGATTGTTAACATATGAATTTTATGTACAATAATATATGCGATGTGTTAATTTTGCATTAATATGTGCTAATAATTATATTTAAAACATCGGACGCACTATATGAATACAAATTATTATAATGAAAATCGATTTATTTATACACTCGACGAAATGGTTATAAAAACAGTTCGCATTTTTACAAAAAAAAAACTCAACCATAAAAATTTACTTGTAAATAATTCAATTATTGTTAAATTCAATGAAAACAAAAGACATTAAATATTTTTTAATTATAGTATTTTCTATTTTTAAACCGTGAAATAACTATATAAAAAAACATTGCATATATATTTACCAATAATAATTTATGAACACATCTTGACGAAAGTATGCTAGATAACGCGGCAACCGCCCCACGTCGTTTTGCGTCCAAAAACGGTTCTATGGTAGGTGGAATGTCGACGTCAGTCCATTGATGTATAATTTCTTCTTCATAATCATTTTCACTTTCATCATCGCTAATCGGTAGTGGAAATACTTGGGTCCTTCTCACAGGTCGTATAGAACTATCACTATCATTATCGTCAATATCACCACTATCATTATTATCAATATTTAACTCTCTTTCATCGCAATCAACGTCAGACAAATCGTCTGCATATATATCTTTATTTTCGCGTAAAACCATATTGAAGGATTTCAAAATTTACTGTAAGTAGAATTTGAACAACTGGACAGCTTCATACCACAAAACATACTAAATACAAATGTAAAGTGGCGCATGGATTGCGCAATGTCGTTGCAAACAGTACTAATACGACTCCCGTCTTTAAGCTACAGTCGAGATAAATCGTATTAGCAAGACTCGCGCCTTTAAGCTACAGTTTAGATAAATCGCAGTACTACGACTCCCGCCTTTAATGTGTTAATTATTAAAGTGTTACCGCAGTACCGCCTCTCTTGTTTATTATTTGATATATTCTGTTTAAATGCATTTTATTACCAGAATTTTAAAGTTCAGGTTTCGAAATAGCAGCCCAATTTTGTCTTTCAATTCATTTATCATTTATATAAATGATCTGCATATACACCAGTCCGACCATCAAACCACATTTATTTTCTAAAAGTGATGATGGTAAATTGGTGGATGACGCTTTAATTGAATTTGTGAAAGGATGAGCAGGTACAAATAAGATATTTCAACATCATAACGTCGTAATACACAGATCACGCGCCACCAAAGAGTGTTTATGGGACAATAATGTAAATGTTTTAGATTGACCAGCATGTAGTCAGGATCTAAACCTCGTAGAAAATGTATAAGGTTTGATGGTCCGACGTATAGTGTGTATGCAGATGGTCATCAGTTTTTTTATATTTACGATAAATGAGTTTAAAGACAAAATCAAAAAGTTTGAGTTGCTATTTGCAAACCTAAACTTGAAAATTTAATTGTATTGTTTTTAATTTAGTTTATTTCAATATAAATAAACAACGCAGAGACTCTAACACTCATTATTAACCAGTTAACTGCGTTCTACGCGTATATTTTAAATGGTATATTGACGTGTATACACGTCGAACGCAGTTACGAGGTTAATAAATTACCATAAATATTGAAAAATATATGCAATTTTTTTATATTAGTTTTTTCGCGGTTTAAAATAGTTAAAAAAAAATAAAACTTCAAAAGTGTAACCACTTTACACATCGTGTCTGCGCAACCGGTTTAATTAATTTTATTTATTTATTTTTTTTTTGCAATAAATACATATTATAATTTGCTTCTATTTTCATTATGAGTTTTGAAAATCTGTGCGTTAATCGGATCACTGTACACCTTTGTCAATGTTCCCAATTTTTGTGTTCGGATTAAAAAATAGCAAAGCAAAATAAAACAAAATAAAATACTCATAAAATATATTCGATAGATAGGTCAGCAGAACGGTTCCATATTAAATTTTATGATAAAGAAAACATTAATTCTCTTTTAATAATATCGCTTTAAAAAAGGTCATGTAAGTTTAGGCCAAGATAAATCTACACTGAAAATAAATTTGTACATAATTTCAACGAATAGCGTTTATAAGCCCATTTTTCATTGTTTCAAAGAATAATTCATTAATATTTTTCATTTTTAAAAATTATCTTAATGTACTTGTTTATTGAATGAATGAATTCGCGATCATTAATTAATTTATGTTCAGAATAATAAGTTATTAAACAGAAAACGTTGAAAAAATTAATAATATTCATCAAAACAATTATACAATTCTTTAAACCAACGAAGTGATTCATATGGAAAAACATTCATTTTCGGTATTATGTTTTAATGAATTATTCGTTGATTTAATAAATGTTATTTCATTTTAACATTGAACCATGTTCCTTGGAGCAAAATTAATTAATATTTCATTGTTTTGACGTTACTTTTTAATTGTATCCATGTACTGTTTTTTTTTCAGTGTAGGTAGCTCTTTTAATAATCTTAAAATCAATTCAATTAAAGTTATGCTACAATATATTTTTCGAGTAATATATATCAATGAATATTTAACACACGTAGCAATAAAATGATTTACCAGATTAACTGATCCTCTAGTCTAATTATAGAATTGTGAAAAAATTAATTTCCAGTGAACGCACTGCGTATTTGCCTTGCAAATACTTGATAATTTTGGTACATTTTTTAACCGTGATTTCAATGAAAAAAAAAAAAGTTATATTATTATATTCGTAAATATTAACAAATCCTATGTTAAGTTCTGCAAAATTTATACGACAGTTTTGAAATTAATTTTTAGATTAAATTAAAATACTTATATGATTTCGTATAGAACTTCAAAGATATTAAGAAAATGCCTGGTTTTTTTTTTTCACATAATCAAGAAGTTAACTTATAGGGAAGGAGGTGCCGCAAGAATTTATATCAGATATTTATTTTATTTTCTGTTAAATTATAAAAATTTCAGTGTAACATTTTAGCGCAGATTATAGATGCGCGTTCGGATTTACGTACGACAAGGTGTACTACAATATATTCAAATAGTAAATATCATTGACATTGATTTCATAACAATAAAATATATTTTTAAAATGAATTACAACAAAATAAATAAATAATAAAACAATAATAATATAAAAACGGACAGACGGTCAATTATTATTTAATAATATATTAATATATTATTTTGTATATTCGATACATATTTAATACAAATTTTATGTGATGGATTTGAATTACCAATACACACAGTATGATACTAATAATATTTTTTTTGTACTCAGAATATTTTTATTACATATACGCAAATAAATTAAATAAACCATATAATAAAAATAATTTTCATGGTATAAAATATAATAAATTATGAAATATAGTTGTGTATAGAAATAATAATAATATCCGAGCCCGAGTATAATAAAATTAACCGCAGCACATTTATAACACATCGCAACCAACAACACACAAAGATACAATATGTTTTGATGGCATTATAGATTTGTTTGGCATAGTATAGTATTTATATTATTTAGTAAATAAATATATTACAAATATACAAAATTGTTTCGTTTCACATCGCATTTACTAATTAATAATATCCTCTCTAGCTTTTAAATAATAATATAACATTTATTTTGTGCTTAAGTAACTTCTTTTTCACAAAAAATCTATGCCATCCATGATGTGTGCGCTGTGTAATCTATAAATAGTAAATACACAAACTAAAACATATTAAGTGCATTTTATGTGGGTGAAGAAGAAATGTTATAATAATATTTATATACTCGTACTAAAATATTTCACTTAATACACAGTATAAATAGTATTTATAGTATACTAAATAAATACGATGGATAAATAATAAAAATTAATTTTTACCTTTACGTATATACTAAGAATTGGCAATGTCATGATGTTATAAAAATAATAAATGTATATTTTTAGTATAATTACTTATATTATATTTTGTATATTTAATATATATTATTTCGTAATAAATATTTATTTTTTATAAATATGAATAATGATTAATTATTTATCTATTGTATTAAAAAGATGATTTTTTATTTTTTTTTTATTCACCAATGTATGTGTGCGGACGTCTGTGTACAGCACAAGCACACTACAAACATAATTGATATTATAAAATATAAAAATTTAGAAAATAATTTACAATTCGGTATAAAATTACTACTTTAGAACGTACGTCGTACGTACGTAATATGTTATAATATACGTTATGTTTATCGTACACAGATATAGATAGAGATAATAATAATTATATATAGAAATATTACAATAATAATAACAATAATGATAATAATCATAGTGATTAGGATGTGGCAAAACAATGAATATCTCAAATAAAACTGGCAATCATAAAAATCTCATTAAAATATTTTATATTTATTTTTTTCAATAATAAAATATGTTACTACAGTATGATCAAAAATAAACAAAACTAATGGAATATATAAAATGGAACTATCATTTAATCATTATAAGGCATTTCTGTGGAATAATATAGCTTTAATTTTAATCTAAACATTAACGCATTCAAATTGTCCAACCGCGAATAATATCAATCGTTTTTTTATATTTTATTGTGTAACAACGTAATGTGTGCTGCGTTTTATTGGTGACGATAAGTCGTATATGAAAAGCGTTAACAAAAAAATTGGTTTGGTTGTTTTGGAGAATTTTCACTTAAATACGAATAACGCTCAGATCGTGTTCAATTGTTGTTGATGCACCCATAATCGATGGGGATCGTCATAGCACTACACTTATTATGATTGCATATACAGACACATTAAAATATCACTTACTGTACTGGTTTAAATGAAAAGCGTTTAAAACAATTTTCGGTTATAGATACATAAAATATAAAAAAAAAACTATGCGGATTTGCTAGGGTTCCTTCACTGAAAATAAATTTGCACATAATTTCAATGAATAGCGTTTATAAACCCATTTTTGATTGTTTCAATGAATAATTTATTAATATTTTTAATTTTTAGAAATTATCTTAATGTACTTGTTACATTGAATGGAATGAATTCGTGATCATTAATTAATTTATGTTCAGAATAATAAGTTAATAAACAGGACACGTTAAAAAAATGAATAATATTGATCAAAACAATTATACAATTCTTTAAACCAACGAAGTGATTCATATGGAAAAACATTCATTTTCGATATTATGTTTTAATGAATGAATTCGTTGATTTAATAAATGTTATTTCATTTTAACATTGAACCATGTTCCTTGGAGCAAAATTAATTAATATTTCATTGTTTTGACGTTACCTTTTAATTGACTCCACGTACTTTTTTTTTCAGTGTTCTCACATATAAACTGAAAGAAAAATTCACTTAATTGTCAGCTATACGATTAGCTTTTATGAAACGTTACAAACAAACATGATTATTTATTATTTTAAAACAATTGTCGACGAACTGTGACGATGAAAAATGGTTTTTTTTATATATTACAATAATGCGTAAATCGAAAAATTTCGTGCTACGTAAACGAGCGCTAATAACATCCAAACTTAATATTTATCAAAAGAATGCGTTATCATTCGTTTTGCGGTGCAGGATTATATAAAGGAATTGTCTAATTTGATCTTTAACCGCATGCAACCGCACATGATTATAATTTATATGGGCCGTACATGTTGCACAATCCATTCTATACAAAAATTGAATGACTTGCGTTCATAAACTTTATATATAGTATCGCATATTCACTAAACCTATCGCCAACAGATTATTTTAAATATTTCGAAGACTTTTTATTAATAAAGCGCCGCGGTTTTGAACAATCGCTCAGCTGCTGTAGGTATATGGATGCCCATATGATTTTATCAACTGCTGAAGAAATAGAATTTGTAATGCATTGTCATTATATGGATTAATCAAGACATATTATAATAAAGTGGAGTGTGTGTAGCAATTATATACCAAACATACACATTGTAGTCCACATAGTTGGTAAATTTTTCCGCATTTGAGTATAAAATAAATTTCACCAAATTCACCAAAACTACATAGACAAATTTTATAGCTATCGCGTTGAAGCTTTAAACTTCAAAATTTCTCTAATTCTCGCACCCATCCCATATATGGAATCTGAATTTGCCCAATAAAATTATTAAAAAACTATTTTCCCAATGTATTTGAAATTTTAACCATAAGAATTTAAATATAAATTCTAAAGTTTAGCGAAAGTAGGAGGTATTACCCCATTTTAGATACTCCCATGGTATCTGAATATTTTCAATGGGATTTTTCTAGAACCATTTATCCTTTTTTTTAAATTTTTTTTTGAAATTGGGAAATTTAGCACTTACAGTAAATAATGGTGGAAGTATAGAAAATAGTATAACCCTCCCTCTCATGCGGTATCTAAATATTCTCAATAGAATTACTTTAGAACAATTTATTACATTTTTTCAAAATTTTGTATTTCAGCACATATTGATACTTTTTAAAATTTTGTAGAAGTAGGTGACATTGTGATAATTTATTTTTCGGGTGGTCACAAGAAGCGTCGTGCATTTTCCCTTATTTTCTTACACATATATAGCGTGTAGTTTGACTTAAACTGGCAGCCTCGTTGTTTAGTTTTGTAAATGTTTTCTTGCTGAGGCTATCAATTATCAATTCATTATCGTTACACTGCTAGGTGGAAGACCTAAGGTTAGATACGTAGATGCAGTGAACTGTGTTATTAATATTCTTAAAAATTTAAAATTGGAAGACATTAGCTGCAGATAGTTTCGCTTGGAGAATGCTAAAACCGCATCTAGGTTTTAATGCTATGCAGTTTGATGAAAATGATGCAAAATCGTTAATTAACAATTAGAAAAATATAATAGTTGATGAAATTGATGTTTAATAAATATTAGTTATAAATAATCGTAGTATAAACATTTTGATTGGCTATTGAATTGATTAAGAAAGAAAAGAGCTACTGCGCAATGCGAATAGAAAATGAACAAAGGATTTTAAAAATGGCTTTATTGATTGGCATCGGAACGTTGTTTTATTTAATCAAAATATAAAAGCATACTTTAAAGGAGTCAAAAATAATAGATATTAAGATGAAACAAATTATCTGTTATACAATTCGAATTATTTTTGATCACAGTAAATTATAGTAACATAATAATTATATAATATGCAAAATGTAGTAGTAGTAGTAGTAGGAGATGAAAAAATATATAGGTACTATTAATATGGAAATTATAATTCATTCCGTATTCATAACGAAATAATAGAAAAACAATTACTACAATTTTTTTGCAAAATGTATGACTTTATATTTGCATATTAAAATGCAGAATTTTTTTGTATATATTTTCATACATACCTAGACCGATTATAAAAGTACAATATGTCTACTACAATTATAATATTATAAAACATCAAAACAACATATTTCCAATAAATTGAAAATATTATCATCTTTTAATATACTCAAATATTTATAAACAATTTATTATTATTATTATTATTATCGTACAAACAAATAATATAATATTATAGTTTTTGTTGTCATTATGTTTATTTAATGACATATTTGATATTTTCTCATATTATATTTATTTAATAACAATTTTTCTGTATTCCATAATACAATAACAAAATAGAATATACTAATGTGAAAAACGTTGTGTAAAATAAATATAGTAAATAATTAGTCATTTGTAATTGTAGTATTGTAAATACACACGGGTATATTTCCATGATATTATCAAAATAAGTACCTAGATATTAATTTTTTGTTGTTGTGGTATATAACATAAAATTTGCACGCAATCTATATACGACACTGGGAACACGATGCCATATAATATCTATCCATTCATCGGGCACACAGATAAAATGCAAAAAAATGAAAAACGATTATAAAACATAATTTTTGTCGTTTTTTATTTTTCCTCTTTTTTTTTTGACATATTCGATAACAATAAACTGACCGTTTGTTATACAACAGAAAAACTCCGGAAATATTAAATTAATTTAATTGGATATTTATTATTATATTTGTAAAAGTTATACCATATATATATTGTTAGATGTTAAATGTAATTTAATGATGCGAATTTTATATTTGTTAACAAATAGCAACTCAACTCAAATAAATAATAATTAGCGGAACCGAAAATTATAATATTGTTTTATGATTATTATTATTATATTAATTATTCGTTTGGTATACTAATTATGTATGAAAAACGGAAGGAAATGAGAAATATAAACAAAAAAAAGTGTTATAATAAATAAAAATAAAAGTAGTAAAATGTAACGCAATTAAAAAACGTTCAAAAGATTAGCATATAATTGACGCATATGATTTAAGAACATGAGATTCAACAAACCAGAACTTATTCAAATAGGATAACATTAATTTTACACATATAAGAATTATAGAACGTCTGTATAATAATATCAGGACTAACTAGCTCTAGCACACACTATAGGAAAGTGTTCGTTTTTGATCAACTGGGTATAGTCATTTTTAACACGTTAATCGCCATGTCAGTCATATGTGTCTGACGCTAAGAAGTTCTACATGAGCCATGTCAGACATATATGTCTGACGTACGCGATCTAATAAAGTTACCATGGCCCATGTGAAAATTTTTCTGATATTATCGTGGCGATTAACGTGTTAAATTTAACATATATAATTAACAAAAAGGTATAGAATATGACATATAAAATGCATTAATAACCAATTTTAAAAATTTTACTCTTCAACATTGTACGTACACCACCAGATGCAATTTTATTGAAGTTCGCAAGGGATTCATCAGATTGAGAAAAACATAACAATAACATTATTGGGTTATAGTCACTCGTATAAAAGTATGGAATTAAATAAATAATTGCAGACCAATTACGGTGAATTGTTATCCATGTGCGAAGTAATTTACCAACTTGACTTAAATGCTTTAAAAAGTTAAGGGATATATTTTATTTGATTTTAATTTTAAAAACGTTATACTTTGAATTGAAAACTTATGTTAAACTAGATTGTTTTGTGTGTGTGTGTGTGTGTTATGGGTGCCTGTTTTGTAGATTGAGTAATATATCTGTTGTATTTGAACTCCATTCTAATAAGTCATTTCATCCAAATGTATATATCGGCAAATGTATGACAAAATTCTCGAGTTATAAATTTTACGGGCACTTAATTATAGAAATCTTCGTTGTAACAGTTTTTAATATAATATTAAAAATTTAATTGAAATTGTTATATTAAAAAATGGTAATATTTTTGTTGTGATTTTATCCGTGCGCTTATTAAAGCGACAGTCAGAATGAGTCAAATCCGGTGAATACTCTGGATTTTCCAACAATTTGTACATTAAATTTGGTTTTTTTTTTTAATTGCCGTGTGGGTGTGCGCATTGTTGTCTTGATGGAAATTCATTTTTCTCTTTTCTCATTTATTATTGCATCCATTTTTTTTAATTATTATATGGTATCCTCCGCGGTTATTGTTTTGCCAATTTTCAAGCGATAATCAATCAATAAATACCATTTGTATCCCAGAAAACTAAGGCTACATAATCTGTTCCTACTGATTGTGCGGTTTTAGGTTTTGATCTTCTTTGTTGCCACCGCTGCGAGATACTATCCATTGTTTTGGTTGCTCTTTTCTATCTGTCATCCAATTTTATATAAGATTTTACTATTTCATGGTGTATTTTTGGTTGCTCTTTTGTATATGTCGTCCAATTTTATATAAGATTTTATTATTTCATAGTGTATCACTTTTTGGGAACGACCGCACTAAATTTAGATCAATCATTTTATAACCATATTTTGTTGTTAAATGGCAGAATTGGCTTTAAATTACCACATCTCACATGATGAATGACTGACTGATCATAATAAAATTTCTCCCATATATAAAAAGTATGGTATAGATGAAAACTTAAAAACATTGTATAGATAATGCAATTCTTATACTAATTTATAAATGTCGCACTTCATGAACTATTTACACACCCAATCGAATACAAAATCTAATATGTTTTCGGTTTTTGAACTACAACAAAACGCAAATATCTTATCTTTTTTTCCATACCTCATTATTTCTGCATAAAAATTTGTTGATATAACGGACTCATAAACATATTTTGTACTATTTTGTTATTATTATAAGAAAAAAAGCTTATGCATGAAATAACAACAAAAATCAGATCCCATAGAATTGAGTTCATTATCATATCACACTTGTATTTCACATTCAAAATTTATATATTTTTTATTGTATGCGTCTCCGGCGAGATTCGCGTTTATTTTTTGTTTATCGGTAAGTATAAATAAATACAAAATTTAAATTACGGTCGCGTGTGTTCCTGCCGTGTCGTCACTTTTATTATTGAATTTATATACACATATTTATTTGAGGAAGGTTATATACAAAATTATCTATTTATAGAAACGTCAAATTACAAAAAGATTCACATTCATATAATATATTTAATTAAAAAAAAAATACCCTGATAAAGTAATAAAAAAATGATGCATCACACAATTGTGAAGATATTTTTTATTTTTATAAATTTATTTGTTCCATGAAATTATGTAAAAATTTTATTTATTTATTTTATTAATACACTATAAAATTAATCCCCTCATCATTGCGATAACCTTTTTCATTAATTGTTAACAATAAACTAAAAGAAAAAAAATTTATTTAATTTACATAATTGATTTTTAATATAATAATTTTACTAAATATATTATTTTCTACAATATATTAATAAATATTATGTGATTTTTATCTGTTATCTATCTAGATAGATAAATTAATAGATAAAAAATAAAATGAGCTTTTAAAGTTTACTTTTTTTTCTAGATTTTTTATAAATAAATAATAATTTAAATAAAATATATTGTTTTGTTTATCATTCCAAGGAGGCAGACAATTTTATTATTATTATTTATTATTATTTTTTAACTATATTTATATTTATTTTTCCTAATTATATAAAAACACATATATTTTGTTGTGTTTATTTCATTCAAATCGCTCTGCAGCTCGGTTTTGTCCGCTTCTCACACTATGTATTATTTCATTTATTAAAAGTCATTCATTATTAATATTATTAAGAAAGACAAAAATACATTTATCTTAGCACACACACACACAGAACCGGTTAAATCTACACGATACCAGTATCGAATAATATTCCTTTACTTTACCTTTGCTTTTGCATATGAACGAGTACATAAATAAATACAATATATTATTATTATTATTATTATTTTTTATTATAAATTCAATAATTACAATTATATAGTTTTTTAAATAGCATTCTTAATAATTTTTATTATATTAATAGTATAATAATAAAATTATAATAATAATAAAATTATAATAATAATAATAATAATAATAATAATAATAATAATAATAATGAATATAAATTATTATTAAAAAAAAAGTAGGTTATATTGATACAGCTAAATATTTTAACATATGAATTTATTGTATTTTATGCATATTTTTTCTCTAAATGTACTGTATAGGGTAAACAGCTAAATTATTTAGTGATCGACACTGTAACAACAGCAGGGGCCACCCATAAATGTTTATTTAATATTTATACATTTTCTATATGTGAAACATCAATATTTTTCATACATTTGGAGCGTAATAAATCCAACATATCGTGGTTAACCAATTTTTATCGGTAAATAAAAGTTTAGATTTTTTAGAAATACCAAAAAATACTTAAGCATTAAACAATTATTATAAAAATATTTAAATTCAATGTAATACCAATTATTACATCCCAACAACCCATTGAAATTACAGACTATCAAGACAATTCTAATTCGTATTGTTAAGATGTAGCAATAAAATTTCTAGATGCATTTTTTCCTAAATTTGTATTTTAATTTTTTAATTACTATATATAAATATAAAATATACACCGTTGGAGGGCAAACAAAATTTATCTTTACATTATAAATCCATAAAAAAGGGTTTTTCCTATAATTACGTAAATTTTCTTACAAACTGTTAAATGATAAAAGTCATCGTCGATACGATGAGCAAACACAATTTTGTATATAGTATTTTCGAATTGCAAAACACTTTTATCATCACAATTGACTTGCGATTATAGATATCGTCGTCAAATTGCAAAATTGAAATAGTTTTTGTATTGTGTATGGTTAAAAAAAATAAATGTATACAAAATATTATTGAATGTAAAATAAGACATGAGGGAATTTACAGCCCATCCGAAAACACCGAAGAAGAACAATTATTCAAAGAAAAGTATGTTTTCATAGAAAATATCTCTTTGATTGATTTTGAACTGATTTGTTTAATAATACACAATAGATATTGTGCCGAAGTACTCGAGTACACGGCATTTATCGTATAATTCTTATAATTTTTATGTTGGAAAAACATAATATTTACATAGATTTTGATTTTGAATTGGAACATTTTAGTTCGTGTTTTCAACATGTTTCTAGCAAAAATAAATATAATTATTATTAGGATTGAAAAATGCTACGATTGAAATTTTCTTTTATGGTGCCTAGCACCAATTCATTTACGCTATATTATTTTATTAATTTATATTAATATGTATTCGTTGGTGTTGTTGTTGTTGCTTATTGTTGATGTTGTTGTTAATACCTGTCCGCATATATTATGTTGATTATTATTTATGATAATAACAAAACTTATTTTATTATTTATTTTTTTTTTCTTCTAGCGATTTAATTTATTATTAGATATAAAATTTACCATATAGAAATATACAAATAAATAATAATTATAAGAGAATGTCGTTTTATTATGTCAATTGAAATAAGTAAGGTGGATTATTACAATTGCCAATATATATATATTAACTATTGAGTTGTCAAGTAAAAAAGGATTTGTAAATATCTTTACGATAAAAATATAACGAACTATTTCTTTCATTTTTAGATGAAGTAATGATTTTAGAAGAATCTTCTTGCTCAGATAAATATTGGATTAATAGATAATTTTTCTGCACATAATATTAAAAAATGAATACAATTAATGTGCCCGGTTCGATAATTTTATCGTTCGTTAGCGATAACAGAAAATAAATTGCAAATTATTGGATGTTTAAATTGAAAATCGCCGAATTCATTGTCTGTTAAAGTAATTGAACATACGCATTTTTGCTAATATTTTTACTTCAATATTTTATTGTTAAAAATGAATGTAAAATACTCTAACGAAATTTCAAAATAAATATCCCGACTGTGTGAAAAATATGACATCCGCTTTTGCACGCATGCAATGGCGTCTATTTCGCTATTGAAAATGATACAATTTTCATTTCAAGGAAATAATCTTAATATTATACCATTCGGTGCAAAACTGTATACTTAAAAATGTGAAATTTATTCATTTTAATGCCTTTCCTCTGTATGGCGTTGTTTATTGCTCCATAAAATATTTGTTATGATATTGTTTTCAAATAATTAAAAAGTTGAAGGACACCGTCAGGATAAATTATTTATATGGGAAAAAAACCACAATCTAAATATATACAGATTTTTTCTTTTTATCAAGAAACACCCAGTACAGTGCGTAGTTTATGCTGCAACAAAAATCATATAATAAAAATTTTCCATTCAGTTATTTTTTTAAGAAAATGGAAAGTACAATAATATATATTCGATATATGCGTTATGCGATATGGATGCACAATGCCACATTATTCACGCATACATATACAATTTATTTATTTATATTAAAACTATTATATGTTAAATTGTTTATGTTTATGTTTATGTTTATGTTTATGTTTATGTTTATAATATATATATATAACTATAGGCATTGATTTGTTTACATGTTTTTTTCTACTTCAAATCCAAAAAACAACATCATAAAAATGCATTTTATTATTATCTAGATATTTATCTATACATTATCTTATTATACGCACCGATATGCGATGACCGCAACAAAATATGACTATAATTTATATTTATTATTTTTATAAATATGCGCATCTAACTTATTTTTTTTTTTTAAATTATTGTGAAATGAAATATTCCGAAAGTATTTAAAAATTAATTTTTTATATTATGCATAAGTTTTTGTGTGACATATTTTTGTATACACGCGGTGGCTAATTGATTGACTGCAGGAATATATGTACATAAAAATAATGTGCAATATAATCCTTGTATAATATATTAAAATTAAAAGTGATTAAAATATAATAGTTATATAATTATGGAAATTGTTATCGTTATCATCGCAATATACTAATAAATTTTTAAAATTAGTCTACGCGTATTATATTTAATATAAGAATAGTTTTAATTATAAATTCAGATTATATAAAGATATGGGATGTTTTGATGGGAAGATTAACAATTTGTAAATATAATTGCAGCCTTAAAGTCTTGGTTATTGTTAGCCTGCACTCTATAAGCCGTAATTTCTTTCTCTTTCTGTAAGGGGTTAATAAAATCCATGGTTTTTGTAATATACACACTCCGCAGTTGGCACCAAATTATATCAATGTCATATAACATTTGTGATATTTAGCAACCGCAATCGCCGAAATTAATGAAACAATTTCATTTGATTTGAGAGCAAAAATTTTTGAGACGAAAGTAAGAATATTCTATATTTTAAAAACCTAGACTTTACACATTTATTACTATTCAGTTGAATTTACATTCAACTTATACAGTCCCTTGTGATTACATTGTATAGAAATTTCTGTGTAGGCGTATAATTTTATGTTTATTATTTAATGTTTATAATATTTATAAGCATTTATTTGTTTACGTTATCGATACTGTGTGTGTGTGTGTGTGTGTGTATACAAATACCTTATAAACAAACCATTAAAATTATATTAACAAGAAAAGGCTATTTGATTACTAAACTAAAATTTTGTTTTATTTATTTATTTAGAACGATAATTCAAGAATAAGAACAAATAAAAGTTGGAAAATACCCAAAAAAGTACAACAACGCAACTGTGTCAATGTTATACACATTTTTGTTGACACAAAATTATTCGCACACGTGCATAAAACTTTAATATATTATTAATAAAATAGATTTTAAATTGTTCTATATAATATATTTAGTTGAGGAACCTTTGACATTTCGGCACCCTCTTGCAAGCGTTTTGGCATTCTACTATTTTTTTTAACACTGATTAATCGATGTTTTCCCATTCGTTCTCCAGGAGCACAATGTTTTATGGCCGGCATCCAGGCCGATCATTTATTTACCTTTTGATTTGGGATGCACAGATGCTCTGTCTATATAAGATTGTGGTATGGTGACTGCGTGGTGGTGTTTGAAGTTGATTTTTTTTTGACATTGATTATTGCAACAACGACCACGATAATGGGTGAGAAAATAAGAAATAAGCAACATATTATCCACAAAATGCAAAAGAAAAAAAACTTACTACATAATTTACTGGAATTATATAAATAAACCTATTTCATGTCGCAAATCATATAAATTTTAAAATTTAATCGAATGAAGGAAGAGATTAAAATTTGCCCAAGAATATTTACATAAAATTTCAGAATTTTAAAACGACATTCTTTTACTGATAACAGAAAATTAAATCGGTTCGACAACGACAACAAAATCAAATACATATGATAATAAAAATTTAACACCAACAATAAAACACGGTAGACGTAGTATAATGGTTTGGGTATTTATATGCGTGGTGTGTGCCAATGGCATAGAGTTGGAAGTTTAAATTTCATCGATGCAAAAAATGTATTTTTATTTAAACATTTTGAAGTAAAATCTAGAATGTATTGAACTATTAAAATAAGGCTTGCCTACCCTAGTAACACTGTCCGTAGTTTGTCCGCAAAATTTCCGCATTATATGTAGTAGTGCATAGTTTCAATACGAGGAAATATCCATAGATTTCTTACGGATATCAGCTGGAATTTTACATGACCAGCGCAACCCTGTCCATGAATTTTTATAAAGAATATCCTTGGATTATCCGCGTATGTTTCCGATGATAATTTCTACGATTTTCCTTAGATTTATTTCTCGTCGCTATTATTCCACAAAATATCCGAATATCCAGAATACAAAACCAGGGATATATGTTGGAAATATTACCCTGATACAAAGATTTCAATTGACCTAAATAAAATACAATTATATTAAGTGGAAAATCTATGGACATTCTTTGGACAAATTCCAATATATTTTTATTTTTTATTTGTGGATTTTTTCCACGAAAATTTTCCTTAATTTTCAAAGTACGGACAAATTGTTACTAGGCTACGAATAGTTATTTTCAACAGGACAACGACACAATGCGCATACATTATGAAGTGGTGCGGTTACTATATATACAATGTAAAAAAATTAACTTCAAAGACGATCTTCAGACCTCAATCCTATATATTGTAGATAGAACATATGTGGTGCCGAACTCAAAAGTTAAATAAAAGCGATCGTTCCATAAAAATCAATTAAAACGTGTAATTCTGAAGAAGGGATAGGAAAAATATTGATTCATCGGGTTGCCGGAAAAAAAAAAGTGGGTAGAAAGTATACCAAAATGGTATAATAAAAGCCAATTAGATATTAATAAAAATAATGTCTAAACCTTTTGTATGAATAACATTAATGTTTTTATACACGTGTGCAAATAATTTTGTGTCAACAAAGATGTGTGCACTTTTCGGTATTTTTCCATTTGTTTTTATTATTTTTTTTTGACTTATTGTAGTTCAAAATAAATAAATAACCTTTATTTTTTTCTTTAAATTGTGTGTGCGAATAATTTTGTGTGCGTATGTTTGTATAAGTGAAAATATCAATGTCTCAATTAATATATACGCAATACAAAGTATTTTTTTGAAACATAATACAATGATAATGTTATGTGCACAAGCGATATACGATATAAACAGAAAATATTCCATTCAATTCAATGTTACAACTGCTCACATTCAATTAATATTAAAATGAAATATTTAGTCCAATGATTTGAGTTAAATTTTCATATCAATAATAATATTGTTGGAATTGTTGTTTAAAATTTAAGAGAATTCAATAAGGAATATTTTTGTTACCATCATTTTGGACTATTTATGTTATACATATCCAATATTCACTGTAATATTAATTCTAATTTCTTATTAAAATGTATTTATTTCTTCATTTTTATACACTGCATTATTATTACATTTACACATTGTAATATTACAGATATGTAATTGTAAATATAATTATTGTTATACAATTTATGAAATTAATAATAACTATTTATTTTATGGTTATGTATTATATAAATTTAATATAATATTTATTAATAAAATGTAAACATTAGAGGCTACTGTTGATTATATTATTATGGTACTTCTCGTATATAATATTGTATATATGGTGACGAGATGAGATACGCGATACTACAATATTTATGTGAGATGAAGAATTCGTATAATAAAATGATAATTATCTTTTAAAACAATTACATCGTCACATCATAATTTGCATGTTTACTTACATACAAATATAATTAAATTTATTAATATAATATAATATATAATAGTTGTCATATATAATAATAATTATATAATAATAATAATAATAATTAATATATATATAATTTGTCACTTATTCTTATAATCATAGGATGACATTAATTAATTGTTATCTCTTTATAATAACTACTTTATTTTTTTTTTATATATATATTTATGATTATTTTTTTATTATGATTATAAATAATAAACTTTGAACACGTTATTAATTTGAATATTATATTAATTTATTTCTTATCAATTTTTTTTTATATTTAAATTATAATATACCGATGCAATTTCAGGTATATCTAATAGTTAATTTATTGTAATAACTAATATACAATCGATTATTGTGCAAATTTATCGTTATTAAATTAGTTTGTAATCAATTTTATGACTATTCACATTTATATTATTATTGTAATATATATTTAAAAAACTGCATTACCATATATGATATTTAACAGATCCATAAATCGTATGGACATCAAATCAATATATACATGTGCAGCGAATTTAAAATAAAATAACATTTATATATAAATTCATATTCTGACACATTACTGCACTCTTTGTGCTACAAATACCCGGAATGGATTAAGACAAAAACAAACAATTATAGTTTATTTTTATTAAATTATTTTAGCTGTTATTTTTTGGGCAGACAATAACCGCCGGATGGAAAATGTTCTCCCTCATAATTGAATCAACGGTAATTTGGATAAAAAATCATTAAGTCATTATTTTTTCTTAATTTTTAAAGTCAATTTGGTTATTTTTCGGACAAAGATTGAATATAAACTTGTATCGGTCGTTTTTTATTTTTTGTTGTGTGATATGTTAAGAATGAAAGAACAAATTAATCAGGGTTTGGCATATTAAAATAACTGAATAATAACAACAACAAAAAAAAATGCCTGAAAGATTGATGATAATAATAATTTATAATTTTTTTTTTTTCATATATGCGAATGCACATACTCGTGCATGTGCATACAAAAAGCAAAAACAATATATAAAAAATGCATTTTTCCCATTATATACAAAAAAATATATTGTGCACATGAAATATTGTATCCACATCTTAATATAATATATTGTTACAGAGGCGTAGCTTGAAGACATTTTTTTGCAGATTACAAATTTATTTTCCGGTGAAACTAAAGACGAAAATTATCAAAAGAAATTTAAATTTACTACATTTTCGGGAAAATCAAATTTTATAAATTATCATTTGTTTTAATTATGGGACATAGTTTTAACGGATTTCCATTTTTGCATACAGAATTCCAAATTTTAATCAATTTTCTATCTTTCATATAATAGAAAAGATTTTTTAAATTGCTTCACGTGTTTTACAACTATTTATGATTTTACATTTCTGTAACAATGGATATTCGTTAAATTGAAAAAGATGTTAATCCATAAAAATCGATTTTCCCGAAAATTTAGTTTGGTAATCGGTCAATTTTTTTTTTCAATTCCAATTCAGTTTATACTTTTATCCAGGAAATAAGAAAAAAAAATATATATAGAGACATTGAAAATTGAATGCTCTAATTCACACGCGACACCACTGATATTCTATAAAATTATTAACACAGTTTTTAAGATGTTTCGTCCATATCGCAAAAATAGCGAACACTTAATTGTAAAGAAGAGAATCATCCTATAGAAAGGATAGGGATATTTAGTCATTTCTCATATACAATAAAATTAAGTATGAATAAATGAAATGAATTACTATTGAGAATAATTAAATAAGATCGAAATAATGAAATTAAGTGAACAAATGCGAACTAATACAATGGAAATGTAAGAGGAAAGGATTTTCATTAAGTTCTGCACATAAAGACAATATTCAATATTTTTAAGCCAAATTTTGTGAGAAAAATTTAATTGTTAGAATGAAATTGTGCAAAAATTTACAAACAGAACAATTTTATAACAATTTTGAAATTTATTTATAAATAAATGTGATTATTTAGTAAGCGATTTCTAATGAAGTTCCGAAAAAAAATTACAACCAAAACAATGTTCTTATAATCGCAGAAATTCCACAAATGTGTCAATTCAATTTTTCAAAATTTTATAACAATACGATCGTTCTTATATTTTAATTGTCCATAAGTTGAATTAGTATATGTTATGCGTATCGGTATTGATTTCGCCGGAACGTCATTAGGAAACTCAGTTGTACAAATCACAATTTTTAAGAGATTTTTTTTTACATTTTGTATATGAATTTCATTATCGTATAACGCCCGTTTTCTTATAACGCTATTAATATTCTTTACATATACACACCGATTGACAAAGCCATAATATATAGCTTTCAAAGGAAAGTAAATAACTATTGCCAAGAAAACACAAATAAAATTGCTCAGATCAAAATGTTAAACTGTTGGTATTATTCATAACGCAGCCAAAGAATGTCTTAAAAATTGTCTATTGCCATGTGCCAGAAATCGGTCACAACGTCAATATAATTGGTTTGAAGAAATCATAATTTTTTTTCTGTAAATCGTTACACCCACCCCAAATAATAATGTACCGTCGTCTCGCGTTAAATATGCTCCTTGTTAGCTATATATTGTGCAAAACAGTGTGTATGCGGCGGTGTCAAATAATATATATTGATAAAATGAAATACATTATTGTATAAAGCACAAAAATGTTACACAATTAATTAATTGTTTGTTTTTGTATTATCTAACTGATGTGAATAAATTAATGTAAACTAGTTAGATACTCTATAGCAAAGGCTATATAAATGAATTTCAGTCATTTATAAAGAAAAACTAGTTTTTAACTATAAAATTAACACTTTACAAAATTATAATCGTATGATAAAATTGCATATTTTAGATTTTTAAAAAAAAAACAACCATCGCGGCCGACGCACTAAGTTCGTATAATAAGAAAAATATTAAAATCTTTAAAAATAGTATAATTAGTACAGTAGTAGTATCTTAAAAATGCCATACAATAGAATTTAACTATTTGAAATATCATTATCGACGGCAATGAGATTCTATAGCAGTCTGATAAATAGGATTGTATAAGAAGTATTAAAATTATATGAATTTTAAAGTAATTATGTGACGTATCATCCCGCGCCACGTATTGTCTTGAATATAGAGTTGTGGGTGAATATAAAATATAAATGGGCTACAACTATTTTATCTTAAACATTACCTTTATACTAGAATTTTACAATATTTTACTTACATTTTTTTTTATTTTCTATTTATTTCTTAAATTTTATTTTATATATATTTATAAAAACAAAATATTTATAAGAAACTACTGGGCACATAATATTGTTAAAAAATAATAATTATTGATAAATTACTATTTTACTCAACTGCACTGAACAATGATCGACAATATTCTAAATTTAAAAACTAGAAACTAATAATTTATTTATAAAAACTTGTCGTACCTAACTAAAATATTATAATAAATATATTTGTAGAATTTTATCTATTTTTGTGTACGTGTGTGTGTGTGTGTGTATGTATGTGTGTGAACGAATATTTCTGTTTATACGCTAAGTCTAAAGGATGTGCTCAAAACAGGTCGACTGAAAAAAATGTGTAAAATAATTAAAACTAGTTTTATCTGTACAAAAAATGTGTAAGTCAAACATAGAAATCTTAAAAATTTTGTCGGTATAATATGAAAAGGTAAAAATAGTCTGCCTAAAAAGTGTAGCCAAAGAAAGTCTAACGATATAAACACCACTAATATGTATCTAGAAGACTTGTGGACGCGACTGATCGCCTCCTCTCTTAACCTCTACAGCCAGATATAGATTATAAATATTTGGGAAAAGATAATATTAAAAAGTGATTAATAAATATTTTGTTTTGGTTTTTTTTTTTTTTCATAATAATTTAAGGAAAATTCCAAACTATTTATGTTTTATGATTTGTTTTATCAAAACAAAATTGTGTACAATTAAATTTGTAACAATTTATTTATTTATTATAAGTAAAAGTAAAAGTGTGTTTTGACGAGATAAAAATCAAAAAAGGATGTATTTGGAAAATTTTTCGTCTTTTTTTTTTGGTTAACTATCTGTAACATTAAATTTAGTGAATAATAATTTGTAAAAATGTTCGATTCTATGAATAATTAACAACCGAATAATAATAAAGTCTATTTTACATATTTTTATTAAAATTAATGGTGTATAATTTTGTTGTTGGCAGCGTTGTGTGTGTCGCGCGTATAGATAAATCCATTAAATAAACAATTATATGCGGAAAGTTTTAGTAATACTGGGAATTTAATTTTAATTATAAATATATAATTTTAATGTGTTAAAATTCCAATATCTTAACGAAAAAAACAAAATAATAAAAATAATAAATTATAATTCGCATCCCGAAATCAAATATATAACAAAATTTAATTTGAAACACATTAAATTTTTGTATATTTAAAAATTTTGCGGGAAATTTTTTAAATAAATTATTTTTTTAGATATTATAAATTCGTTCGTTCCACTTATTTTGAAATAAATATTATCTCTATCGCATAGGTTTTTTCAATAAAATATACGTTTTACCAATTATAAATAAAAGGAAAAACCCCGTGTAATTAATATTTTATTAATATTAGGTATAGTGGTGGAAAAAATAATAATGGTATCGATGTCAAAACTTAATTTATTAAAAATAAAAAATAGAGAAATTAATATTTTCATCATTACATCAGCCTTCATTTAAAGAACAACATTTTTAATTCAAATAATGTTCAATTCAATTCAAGTACTAGAAAAGTGTCCGATATTGTGTGGGTAATACACTGCGAGTAATGAGAATATTTTAAAAACTAACAATCTCATTTATGTACTGAATTTCTATATATTGAAACTTGAAATTATGATCCGATAAGCGATCACCCAAATTATTTACTGATCGTCTTTGTAGTCAACATGATGATTTAATTAATTTTTTTTTATATAGTTTGTTATTCACTTGACAGAAAATTAAATTATATCAATGTTGAAATGGCTGGCTCTATATTTCAGATACAGAAGTCGCATGCAAAGTTAATCAATTAATAGGGAAGACTTACACGAGAAATTATAACTTGAAAAATAGTAATGAAAACTCCATATATACATTGAGTATATAATTGGGACTATTTTGACCCAATTACGCAACAACAATCTCTGAAAGTTGTAAATTATCATCCAAACAAATAATCTATTAAGATTTTAAGTGAAATCTAACAATTTTTGATCGTTAAGAAGAAAGTATGAGAAAGTAAAAAGTTGGTCTTAATATTATTCTATGGTGTGATCGCTGTGTGGTTACATTATAAAAAATAAGGTTTTTTCCATAAATTTAATAATTAATTTTTTACATTTAACTGCTGCGACGTTTACCAATTTTTAATCTTAAATAATTGTTTAATAAAATGTTTTACATTAAAAAAAGTAATAATTCATTTTCTGAAAGTCGTCGTCGGTAGTGCCATTACATTTTTAGTTATAAAACAACAAGTCACAAACATTATAATAATATTTAAAATAAATTACATCAGATAATTTTCAATTGGAACTGGTTGCAATTTAGAAAATTATAAATGATATTTTTCTATACCATTTTTCTTTATACGTATTGTATCTGCAAAAACCAGTCAATTATTAATGGTATTTATACAATTTACATTAATTTAACAATATTTATAGTATTTGTGACTGTGCAAATTATTATTATTTAATAAAAATTAATTTCTCTCGGTGCATATAATGTCAATTTAATTTTTTACAAATATAAATATGTTATTTTGATATTAACAAATTTTTCTCATATTTTATGAATTATAAAATTAAAATTTTAAATATTTTTAAATTATTTTTGAATAGCAAACAATAACTAAAATGTTCATATTCTAATTTGAATGGTTCAAAATTAAAATCATGTAAATTATAATTGAACAACAAATAAAAAGTAGTACAACAACGTAGTGCAACGGGTAAATTTTCGTGAAAATCTTGTAAAACGCCAAGATTCAGTCTGCAAATATGATATGTGAACATGTCTCAGGCACATATGGTATACAGAAAACCTCGACCAACCATTTGCCTATTTCATTTCGAATGTTAAAATGTCATGAATGAATTGTCAAATATTGTACAGTAGTTGTGTGTGTTATAAGCAAAGTTCTTGTAAAATAGACAAGATCTTTTAGCAACTTTTGCGCCTTTTCTTTTCCAATTTTTAAAAAAATTCCGTATATTAGGTTGAGAATAATAAATATGATGAAATAAACAGTTTTTGTGAAGTTCATATGCAGAAAATCATTTAGAAAATAAAACCCAAGCCGAAATAGATAAATAACAAAAAGTTCTGATAGTAAGAGATCTTCATCATAAATGGCTGTATTCATTGTACCAATTGTATATATGAAGCTGTGGTGTACGGATAACAATATTTTGAAAATATCTACAACTTAGCAGCTCAAGAAATACGAATACCATAATTACATTTTTAGTTAATATCATAAACATCATCAAAATTATAATTCCAGCTATTTCTTAAATACTTGCTTAAATTAAATCCCATAATGAATCGAAAAATGATAATAAAATAATGGGTTAGTGGTGTTAGGGATATGTAAGGACAACGTGTTGTTTACAATTATTATATATGAATAAAATAAAAATATAATAATAAAATAACTAATATCAAATATCAATCAATTCAGAGGACAATGAACCGATTGAATGAAACACATTTATATTGGGTTGGATATTAATTAATTGCAAATTTTATTGATCAATAGATTTTGTTGAATGTATCAATAGGGCCAGAAGTTAATCTATATGAGCAGGGTATTTTAAAGTTGTTTTAAAAAATGGTTTGCAGAAAAATGGACATAATATTGTACATTACTTAATAAAGTTATTTCGTTCCATATGAAATAATAGTTTTGTATATGTAAAACTTATTTGCCAAATAACTTGATGTTTTGCCCAATGTAACACGAAAATGTTTGAAAAACTTATTACAATTAACATGGATGATATTGAATCAATTCACAATTGAAAATTTGTGGTTAAAGTATATGTTTTGGGTAATATTAAAGTGTGAAAAATTATATAATATTTAAGTTAAATGTGTAAAATTTTATAGTACAGATTGATTTTGTTTGACCAAATATAATTTAAAAATTCGCACTAAATAATTTATAAATTCTATGGAAATGTAGTTTTGAAAATATGTAATTGACTTACCTTTAATTATTAATTTTTTCTCCTCTTATATTTGATATGTTTGTTATAATTTATATTTCTTCTTCGTAATTCAACTCCAAATGGCATTCACACTACAAAACATACACAACATAATGATATAAATTATATTATTTGAAATTAATATATTTTTATACTTATATATTTTACACTATTATTATTATTATTATTATTAATATTAATTATTAATTATTAATTATTAATTATTGTTTATATTATTTTAAATTTATAAAATGCGATAAAATTAATCTATTTTTTTTTTATATTTTAAATTAACCAAATATATATGAAATGAAGTTCAAATTATTTAATATTCTGTGAAATTTTCTTATATAATTATAATCGGATGTTTCATTAAAAAAATATTCAGTCTAGTTCAGCTATTGCTACTGAACCGATATGAAAATTGTTTCATTTTCATCCTGGTAAATACAATTTCATTACTATTCAGAATGTTTGTAACAATTAGAAATCCAAAGTTTTGTGTGTGTGTTATAACAAGTGACTAATATGGTCAAACGTAAAACAACAAATCTTGAAATGGTGAAACAGCAGTGATAAATATAACAATTTAAACGTATGTAGTTAATCATTGCGGTATATAAACTTGTTTGCTGATGATACCAATTGATATCAATTGCACTAGATATTCTTAATAATGAATTGAGTAAAATAGCAAAATAGCTAGAGATTAGAAATTAAAATTAATTATAAAAATACATGCTTATTGGGTATAACAAAGATTATTCAAAGGTTAGTTAAGATACAAAACAGAACTTCATAATATACTAACTTATGTTCGGAACACACAAAAGAATGTAGGCAAAATAATATTTTTATATACAATATGGAATTAATTTATATAATAAATTGGCGCACAAAAAATAAACCGATAACAATTACAGGAATGATTAGAACAAAATTTAAACAATAGTTTTATTGGGATTTGTCTAAATGTACAAAATAATGGTATAAAACTTCTTCATTCGACGTATTACATTTTTTTCATGTCTTAAAATATTGTTTCCAGTAAATAACTGATGCATGAAGAATGTATGGGTTTTATTATGCAACGATAAACTTTCTTTTGAGATGTTTACGATATCAGCAATCCCACTTTTTTTAACTCACATTCATTCATAATGATATTAATGATTTTTTCAATAATTTGTTCTGTTGATAGCCACATTTGATATTTACTTACGAAAGTAAAGACTCAATTGCGTGTGTACGATCTTGTTTGAATTCATTATACAAAACCGTGTGTAAATGCAGTTGTTTCGATAGAACCAATGTACGCTTATTCAAAAATTATCCTAGTAACAATTTGTCCGTACTTTGAAAAATGAGGAAAATTTCTATGGAAAAAATTTACATATTTTCCATGGAAAAGATATATTGAAATTTATCCTAAGAATGTCCATAGATTTTACATATAATATAATAGTATTTTATATAGGTCAATTGAAATCTTTGGATGGTCAGGGTAATATGTGCAACATATATACGGGCGGTATTGTATTCATAATTTATTTCACCAATTATTCAAGACAGTGGTACAAATTTTGTATATTTCGCTTATCTACATATAATCCTCACTTTTTTTAATTTATTTTCAAATCTATATTAATTTTGTAAGACTTTTCATGGATATTGTCCTCGTTTTTTTTTTTCTTGTTAATTATAAAAAAAAAATACCCAATCGATGAATTTTTGCTATCGTTCAACATCTTCATTCCGTGCTCATAAAACTTCTGGTCTATCGGTAAAAAAACTGAATCAAACCGCGATTTAGCATCATCGTCATAAGAAAATTTATTCTGCTAATACAAACAATTCACGGTTATTACTTTCCAAAATACATGGACGATCTAAAGATATTTTTATCAAAATCCGTGGATTTGATCATAAAAAATATGAATATAAATTCTATGGATATTCTGTGGAATAATCGCAACGAAAAATACTTCTAAGGTGAATCCGTTGGAAATTATCATCGAAAATTCTACACGGATAATCCAAAGACATTTTTTATAAAAATACATGGACAGTGTTGCAGTCATTATATAAAATTCCAGCGAACATCTGTAAGAATTCCATAGATATTTCCTCGGATTGAAACTACAGGCTACGACATATAATGCGGAAATTTTGCGGACAAACTTCGGACAGTGTTACTAGGGTAAAGCTGAATCACTGCAAGAATTTCATATTTCTATAAAATTTTTTTTTTTAAAACTTAATTCACTTAAATGACTGTATAATCTCAAAATCTAATCAATTTTCAATCTTTCATAGATGAAAATTTTAAAAAAAATTCCTTAACACATTCAGAAAATATAGCCGATTTTCCAATTGATGTCATATTAATAAATATTAATAAATTTTGTATGAAATAATAATATTGTATAAATTTTTTGTATCATTTTTTATAGTTGGAATACAGTACCATTATTTTAATTTTAATTGCTCTTACATCGGATGGAAAATCAACTAAATTTTCTGGATGTGTAAAGCAATTTTAAAAATTTTCATCTATGAAAGATTGAAAATTGATTAGATTTTGAAATTTGAAGTAATAAAAATTGGAAATCCGTTAAAACTATGGCTCGCAATTAGATCAATTTGATAATTCATAAAAAGCGATTTTTCCGAAAATTTTCCATTGGCCTGCGAGCTAATATTTTACAATTTATGTAATGTATTAGTAGTGACTTTAAAAAAAATATATATATTTGAACCAAGCTTATGCAAATATTTCTCAGGAGCCGTCGCCGCCGCCGCTGGTTCTAACCTATCTATGAATAAAACATATGTGATTTTGGAAACTATATTATATAGTCAAAGATTAACAATGTCTGCACACGCACACCATCCACATATATATTATGGTCTCTAATCACCATATAGAATAAAAAAATATTGTGATATGGAATTAATTAAAATATCTATATTTTTCGATAATTAAATTTACCGCATCAATTTGAAAATGTATAATGATTAAAATTAGTTGCCATTGGCTCGGTGCACTTGAAGTTATAACATAACTTTTCGTATACATATAAATAATCTTAATTTGCGAAAAACATATTATTGGTTTTTATATCACGTGCAATTCTTATTTGATTTTGTTCATATAATATTCATTCGTATTTTGATTTCAGATTTGATTGACTTATTTAAATGTACTAAAAAAAAAACCAAATAAATATATTAAATTACATTGATTTGATTAAAGAAAAAATACAAAAATTTTATGTCTTCTCGTTTTTTGTTTTCGAAGTTTGTGTGTGCAAAAAAAATCGCATTAAATTATATGTAAACACCTTGTTTACATACAAATTACATATTAAATACGAGTATATTTATGAAATAACATTAACCATGTAAATTATTTATTTCACAATGCATTTTATATCGAACACACACGCAGCCAAGCACCAGCAGTACCAGCTAAATATATATATTAATTATATGCACACGAGAGATATGTTGTATAAAAGTAGAAGCAAAACATTTTGCCATAAATTCAATATTATATTTATTAAATTTTATTTAAGAAAAAAAAAAGATTAAATATTTATGCAGAAATAAAATAATATAAATAAATAAATTATAATTATATGTATAACAACTACATGTTTCTTATTATGTGTGCAGTCAACAACTTTCTAAAAATTCAATCATTTTTTTTTTAAATAATTATTTAAATAATAATATGCACACACACACACACACACACAAACACACACTCATAAATATAAATACTAAAAGTACACAGTTTTTGATAGAGAAAAAAAATTATACATAACTTTAAAATCATAAAATTATAAAAAAAATCTGCAAAGGTTCCGTATGCAAATTTCAATCTATTTTTAAAAAATATCTCTACAGTTTCGTATAATATTTAAATAGAAAAGAATAATTTAAATTGAAGAAAACCGTTTAATTTTTTTTGTTTTATTTCATTCATATATTTAATTAATTTAAAAAAAAAAAAAAATTAAATTAAATTAAATTAAAATTATCCTTAAAAAAAAAAAAATCCTTATAAAAAAAAATAGGTTAAATATATATTTTATAAAATTAAAATTAATTTATCACCAAAAATTTACCTGAGTTTGATTTTTTTTTTTATTTATATATTAAAAAATTAAAAATGTTTTATTATTTTTATTTTAATCGCTCGTACATAAAATTGTTTTTCAATTAATTTAATTTAATTAAATAAATATAGTTTCTTTTTAGCATTTATACAGTTTTTTTTTTGTAACACCAAAATTGGGGGCGAATAATTTACATATCACTAAGTTTTTTAAAAAAATTAAAAAATATTTTCACAAAAAAAAAAGGGGAAATTAATTAAAACAAATTGCAAATGCAAATTTATTGTTATTTTTTTTTTGTTTTGTAAAAATTTAAATATCGTTAATTCAATCAATTCAAAATAATAATAATAATAAATTTAAAAACAATTGCACCAAAACTCTGTGTGTAACTCTGCGATAAAATTATTAATTATTTATTCATTAATATAAAAACAATATCGTCCATACAGTACAAGATTAAATGATCAACTAAACTTTTTGCGTTTTGATTCATGCCAAAGCACCTTTTTATAACAACTATATTATTTTTTTTATTTTTACTCTGCCATTCAACCAACAAATCAACCTGTGTGCCTGTGTGTGTGTGTGTTTGTGTGTACCTTTGCTCTGCGTGTGTATCGTTGTGAATACGTTAAAAATAATAATAAAATAATGAATAATAAAATAAAAAACCAATTTTGCCTTTAGTTGGGCAGTAAATTGGTTTTAATATATCTTCTTATAATACGCGAACTATATAGTTTTGTTCATATAATATACGTATTTATTATTGTTTTATTTGCATATTATCACATTTATTGAATATAAGTTAAAAACAAATAAAGTTGATATACTTATTTAAAAAAAAAAAAATTTTAAAAATATATAAATTAATTTGTAAATAATATAAATTCTCTATGTGTTTATTCGTTGTGTGTGTAAATGTAAATGTAAATTGTATTTATTTTATGTGAAAAGAATATCTTTTCGATATGATGCAAAAAATAAAAATAAGCTTTTTTATTTTTTTGTGAAGCTTTTTTACTTCACTTCTATTGCAATATTTGCTTTGTATTATATTGTCTTAACTAATTTAAAAATATAAATAAATGAATGAATTGTATGTGTGAATCATTAACATGGGCACCGCATCTGATCGGTGTTTCCTGCCCGCAATCCCATCGATTGCCAACCCTAATGACACTGTCCGTAGTTTGTTCGTAAAATTTCCGCATTATATGTAGTAGTCCTTTATTTTAACTAATTGAACACTCCATAAAAAAAATTCTAGAACCACTACTGCCTGCAAATTAAAGAAATCTTGGACCAATTGTATGATAATATATCTCA
Organism: Bibio marci; assembly: GCA_910594885.2. Lineage (NCBI taxonomy): Eukaryota > Metazoa > Arthropoda > Insecta > Diptera > Bibionidae > Bibio > Bibio marci. The sequence continues at coordinate 95,285,535 of OU343114.1, read as the reverse complement.
AACACTTTATTTTAACTAATTGAACACTCCATAAAAAAAATTCTAGAACCACTACTGCCTGCAAATTAAAGAAATCTTGGACCAATTGTATGATAATATATCTCAAACACTTTCTTTTAACTAATTGAACACTCCATAAAAAAATTCTAAAACCACTACTGCCTGCAAATTAAAGAAATCTTGGACCAATTGTATGATAATATATCTCAAACACTTTATTTTAACTAATTGAACACTCCATAAAAAAATTCTAAAACCACTACTGCCAATCTGAGGAAATATCCATAGATTCCTTATGGATGTCCCCTGGAATTTTACATGACCAGCGGAACCCTGTCCATGGATTTTTATAAAATAATGTTCTTCACGTATATTTCCGATGATAATTTCTACGAATTTTCCTTACATTTATTTCTCGTTATTATTATTCCACAGAATATCCTTAGAATCTATGTTCATATTTTTTGTGAGCAGATCCACGGATTTTGTTAAAAATACGTCATGTGACAAGTGCACTCGCACAAAATTTTTTTTAATACGGATTGTAAGTTGTTGAAACAAAATTTAATGTAATAAATACGTAAGAAATAAATATATAAAAAGTATAATATTTATATTTTCTTATGCAAAAAATAATTTAATTGTAAAACTACTGTCTTGAATAATTGATGAAATAAATTATGAATACAATACCGCACGGTTGTATGTTGGACATATTACGCTGACCATCCAAAGATTTCAATTGACCTAAATAATAAATACTATTATATTAAGTGGAAAATCTATGGACATTCTTTGGACAAATTTCAATATATTTTTTCCACGTAAATTTTCCTCATTTTTCAAAGTACGGACAAATTGTTATTAGGGAAGTTGCGTAGTACTCATCAAAGTATAACACATAGTTATTATATCACTTAATAATTGGGATAACCATCGCTTCATGAATATTTAAAAAAATTAATATATATATCATGATACTGACACTTGATTATTGGACAAGTGATTGTAATTTAATTATATTTATTCCGGTTTCATTTATAGATTAATATCTTATGGTTATTTAAAAAAACTATATCCGAGAAATGATGAACATAACTCTTCCACACTGTGATTCCGGACACAGCCAGTGGCTAAATTATACATTTTGTGTTCTTGTATATAGTTTTTTTTTTAAATAACCATTAACATTTAACACATTAATCTACACATAACCCGAAACAATATAATTAAATTATAACCACTGGTCCAATAATCAGTTGTCAGCATCGAGATATAACCTGTGTTCCGCATAAAAATGAATGGATTAAAAAAACACAAATATAAATATTAAATTTTCACAAAAATCGTTTTATTTATTCAAAATAATTTCCGCATCAACTGAACTATAAATCGATTGGGGTGACTCAAATGATTTCATTCATCTGCCTGATTGGAATACTGTTGCGAACATCGTTAGTCGTTGCCTTTTGAATGTCTGTGAACTGTTGAAAAACGGTTTCCTTTCATAGACACAAAAGAAGTTTAGGTAATTGAAATTAGTTCCAGGACGTTAAATTAAGTGAACATAGTGAATGATTAAGAAAAAAAAATTTGATTATTATAGTTCAATTCGGTGCAATTTTTTGATCGCCGCATTTAATTGATGTGGAACAAAGTTTGAATTCACCTATCGTATAAACCAGTTAAATGCGATGAATTATTGTTTTCGGTATTTCAACCTCCATTTCCATGAATTTCGCTGAAGATTACTAAGAAATTTTTTACGAAATCACACGCTTTTTCAATATTTTCTTCAATGTAATGCTTCAGATGATCGGCCTGCGAACGTTCATCGTATCAATCGTAGCTTCTCAGCTTTCTGAGAATAATTTATGCCATTTAAAAACTTGTGATTTTAACACAAAAATTACCACCATACGCGATTATAAACAAATCGTATACGTTTGAGTATGCTACTCACCACCAAACAAAATTTAATGTTGGTTTCATTGTTTTTATATTCATTTTTCACCTCAGGTGGTTTCCATGTCAGTAGCGCAGTGGTATATATCTCACATGTTTATTAATCGTGAAATATATAGAAGATTCAATATATATCGGAAATTTTATAATTTAATACAAAAATTTTTCAGCTGGTTGACCATTTGTTTGTTTATGGAATAAAAAAAGAATGTTTTTGAAAATATGGTGTTAGACGCTATACTCAAAGATCAACAATGTCTGCAGTCTGCACACGCACACATCACTATAAGCCAATCATCCATATAAAAATAATAGAATTATACCTTTCGTTGTACACTGTGTACAATTGGTGAATTTACCAACTTGGCTGTAATGAATGTTTAGTATAGATGCCGTATAAACTCCACTTTGGACCATAACATATGATTTGCTGCTATTTTATGTGTATAATAGAAAAATTTCCTATATATCTCTGCGTAATATTAATGCTATGTATTTATTTTTATAATTATTATAATCTCGGTTTTATTTATATTATATTATATTATATTAGAAAATATATATAATTATTTCTTCGTAAACGTTTTTTTAAACAATTAACATATAATTAGTATTTATAAATTAAAATAATGCCGGAAAAATAACCGGAATGGATTAAGAAAAATGTGAAAACAATTAATTTATTTTTTACAAAAATAAACTGCTAGTATACGGCTTCTTGTTGAGGTCGTCTTCCGTTATTTGCCGTCGATAAATCTGTTCGATTGGCATTACCTATATGGGTGCTAGTACCACGGTTTTCCAATTGGGTGTTGCAGCGATTGCAATTTGTACGATTGAAATTATTAAATCGAGCATTTCGGCAGAGAATATCAAGGCATATTCTCCGACAGTAGGTTTGTATTGATGGCATGCAACAAGACAACAATAAGATCGACGTTGATGTTGTATAATAATCGAATGTATTGCCATATTTAATAAAATAGCACTGTATAACGATGCAGTAATTTCGTGGGCACCGGTTTATATACAGCTCTATCGTATAGGTAATGAAGAGACTGACATCCTGGCACGATATGGTACACGATTCGCATTCGTTGTTGCTGAGCCATACCTACCGGTTTCCAGTAATTGAAATTATTTCCCTCACAGGTCGCTTAGTACACATTTGTTTATCCGAGCAAGTATATTGAAGAAGACAAAAAATGATTTTTTGTAGCAAATTAATTTCGTTTATGAAACGATTAAAATACTATTCAACGTCGATTAAGTAAACATTTGCAAAAATAATTATATATTTATTCTAAATATTAATGAATTAAGGAAACTTCTATATTTTATGTTAATTGCAAGTATTATTCGAAAATCTTATGGCAAAGGCTATGAATGTTTATTTGTTAAAATCAATTTTCCGGGAATTGTGATGAATATGACGGCGTTCGTTGACTATCCACATTGTCTTCAATTAATGTAAGCCGATTTCTTTCATGACGTGCTAAATAAAAATTTTTAGTGAATAGAAAATAGACACCGTTTTTAAAAATATTCTTCAAAATAAGAAATTTCTTGATAGGTAAAATTTAAACAATATAGAATATAAACTGTGTCATATGTATTAGATAAACTGAATGAATTTTCTAAACTGTAGACTTTAAGAATATAAAAATTATCAACATTTAAACGATTAAAATCTCATCCACACGAATAAATGATAATTGGAAAATGCTACACATAATTGACAACGATCCTAAAATGAATTGTCTTGAAAAATATATGATAAGATTAATAGAAATTTAAGTGATCGTCATATAAAACAGTATTTTGTTATACCCGCTGTGGTTTTATAAAATGTAACGTTAATTAGTAATATTTTTAATTTGATATTTAATTGATCTTGCTCCCAGCTCACATATAGAGCGAAACGTGTCGTAGCTTATTAAAAACGTTAGCGTTAGCAAAATTTTGACTAAATATATCATATTTAAATTGTTTAAAATGGTATTCTATCATCAAGAAATATAAAAATATTAATATTAATTTGACAGTTTGTTTTGGACACACAGTTCCCAATACATAAATGAATCAGTTACCAATAGATGCTCGCGTCGCATTACCACATCTCTGTATTAGAAAGTAATTAATTTTGTTTCGGACACAGGGTATATGATTTTATACAAAAAAGTTATATATTGATTTTTATCTTTAATGAGATTATAATTGATTGTTTGTGTATTATAATGAAATAAGAATTTTACTATTATTATATATTTTTATCCGGTGAAATATAAGTGTGAAATATATTATAAAATAATAATACGAAATTAATAATTTTGTTATAATTATATATTAAAATATTAAATGATTTGTATGGATCGTGGATATTTATTTTATCTATTCTCTGCACATACCAATATAACAATAAATGTACCATATAAAAAATGAAAATTATCGCATTCTTTTGTGGTGTGATGGTGTGTATTTAGTAAATAAAAATAATAAATACATTATTTGTCTATTATTTGACGTAATTAATTTGTTTCTGTCTGAAATGATACGTATATAGTATTCGATAAATGTCGTCAATAGCTCTATAATGAAAATACAAAACATACATTATGCGATGATGTGAAAAATTAAAATTTCGTAAGTTTTAAGCTCAAATTATTATTATGGTAAAATTAAAGGACATATATTTATCGACTGTAAACGCATTGTATTTTTATTTATTATACACATCACGAAGTGAATCGATTCAATTTTGCCGATCCTTAACCGTATATTAGTCGTACAGTATTTATCCATTTAATTCTAGTAAATTTAATATATAATGAGACCCCCAAGTGCCATAGATCAGGGATAGATCTCGAGAATGTCTAAATGATCACAAGCATTAATGTATTGTTAAAACATTAAATTTCGTCGTACATTTTTTTCTTATTATATATTTTCAAAAATCAAAAAGGTATAGCGTAATTACATTTTCACGAAATTCAATGAAAGAGAAATTTTTGCTAATTATAATAATTTAATTTTTGTTCTACTTTAATTGTATAAATAAAATATATATATGTTTAAATATGGTGTGTCTACGAATGATATATTATAATATTTATTTTATACAATTTTATCATATTTATAATACATATATTATATTTTGTACATTTAAAATTGTTACAAAAGACAGCACTGAACAGCAGTGTCAAATAATAAAAAAAATATAAATAAACAAAAAAGATATACGCGAATAAGTTGAAGGAAATTATTTATCTTTGTCCTCAAAATGTAATTATGTCAACTTGTTTATTTACATATAAATCGTATGGAATCGTTTGATAACAGACAAAGTCACTAACATATATTAAGACTAAGAACAACAACAACGAAAATGTCAAATAAATATTTTATATTTTTCTTCATCGTCGAAATCGGCACATAGGAAATTTATATAATAATTATAATACTAAGAATTTAAATAGGTAAAACGTACATATTATAAGAGATTTTCCAAATTTTCCAATGTCCAGCCAATGTTACATTGTATACGAAAGATTTGAAATTGAAAAAATATAGATGTTTAAAATAAAAAATAGGGCAAAAACAAATCTCTCTTAAGTATAATAAAGTTTATTTTAAATTTTTGTGCGCACTTTATAAACACTTTATATAATTAAGTTTTGATAAAATGTTCATTCGTGAACTTGAAAGTAAATTTTACCCATTTTTCTGAAGTCATCATTATCTTATATGTTTGTTGTTGAAGCAATCAACGGTGTTAGTTTAGTTTCTTATTTATCTTTCTATTTAGCATCAGCAATATACGATAATTCCATTTTAAAATACACATTTTATTAAACATCAATATAAATAATATTTCTAATTTATCCAATATCACGTGACATATGCATGAAGATAATTATCGCTTATGGGATTTCAAGCAGAAATCTGTCACACAATAGAATATATATTATATTGTAAATTTGTTGCAGAGTTTTCGTAAGGCATTTCTATGAATTATATATTTTAAGTTTCGTCTGCCATATGTCACTTGACCCTCGGCCGCATCAGAGTTCAACAACAATATCTGTTTTATGTTTAGATGTAAATTGGGATTAAATGAGCATTTAATATAATTAAGTTCTGCTGCTAATGGGACAGTTTTTTTGATCAAGGTTAGAAACATTGATTGATTTATCCAATTTTGGGGAAATTTAGTATGTAAGGTGTACATTAAGATTATTTGAGCAGTGCCTAAGTTTTTAAAAATCTATGCTCAAGGCATATTTCTCGATTACGCTATTGGTGTACAGATTGTGTTACCGTTTATACAGAAACGAACAATCTTTTAGAGCAGCTCGCATACATAATAATTCTATATAGGAAACATTCACATTCTATGTGAGGAAAGGTGGGAATTAGCGATGTTAGGAAAATTCTCACAAAAACTTGTTCAATCATTTCCAAAGCATAAGTTTAAATTTTCAATCCTATATGAATTTTTAGTAACTATACTCGAGAATATATGAAAAAATTACATACACACACCTCTAGATATCTTCCACTTAATAGCGCACATTGTGTAAAACATTTATTGAAATCTAAAAGTGTTAAAATAAAATAGAAATTATACTATTAATTTATTAAATTATAAAATTTAAAACTAAATATAGAAGCTATTTTCGACACTCCGCAACGATACACAAAAAGCGACACATATATTGTTTATATTTACTAACAAATATGACGTTATTGATAATGACATTCATCATACATTTTTTATATTTAATTATATTAAATATTTTTGTATGTAGTTTATTTTTGTAAAAATTATTTCAAATATAAATATGTTTTAAAATGTTATATTTATTTAATTGGTTTTTAATATATCCGCACACAGTTGTTATAAACTATTTGTAAAACATTGTTTAAAGTACATATGCGCATAACTTTGTACTATTTGCATACAGACTGAATTAAACGACAGTACAGCGAATTAATAAATGTGCGGTATGACGCCATCAATTAATCAAATAATATGTATATTCAAAAAACATATAATTCAATTATTTGAAAATGTTGCGATAAACTGAAAGAAAAATGAAATAATTGTTATTGAAAATTATATAATTCATAATTCAGATTCAGTCGATAAACACGGTAGTGCAATTGCGTCATAAAATGTCGCTGTATTTAATATATAATGATTTTTCGGAAAATTGACTTTTATGGATTATATTATAACATCAATTTTTTAATTAACCGATATAAAATGAAATTTTACGCAAAAAATTGAGTGGAAGTGAACTATTTGCCGTTTTTGTTTCAGAAATTTCTCATTGTCATTTGTTCACAATACTTCTCTTCAACTGGCCACAGCTCATAACATATATAGGTATAATTAGGCAATTGAAACCCATTCATTCACAATAAAATGCTAAATATATATACAATCTATAGTGATATATAGGAGTGTTGGTGTAGTATCACCATTATTACTTCCAAAAATAATTAAAGGCTTAAGGTAAAAATTCAATTTATAATCGGATAAAATTAACTTGCGTTACTCTCTATAGAAAATATTTGGATTTTGTATATGGAATACAAATTTAAGAACTATAATCACATTCATATAATTATGGAATCAATCTTTCCATTGAAGACCAATTGTGATGAATTATTTGATATACTCATGCGCAGTATTTTACCACAACTTGACTGATGTAAATGTTTGCGGTAGTTTCCATAATCTCCACTTGGAGTAACACATGACTCGATGTAGATTGAAGTGGTGCGCACTTCTGAAGGAACCTTGATGTTAAAATTTCAATATAATCAAAAAATTATTCTTCAATTATTTCAATTGGAATGCGGTGGTAAGTGGTGCGTGACGAACTAGTATTTTTTTACCGTTTTTAACTGCAGTGGCTCCATGTATTTAAAATAATCGATTATTATACGTTAATTCGTTCTGTCTGTATAGGTCTCGAATAGTTTGAAAGTATAGTTTTTTGACATTTGATCTCTGAAGTCTTTCGTGGTCCTTCGAATATTTATTTTATGATTTCATAAACAAAAAAAAATGGTAATAATCAGTTGAGCAATGTTCAATGTGAAAAATATTGAAAAATATCTGTTTCATTAATACAACGGAATTAAACCCACCCTCAAATGTGTACTCTAATCCCTGACTGAATGGCTTAACGGCGTACGAGTTATTCAAATAATCATTCTTTTAAAAAATGTAAAATCTTCAATATGGATGGAGATCGGTAGATGTGAGCTAAACCATATTTTCCTTATCTTCGAACTTAACTGTGGTTTCTTCACCTGATCTGATGCATATAATTTCAAGATTTCATAACTATATTGCGCAAATCGTTCAACTAAATGTTCTCACTCAGATTCAGAAATTTTTAAGAAGTATTTTTTTTTTTGCAGATTCTCAAGATTTGTATTTTTTGATTTGGTAACACAATTACAAAATCTATATGCACCACAAACAAGAAGTGGAAACTTTACAAACAATGTAATAGCAGGTGTGGTGAGTGATACTACTTGCATCTTCTCCTAAAAATTGGTCCTGGTCTCTGCAAAATCAATAGTTCCACACACACACATCATTATGGAAAGCCGTCAAGAACTGTTGCGTTTTGTCCTATACAGTTTGCTTTCGTTGACTTTATAGCTTTTTCTAATGGTTTAACCCCTTAGACTGGTAATTCAATATAGAATAACTTTATTATTTTATCGATTTGCTTGTAGAAATTTTGGTTTGGACTTAAGTAAATATTTTTATGCTGAGGAGATGGTGTATGACTGCTACCCATATCTCCTCTCTCCCACAATTTCTATACCTCTGATTTCTTTAGTAATTAAAATTTTCTGTGCACTTTCATATGGCATTTAGTTTTTCTTATAGTTTCATCTGTAAGACTGGCAGCCTTTGCTTTCAATGTGATGTGTAAAACTATAATCAAAAATGTAAACTTTAAATTCAAATAGATTTTCACAGTCCTTGACACAAAAGTATATATTGCTAGTAGTTAACATATATTAAGAACGTATTGTGTTTGTATTAAGTGATGTCGTTCATTAAATTAATACATAATCTTCAAAGGAATATAAAAATTGAAAACTCTATACATTGTTGTTTAAAGCTCAGTTTGTTTCATTAATTGCTGAATGATATTCACATAAACATTTTATATATTAACAATATATTAATTTATATCATTAACAAACAATTTATTCCCTTATTCTATTTTATTATCCATTTATTATCAAACTATGTACAGTAAAAAATATAAAACAAATAGATAAGTTACAAGTCACACAAAAAACTATTTTATATGCCCTTGATACCATTATGTCAAGAAAATTATGATAATGACCCAAATAAATTGATATGCACTTTTGTACAAACATAACATAATTATAACGCATATGTTAAATTCTGTTAAACTGTACTATGAAAAGTCGTATGTACACAAATGAGTTAAGATGATACACTGACAATAAATTAAATTATTCTAATCTAATAAATTATCATCATAATATAAATAATTTTCCGAAAGTATACAAATATTTTATATAATCGCACAATTGCAGATGCCAACGCTAACACAGAAATTAAATTGTGTATTTCAATATTATTTAAATTATATCTTCTTATCACGCGATATATTCTATAGTTTCACACCACTTGGATACAAGACATAAGAATCTCAAATTTATATAATTATCTTATTTCAAAAAAGCGACTTTTATAAAAATTAAATTTTGTTTAAATATTGAGACTATAAATATGCGTGTAATAAAAAATATAGAGCTAATGCAAACACAATATCAAATTTTTTTTAACATAAATATATTAAAATTGTATATCTTATGAAGGTAAAATATTGCAGCGATAACTATTTACTCATTTATAATTATTTACTATTAACCATTATAAAATACTGGTCCGTTGTGTACAGAGTCGTAGCGTATAGATATATGTGAGTTAGTATATGTAGGTAAAGTACTCACGTTCGTATATACAAAAGAAATAATTTCGCATATAATTATTATTATAATAATAATAAGAATAAAAATGTACATAAAACCAGATATGGTTAATTGTAAATCAATCTGTGCAGAGATAAATTAAAATAACAATTATAAATAGAATTTAATAAAAACATGTGATGGAAAAAAAAACAAACAATAAAACAGATTATATTAAATTTATTTATTTATTTTTTAGTAAATAATAATAAAAATTAAATTAAAAACAATGGTATTTGCAAAAAAAAATAAAAATATGAGATAAAATTATTTCACCTGACTTTTTTCGTTTTTTTTTTTGATCACTTGATGGAAGAACACTCGAGTTTTAAATATAATAATATTTTAAAGTGCGTGGTATATCCGAAAAATACATAAACAAGCAAAGATTCCAATATGGATTTCTCTCTATGGCAGCAAAGTAAAGACCGCATCTATAGCGAAGGAATTTATGGTTTTAAGAAACCATAAGAAAACCATTTCTATATATTATAGCAAATACAATAAAGATCTAATAACTGTGTCATCTCTCACGGTACGTCTAAATGGATGTGAATTAACACATGATATCATATGTGTTTAATCACATCCATTATATCATATGTGTTTAATCACATATTCATTTTAGATACGTACCCTCATAAATCAATTTTGTAAAAAAAATAGTGTCGGTTAATGATATAGAAATTCAGTGGATTTTCGTTTACGATAAAATTTTGTGCATACATTAACTATAATAATAATATATAATTTTATTTCAAAAACAAGGATAAGAATTAAAGGACCTTACAACAATTTTTTTTTTTTTTAAATTATGCATGCAACACCTCATGTTAAAGAAAATTATCAACAAGTATTTGAGTAGAATTTATATTTCTTATGGGCGGTTAAGGACACGCAAAATGATATTCTTTTAAAAATTATATGAATACGACATGGCATCAAAAAGCGAATTAATCAATTTGAATTTATGTTTTACGAATTTATAGAATATATCAAGGACATTACTATATAAAATAATAGCCTTATAGGATGCTTGTACTGTCATTAATCCCTAAAACACCAATACTGCTGGAACCCGCTACGTTTATTCTTTTTCACTTGAGGTTTTGCTGGCATAATTAAAAAAATATCCTTGTAATAAAGTCCTTTAAATGTCCTTGATCCTTGACACAATAATTCAAATCCTTGTTTAATTCTTTTTCATAGAAGTTATCGCATCCATCATTTGAAAAAATATCCTTGTATGCCAGTATTCCTTGTGTCATCAATGCCAACGCACAATCACTTATAGGAAATGGCACATTATTCAAAAGATAATTCATATATTAATAATCATTTTTAGAATATATTCTGTACGAGATAGTGACACTTATCAGACATGTGACACTTATAGATGATGCTACATTTATCGCGGATCGTTACTTTATTTCATTTTGTTTGTACACACACACACTCTTCAATAAGTATAGAGTTATAGTCATTTCATGTGCAATCATATTAGCAAATTTTATGATTTAGATTTTTATGAGCATTTTTAATGAATTTTTTGTATGGGAAATTCATACTTTTTTATCCACACCTCGCAGTTATTCTGATTGGTGTTCTGAAACAATATAATTTAGTCATATCGCAAACGATTTTGATTTTCATATATCTATAGATTATAAGACTTTGTGATTAAATGAACAGGTCTTAAAGACATAATTTTGGGAAATCGATAACTTAACTATAATTATCCTGACCAGTTTCATCCTAAAGCATGGTTAATTTTACCATTTTGTTCTACCGATTTTGATGAAATTGTGTATACTGTATTATAGTGAGTTTATAATGAACAGTTTCATAAAAAATTCCATGAAATTAATACCCAGGTCAGTTATTTGAATTGTCTTCCTAGAACTTATTAGTAACTTGTACATCTTGTACAACCAAATTTGATGAAATATGTATGTTAAAACTAAAATTATATAAGAACAATTCATATCATCTAAAAACCGATCATTAGATATTTCTGTTAAATCAACATCCGCGCAGACTTTCAATTCATTTCTATGAAATTATATATACGAAGATGAGCTGATCGAAACCGAGATTTTGTAGACATTGCAAATATATCATGATACTGAATGTACATAACAAACGATGCTAATATTATAATATTGCCTTATAATACAAGATCACAAATTACAAATTTAGTGCAACAAATATATCGGAACTATTTTGGTTAGAATGAATATAATAGCCCAACCTCTGTATACACCAGATGTTGTTCTGTCAGATTACCACTATGAATTAATTGCATCAGCTTTAAATAAATGGGACTCCGTGATCAAGATAAATATCTTTGCAGAGATAATATTAAATATATTGTACGGTTAGTATATCCTTGGGGCTTAAGTTTAACTAAAGGCGTCTGATTAATGATAAAATCAGCAGAATGATTGTGGGCATTTGGAATATACGGTTTAGTTCTCGGTTATCGGGTATCGTTGTTTGGTTATAGTGCCAATTCGTCGCGGTGACAAACCCATGCCCATGTGTATTCTGCATTTTCATGCATATTCTATAGAATTATACAATTGGAGGTGATGGCAATTATTGTTATTAGTGGAGATTTCAATTATTAAATCGAGCTAATCGAGGGGAGTTAATCAATATGTATATCTAATTGAATTATATTGAACAATGTGGTCCAGCTTTCTTATGATATTGTAGCCAGGCAGAAATGCTTGCATGATTTGCTTCTCCTTCAACTTTCATTGGTTCGGCAATACCCGATTCTAGTAATTGAATATGGCGCTATAGTATTACTGCCAACTGATAACTAATACTTATCAGAAATATTTCTGTTCAGTCGTCAACTATTAGCCGCGTTATGCCACCAGTACCTATTATTATAACCGCATGGCAGTGAATCACATTATATTATATGTTTATATACAATCGTACACACAATCGATCAATTATTTATTATTCTCTTAAATGTAGAAAATTCATTAAAAATTTATAATATAATCAATATTATTATTATTATTATTATTATTATTATTATTATTGTAACATAATTGTAAGATATTTATATTTCTTTCCAAACTTATATACACCAAGAAAATTATAATCTTTTTATTAAATAAAATAAATAAAATTTAATTAACATCTTTTTTTAAAGCAGATATATAATTCAAGAGAATAATGTGTGTGTGTTTGTGTGTGTCTGTACGTAAGGTAAATCTTATACTTATTTTATATATTTCCATCAAGTTTTATATACAATTTTTATTTATATTTTCTTCTAAAACGGGTTATTCCCTGACTTTCAGGCGCCCAGTTTGACATTTTATTTTGTAATTTGTAGAAAATAACATATAAAATATTCATTTACATAAATTTTTCTGAATTTTATCGTTGTTTTGTTGTGTGTACGACGTACCTACATTACGTACGTACGTACGTACCTCTGCCGATACTCGTATTTTAAACTTAACGCACCAACTTTTAAATTGAATGTGTTATAAATATATTTTATATTCAATAAATAAATATATGCAAAATATATATGAAAGAAATAAATTACATGTCAATTGTTGGTATTTTATTTTATTCCTTTGTACTTTTTGCACTATTGAATTTTCAATGTTTTTATTTTTTTCATCATTCATTTTTTACTTATATGAAAAATATATAAAATTTTATATTTCTTTCTGTGTATGAATTCAGCCCGAGAAACATAAGCCAACGAATTATGTCGATATATTTTAAATATGTAATAAAATACATATAAAATAAATTTTAATTATTTATTATTTTTATGTTTTTACACATTATTATTGATGAATCATATATTTTATAAGTACCCATACATGAATAAGTGCAATTGTAACTTTTAAGAACAAAAAACTGTAAATCCATTTAGAAATAATGTTAAGTATTATAAAAAAAAATTAAATTTATGCGATAAAGATAAGAAAAGTTGCGCACACGGCACATATGAATTAATTACTAATTAATAAATATTTATTTATGGAAAATATGATTATTTAAAAAAAAATGTAAATATATTTTAAAAATATAAATTTCGATTGATTGTTTAATTACTTGAAAATTGCCACACACTTTTGATATTGTAGGCAATTGTTTTTGTTATATATTTAATCGTAAATTTCCGCCGAGAATTATTTGAAAGAATAAATAACATTTAACTTATTTGAAATGATTTACATTTATAATATAAATTCTTGATAGAGCCAGTCATTATTATTAATTATATTAAACGATATGTTATCGATGACATTGAACTTGTTCACATACATTTTTGATATGGGTAATTTTGTTTATTTTTAAATTAAACGTAAATTCCCATATAGAGAATTATTTTAGAAAAGCGCTATAAATCAAGGCTAAATATATATAAAGTTGACTGACTAATTTACCAATTTGATGGCAATATGTTAGATATAGTAATGCCGTAAAGCGACGGGAGCTATTACGACAGGATGTTTTGGAGTTTGTCAGAAGTAATATATATATACTTCGACAGGTAAAAAATGAAGGCCGTGCTGAATCTATGGAGATGGATTGCGATGCTTTATATGTACCTTTTAATATATGCAACGTGATATTCGTGGCTAAGCGTTCAAATCTATTACGAAGATAATATAAAAAATATAAATATTTAAATCAACATCTTTTCAGACAATTAAGTGACTCTGAGTATTGTAAGCGGTCGTAAGTGAATTGCTTGCGGCTAGCGATATTGCACGACTGATCATATACACATCACATGAGAAAACTAATGAATTTATTAGAAAGAACGATAATACCACAACAAAAATATGATGCAAGAGGATCTGGGAACTTGTTATGGAATAACAATCATATAAATTTATATAATTTAATATGCAAAATGACAGGTAAAACGGTTACATCTTCTCAATTCTGCGATGAGTATATCAAAACTATGGAATGTATCCTCACAAAACTTGTTCAGCACTATGGAAATATAACTGACGGCATTCGAACTATACTTTATGAATGAAAACTAAGTTTAAAGAATTTTCGGTAAAGATTGTAAATTTCTTATGATGTATGTAAAAGAGTCATTGGATTTACACCGAAAATTTTCTTAGTGCAAACAAATTAATGCGCGAGCTATTTAGTCTAATATTTCAGAATATTTATGACGGCTGGTCGTGTAAAGCAACTAAGACCGCGTTTTTTTCTTTGTATAATGGAGGGTTTGAATTCGATTTCTACTGAATGTGAGAAAGAATTAGTCACAGAATTAATGAAAATTGATGGATTTCATGAGGCAAAGTAATAATAAATATTTGATATATTGAAAGGTTGAAGGACCAGATGTGAAAATGTTTTCATAAATTTGGAAACACGCACAGCTTCAACAGGCGGCTCGCCTTTTCATTAATTTTCTATGTCGATGGTCGGGAACGTCATGAATCATATTTTACTGATTGATGATCACTATCAAAGCGCGAACTTAATTGTTTGTTGTTTTCGTTCGAGAATTATTTTTAAAACAAAATTTAACACAAAATGTCTTTTGCAACAATTGAAGAAACACAACAATTGGATGTATAATCTGTAAACATAGTAACACAAAAGCACCCTAAATATCGCGAGTGCGAGTGTCTTATGTGCTGTAATTTTAAATGGATATTCGTCATATTCGATGACCTTCTTTGTTTAGTGGTAGTTAATATATACGTTTAAAAATAAATTTAATCTATCAAATTCTTGTGTTTATCTAAAACGCAAAAACTGTTCGAATAATATAAAAATAAAATAAATACTTTTAGATAATTTATTTATGTTTTAAATTTAAATATATTTACCAAGAAAACACAAAAAACTACGGGTTTTACTGATATTTTTTAAGTATATTAATTTTAATTAATTCTATAATAAATATGTTATCAATAAAATGTATAGAATTATTCTAGGCGAATGACGCATTATAATTAAATGCTTCGCTTTATTTATTTTATTTTATAAATATTCTTTTACATGTGCTTAAATTCAATAAAAAAAAAAATAATAAAACTAATAAAATATACAATTCAAAGATGCGATAATAAAATTATATAATCAACTATTTAACAAATAGAATTTAGTTTTATAATATTAATATTTTAATATATGTATTAATTTACTGGATTTTACTAGATTTTCATTTTTTTATAACAATAAAAATTATTATTAAAAAAAAAAAACCTTTGAAAGCATTATGAGCACAGTATCAATGAAGTTTCCGTAAAATAACGAAAATTAGAATTATGACCACAATTCGTATATGACATCGCTAAGACTGTGCTGAAAAATCTATAGCCAGATATCTTAAACAACTACCTAATTTATAATTTATTGTTCACTTAACCTATTTTTAATGAAATGTAGTTTAATAGTGCGATTATATGAACACGGTTTCCAAATTCTGGGTAATCGATATCATTATCAGTTGTTCTTAACACTTTTGTGCAACCTGAAGGTCAATTAGGTACTTTTTCATCTGAATTTGAAATTAATGTATGTAAGTTTATAGTGGGATTTTAAGAACAATTCATAAGAAAATTTTGGTACCCAATTCAGTTCAACTGGAACCGATTTACCATAACATAACAATTTGGCAATTTTACAATCGATTTGATAAGTATAAGTTAAAAACTGAATGTTATATGAACAGTATATAAGTAAATTTAGAAAAATCAATCATACACTTCCTGTGGAACCTTGTCAATTTGATCATTTCCCAACCGGTTTTAATGAAATTTGCTATACTAGTTTATAATTGAATTATATTAAGAATTGTCCTGCAATCAACTTATAGTTACACTGAAATTATTTTTGTCAAAGTTTGCATGTACGGTATCGTAAATCACGTGATAGTTTTATAGAACAAGATCTGATAATAAGAGTATGTTTTACTATTTGTATTCCAAAAATATTGTGCTATTAAGGATTTTTATTTTTTCTAAAAAAATTTGGTTACTATTTTGAATGGAATAAAGCCAGATTAATTCCATGTTTATAGAGGGTTTTTGTTTATATATGTATAGAAATTCACTGTGGACAGGTAACTCTTATCGTTTGTATAATACCAGAACTTCCATAATACGAAATTATTTCTAAAAATTTAAATTAACGCGTGACAGGAACAATAGAAGGTTCAATTTTGCACTTTAAATTTGTCATAATAATATTTAACGATAACATATGGTGCTGTATTAATCATAGAAATGCAACGAAATTAATATTTCCGATTGTTGATCGGTGCAATAATGTGAATTTTTACTGTTTATGATGGCCATGATTATTAAATAATATTAAATTATGTGCACGGAATGAATTTACATGAGACTGCGGCGATAGGTGGGTGATGTGTGTCTATACTCTATAGTACTGCAGTATACATATTTAAGAAATTATTAATTATCATATATCGCATATTTATTATATAACCATGACATTTGATTTTATGTATTGTCCGGTCATCATCACCATCATCATCGCATAAATATATCATAAACGCGGCGGAAAACTATAAAATAATTTTTACGACACAATACAAATACAAAATATTATTATTTCATGAAACACATAAATTCTCTCTATTTTTATGCATACATGTAGAGATAATGAAATAATCAATTTTTAATGATGTTAAAATTCAGGACGCGAAATATTTCGATTAATATTATATTTGTACATTTTGTTTTTTCTTTTTATTAATATAATATTACATAAACATCAATAAAATATATAGATTTATAATAATTCAATACAAATATTTGTAATGTATTATTGCAATTGAATTTGTTTTCATTTTTGGCACCAAATCAATGTTATATGTATTTTATGAAAATATATGTATTAGTGATGAATATATAGATTATTGTAATAGGTATGCAGAGTAAAATAATATATATATATATTAAATAGGGAAAAACATTAAATCCGAATGGGACTACCGCTCCTATTGGTGTACCTACTCATTAATAATGTACTTGAAATTTCGTATCCTTATAAATAGTTCCGTACTTCTACTTTCTATACAATAGTAATTATAATAATAATAGTAATCATTTCATTGGTTTAATTCAAGGATTGTATTATAATGAGGTAGTTAGCACAGCAAAACTTAAGTAGAGAAATATTGGTAAACTTCAGAAATTTGACAATGTAATTGTAATTTTTTTTTTGATATGTAAAAATTTAATTTTTACAAACAAAAAGTAACGCATTATAATTCTCACTTTACGAGAATATATCATATGACTGTTAAAGATTAAATTATTTTGCTACTAAAATTATAATTAACTTATATCCTAAATACACATGCGTTGACATAAATATTTAAATTTTAAATTATAATTATATAATGAAAAGTTGAATAACTATTATTTTAATGGGGTAGATGCAATGGAAATAGAAATTTTAGGTTTCATGTTTGTTTCGTGTAAAGAAGGATTTAAGAACAATAATTTTTCCCCTTTGAAAAATAGACCAGAAGTCAACGGTTCATCAGTTATTTCCATATGTTTATGTATTTTGTACGTTTTTTTCGTTAATTTTTCATCATAAAAAGTAATAATAATTGGTATAACTCCAAATGACTGATAAATTATAAATTATGCAATTTGATTTTAATACGGAATAACTTGTAAAAACAAGAACAATAAAAAATACCCAAGTTTCCAGGGATATTTTTTTTTATAAGGAAATAATTTACACAGCACGGTTGACTTCCGGTGCAAAATTCAAAGTGTAAATATTATTGTTTTTAAAACATTTAAATGAAGAAACAAACAAACGAAAATTTCATAGTTTAATATAATAAATCCATAAAAAAAGGTACATCATCTGCACCAAAACGTGTAAGTGGAATATCATAGGGCATTGGAAATATTGGCACATTTTGTAATTGTTCAGCTTCCATCGGAAAATAATCGTTGTTAATCTGTATAATCGAAAAAAAAAACAACGATTAATAAATAGATTAATGTATATATTTAGTAATTATAGAGTTACCACAAATGTTGGCAAAAATAATACACCAACTTCATAATTATTAACACGTAAAAGTTTTGGCAAAATGTTATTATTTTTATTAAATGAACCCCATGCGGCTTTAGATAAATTTGCCGATGTTAACATAAACCAATGTAATTGTAAATCTTTTGACCATCGACAATATGTTTTAATGTGTGGCATAGCTTGTGACCGGGCACGTTTTCCACATTTCCATTGATGTAAGTGATTCATTAACCACGGTTGCTTGTCATGTACTTTTTTCGTATATGGCAAACAACCACCACCCAATAAATCATCGTGGCTGTCTTTAACGTTTTCAAAACTTGGATATATCATTTTAAATGTTGGTAATCCTCTACATTCATTACAATTTTTATCTTTACGAAAACTCGTACCAATATCATTTATGACCCATGTGTCAACATTTAAACCCAACGTACCAATACTAGAACTTTGGGCTACCATCGGACATTTATCGTCAATGGGTGGACAATGTTTTGCTAATAAATTACCCACTTTTGCATGTCCAAAATTATATCCTTTACCACCGTTGTCATGATGACTACCCGGAACGGATGCAACTAAAAATACACTATAGAATGTTTTACAATTAGTTGTATATAATCATTATAAATGACACATACACAGAACGTCGTGCTGTGTAATAAAATATTAATTAATTAATTAATTACTTCACATCGGAAAAATTTGTTTTACGTATACGAGCAATCCATGGTTGTAAACTTGATAAATTGTATGCCATTAAATAACGTATTAAATCAATACGAAATTCCGTAGGACTTTCACCAAATTCTTCTCTATCTGAATCTTGTAGTTTTTCTAATTTTGGACTTATCCATATACCTTGGGTACGATTATGCCAATCATCCTCATATAGATTAGCTGTTGATATAATTACACGCATTGAACCATCAACATATCCTAATAACATCATTTTTGCATGATGTGTGGCAAATGGAGGCATTTGTATTTTTATAGCTTTTACATTTGGTGATTTTGCTGAAATGGAATTCAGCTCAGGTGTATCATCACCATGTAATATTAATAATGGTTTATTTCTATAAATAAACAAAATTATGTATAATTAATTTTTCGGTTATTGTTTTAAAGTGTAAAATTACATTGCCGTATGTAAACATTCAATATGATTTACTACATAGTGTCACCTACACGGATCTCTAGATGGGGGGTAGGCCCAAAACGACACAAGACAATGAGCATAGTGTATATTGTATATAGCAAAAAACTTGTAAGTCCATATAGGCATGCATAATAAATGCAATTAAAAATTCTGCAATGGAACTGCTAATAAGTCTACCCCACTAATACACCTAGTACATCTTCAGATCATAAAATGCAATGTGTACGCAAATAGAAAAGAATTAGTTTAGTAAACCCAGAAGTTGCCGAAAACCTCATTATTTGTGAATTGATAGAAACAGGGTTGACAAATTGTTAAGTTTTAGCACACAGCAAAATCAGAACATATACTGTGCCAAATAGACAAACACAACTCGAAAATGATGTTCTAGATAAAATTTTAAACCTTTTCATTTATTTAAGATGAATCTGGCTAAGGGTAGGGTTCATACGGGTACAAAATAGATCTACATTTGGATCTCGCTATACATGGTTCATGGCCCCTCTCTCACCCCGCCCTTTCAATAACAATATATACAAATAAAATTACTTACATAATGTTTGCAAAATAATAATGTCCTAAAAGCCATCCAATATCAATCATAAAATTAATTTGTAAACTCGTTTCAATGACACCTAAACTTTCATCAAGAATTTCTGAAATTAAAACAATGAAACATAAAAAAATATTTACTTAAGTTAGTTACCGGAGTACAAAAATAAAATTGAAAAACCTTGTAAAGTAACACTAAGTGGTTCGTTATGTGTTGTCGGTGAACTAGTAATTGTTGTTAAAAAAAAATTATAAGGTGCTGCAGCTTTTAATTTTTTTGCCATATTTCCCTTTGGTATAACAACTGGTATATAATCATGAATATTACATTTAATTGGATCACCAATTCTATCACTGATATTTGAAACTGTTCCATCGTTTACTTGTCTATCCACCACGGTATTTGTTAAAGGAACCGCCGTTGATGTTGATGCAATGGCATCTGTCAATGTAACATCGCTTACCTTCTCATCATCTACTGTATTGACCACTGAAGTAGTCGATGATGAAGGTTGGACGGCATTTGTTGAAGAAGCCGCTGTTGATGTTGACGCATTGTCATCTGTGACTGTTGTATTGTTTACTTTACTATCAACCATTGAAGTTGATGATGGTATGGCGTCATTTGTTGAAGAAGTCGCTGTTGATGTTGATGCCTACAATTTTTTTGTTTTTTATATATATATAAATATATATATGTTTTTTCAATTATTTTATTTAATATTAAAAAATGACATAAATAAAACTTACCGCTTCCTGACATTCTAATAATTTTTGTTTTTTTGCTAAATCATACATTTCAATTAAGTGTTGAGGAAATAAATGCCGAATTACTTTAATTTGTTCAAATATAATATCTCGTGACAAAACTAAATGGTCGGGTATTATGGGTGCATTATCACTATTATTAGATTGTCCCGGCTGTTGTGTTGAACTTGATTGATTATCATTATTTTTCTTACCATTTTTGAGTATTTTAAAAATGATGTCGTTTACTAAAAAAAAAAAAAAAAAATTAATGCATATATTCCAATTAAATTCCTTTGATATATTTAGATAAAATTTGTATTTATTGTTTATATTTACAATGTTGATGACTAAATACCGCAAAATGATCTGGATTTCTTCGATAACAATTTTCTCCATATTGACATGGCACTACTGGGAATGGTCGACTTGGTTCTAATCCTACAAAAAGAATATAAATTGAAAAAGAAATGCAATATAAAAATATTAATTTATAATTACTCTCTCGTTTGTAAATATTATTATTCATTTTTTTTTTTTTTTTTTAAGAAATAAAATAATATAAAGTTAAATTGAAGTTTATTTAATTTTATTTAAATTAAACTGGGAGACTGGCTGGTAAAGTCGACAACATCTAAAATATTGATTTATTATTGATATTGAATATTGTTATGATTATTTTATTTAATTTGGTTAGTTTTTTGTTTTATTTTCAATTTTCAAATACAACCATTCACACCAACTACACAAACAACACTGATCTGATTTGCCAAATACTCATTACTCAATACAACACCGAGAAAACAAATGTCAAAAAAATAAATTGTGAATATACTCCACAAATTTTCGAATTCATTTGAGAAAAAAATACGTTCAATGGTCATGTGTATTATCTAATGCGATGTTTTTAAATGGAATTTGTGGAAAACTAGGCAGTTATTTGACTTTGACATTAAATTTATTATTTTCAAAAATTTTTTGTTTTTGTTTTGTTTTAAAATATTGAATGGTTCGCAGTAATAAAAATAGTTTTTGTTTTAATTATTCTAATTATTGTTAAGTTTTTTTTTATAAATTAATTACATTGAATAAGTGTTAATTAAAAATAATATATAAATTATATAATAGTTTTGTTGATATGAAGAAATTTTGGGAAAATGTTGTAATACATAAAACAAATGAATAATGTAAGTTCTTTTTTCTTTTTTTCTTTTTTTTTTTTTGTATAGTTATAAAGGCACAATTTTATAATAAAATTAAAATTATAATATAAAACAAGATTATAAATTGTAATGCAACGTATGTGATAAATTTACATCATCTTTAATAAATGTCGTATTTATACATTACAGTCAACAATATTAATGCTGGGATATTTTCATCGACAATGTTGACTTTTTTTGTTTTAGTATTATTTTCCTCTTCACTTCTAAAATTTTGGATATTCAATTTAATGCCATTTAGTTTAAAACAAATCAATTCCAATTGACTTACCTATTCTTTTACCAAACTGAAACTTAATCAATTATATATATAAAAAAAAGCAACATTATTTCTTATGGAATTCATTTTGGTACTATCGAATCGAAACGATTGCGTTAAAATCTAAATTTGTCCGCAATTGTTGCATAAATGAATAAAATAGTGATTATTTATTTTTTTATAGTAATTCTATAATTTAATAGATAATGTATCTTCAACTATATTAAGCCGTTTGTTGTACAATATACATCATCATTAATTTCTATTGTATAAATAAAATGATATTCTCCATGCAATGGAACAATTTTTCAGAACATAATGTAACGTGTATCAACTTATGCGATATTTATAATAAAAAGGTAATCTAAAATGCACCTAAAATCATTTCAATGCATTACTATTTGAATTTTTTGTTCTTAAAGTATATCTTATTTTATAAATGATACTTCGTAAAGATATTACGACTACTCCGCACGTCTCAATTAGAAAAGAAATAATGTTAATCGATTTTTATCATAAAATAATTTATATATTTATTTATTATAAATAATGAAATTACATATTTTTTGTTTTATTATTATTATTATTATTTTATAATAGTTTTGTTTCTTAATAATAATAAATTTTTATAAATGTATTTTGTTTTTAATATATATTTAATATATCTTTAGTTATATGATTATAATTAATAATTATATTAAATATATTAAAATGCGTTTATAATAAATTGTTGTGAAAATGTTGTTATTTAAAATATGGTTTTGATATTCGACAAATTGCCTATAATCACGGGTTTTTCTTTTTTATGTGTTTGTTGTGTATAAATATTGTCGTACATTATAGAAAATAAGTACCCAAGTAATATAAATTTTAATTTATATAAAAATTAATTTTTTTTTATAAATAGTTTTAAAAAAAAAAGCAATTATTTTTAACTTATACAATAAAATTTTCTTAACAAAACAATAAACATAAAAAGCTCGGCACATACAAACAATATTTATCTTATAGACTCAAATAAACATAAAAAATATTAATTGAAAACACAAACACACATACACACACATGCATAAATTAATTTATAATATTTAATTTATTATGAATTTTTCTATATTTTTCACACGATAATAACATAATATTTATATTTAATAATTATTTATCTCTACAAAATATATAAATTAAAAAATTAACTATTTGTTTGTGATATGTTTTTTTAATACATATACTAAAAATATTTAAAAAATAATATTATAGTAAATACATATTTTCTTATATACTCGTAGCTTTTTAAATAATGTGTTTAAATCAATTTTTATAATATATATATATTTAATTATTTTAAATATTTTGTACGTTTATATTATACACAATAATAATAATAATAATAATAATAATAATAATAATAATAATAATAATAATAATAATTGTAATAAATTTTCTATTATATACTTCTTCGGTACATTATAAAATATTAATATAATAAAATAAAAAAATTATTCTACATTATCTGCTTGCCCGTCGCCCGCCGG
Organism: Bibio marci; assembly: GCA_910594885.2. Classification (NCBI taxonomy): domain Eukaryota; kingdom Metazoa; phylum Arthropoda; class Insecta; order Diptera; family Bibionidae; genus Bibio; species Bibio marci. The sequence goes on along the minus strand of OU343114.1, from coordinate 95,261,007 downwards.
TGTAATGTGTAATTTATTTAACATTATTATTACAATATATAATAAAACACAAATTTAAAAAATAGTACGCACTCACACACACAAATTAATTTATTAATTATTTAATCAATATTTTTTTATTTTTTAAATTTTTTTTACCATACATTACATTTATTTGTTGGATTCATTGGTGAACCTAACGGACAATTATAGGCCTTTGCAAAATCAACAGAATTTGATAGTGGTCCCAGAACACGTATAACACCCGGTGAATGTACCGATGAACGTATTTTTGTTAATGCATCTTCTGGTCGCATTGAACCACACCATATTTGGGCATAATTTAAAAAAAATAATTGATCATGTGTTAAATTAAGTCCGGGTAATGCTGCTTCTTCACCATGACGTTTTACCCATTTATGATAAGCCTATATGTACACATTTAATTACAATTATGGAAATAAATGTTGTTAATTGATTTTTCGATTACATTGCGTTTGTAATAATATTGAAATATAATAAAATATATCATCATTTACCCGAAATGCCTGTTTTAAACCACCATTATCTGCAATATTTTCACCCTGGGTCATACGACCATTCATAAATAAACCAACTTCATCAATTTTATATCTTGAATATTGATCAATAATACATTGTGTACGTTCACGAAATGCACGAATTGTTGAATTATTCCACCATTGCATCATATTACCCTCTTTGTCGAATTGTCGTCCTGTATTTTTATTTTTATTTTTAAGAAATTTAATTAATTAATTAATTTTAATTATTATCAAAATTATTCGCTGTCGTATATGGTGTCGCTGAGATTGTAACAGCCACAGGCTAATATTCGAAGTTATCAATATGTGGATCATTTAACTATGTAAAATCCACGTTTTCCACCATTTCATGGCTTAAATAATATCTCAATAGTTATAATTGTTTAAAAGTTTTACACTATTGACATTAGCATAGCGAAACCTTTAATATGCGAACTTATGGTTATATCCAGCTATTTAATAGAATATTTTGAAGAAATAGTAAACAATGTTTTTCTTTTATAGAAATAATAATAATAAGTTTAAATAAACTTTGCAACGGTTTTTTGGTGGATAAGCATATATTAAAGATCCTCAAAATATACGGATTTCAATGAAATGACCAATTGGTGAAACAGAGTACGGGTACATCTATATTAACTATAAACCATTCAGTTGTGCGGTCTATAAACTACAATCACCTTTTATAAAAGCTAATATAAAAAAAAAACATATACCTTTATCATCAAAACCATGGGTTATTTCGTGACCAATTACTACACCAATACCGCCATAATTTAATGATTTTGGAAAATTTTGACTATAAAATAATGGTTGTAAAATTCCGGCTGGAAATACTATTTTTGCATTTTAGAATAAATAATTAATTAGCTGTAATGTAAAACATTGACCTTATGAATAATATGTTAAAACAAAATTTACATACCAATATCATTTTTATTTGGATTATAAAATGCATTTACAACAGCCGGTTCAGTTGTCCATTTATCTTTATCAACTGCTTTACGTAATAAATTCAAATTTCTTTCTGCATCCCATTTTAAAATATATAAAATATTATTCATAAAATGGTCATCGACAATTGTCAGCTATATATAAATTATTAAATTATTAATTAATGTGTACATTTTTTTTTTATTTATAAACAATTTAACCTACGTTAACGTATTCCTTTTCAAGTTCAACGGCATTCGTTAATATTTCCGGATAACCAATACGTTCATTCATAGCATCAGCTTTTTCTTTGGCCACCGAACGTGTTGCATCATCCATCCAATGAATGTCAGCCAATAATTCATTAAATGCTTCACGTATTGTATGAATCATTTCAAGTGCTGTTTCCTATTTATACCCATTTGTATATATAAAAAATAATTCTATATAATATAAATTTAAAATTTCATTTAAAATGCACACATACTTTACTTTCTTGATTAAAATTATCACGTATAAAGAGTGTACCAACAGCCATACCCATTTTTTTATTTGTCCATTCAACACATTGTGACCATCGAACACGTTCCGATTGTATGCCAAGTAAAATTTTACGAAATTCTACTCTTTCCTGATGACCAACGTGCATTTAACCATTTACGAAATAATATAATATGATTATTATAAAATGATGATTCCGCCGGGTCCCGTCATATGAAGATCATGTTGCATACATATAAAAAGGAAGAAGAAGAAGAAGCGGATGATGCGTGGTGATGCGATCGATATATATAAAAATGACAAAATCGCAAAATGTAAGAAAATCTCTGAACTAAAAATAATCCAACGAAAAAAAAAAATACTTTTTCATACACATATACACACCCACCCTCTGATAATCATCAATCATATGTGTCATTAATGACATAACTAATCGCCAAATTACATAATTATGTACAACACGTCGATCCGTTTCGGCTAATATTTGACCCATTTCAATGAGATATGTCATTGCATAACTAACAATTGGTTCATTTGGTTGTAATTGAATTTCATCGCCAAGTGCTTCCTATATTTATTTATATATTAGGTTGTCAACTATCTCCCTTCCGCCTTTTTGCTCTTTATTCAATGCTTTATAAAAAGTGTTACAGTAATCGGATTTAGTTCAAATATGCGCCGTTTTGTTCGATAATCTGTTTCCATCTAGACTGCAACTTCATAATACCTCCCTCGTAGAAGCCCCCCTCCTTATTTGCGAAGAACTCGGACAGCCACTTTTCACAAGCCTCTTTTGAGATCAACTTTACACCACCAAGGGCGTTCGCCATGGACAGGAACAGGTGGTAATCACTTGGCGCTATGTCCGGGCTATATGGTGGATGCGATAAAACCTCCCATCCGAGCTCCCGTAGCTTCTGACGAGTCATCAACGAAGTGTGTGGTCTGGCGTTGTCCTGGTGGAACACTACACCCTTCCTTTTGGCCAATTCTGGACGCTTCTGGTCGATCGCCTGCTTCAAGCGGTCCAGTTGTTCGCAGTAGATGGTAGAATTAAGCGTCTGGCCATATGGGAGCAGCTCATAGTGGATGATTCCCTTCCAATCCCACCAAACACACAGCAAAACCTTCCTGGCCGTCAATCCCGGCTTGGCCACTGTTTGGGACGATTCACCGGCCTGCGACCACGACCGTTTTCGCTTGATATTGTCGTATGTGATCCATTTTTCGTCGCCAGTCACCATCCGCTTCAAGAATGGGTCGAGTTCGTTCCGTTTCAGCAGCATTTCGCAAATGGAAATTCGGTCCATTAGATTTTTCACTGTTAATTCATGTGGCACCCAAACATCAAGCTTTTTTTTGTATCCAGCCTTCTGCAGATGGTTTAAAATGGTTTGGTGACTAACTCCCATCTCCTGGGCGATGTCACGAGATGCCACATGCCGGTCTAACTCGATGTATTCCATGATTTGATCGGTATTTGTCGTCACAGGTCTTCCGCCGGCTGGCTTATCCATGGTGTCGTTTTCACCGGCTCTGAATCGTCGAAACCATTCCTCCGCGGTTCGAAGTGATAGAGTACCATCCCCCAAAACACCATTAATCTCACGGAACGTTTCTCTAGCGGATTTGCCTTTAACGAAGGAAAACTTTAAAATAGCGCGAATTTCGGCGTTAGTGAACTCCATGTTTACACGTCTATAACTGTTGAACGCAATATCCAAACTAATCATACATAGCGTCGTTTTGTTTGTTATGTCAAGAGCTTTCAAATTATGTACAGTGTTGCCAGATACGAGCTCTGTAGCGCTTTGTACATAGCCGCGAAATTAAAAAGACAAAAAGGCGGAAGGGAGATATTTGACAACCTTATATATATATTTTTTTTATTAAATTGAGTATGAGTTTAAGTATACATTTTCCACACAAAAAATGGTATAATGTCTTACTTGTAAATAATCTTTCCAATTAAATTGTGGTACATCTTTTTGTAATTCAGGTAATGTTAATTTTTTATAAATTTCACTTGTATCATGTCGATCAGCTTCTATCATTGATGCCTATATGAAATTTGAATAAAATATAAAAATAAATTTATAAGAAATTAGTAAATATATATTGTTAATATTGGTTCGAGTTCTAATACACGACGCGCAGATTTGCTGCCGATTGATTTATGTATTGTGAAACGAACGATCTGTTAACAAATTGTCAAATATTCACGACATTTCTTACTGTGTGAATTTTCATGGAACTGGAACATCAATTTATAAAAAATATGTCTTATAAATGTCTTAAAAACTATTGTAACTAGTCATTGATGATGCGACCCATGATGTTAGCAATACGAACCAAAAACTAAGAGTCAAAGTGCATAGCACATCAGTCGCGCCAGATGAAGGAAATTCAAAAAAATTGCGTTTGTAGAAATCAAAAATCAAAACAATACTCATTTGTTTTTACTTTTCGCGATCACAGAGAATTTTTTTCCAAATAATAGAACAGTTAATGCTTTGCCAAAACTTGATGTATTGAAACACTTGCTAAACCCGTTTTTTTTTTGGCTCTGTCCGTCCGGAATATCAAGGCAGTTGGCGATTATTGCACGTTAATGCATATACGGGTAACTTCATGTGAGACAATTAAAAATTAGCTAATCTGATCTAAAATTAACTTTCCAACTATAACTAACAATTAAACTAATTCCGAATTTTCTCGAAATATTATTGTAGATACTTTCTCATTGCGGTGTATGGAATATTGAGGTTTTTTAGTAAAATTAGATAACATTTTTTCCTCGAATCACTTTTTAACTCAAATTTTTTTTGCGTCAAATGCTTCGCAATGTTATCTGAAATTACTTTTAAAATCCTTTTCATATTTATGTTATAAAGCACATCGCTGTATATTGAACTCGATTTAATATAATTAGGAAAATTTGATACCGCAGTTATCAACGCACTTACATTTGCTAATTTAATTTCAAATTTTATAACTTCTTGTAATTCATCGCCGGCTGTTGTTTTATTTGCACCTAATAATATTGCAATTTGTGTCATATATTTATGATATGCAGCCATATCACCGGCACTACTTTCTTTTAAATAATAATCACGTGATGGTAATGCTAACACTAATTGATCCAACTATATATTTTATAATAAACAATAAAATTATCCCAATCGTTATTTATAATAAAAATTTAATTAAAATTTATCAATTTCTTCTATTCTATAAAAATATATGTACTTGTAAAATATTTATAGATGAATTTTTATCATCGGCACCAACATATAATTCAATTAATACGGCTTCACTATATTCACCACGTAATTTACCCAATAATGTTTCTATACTGAATGTTGGTGCATGCCAATTTTCTTGTGTAACTGGCCAACCACCAAGTGATTTTAATACATCACGTAATGGTTCATCACCAATTTTACGAATTTGTGCTATAAACAACACACACAAGCGCGTAGCAAAACATTATTATACAAAATTTATAATATTTCAAGAATAATATACAAATTATTAAAATGTGAATTTACCTATATCCATACAACTTTTATAAAACATTTTTGCCTTTATTGTTGCCTGACTATCATCCTTATTAATTGGTTCTTCTAATACACCTTTTAATATTACTTGTTGTTGATCGGCTAAAACCTTTAATTATAATTTAATTAATATATGTGCGAAGGACTTATTATTGCATATATAATATAATAAATGTGAAGAATAAATCAGTTTTATTAGTTTCAGGGTTTCGATATATTTACCTCAAATGTACTAATTGAACTTTTATCTTCTGGAATTATATGTTTTTTATTCCATGTACCACATGCATATTGAAAAAAATTATCACATGGATCAATTGTTCTATCCATTGCTGTTAACAACGATGATGCTGTGTGTGAATATATTAAAATATACAATAAAAAATTGTGAATGTTATTCGTATGGTATGGGGTGCGGAAACAAGGGCTTATACTGGCGAATCCAGTATTTACACTCGACGGAAACCTATATTGGCTGGCCTGAACCAAACATGTTCTTCCTTCGAATGAACTTCTATATGTAACACCCATAATAATAGCATCATAAAGCTGCCAAACATTACAGTCATTAATATAAAATGATTATTATAAATATGTGTGCAAGTTTGGCTCAATATGATACGCTGGTTGGTTACTTCTTCTATTTTGTGTACGTGTTAAGTAGAACTAAAACCACTTATGTCAAATATTAAACTGAAAAAGCATCAATTGTGATATTACTTTATATTGAAAGAATGCCATTATATTTGTAGAAGAAAACTGTAGCAAAAAAGTCATCGAATACTTGTGGAGCTTATGTACAGTGAAATTAGTATATAGTGAAGGAAGGTATCACAAAATCGACAAAATTCAAAGCTATCGATTTGTAAACATTATTGAATACGTAAACAATGACAAAACCAATTGACATATCAAATAAATGTTACTCGATAAACCATTTCTGATCATTCAAACGGATAAATTGAGTGAACGAAGCAAAATACAATAAAAGCAGAATGGGAAAGTGATTGTCTTTCACGACAATGCTCGTCCTCGTGTTCCAAAATAGTTACAATATTCAATTTGTTCAGATTTCGATAACACAATTGACTCTCTGAGTTAACCGTTACCACATTGCCTTAGATTGTGTTGAACCTAAATTTATTATATAATAAGTTTTGGTAAGTTGTGGTAAGTTTGAAAATTGGGTGGTGAGACTATTTCAATACCAATACTGGCCAATAGCAGATAAATAGCACTTCATATTATCGCGAATAGCTGATTCTCGGTTTCCCGATAATAGTAACATTTTCAAATTATCCATTTCACAGGATATCTATTTTTATATATTGTATTTAAAATAATAATAGTGATAAATTGAAAATTTTACCTGTTCTAACACATTCTTCTGTTAAACATAAATTTCGTATTGATTTATCTGCAAAAAAAGAAAAAGATAAAATTTAAATCTAAATACAAATTTTTTTTATCTTTTCTTAATGTACACTAAAAATGCGCAAATAATTGCAAACAATGAATTTTAATGTACTCAGCGGTACATTTCAAGAACCAGTTGTGATAGAAACACATATGGGACAAATGATAAATGAAAGTTTGAGTCATATTCATTGTTGGTACCTTCATTTTAATATTTAAAAAAGCAAGATATTTTTGAACATCTGGAACCATAATTCAAATCAATTCGTATATGGTAAATTGAAAATATTAGTAACATTTTTGATTTCAATATTAATTCTTGCGTATTATGGTGGGTTACTTACTTTACTATGCGAGTGCCCTACCCAAAAACCAATTGCACCAACATCACTTAAAATTTTCTTAAATGATTTTAACTATTAACTTGAATAAATGCGATTACGTTTACTTTGATTTTAAATAAGATCGCATTAAAATAGCAACCAATTGAACACGGTGACTAACTGAAGAAAGAAAGAAAGTTAAATCGTTCACTAAAAATTTAGTTCATCATTTTCATTATTTTCGTGTTAATTCATGCCTAATATGATAGAGATAGAGTTCCATATTATAAGCGAATTGTTCTTGAATCGAAGTGTATGTAATTTAATCGAATTTTTAGTGTATCTCAGAAATAGGTAAATTTAAACGCATAAAATATAATTGTGAAAATTAAAAAAAAATATAATTCAATAATTTTATTGATTGGTTAATTTGTTTTTATTTTAAAATTAAAATGATAATTAACTAATTTATTTATTTTTATAATACAATATATAAATGCTAATGTTATTTAGTTATGCACGCATACTTTTACGAAAAGAAGAGGTGCGGATTGACTGACTGATAAGAAAAGATTGATATTGACAAAAAAAAAAAATTATGACGTGAGTTCTTTAAAATAAATACATATTTTATAATGGAAAAATATTGCAATTTATTATCATTTGTTTTTATTTTGATTTTCGATTTGTTATTTTTTTATTGTAATTTTTTTTTTGTTTTATTTTTAGATAACAATTTCAATAAATTCGAATAATTATATATAAAATAATCATGGACTTACGTAAATAATATAATTATAAATGGATCTGTCTGTAGTTAGTTATTTACGCGTAATAAAAGTTTTGAGCTCACACATCCCAGCTAGTATTTATAATGGTGAAGTTAGGTCTACCACTGGATTTCCGAATTTTATGGTTCCTATATTGACGAATGATTTCATCTGCTATGTATAGCCGGTAAAAATCGGAACTATAAGAAACTTAACTAAGAAACTATATAAATGTAACGCCAAGATATTGGCAAAATACGTGCCGCCAACCAGCTTATAATAGTCCCAATTGCAGTTCCCATTACGTCAATATACCAAATAGTGCTATATATGGTATATAGATTAACCGTAGCACTAGATTGTGCCAATTGAATAGTTCCCGTTGATGTATGCGTCACCGATACAACTCTTGTAAAATAAATTGTTGAAATGCGTCACATATACACTTATCACAGCTATTTAATAACGATGATATCTTAATGCGTTTGTGTAATTTTAATTTCGTCACCTATTTTGATTGGTTGATTTCTGATCAAAGTATGTATTTGGTTCCGCATAATTTTTCAAATGAAAAGGGAAAGTCTTATGATTGATGGTATAACTGCACGCATATGGGTTTCATCGCAGATTAATTAAATAATAAAAATGTTATAATCAATTATAGACCTATTGCCAAGTTATCATACATTTCAGTGAGTCGTATAATTAAAGAAAATCTATTTTTAATTCTATAGCTATTATTTGTACCGAGCAATATGATATTGTTAGGAGTAGTTCGACATTTACTAATCTTCTTTGTTGTATTTAGCATTGTTTCATTATCTCTGGTATGACCATTTTTGGTATATTCATGCTTAATATGGTGGCTATCTTATGAAATTGATAAATCCAGAATTGAGTCTATCGAACAGAAGGTTTATTGCTCTGAAATGTTTTCCTTGACAGCATCAATTCAATAAATGTACCATAATATGAGCATAGGTTAAAACTTTTAGATATCTAAACAACACTTAATATTCAATATAGGGATTATTTTAGGATTCCCTTTATTTGTATTATTTAAAATGACAAAACTGATTGCGCCGAATATTTTATCTATGTTAGATTGTTTTGAAATATTAACAATATCGGAATTAAAGATCAATATAATTTTTCTTCATCGACCTGATCATTATCATACCAACTTATATTATCGTTTTTATTCCTTTAAACTCACTGCTATTAATATTTAATTGTATAATAGCATTTTAAAGTACCAGCATCAACTAAATTAAATGTTGTCAGTATAAGTGCCAGCTGGGATATGATTATATATTTATGTGTGATTTTAATTTAATTTAATAGAAATTAAAGCGAATTAATTTCTTTAAGTGGTAGCGGCACAACACAGTGAATTTTTTTGTGATTATAGTAAGATTAACATTTTCAATAAAAATATATATATTGTATTTAAATGAAACCAAAATAAGTACACGCGACGTGTATATAATTAAAATTTTTCGTAAATATATATGAATTATGGGCTAATAATTTTATTTTATAATTATTAAATTATATTGTATATATATTGAAAATCAAAATATTATAATATATACCTTTTGTACAACTGTGATGACTACCAGCAAAATAAATTGTTAATGCACCTATTGCCGCACCAAATACTATAAAAGCTACAGCTAATATTATAAAACGATTTCTTAATTTACGTTCTTTATAAAAATAATCCATTTGAAAATTTCTTGATGGTATTGTTGTTTTATTAGTTGTGGTTGCTGTCGTTGTTGATGCTGAACCACTGCCGCCACTACTGTTTGGTCCATTACCAGAATTAAAATTAACTATTAATGGTTTTGGTACACTGTCACTAATATTATTATTGTTATTATTACCCGTACCACCACCAACACCACCACCACTACTACCAGTACCACCAATCAAACTACCAATATCACTACCACTTGATGTAGTATTATTTAAATTTAATGGATTTCTATCTTCAAGTAATACACTCATTGATTCTTCATCATCCATTGCATTATTGTTTTCTAATCGATTATTATTATGATGAAATGGCCATATATAACCATTATTTTTATTTATATTATTATTGTTACCGATTTTTATTGGATCACTTTTATTAAATTTATAGTTTCTATTGTTATTATTATTATTGATATTATTATAATTTTTATTAATAGGCAAATGCATATTATTTATTTTATAAAATTAAATCTAAATGATCGTGTGTTGATATTGATGTGGTAGATATTGTTTTTATGATGGTAATCATATCAAATAACGTTTTTAATTTTTACGTTACGCACCACCACCACACGACGGTACGGTTGCGGCGGCGGCACACACCATAAATAATTATAATAATTTAATTTAAATTATAACCACCACTTTTAGAAAAAAAAAAATAAATAAAACCGCATTCATAAAATTCTTTATTATTTATTTATACATAATTTTTGTGTTATTAAAATGTAACTATTTTATTTGATTTATATTACTGTCATTCTTATATAATTTTATAATTTATACTTAATTGAATTTTTTGTATATAAGTTTAACTTTATTTTTTTAAACACTCACATTTAATGTTGACTGCTCGCTTGTTTACTTTATTTGTACCTGTAATTAATTAGAAAAATATTTATAATATATAGGTTTTTTTATAACTATGTGATAAAAACAAATGCAAAATATATATTGTAGTAATAATAAATATAAAAAAATTAATTAATTAATTAAACCATAAAAAGTTGCTATATCAATAATAATTTATTTATGAACATATGAAACCATATTGTAAAGTACGAGTATAAATTACATTTACAATACATTATATATTATACTCTCGCGTCCGTCTCTATAAATATATATATTTGGAATCATGTATTGTATACTATATCACAGAGACCAGTTTAGACCAGATTATGGACAACCATATGTTATTGTTCTCTTCATTCAGTCTGTACAACGAGTATATTTTTTTTGTGTTTTTATAAATTTTAAATAATTTTTTCGCACTAAACTTGTACACCGCGCGAATACTTATCTTGAAATAAAGAGAAAACAATGTAAAATAAATGATTTTATTTTGATTTTATATACACCGCGTGGCCAATATATGTTCATATCATCATCATTAATTTCTATGCCTTACTTGGCGACGAATAATACAGCATCAATAAAAAAACACGATCTTGTTATGGGTTTTACTCTGGACTTCGATCACGGCAGTTCTGAGCCATGTAAGCGTTGATCAGCCCAAAAGTCTCTTACCCGATGGATTCCACTCCAAGGATTATCCCTTATAATATCCACCACACGAATATCCGAAAGTATATCGGATCCATACCCATTGTCATCATTCGTTTTGTTTATCAATCCTGATTTGTTTGCGTACTCATCAGAGGCTACAAAGTATTACCATAATTGTATCAGACCATCGAACACTAAGGATTCTACGAAGATAACTGTATTTACAAAAACTTACAGACAATATGTGTGTATGAGGCCGGAGCACTCTGTAACTATCATCGACATACATATTTTGTACGAAAACTTAATTTTTATAATATTCAGCACCGAATTTAACTTATTTTTCTATGAATGCTAAAGCTAAATTTTGTCACCCCACAAATCTCTGAAACATTCTGAATCGAATCCAATCATATTCTGTGTCATATTTAGATTTATGATGATTGCTACAATATACAAACAATTAATAAATTCATGGAACCGTTTTTTTTTACCGAAACAATTATATTATTCACTTCAATATTATATGAATGACTTTCGCACACCGTGAAATTTACGTTTCTGTACCTATAAAATATTTGTGAGACGGTGCTCTTGAAACTCTTTTTCTTAATCAAAGAATTTGTTCTTACTAATCGTTATGGGCCGTTATCTCATTTAAATACGACTATTTATTGATACCGGTTTGCTTATAGATTCTATATGGATCCACTAGTGAATCAAATCTCTTTTGAATTTTATATATGTCAAGACTTTGAAAATGCCGGTTCGTTTAAAACATTTCATTTTCTTTATAATTTTAGATTATCAATAAAAAAAAGTGCGATCTTGTTCTATTTTGAACCATATACAGTCTTCACCTATCGCCAGATTTTGCCTTTGGTCTCGGTGCCGCCGATGGCTTAATGTATGCGTTACCCTTGGTGTCGGTGACGCCGATGGCTTAATGTATGTGTTACTTATGTTCCTTCCTATTTTTATATCATCATATGAAAAGTTTTCTATTAAGACCGCTCGAACTTTGAATTGAAATAAAACAAGAGTTAACATACATTCAATTTAAACGATTTTTCTTTATCCAATGTAACTATATATGCATGGCTTGATATCATTATAAGTATAGAATTTAACATTATTCAGATGGTTGCCGTCACACACAGCTCCGTTTCATAATATCCATTCTTTCATTTTGATTTTCAATGACCGTTTCACATAAATCAGGTTGTATTTCAGCAATGCATTAAAAGTGTTTATGGTTCGTTTGCTTATATCACATTAACTTTACATTACTGCATACAAAAATGGTCCAGTGGTGTCACATATGATGTTGGGCGTCAATTGACTGGTCCATTTGTGATTAGTGATTCACTATTCAAAGAATAAGGACATTTGAAGGACTTTACAAGGATACTTTTTTAATTATGCATGCAACACCTCATGTGATAGAGAATTAAACTAAAAATTTAATTTAATTTATGTTTTATGAATCAACGACATCTCAAGGATCTTACAAGGATATTTTTTAAATATTATTTTATATGCGTATTTTATAAGTGCGTGAATATTATTAATACGTATATATAGTTTTTAATATATACATTTGGTTCGAAATGAACTATATGAATATAGTTATGTAAGATTCCCTGGTTCGTATATATTGTTCCATACATATTTTGTTGTGTAAATTATAAAATACAATATATCGGAGCACGTTTTTATTTTCTAAAGGTCCCAAAGCGCATTACAGACATTTACATATTTTAAATTAGAAAATTTCTATAAATTTATACATTCATGGATTGCAGTATGTGTATAAAATACAGATATGTTTCATTTCATAAATTTATAATGTGTATTGTATCAGCATAAATATAATATTTTTACGTTTTATGTATGGCAATATATGTTTTAGAACAATACACTAAATAAATATGTTTTTTATGTTTATTTATTTTTATATTCCTTATTTTATACTTTCAATATATTCAAAACGAAATATACTTTAAATTAATTATTAAATAACAAACTTACAGTTTGAGAAGCAAACATTGCAAACAAATGGAAACAAAATTAATGGATTTAATATTATAAATTTATTTTCATTACATACATAAAATTGTCTCCTGTGACACTATATTCAATGGTACGTAATACGCGACGCAATCAAATACACAAATCAATGTATTTTCCTATATGTAATAAAAAAGGATATTAATTTCCATGCTCGTAAGTGAATATTTCAAATATACTCGTATATTAAAAATATATTATAGAAATTTAGTTGAATACGTATTTATTGTTGTAGTGTTCAACATGCAACATCAACGAAACATTTATCAAAACAATTCTTTCTATAAATTGTATATTTGAAGCAATATTTATGCGAGTGGAAATTTATATCATTTTTGGTATATAAAAATATATATGATTTCCATATCATTTTCAAAATGATGAAACTTTAATGAGTTAAAATTGTTTTAAATATTTTCAATTTTCTATTCGTATATTTATACTCACAAACACACATATAGCGATATATAGGTATCCCTTGATTTATACTGTTTTGGATTGATGCGATCATAAATTGGCGACACTCCATGCAAATTATGCGATGGTTTTGAATTTATACGATCTCTCCATAAAAACCAATATCTTTGCGGCTAGAAAAAATAAATTCATGAAATAAACACCATTTGACAGTTTTGTTTCTTTTAAGTTATAATATACCGATAACAAATTCTAGATAATTCTTGACTTCTTGGCATTTCTGGAACCATAAATGGAGCAATATATATATATGTGCAGGCAAAATGTAGTAAATTAAATTAAAACACTTATAATATATATAATATATATTTAATGTAAATTTGAAAACGACATTAGAATTTGATATTTATGTAGGCAGTTTTATGAATCAGATTCTAGAAACTTATAATTTCTGATCAATTCTTAACATAAATATCTTTCTTATTATTATAGGCATTTTAAGGGTTAAATTAAAATCTTCCAGAATCTGTTTCATAGATCTGTCCTAAATATCAATTTCATAGAAATTCAGCGGAAACTATTCATATAATCCCATTCAAAATTTGATAAAAATTGATCATGTTCAAAATCTTTCAGAATCTGGTCCATAAAACTGTCCAAAGTATTGATTTCACAGAGGTTCAGCAGGAACTATATTTTTATAATCTCATTATACAACGACACATAAAATTTTAATCTAAATTGGATGTTTTGAAATTTGCATTAATAAAAATGAATCTATATTGGTTTTAACGTAATCCACTACATACATGTTAAACATTACTCCACCTTTGCTTCCAGAGCTGACAGGATATTAATTATTTGAAAAAATTCATTATCATAAAATAAATTAGAGACCTTGAGCTTTGTTTTATTTCGTTTTTCTATCTGATGTGGTTCGATAGATATTTTAAAAAATATGTAAATAAAAGCCTATTTAATTTTTTTCCTCAAATTATGCGGTTTTAGATTAGTGCGGTACACGTAACTATTGCATAATTCAAGGGATATCTGTATTTAAAAAGTTATGTATAGTTTTTTTTCCATTAATGTTATTGGTATAATATTTTAAAAAGTTTAAATTACGAGTATATATAAAAAAAAAAGGAAAACATAATATTGTTGTTGTTTGTTTTGCGATGATGGTTACAACATTTTTCTATATCAGAAAATTATTTATATTTATTTGTACATGATGTACATCAACAAACTCATTGCCGCACGTGTATATAAATTATATATAGATATATTTCTATTTAGTTTTTATATAGATGAGATGGGGTTTATATAAAAAGGATACTAGTTGTATATGGTATATAAGATAAACGGAATAAATTAGAGGTTATGTACACATAGATGAATTCCCAATTGGAAAACAGATATAATATTGACATAACACAATACTTTCTGTATATATAGTCTTTCATATATATATATTGTAATTGTATGTCTTGCATATAGTATTATATAGTTATAGATATAGTATACCATGGATAAATTATTTAATACATTATACAACGAGTCGAGTAGTCTATATAACACAAATATGTATAATATTATTATTTTTATTCATCATATAGTTTTAAATATGAAAAACCTTATAAATATAATATATTATATACGAGTATATTTAAAATACGTCCTACGACCGAGCAATAACCTTGTTTAAGGATTCAGTAAAAAGAAAAAATAACCGAAATTTTACAAAAATTGGAATAGTCTGTTCATTCCGTATAAATATCTTTGAATAGCATTATTTTATTCATTTTGTGTTAATGTAGCCGACGAATTTCCTTTATGGCCCCGGTTTAATATGATTTTGTCAATAAGATGCTCTCGTTGTTTGCCATCTTTTGCGCTGCATTCTTTTTTCTTGATACTTATGGACCAAATTATCCTTGATTTTATTTTGTCTATATTTTCTTTCGTTTTATTAGGAACTTCTATATACAGAGTGATATTTGTGCATTGTTTGCCTGCGAAGGGTTTCTCTTTTACACATATGATCTCTATTATAATTGGCGAGTGATTTGAGCTCAAGTTCAAGCTGGATTCTGCAACGATACGAATTTTTGGTTATACACTTGAATTATACACAAAAGTCCATTAAATCAGGTGTTTTATTTGTTTTGAAATGAAAATATGCGAACATAACCTTTAATGTAGAACAACTATATTCGTTTTTTCCTCAGCTAATCTCTAAATGCGGAAAATATGAAACATGCTCTATATTGAAAACGCACACTGTTATGAAATAATATTTAAAAAGCCATAAAATTCATTATAAAAAATTATCAATGAAAAATCAGAAAATTCTCTTCTATTTTTATGTTTCTGCCGTACTTCCATAACGAATGCATCAAAGGAATTTTCGTCGATCGATGTTACACTAAACCATATTCTTAACATTTAAATTATATTGATATCATTATGAAATTTTGAAATTCATCAGTTCCATAAATTCAAAAAAGAACAAAATCTGAATGGGCTATAGATAATGTGTGATGTGTCGCATATAATATTAAATTCCTTTCGGAACCATTATAACATTGTCATTCTATATGCCTTTACTGCCTTTTTTTTGGGTTTAGAGAGGCACCATTGTGGTATGATAATGTTTGTGTATGCATCGTGCATTCAACGCGAATAGTTGAATCGCAAGGAGGAAGTACAGTGACCCGAATCTTAATCTTTTTCGATATCCACCAAAACATTAAACACCAACCGTACCGAAACCGGTCAATTGACAATACTATAACAATGAAATGTTAGGCAATAAACTTTACAATGCAATTTAACCAAAGCAGAGTCTTTCAAGTATTTCAGTACTGTATTTTAAATTGAAAAATATAAAGTATTTTTAGTACTTCTTTGAGCCAGGAAATTTTTCGATATTTATTTTAATACGGAAATTTTTCAGCTGCGGCTAACTATTTATTTGTACGTTTATGAAATAAATGGAAAAACGGATATCTTTTAACAAATGAATTGAACGCTACTCAAAGATTAACAATGTCTGTACCAACTTGATATCTAATACCATAAGCATCACTTAAATGAATATATCACTTGAGTCGAATTATTAGATTTTTAACTTATAAATTACATTTTTATTTCGTTTATTTGTTCCAGTCCCATCAAAAATTTATCAAACAATTATCCTTTTCTTTTATTTACATTTATATATTTTTCCCTTAATTTGACTTTTTATAATTTTGCGTAAAACTTAATTTTTTATAACTATAATTTAGCGGAAATATTTCAGTAAAAGTATTACAAATACTTACGATTGAATGTATTTTATTTCAAAAAGTATTTCAACCACATTTCAATACTATTTTGTATTTTGTATTTGAAATACAATTTGAAAAGTATTTTAATAGAACCTGAACCATAGCTGCCATCAGAATTCGTAATTGTATTGTGTTTTTGCCGGATTCTATATAATGACAATTCAAACTCAAACATATCTGGGTTACTGTGAAAAAATTATTTTGGATTTGTATACCATATCGATCTGATTATATATAGCACAATCGAAATTACCATATGCCAAAGTTTGTGAAACTTCTTGAATGCTAAAAATTTCAATAATATGATTATGATTTCAAATCTTGGTAGACTTCAGTTCAGTTGTTTTCCGATAATATATATTTATTTATCTATCTATTGTTTATTTAATATATAATTAAAATAGTCTATTATATAATAAATTAAATTCAATTGAATTAACAATATTTGGATTTGTATATCATATAATCCGGAATATATAAAAACCGATAAAACTTTTGAATTAATATAAAATATCATTTCCTATATTTTATAAATGGAAATAAAGAATATGGAAAATATATCATATATTTATTATCTATCTCTGCCATAATATTTTCATCGTATATTTTATAAATTGTGAATGGAAAAAGAACTTATCGCAAAATAATATTAACTTTTCAATATTAATAATACGAAACAAAATAAAAAATATAAAAGTATAAAAAGCTTTGTTATGAAAGAACGAAATGTTTTCACTCCAATCATTTCTATATTTATTTAATAAAATTATATGTATTATATGGTGATATTGTATTATAAATATGAGTATTTATCGATATCATTTTCATATCTAGAAATTTAATATAAAATAACAACAATTATTTATTTTACAATATATTTCATTTATTTTAATGATTAGAAATATTAAAGTGTCAACATGTCCAATGTATGGATATAGAGATAATAATATTGTATTTTATATGGTTTTATATTAATATATACGTTGATGGGGTACGGCATATACAAAAATATCCTTATACAATATTAAAGGTGTTCGAGGTATATTTAATGTGGGTAAACATAATCATTTTAAGTGTGCAATGAGTGTATATGATTCAATCAATATTTCTTTCTATATGTGTGTGTGTGTGTGTGTGTGTGTGTGTGTGTGTGTGTGTGTATATAGAACATTTTCTACAATAGATCTATTTTTATAAAAATTTATTATAAAAATGCACACATTTTTCTTGTTACAAAATAATAAGTATAGCCATCATAACCATTGCTATATATATATATATTAATATAAATTATAATTAGAATATATTGTATATATAGACGACGGCCACGACGACGACGACGACGACGACATCAACATATTGGGTTATTCTCTCTAATCCATAATAGTAAAAAATATAATTTTATTTTATAATGAAGTGTTTTAGGTATAGGAATAATTATATATAGAGTCAAGTCGCCAATTTTAATACAATACCATGTAAAATGAATTGTAATACACCACTGTTTCTTCAATATATTTTTACATTATGTTATTAACTATATAATTTTCTTTATCTCACCATTATCAACGCCCGAATATTAATGACACGATAAAAATCTATACTATTCTCAAAGTATCCTAAATTATTCATGAGTTTACGAATTTACTGTATATTGTACTATCATTTATTATTGTTTATAGTATTTATCTAACGTAGGAAACTTTTACGAGTATAGATAATATACATAATTTATTTTTAGTATACAGGGTGTCGACGAGCGGTGCGCATTCCTTATGATTAAACGAAATTTAAACAAGCCTACTATTCTTTTGTATTCCGTATCTCGAAAACCGAGCCCCAAATCGAAGAAAAATTGTGGACATCCTGTATAATACTTTTATATGTACATAAAAATAAATGTGTGTGTGTATATTAAATAGTGTGATAACGACGAGCATACAGATAAAAAAATAATCAATCACATTTGTTTCGTCACCGGATGCGGGAATAATGCGGGAATAAAAAATTGTCATTAAAATTTATAATAAAAACAATTTAAAATATTTTTTTTATGGAAAATCAATGAATTATTACTTTAACAAAAACCTTATACTTTTACTTATTTGTTAGATAACACCTATTTTGTGTATAATATGCACGTATAGAATATATGCGATACTATAAATATGTATTATAGGATGAATGTTTTCAGAAAAAAGTACCTATAACAAATATTTTCTATCTATTGTTTACACAGAGTGTATAAAAAGAAACCAGTCAGGCTAACCCAAATGCTTATATTGATTGTTAAAAAAAACGGAGAAACTGTAACATTTGTTCGATCGTTCAATTAATATCTGTATAGATGTGAAAGAGAACAACTTGATTTATTCATTTGGATCATTTGGACTACCTGCTTCATTGCACATACAAATCTCTGGTAAAAATTTATAATTCATCATATTATAGAATCAGTACTATACCACATTTTAATACATCCTATACGCATATACAATATATCTGTGTCATATACCTGCATGTTTATACAATATATATAAATAAGTTATATATGTACATAAATCGTATACCTCTATAATTTGATTATTGAAGTGAATTGAATTTGGTCTTCTGTAGTAATTTTATGTTATCAATCATCTTTATTGAGAAAATCCCTTGTACATATAAATAAAATGTATATATAGATGTACTATCGCAGTATTCGTACAAATGTTATATCCGTATCTATATATATATGGTATGTGGTATATACAGTGTGTCAATTAAAACTGGAGCTAAATGTCATCACATGCACGATTATATGTGATAAACGTTGATTGTCGCAGCCCGCTAACAATCGAAAGTCAAAACTATTTATAGAAATACATTTTTTTTCGTGTTTTTCCTCCGCAAATTGAACACTCGAACAATTATTCGAATCATTAATTGATCTCTATGTGTATAACAAGGACGTTGAAGCCGGTGGGGTTTATTTTGAATTTACAAACACTACAGTAAGTATCCTATGCCTGTTTCTGTTCATTTTTAATCAGATTTTTGTTGAAACGTCTTTGCATTGTCCTAAAACATTCACGTTTACTCTATAGCTTGATCCATTCTGTTTTTATTAGTTTGTGGTTTCAGCTGTGTGCCGATTAGTATAGTTACCACAGCAGAACTATGAATGGTATTGAAGATCTCGTTCTTACTAATATAGACAAACCGCTTCTTAATTTCCTCATTATACATATCATAAGAGTGTTAAAAGGCACCAAATGTAATCTTAATCGTTGTTGTTCCTTCCAAATTCATTCAACTTATTTACACATTTTTAGACTTGATAGTGTCAGCTATAGCCTTTCGCCTATCCGTTCAATCGCAATCGTTTTATTTCTATATTGTATATAATCTGCGTAGAAATTAAATTGAGCATATCTTTCAATTAATGGTCTACACCTTTGATATACATAGAAAGACGATGATGCGATGCGGTATGTCCTCATAGGAAAATGAAAACAATGCCTGCTTTGTTATTACGAAAATAGAAATTAGTATTGATTTTGAATGCAGAGAGATTGTCTAAATGGCCATGTGAAAAAAGGTTGATTTGCATTTGAATAAGAATAAAATTTATATTCCCATTTCTAATATCATAATTTAATTTTTCATTTCCCACTCTGTATATAGCTATTAAATATTTTAGAAATTATCGACACGTATTCATTCATTATACCTATATTTTTGTAGCTATATATCACATCAATGCAATCAATGCGTATAAATAAATATATCATATATAGGTCAACTAAATTTATTTAAATGATTTCGTTCTATGATTTTTGTGTTATTGTTTATCTATGTGACTATGTGTGTTCTTTAAATATATTTTCCATTAAAAACATTTACAATCTTTTATTAAGGTTTAGAGACGAATGGTTTATGTGATTAAAACAATATGTTTTTTTATGTGTGACATTAACAATTAGTTGCGTAGTTTTGCATACGCATAAACAAATAATACGTCTTTAAGTTTTTATTATACTGAGAAATAAAATAAAGAAGACACAAATTTACGTATTTCATATGATATCAATAAAATTTTAATTAATTTAATTTAAAATTTTTTTGTTCATTTAATTTCAGATATATAATTACTGTGACGATATTCAACATTGCGATGCGACTCTCATCATTTTTGCATCTATACTATAGGAATTGTATTATTATATAAAGGTGAGTACATTTAATATAAAGTTTAAATTATAAATATTCGCAATTAATAAAAGTACATTGATCTTTTTTTTATATTATAATGTTATAATGTTATTTCAAAGTTCTTATATATTGTGAATGTACACAAAACTTTTATTACAATTTTAATGCCAATTTTTATTTTATTTTTTATAAGAATTTATCGCAGTTTATATTGTTATCTTTTTTTCAATTTCCATATAAAATAATAATATTAATTAATTTAGTATTTTATGGTGTATTTCAACAAATAATATTTATTTATAAACTATTTTTCGTTTGTATGTTGCAAATAATGTTTATTTAAAAAACATATTTGAATAATACAATATCGTTGGTGAATATAGTGCGTAGCTATTGCAATAATAAAAGAGTTCAAAGAATATAAATTAATTGTCGATGTTTTAAATAAATAATTAAAATTAAAGTATTTTATGAGTGTTTACCTTGAAATTCGGTTTTTATTTTGTCTATTCAATCTATGTTAAATAAATATAGTATCTAGGTATGATATTTTAATGACAGTATATTGTCCGCATCTTTCGAACAGTGTTTTTAGTATGAACGGAAATAGTTGACTTAATCAAACGAAACATATCGTATAGTTCAACCACTTTTCGTCGTCATTTTATACCATCCGATACAAAAATCCCTTTCCTATTGTGCATTTGTCATTTATCCTTTGTCAATTTATGTATCCAAATTTTGGATGGTACTTTGTCATCGCTATTCAAAGCAATACTTAAATTGTTTTTACAACTGTTGGTACACAGTCATTCCATAATCAAACGTATACTAAAAATAATTAATGTTAAAATTTCATAAATGTTTTAGATACTATAAATGTAATTGGTTATTGTGACGGTATACTTATTTTTTTTACAAACAATGATTACAGTCATGTTTAAAAAAGATGCGACTTTCAAGGTAAACACCAATAAAATATTCACCTTTATTAGCTGCTAAAGAACTACGTGTATACCAATATTATATAGCTACATTTATTTTAATTTAATTTAATGTCTTTATCATTCTATATATACACAATGGCATCGTTCAAATATATTTTAATATATATATTTATATGTAGCGCGGGTGTGTTTGAGTTACGTATATTAAATTTATTTTGAAATATGTGCTGGATGTTTAGATATTAAATAATGTCAATATGTGTATTATTATATTTATTTTTACTTAACCCTCTCGCATATGAATGCAAAATGGTGAAAAAAGGTTATAGATCGTATATATTTTATAAAAAAAGATTTAAGGGGGTATAAACTAAAAAAAGCTAGTCTTTTAAGTATTTCAAATGACTATAGTACTGGAAATAATATTTAAAATAATTTTAAGTATTTATTTTGAAAATTTTAAAAGTATACTTTAAACAATTCCTTGAAATATGGTTTCTGTAAATGTTAAATTTACAACGCTGCAGATATAGATAGATTCTTTATCACAGCTATATATAGAAATAGTGAATTTTAAATTAAATCCCCATTTATTTGAATTCCGTGTCGGTGCATAAAAGGATTATAAATAAATAATAATAATTTCTATATAAAATAAAACATATGCTGCAAAGTAATATTAAAATATTTATATAGTCACAATATACACAATATAAACCATAAGGGACTCATGCGAAAATATATATATTCTGTATATAATACGTATGTTAGTTTAGTGTATACGTATAAATTGTCCAGGGCCATTGAGAGTACCTATATATACAATACATATTCATAGAATGATTGACAAAATAATATAACATAGTTGAATAGTTTATGTGATAACAAATAAAATATAGATAATATTTTTATCTTTCGCGTGTATGGTTTGAAAGCGCTGCAACTGCTTTTCATTTCATTTCATCGATACGAGTGAATTAAATGAGTTAAGTTTTGAACAAAAAATTTATAGAAATATGAAATTCTTGCAGTGATTAAGCTTTAATTTTTGCGTATACATTGATTCCATCGAACCAACTGCGTATACACATGGTTTCATATAATAAATTCAAACAAAATCGTATACAAACGCAATTGAGTGTTTACGTGCGTCAGTAAATATCAAATGTGCAGAACAAATTATTGAAAAAATCACATTAATATTATTATGAATGAATGTGAACTAAAAAAAAAGTGGGATTGCTGATATCGTAAACATCTCAAAAGAAATTTTGTCGTTGATTTTACACGATAATTTGCATAATAAAACCATATACATTCTTCTCATCCATCGATTATTTTCTGGAAACAGTATTTTAAGAAATGCAAAAGATTTACGTCGAATGAAGAAATTTTATGCCATTAATTTTAAAAATCTTGACAAATCCCACAAAAGGGGATCCAGGGATAGTAGAAAATCGTATGGAAATAAGTGTGTCGACATTAAAACGAGATTATGCGTTGCACAATAAAATGATTAACATTTTTCATTTTCATTCCGGAAACTTTTCTAACCATATATTAGTTTAGTATGTATTTTATTTACGTGATAGTTATAAATGTGATAATTTTCTAGAATTAGCTACTCAAAATGTTTTAAATTTAAATTATTATACAATCTCTGCCCGAACTATAATCGAAATGACTTTCTACATTGCACCATCGATTGACTGTTGGTAGGTGTGAAGCAACACCTTTATAAGGTTTCATAACATATCTTTTAGTGTGAAAAAATATATAACGTAAATTACGTGTCAGTATAGTTTTTGTGAGTCGGTCGAAAAATTCGTTGAAAGAACCAAACTTTAAATTTTGTTTTAAAATTGGTGCTATTGAAACGCATAAAATGCTTAAAATCGTTTGTATAATGATTATCTCTTATTCAAACCATAATTAGTGGCATCGACGATTCAAAGGCGGAAAAAAAGAAAATGAAATTCTCATGCAAGTTCATGAAAACGCGGAAATTTTGGTATACTAAAAACAACAATTCATGAGATTTTAACTTTAAAAAATTGATCTATATACGAAACGAAATGATGACTCAAAATTGTATCGAATCATTCAAAAGACATAATTAAAAATGTTAGAAGTGACTATATTTCTTAAAAACGATTGTAACTGGTAATGCAACTTGCGGTGTTTGCAATAACAACCCGAAATTGTAATGAATGGTGGCGTGGTCACCACATGAAATAAAATAAATAAAAAATCTCGTATGATGAAGTCAAAAATCAAAACAATACTAATTTAATTTTATGATTCCAAAGGTATTATCCACATATGATTTGCTGGAAACGGTACAACTATTATTGTTTTATATATATATTACCTTGGTGTATTGTAGGATTTGCTAAGTCGTATTGCTCGTCAGCGTACAGAATATCGAGAACCAGATAGTTGGAAATTATTTTACGGCAAAGTAAGTTCTCATTAGTGATTGTTTTTACTAAACATCAAATTTATATATGCCTTATTCAGTCGATTTAGCTCCACGTGACTATTTTCTATTGCCTCATACTTCATTTGGCATTGGAAAGGATCGTTGTATTTCAGTTCGAGAAAAATATTTTCGAGTGAATAAAATAATTTTTGTAAAAATAAATTTATTGTTTCCTTTTTTTCTGCATCCTGACTTGTTATTTTTCGGACAGATTCGGTGAATGTACAAATTTATCTCTATATAAATATAATTATATTGTTTTTTAATACCCACCTGTGTGTCTATTTATCTTATATTTATTGTTAGTCATATGGAATGACCAAATTTTATGTATATATTATTACATCTGTAGTTTTATAATATACCATTAAATTCAAGTGCATGTGTACCATATTATTGTTATATTTATATGAATAGAATAATGGTATATAAAATACAAATATAGTATAAAACTCGGTGTTAAAATATATTTGTTAAATTTTTATTATCATTCAGATCAATTAATGTGCCATAATATTTGTATTATATTATATTACTTTGAATGAAGTGTGTGTGGTTTAGTGAACTCGTCGGTATAATAAATTTTATGAAGGTTATGCTAATAAAACTATAACTATATTTTATATATTTATTGGTATATAATTGAGTTTACGCCAATTTATTATAGTATAGAGACTGTTTTCCGGAAGAGCAGTACAAAGATCACAGTATACAAACCAACATATTCATTTTTATTTTTCCATGTAGTTGACTATCAAAATCCTAGAGTTGTATCATGTAATGAATAATAGGAAATTTACTATAATAATTCTTCGAATATATACCAAATTAAATTAAGTATGGTATATGATTTGAGAGACAACATCAGTTATTGAAAAGTGTATGGCTCCTAAAAATACACACTGTATGTTAATGAAGATGTTGAAAATGAGTATATAATATTTAATCAATTTTGTTTGAAGGTGTTGTTATTGTCGATGTGATAATTGATATACTATGATTTTTTTAGCATTACAATGAAAGTTATAACATAAAATAAAATAAGTAATATTTTCTGCACATTTTAAAATAAATAGAATTAATTATGTTTCACAGACATACGTACCGATTTTACCTATAATTTCGTCTTTCCAAGTAATCATTAATCCAATTCAATCAAGTGAATAAAACAAAAATGTACAGTGCGTAGACAGAAATATGTAAATGGTAAGTTTATTCTGCAGGTTGATAACGCTACATCATTTGTTGCAAAACCGGTCAAGGATGCATTCTGCGGTAAAGGTAAATGTCATGAAACTTTAATAGTTTTGTTGAAGTCCGTTCACAATACACATAAATTAATCGGTATTCAATAGTAGATGGAGTTTCCAGATCGATGTATTAGAAAACGATTCCAATTATTTTATCAGACAGATCGTAAATATAAAATAATATCCTTTTGACTTTATTTAGTACAAATAAATACACCAACACGTGAACAAGTGAATATTGATTTTACATTTTCCCGCTTATTTTTGAACCAATTGTCTATATCCAGATCGGCATACATTTCCATATTTGGACGTTTAACCTATAAGCTATAATCATTTCACTATATATCACATAATTGTAAAATGAATGGAAAATTAACATGAAAATAGTAATAATTTTTCTTAGCTCTTAGAAGATTTGTTATTTAAAATATTATTTTTTACAATACGAGTGTAGAATTTAAATTTAAATCCATTGTATTAATATTACAACCCAGCCTCGCCACCTTTCCTTCTAAATTTACTGTAATAATATAGTATATTTTGTACAAGCAACATTTATATTTTTTTCAGAATTTGACATTCAAACATTTATTGCTAAATTAATTAATCATAAACTTATAATTTTATGAGAAGTGTTTTCAAATGAATTAGTATATAAAAATTATGAATTTTACAATAATTTTAATTTTTTATTATTTTTTTGCATATTAAAATGTAAACTTTTCCAATTAAAATGAATGTGCGGTAATTAATTAATGAAGATTTATATTTTTGTATAGATGTAAATACTCTATGTGCACTGATCAAAAAGTATCGGAACTTGGTTTTACGTTCTTCACTTAATTTCTGATGTTATATTCATTTATTCATAATGTATTTCTTTCAATTTATAAAACTGTATTATTGTTTCATCCATATGAAGTTATGTTAGTCCAATTCAATTTGGTAAATTATTTGATATTGCGGAGAATGTAACAATTGAGCAAATGGTACGCAATTATCGTAAGCTGCTTTGCTGAGCAAACAAAAGTAACTATTGAGAAATAACTTTCGCGAAATTTTATAAAATCACCCATAACGAATTAATGATGTTTTACCTTTCATATAAAGTATGTTCACCATTGGTTTCGACAAACATTCTATATGGCGTTCGTCTTGAAATGCAACAAAATCAACCAAGTAAACAGTCAATTACGTTTTTCTATTACGAAAATTTACCAATTGAAAAAAGGTTTGTTTACGTACTTCCAGCTCTTGACACGCAGACCAACCAATTAAATATATTTATAGATATATACAACCTCTGTCCCATAATAATTCAACAAGTGAATCAAAAATGACTCTTTTATGTCTGCGTGATAGGAATGCTGTTAAAAACGGCAATCGTCGTCTTTGAATGCCTTCAAGTGATGTATAACGGTTGTCTTACATACCCAAATGGTATAGAAATTAGTCGTAGGGAGTTAAATTAAGTGAATATAGTGAATGATTAAGAAAAAAAATTGGATTATTATAGTACAATTCGTTGTAATTTTTGATCATCATTTAATTGATGTGGAACATACTTTGAATTCACCTATCGTAGTACAGTTAAAATTCGATGAATTAATTATTTCGGTATTCCAACCACCATTTCGATAAATCTCGATGAAGATTTCTTAGAAATGTTCACGAAATTACACACTTTTTCACTGTTTTCTTCAAATGATCGATCTGGACGTTCATCGTATCACTTATAGCTTCTCATCTTTCTGTGAAATTTCCAAAATTTTGTCGAAAAATGTAAAAATGTTTACCACTTTCAAGAATTATCCATCTAATCTATATGTCATTGCACCGAACACATATACTGCGAATACTATAACTATTTTGGAATACTTTAATGCCATCATTCTGTGCGGTGTTGAGTTATGTATATTGTTTATCCGACAATTCATATTTGTACACATATTATAAGAATAATTAAATAATAATGGATCTATGTAAAATCATAATTATACAGATCTATTGATGATTTGTTAAATATTCACATAATATAGTGAGTGTATAAAGTTAATAACCAACTTGACTGTATAATCTTTGTTAGATGCCTTAATAAATATAGTGGCACTATTATATGCTGGGTGAATTAAGCGTATTTATCTAGGCAGTAGAAAGATGGACCAACGTTAAATGGTATACAATTATATATAAAATTTGCTAATAATATTACGGAACGAAATAAATTAACAATTTGTGTAATTTAATAAAACGAGTACGATACGCATAATGGCTCTTTATATGATCATTGGTCACGTAGTATAGATAGAGTACTTATATAATATTAAGTGGAGATTAAAGTTCTATCTACAGATTTAAATATTATATTTTAAAAATAATCTTTCTATATCTATATGATGATCATAAAATATATGTATATAAATAAATCCTATATATTTAAATTAAAAATAGTAAGTCTTTCATAATATTATTTTATTTTTAATGAAATAACAATTTTTAAATATAGAATTTTTCACACAAATTAAATTTATAATATTCAAATTTGCGTAACATTGCCGACTATATTATCGCGAATATTAATGACATCACAAAAATAATTTGAATAAAAATAATAATTTATATAAATAATACTTTGATCTTTTTCCATAAATTTAAATTATAATTATTTTTATTTATATTTATTTTGTTGGTAACTGTCCCCAACGCAGCAGCACTACAGCAGTCACCCACCCACCCACACACAACAATGTGACACAATGATCTATTATAAATTAAATACTATCGTATATTTATTTATACACTAGAAAAACAATTTATTGTTTGATCTGAATTATATTATATTATTAATTTGAAACATATAGACTTTCGGACACATAACAACAACTGAAAAATATTTATATTTTTATAATTTTAAAATAATAAATGAATTTTTTATTTTCGTGATTTGTTATGAGAAATTAATTAAAGGAATTTATATTTTTGTTATTTATAATTTTAATGAAAAATAAAAACAAACTATATAACATTTTCTAAATTTTCTTATATTTAAAATTTAAATTTTGAATGATAAATATACGAACCTAAATTGTCTTCAACTAATAATGATTCCCATGCACTACAGCACACAACACAATAATTAATTATATATTTTTAACACACAATATAATAATAATTATTAATTCGATTGATTATGAATTGATTTTATGTTTTTTGTATATAAATATTTATATGTTTTTTTGCATCTTATCGGTCGCGGTACATACACTTAACGTATACGTAAGACAAATATATGTAAAATGTTAAAAAATATAAACTTATAAATTTATATTTGCTATATTGAAAATACAGAAAATACCGGTTAATAAATATATATTTATAAAATTTTTGTAATTCAAAACAACAATAAAAAAGCACATTTAACTTAAACGCGACCGATATTCATTTAACTGAAACTATATTTATAAATATACGAGGATTGTTATTCTGCGTGCAATTCCTGAGCTTATACTGCGACAACTGAGATGTTTTACAATGTTTTATATAAGAAAAAATATTTTCTCTTTCAGAAAAAAAATATAACATTTTGTTTTGTTTGTTACCACCCGCGAGTCATTCACTTTTAGATATAAAATGTTAAATTGCCATCATCAACATTATTCCCATTTATTGTATATAAGAATAAGTATAATTTTTGTTTGTATATAACAAGAGAGAGATATATTTATTTACCACCCACCAACACAAAACCACCACCACCACCAGCAACACCACATTTATACATATCTTGCATCGGCGCTTATATCAAATATTTTCTATTGCTTTAATATATAGGGTAGGATAACGTCCTTTCGGCCAGAGTGTGATGATGTGTTTTTATATTTACTATATATCACATGTCATACCATCTCCAATTTCAATTTCCGATATACACCAATGTCAATATTTGATACTATATACATTGTTTAAATTTAACCTACTCGATGTGAGTTCAAATAGGTCGCGAAACGACATCTATATAGAGCAGTAAAAGTATAATCTATTACATATCAAATGGGAAGTTTAATTTTTATCTTTGTTAATTACTCGTACAAAAAACTGTATTTAATTTTTTTAAACTGTAATTGTGTAATTCGAGTTTCAATGTAAACACCCAATGGGAATAACTCAGTGACGGTTCGTGACTCTTTACCACTATGATGTTCTAAATTAAATACATTTATTACATTGAAACGATTATATATAAAAAAAATAGTCTGTTTTTCACTGTCTTAATTGTCGGAATTGATAGCAGAATAAATATTTCTACGTGTGCACAAAAACAACACATCACAACTATCATTTTGTTACACATCAAAAAACGAATGGATTTTATTCTGTTCGTTTGTTCGGTTATCCGGCTGACGTCTTGAGGGTTTGTATCTTGAAAATATAAAATTTCATTATATTTATGGTAAGAAGCGGACATTAACCTCGCACGTATAATTATGTGTCCTTACTTGCTTATATTATAGATACTACTATTTTAAAATTTGACGCTAAATTTCTCATTTAAATCTCGTACGTTTAAGTAAATCTCAAATTGTTGTTTTGTTTGTTTTTGCACAATCCTTGTTGGCATTGCTACCAATTTGTAGCTGCATTACTTGTCAGTTTATTGATTTGACAACGTATTGTGTACATCAAAATTTTGTTTGTCGGCAAATTTTTAATATGGAACAAAAAATTTGCATTAAATTATGTGTTAAAAACGAATGCTAAATGTTCAGATTCATTGGTAAAATGATAGAAAAGTATTTTGATGATAATGATTTGAACAAAAAACAGTAGTCCACAAGTGATTTGAACGCTTCCAAAGTGGTCGTGATGATGGTAAAAGTGATCCTCGTGAGCCTCGAAGCCATCGACATCGAAAACCGAAAAAAAGGTGTTTGAAAAAATTAGTAACAATTTTGACTGAAAATCAACAATTAACTATAATCAAAAAGGAAGATTGCTGAAGAGATCAACATATCAACTGGATAAACAATTAGTATTATGTATGATGATTTGGGTTTGAAACGTGTCACTTCAAATTTAGTACCAAAAAAGCTTGATTTTTTGGCAAAAAAGAATGTGTTGCCGAATAGTGACTTTCCAATGTTGATTTAGATATAACATTTATTAAACGTATAATTTCTGGTGACAAGACATGGCTGTATGAATATAATCGAGCAATCGAGTCAATGATGACAGTCTCCAGAAGAATTGAAACTGAAAAAAAAACCCACCTTGTGACTTCATTCTATATATTTGATAAAGTCAAAAAACCACTTCGAGGAACTAGTCTACCGAACAAAAATAGCTGGTCGTTTTAAGGGCTATACCAAAGAGGAAGGTCCGCGGAAGTGTTTCGAAAGCTGGATCACACGGTGGCATAGGTGTATATTGCAATTGATGGATGAATTTTGTGAATAAATTCCGCGTGACAAATTTGAACATGTCAGTATTTTTATAAAATTTGTGTTATGATACCAGTACTTCGGCGAGTGTCTAAAAAAAAAAAAAGAAGCCGATTTCAAAATCTGCACAGAATTACAATATATAATACAAAAGAAAATTGTTTTCAGCGAAATAGGTTTCTTTACCCTGCAGGAAAAATATCATTTTAACTCTCTGTTTATATGAAAAAACAAAATATAACTTTATAGCTCTCTATTTTTATTTTAAAAACTAACTCTTTTTTGGTAAAGTTTTTCCGTATACAAAAAAAAAAAGAAAATATTGACAGATAACATTTTCTTTATAACAAATATTTTCAATTTATTTTATTTTATTTTTTTTTCTGTGTAAAAACTATATCACATAAATTTTCATTTCGGAAAAAATATATATTCTTTCAAACGTTGTTTTATATTTTTCTATATTTAAATAAATTCTTATTTAAATTCAAATAAAATAAAAATAAAAATATTTATAGGTCAGGCACACAGAAGAGAGGCACACACCAAAAAAATCTACATATAAATTTAAAAAGAAAACCATACACGCACACACACACATTAAATTAGATCACATAATATAAAATTTTTCACATAAAAAATTAATTAATTAATTTAAATAGATTTTCACACTATTTTTCTTGTTATTTTTCGGATACAAAATATAAATTTAATATTATTTTTTTTTTATTAGCGGTTTATCCGGTAGTTCGTGCGGTTATACATAAATTATATACAAAAACCAAAATTATAATATAGTTTTTCATTTATTCCATAAAATGTGACGAAGTTTATTTGTGAAATGCTTCGGAAAAACTGAAATGTTTTTCTTTTTATATTATGTGCGTTTTGTTTTTTTTTTTCGTATATATACAATATTTTTTAGATTCGTTATCCTGTGATATTTTTGAGTGAATATATGCTGAAGAGTATTTTAAAATGTATAAAAGAAATATATTTTCTATATGGACTCGAGTTATTTCTTTTCATATGAGTGTGTAATGGTTATTATCATGGCATATTTTTGTTATCATACGCGCACTCACTCATTTCTTTTATTATTGTCTCCATTGTGTGTCCATTGTTCTATGGTTTTATAAGTAAGTTTTGATAAATAAGATGTTATAACATAGTACAAACATCCGATCTCTCTTATTTAGAGGTGTATTTACTTGTATAGTAAAATTTTCTTTTATATTATGTGTAACATATATATGCGGAGGTCGTCATATGTTATTGTCCATTGAATATAATATACTTTCGAAGATTAAAGATGATAATCTGCAAAGGTATTCTTCTTTCACCTTTATATACTATGAATATAATACAATTTATTGGGTGTTTACTGTTGAAATCTTTTTTTTTAAAACATCAATTAATTTTAAATAAACAATTCCTATATTGTAACCGAATTGTTCATCATTTGGAAGAGCACTGAATTGCTTGATAAAATTAAAATATTTTTTTAAAACGGAAAGTCCTACATGATGAAGTGGCCACCCGAACTTTTCACACATCAAATAAATGCGGTAGTGAATATATTGGTGCCATTAATCTTAACAGTTTTGGTCGGCAATAAAACGATTTCCAATGATTAGAAAAATTGTTTCGATTATGAAAAACGGTAACCGAAATGAATCTCAAAAGAAATTGAACTGGTGCTTTGTATATGGAACAGGCTGTATTTCAATCTCCACCATATATGCATTGGATGTCGGACCTCGAAGGCACTTTTGACACTCTAAACAGGAACATTTCTTTAGTAGGTTTTAACGAAACATGATTTTCCAGCAATGGCGCACCGTGTAAAAATGTTTTCACATTACAATATCGGAATATTTTTCTCGTAGCCTATAGTTGAAAGTATAGTAGACTACATTTTGAAAAAAAAATTGAATGTTCACTTACTAAATCTACTTTTATGAATTAACATCTTTTTTTAATTACGGGCCATAGTTTTAACAGATTTTCAGTTTTGTATACAGAAATGAAAACTATAAGCAATTTCCAATCTTTCATAGAAGAGATTTTTTAAATCGATTCAGTGAAATTTGGTATGAAATAATGATACTCTATAAATAAATGTTTTGTAACATTTGGGTGTTCACTTTATACAGAGTATTACACATTTTTTTGAATTTTCACTGACATCTATTAGAAAATCGCCATATCCTTTAAAAATCTCTTCTATGAAAGATTGGAAATTGATTATAATTTTAAATTATTTATACAAAATCCGTTAAAATTATGGCCCTTAATTAAAAAAGATGATAATTCTTTAAAATCGATTTTCCAGAAAATTCAGTTCGGTGAATACCCACATTTTTTTCATAATTTAGTCTAATTTCACTCAGGCCACAAGAAAAATATAATTATATTGAAAAGTGAATGCTATTTCTCTAGCTTCGCTACTGGCTTCCAGTACACCCATCCGCGTGCGTACTGGTTTAAATTGGGGTTGTATCCATTCATCACCATTATTCATAATCGTAGTCGATATAATAATATAAAATTATATCCGTTATTAAAATTTTTCGTGATATTACCTGCACGAACACCATACAATTGGCTTAAACACCTCGATTTTCCAGATGATATTTGCTTGCTGAAATGCATAGGTAAAATAAAGTATAGCTTTTGAAACAGTTTTCAAAACACGTTGGTTTTAAAGGCAGAGTGTCGAATGCAAAAATTCTTAAAACGATTTAAACATTATGCTCAGACAGTTTCATCATCATTTTGATCACTTGATGGCGATACGAAAAAACTTTCAAGAATGTAAGATTTCAATATTCATACCTCAATTATTTGCTGGCGATCGTATATCGAAGATGTGGTCGATATGGCCGCCCTATACGTACGAGTATTATAGTATGTGATTTACTTAGATTTGACGTTCTTTAGCAATAAATATTCCACTCGTATATACTAAAATTGTAATAAAATTTTGTAAACTGAATAATAAATAAAACATTCGCACAACAATATGAAAACCAAAAATTATGTTAGGTGTATGCGTATGAAATGTTAATTTGGCTAAAACATATCGGTACTATTGCATTCGTGGTTTGTGTTAATAATAATAAATAAGTGGTTTTGGAGCGTAGATATGTCAATAAATCGAAAGGCGAAAAATTACTTGTGAATTTTTATTTCAACGACACAATTGTTACCACAATTGTTACGCGCTATAAAAAAAATGTATATTTCAACAATCTGAAGCGATGGACCCGGGTTAGTCATCACAGTCACAATCAGTATGCAATATCTATCAAAACAAAGGCTTTGCTGTGTATTTTGAATTGGTAAACGGTGCAATGGTTACTGGTGATGGCTATACCAACAACAATTGTTAAGATTAAACATAGCAGACACGGAAAACTGATTTTTCTAAATGATTATGCTCGACCCCTTGTTACGGAAGACCAGTTCAAGTGTATTTGGCTGCGATGTCCTATCACATCACACATATTCACCAAAACTGACTACCTCTTATTTCACCAGCACCAACTTTTTGAAGAAAATCTCCATTGTTTCGAAGAAGTCCAAAATTTAATCGATGAATGCTTTATCTAGAGTCGAAGACTTCTTTTTATCGAATACGGAATTCATCAAAAAGGTACTTTGATAATTACACATTAATTCATTTTATTATTCAACCGACATTTCATATGCATACACCTTTTACATAACATTCATTTCAATTCTTATTCAATAATAAATAAAAGTTATAAATAAAAAGGCATATAAAATAAAACTTTATTGAAGTGCTTTTAGTTTTATGATCTCTTTATTTTTTTTCTTTTAATTATGTTTAAGTATATACAAATACACATTTAAATGGATTTTTATCATATATATTTATTTTAGTATTAATTGAATGGTTTTGTGTGCGGAAACTGGAGATTCTCTATCTATATTTTAATATATGGTATTACTATATAGAATAACCCACTGTGCAATTTGCGTCATTTATGTTAACGCAGAGGGCAACAACCACCGTAGTCATTGACTTTGCTAAAGCAAATTAAATACACTTATCAAATGATCTAGAGTCACCATTCCTTTGTATGCCAAATGTACAGAGGAAGTGACTGTAACTCTCATATTTTTATTGATTTGCATTAGGAACAGTAAAAACGCTAAATTTTAATGTATTATTGTAATGCAAAAAATTATTAGAGCTAATGGATGTAACATTTCTTACATTCAATAATATACGAAATGAATGTGTCTCTGAATTGTCTTCATTTAGATTTTTCAATTTTTATTATATTACGAAGAACTGTCATAGCTGCCTCTCTATTATATTAACTCTATGGGAAAAAACTATAAAATTTAGGTGCAATTTTTATTCGTCTCCTTACCACACTTATAATCACTTCATTGCTTCAAATTGCAAAGTGGGAACGAATAATAAATATGTAATAATATAAATGAGTTCACCCTTTATTTGTTTCTATGTGTAATATTATATAATAAAAGATGATTTTGTGTAAGAAGATATTTTCATTTTCCCATGTTTTTTCTAATATAATTACGATGAATATAATATAAAGAACCTTTTTCAGATTATATTTATTTTTTTTATATAATTGACTGACCCCTTTTTTTACTCATTGAAACAAAAAAAAATGTCTAACTTTACCAAAATTTACGTTTTTTCTTTTAACCTTCATCAATTCCAAAATTTTTAGAACGAATGCGGAGTTAAGGTGTCGAATTGGTACTGTATCTAAAGACCTTGTTTTCATAGGAAAAATGTTAGTGTTGAACCACCCGTATAACCTTTGTCCGTAAAATTATCAGAATTCTGTTCTTTAATTTTTTCGATTGGTTGTGGATAACAACAAAAAATCAGATGACTATACATATATATATATATTGAGCAGCAGCATAAGTTGTTGGTCGTATATAGAGTAAGATTAATTAATAACAACATGAAGTAAAAAATTAATAATTCATCTTGTCGTGTTTCAAACTAGCATGAAGTTGCAAGTGTCCACGTAGACCTTGCTATGGATTTTTTGTGTATTCAATTTATTTTTAGATTATAACAATTTGACTGTATCACTGAACATATTCGATATCAAAATCAATTTCGTCTAGTACATAATCAACATCTTTGTCGGTTGGATTTTCTTCATCATCATTAGCAGAACTGTTTAAACCAAGAACTCTCCATAATTTATCACGCAATAAAAACATAAAAATTATCGCATGGAAGCAAAAATGACGCTACAAATGCATTGAAAACTTAGCATAAGATAGAGGAAATATTTGTTACAGCGTAACTATGGCGAAGATTTCAAAAATATAAAATATATATAGGTACAATCAGTTGAGGTAAAAAAAATTCGGCACCAAAACCGGATAAAGGTTAATATTCTTTTATCATACTGATTTAAATTTCTAATCTAATAGTATATTTTAATATACACACATTGAATGTATAATATAAGAATAATTTTTTGTGATAAGGGTTTATATATATTCTATATGAAGGAAGAGTTTATATAATTATATTAAAATTGTCCCTATTATAAAATAAAGTACATCCGCTGTCCAAAAAATAACCGGAATGACTTTTTGTATATTTCGATCTGGTAATATATTGGCTGCTGATTGATTTATATGTAATTTTGAATCGGACTTAACAACGCATTAATGACAGTAGTGTTTGTGCACGGGTCGACAAATGTATAAAGAACAAAGGACAAAGAACCGAAAATTTTGTTTTAAAATTGTTACCAAAACGATGGCAGATGTGAGTGGTGAACGTCCCGGCTATTCATCGACAACGATTAACGAAGAAAACATCAAAAAATTGCTTGATTTAGTGAAAGTTAGAAAAAAAACTTCAGTGAGATTCATAGAAATGGAACTTATTGTACAAAAAAAAAAAAAGAATTTGTGAGATTTTGATCGAAAAAATTGATCTACGATAGGTGAAATCAAAGTTGTGTTGGTCCCACACCAATTGACCAAAAATTTCAGACATCATTAAAAATATTGGAAATAACGATAACTTCTTAAAATCTATTGTAAATTGTAATAAAACATGGTTTTTCGATAGGAACCATAGATATACTAAACGTTAAAGTGTTGAATGGATGGCAATCACCAGATGAAGAGAATCCAAAAAAATATCATTTGATGAAGTCAAGAAAAATCTTAACAGTTCTAATGACTCCAATAAGTATTATCAACAAAAAATTTCTTACAAATTGTCTGAAGTTGTGATTAAATACTACGACGATTATTGTATGTAAATTCATCTTCTTATAGTGCTACAATTATCACCGATGATTTTTCTTTACTTAAAATCAAATTTGATTGCCTTGTTTACCTCCGAATTAGCTACATACGACTATTTTCTATTATCTCACATACTTCATTTGGCATTGGTAAGGAGACCTTGGTTTGCATAAATTAAAGACATTGAACAGTTAACAACCTCCGCATAATCAAAAAAATTTCAATTAGCAACATAAAAAAGTAATTTCATACACTAATGGTGTAACGCGTGCAAGTTGATGTATTCCAGTTGAAGAAGATTATTTCGGATAAATAAAATTATTGTGAAAATAAATAAATTGTTGGCTTTCGTCTCACCGCATTCCGGTTATCTTTCGAACAGAGGGTATAAATATATAAATTGAAATATATATATCAATTACATTTTAATTAAAATGTAAAGAGGATCATTGAAAAAATAATTTTCCCATTTTTGAAATTTTGTGCGTCGTAGATAGTATAATAATATAACAGTTTTCCTTTATCCATATATAGTTATATACCATATAAGAGATGTGGTGGCTCATATAATAAACCTACCTATTATATGTGTATAGTATGTATAGAGCTGTACTAATGATGATTGATAGTTAATATACGTGATGTGGAAGATAAATTTATAATATATTAAATATATATTTACTGTACAATGAATGGTATTAAGAAAATAGGATCACGCAAAGAAGATATATTTTCATTTGCCTTTTTAATATTGAAATTGAATGTATATAGAATTATTGTATTTTTTTATGCATAAGTTTTTATGTATAAGTTAAGGACATTATATATTTCTTTTTAAATTTGATGACATTGATTGATTTTGGATATGGTATCTATCTATCTATCTATAAACATTTAATAATTTGGTTTCTATATGAATACTTAATACTTTTATTTTCATGCTATTATTAAGTCATTTATATTCTTTGCTATTTTGTTCGTTTATTATTAAATTATAAATTAAATTGAATGACACAAATTAGATTTTCACAACATATGACAAATATGACTTTTAGCAGGAAAACAAATTAAAATTAAATAAACAGATAATTAGTATTATTAGTCTATACGAATTTTGTGCCCATACGTCCATTTAGTCCAATAGATTATGATCACGTGTGCTGTATATTCCATTGGCCATGATAATATTTCGCTTCGATTACATGACGATAATAACAAAAATTTCTATTCTATTCCGGCAAGAAATATAGTGTGCCAAGTGTTTTAAATTGCTGCCTATTATAGTTTCGCCGTCAAAGACGCTTGCAAAGGTTTATCAAATTTCAAAAATTGTAACATGCTTTTGTCGCAAATCATCATGATCTGTTGCATCTGTTGCGCTTTTGCGCACATTTATTCCAGAAACCCGAATTTTCCTACTACTGATAACAAATCGTATAATATAAACAATAAAATATTTAGTTTTCTGGTTTTAATGACTATTTCTATAGCTCTATCATTCGGTTGATCACAAATTTCTTTTAAATAAATTGCACTTGCATTTGAGAGTTCTTGTATTGCATATTTGAAACATCATCAAAATAACACCCTTTTAAACTGCATTTATATTTTGGGAATAAAATTGCAATTTTAACCAAAATACTACGAAAATTTAGTTGTAACAAAGATCAACTGTTTTCATCCCGATGTTCTAGGCGAATGCAATGAATTCTAACCATCAAACACTATAAAATATTTAAATAATAATTACTAGTAATTGTTTATCCGGTTGACACAAATTCTTTGTGGATAATACATTTTTTACCGAAGAATTTAACATTGATTTAATAATTTAACATATCTTTAATGCAATCAGTTGTGTTTGACTTATATATTGTTTAACAAATGCTCAGAACTTTTGACTGTTAGACCACGTATGGATGATTTGTTGCTTTGTGGCAATGTTGGCAATGTACTATTACACTGATAACTTCTAACGCGAATCATAAAAATTGATTGACACTCAGTTTATGTTAAAGAGTCCATTAAAAGGAATGTGTTCTTTATTCTTTCCATTATATTATCATATATACCATATCCAATGGTATAAATTTCGATTATTAGAAGGCTGTCTGTTTAATCATTACCCTCTGTATCTATGTCTATCCATATGTTACCTAGCCGTATCACCCACATTAAAGTTAAATTGCTCCTTTTATTTATTATCTTTTTCTTCTATATGACGATTTCATGGTTTCACGAATGCATTCACATGTGTCCTTCAATTTTTACACCATAATGTAGTCCCATTCTTTTATATGATGAATGGTATTCTTCTGTATCCGAATCACCTCTTTCGCTCGTCAATATCTTCTTCATCTGGAGATGTGTTGGTGTTAACAATTTCATTACTAGTGTTACATTTTTTGCTACATACAATGAGCTTTCATTTCGTTTGTCACTTTTGATCTGGATAGGAGTCGTGTCTATTTGCCATATGATTATTCTGATTTAATATTGATAAATTAATAAATAATTAAAAAAAAGTAAATAATGTTTTTAGAAATCTTGCAAAGGATGTCTTTAACGTATATTTAACCAATACAAGTACAATCCTTTGGAACTTCAATTATTATATATATTATTATATTCGCTTTTCTTACCTCTAACATTTAGCACCCACATTTATTTAGGTAACAATCCAATAAATATGATATCTTTC
This sequence comes from Bibio marci, assembly GCA_910594885.2. Lineage (NCBI taxonomy): Eukaryota > Metazoa > Arthropoda > Insecta > Diptera > Bibionidae > Bibio > Bibio marci. The sequence goes on along the minus strand of OU343114.1, from coordinate 95,220,561 downwards.
TTAGTAGTAAAATTATTATAATTTTTTAATTTTTAATTCCAATCTCATTAAATATAATTATTAATTAAACATAAATAAATAACAAAAATAATAAAATCTATATTAAAATTTGTAATATAATTTTCAAATAAATATATATCATCGCCAATCACGTTCCACATGCCACACAAAAAACTATAAAGAATTGAATACAATCATTTTCATATGAAACAATTTTTTTTTTGCAACCAACTTCAAGCCACATAAAACACATGTGTTTTATATTTCGAAAATTATTTGACAAATGACAAGTCAAATGATAAAAAACAAAAAATGTGTGGTTTTGTTTTTTTTATTGCCGATTGTTTTTAATTTGTTCTGCTAAAAATAATTAAAATAGTGTACAGTTGTTAATTCTTAGTAAATTTGCATAAAAAGTATTCAATAATATATTTCATAATTATATTTATTAAATCTAATAAACATTTTAAAATAATAAATACACATATTTATTACTACAACAAAATACCAAAAGTTACAAAAGTAAGATTGGTTTTCACAATCGATGCCACACATAAAATTGTAATCAACAAGTAAGTTAACAATTATAAATTATAGTAAATATTACTTATTCTTATAATTTATTTTATTTTTATTAAAAAAAAACTACCGAATATTACATATATTTTAAGGTAATACCTCTAAAAAGGTTTAAGTTGAATTATGTTGTTGATTTCAAAACTATAGATAAAAACTAACTATAATATAATTTGGAAGGAGTGATGTGGACAGATGATCGATTACCTCCTAGTAAAATTCTAATATAGAATCAATAAAAAGATCAGTAGAACATAGAAGGTAATCTCAGTTTATATCTCCCCAAATGAAACAAAAACGGGTCTTTCATAAATAATAAAATTGTGTGCGAATGAATGAATGTTGTTCAATAAAGTTTTTATTTTTCATATTTATAAATATTTTCTACAAAATCAGTAAAGCATTTTTTTTCTTATATATATTTTGAAAAGTTGAATCTGATTTTCATTCTCATATTTAATAAATACATTCACCTAAATAACCACAACGTCCTTGTTCCAACGGTGTCATTTGATATAGATTATAATATTCACATTGATCGCTGGGATATTGTGGCAATTGTAATTTAACAGGTGTTATTGGTGCACCTTCCCAACTATAACCATCAAAACGTTGTCCATCCGATTGATTACATTGCATACTTAATGCTTCTTGCGTATACATTATATATAATTGATCAATTCTTGATTGGGTCCATTCAATAGAACGATAATTTTCTGATCTTGCACCATCCATTAATACAATACGTTTTTGATTTTCTTTACTGCGTCATCATTTAAATTAATTAAATTTTTTAATTTTATTATTTATCATTATAGAATACAATAAACAATTCATTAATACAAAAAATATACTTACTAATACATATAATTAAAAAAGAATGCTAAATTATCTTCGGAAACAGAACTTTTACAAACTTCTAATTTTGTTGCTGGATAATATTGTATATAATTAACACACATTTCATCACTTATTGAAAAACCACCAAGCGTTGTATTTGTATACTCTTCTGTATCATAATAACATGTTGTTACCATTGCATCACCCTATATAAAAGAAACAATCAAATCAAATTATAATTGGTAAGAATTCAATATAAGAAGAAAAAACACGTATTACCGGTAAAACAGTTGGTTTATAACGTAATGTTCGAATTTCTTGAAAATGTGTTGAATAATAATCATCTTTATTAATTTCTTTTAATTCTTCACCATTACGAAAATGTCGCGTTATAACGCGTGCACCTCTTAAATGTGTATGCAATTGTGAGCCAAATATTGTTATTCCATGTTTTGGTAAAGCCTTTAACAAAATTAAACGGAATTAGTGAAATTATTATTCATTATCAAAATTTCAATGTATAAATTTCTATTACAATTTCTGTACATTCTGCGATACAATAACCACTTAATGGATAGGCAATAATACCAGGTGGTATAGCCATTTTATCTGTATATTCTAAACCTAATTCCATAATTGCAGCATCATATTTTCTTAACTCAGATATAATTTTTATTCTCATACCAGAACTATCGATTAATCCTATAATGAAATTTTTATATATTTTATATTGTTTTAAACGGCTCTGAAATAATATTCAATTGAATAAAATACCATCAATTAAATTTGGATTATTAAAATGTACTTCTAAACGAATATATGGATTATAATTTTTACCACCAATTGGTAAACCAGCTTCCATTGGATATGTAAATGCACTTGCACCCATTGCCCATAATGATATAACGCGTGAACACACCTTTGCCTCAGCCGGTAAATTATCACAATCACCATCATATGATGGTATTTGTACATTAACATCTGTTTCACAATGAAATATTTCCATATGATGTACAACTGCTGTGTTTGAAATGATTGGTTCAAACTGAATAAATAATATGAGTATAAATTTTGTTGAAATATAAAATGTTTGATTTATTTTTACCTGAACAATATGATGTTTTTGCTTAATAAAATCATCAAATTTTTGTATGTGACACCAATAAAGTGTTTCTTGTGCCGGCACAGGAACTTTACTTAACGTAACCTCAACATGTCGAATGTTTCTATATTATTAAACAAAAAGAAAAAAAAAATGATAATGAATGTTGGAGAAATTTATTCAAATATTATATGAATATACTTTTCTGGAATGTATAATTTATCAGCTCTTAATAATTGTGCCATAATCATTCCATTATCGCTTCCCATTTTATGCTTATGAATATTACTATCTCTTTCTCGTCGATTATCAATATGTTCTTTATGTTCATCATCATTCTCTTTATCTTTTGGAAAACTATAAATTGTTGGAAATTCATCATCAAAATGAAATCCCCATAAAATATACATTGTTCCTTCCTTAAAAATTAAAATATAATTACTCATCAATTTTATCTAATCTATAATAATATTATGTTTGCAAGAAAGTAATTTCGGTTTGTGATATAAATGTATATAAAATGTTTATATAACAAAATAATTTTAATCAATTATTTATTTGCTATTTGTTTGATGGCCGGTTTCCCGGTAACTTCATAATTACGCGCTCGTAGAACTTATGTGTTTTTATCAGCTAGGGAAACTGAACCTCAAGTACGATTCCAGGTTATTAGTGATATTTTTACCATTCAAAGAGTCTTGCAAACTGAGAAATAAATGTTTAATTGATGGATGTGGTGACACATCCCAACCAAATTTCAACAATTTTTTGACCAAAATTATTTTCTTACCAACCCAATATACTAAATAGATTTGAGCATTATAAATAATAGATGTTATTCATATTTACATGCATTTTAAAATCTTGTGGATCACATGTATCAATTTTTCTTTTAAATGCAACCGAATTTTCTTCAATACGAAGTAATTCACAATCTTGTTGAATATCTTTTTCTATTATTTTATTTTCATTTATATGTGTATCCTAAAAATAGATATAAATCCATTGTGGTTCCGCAGACATAGGTGTGGTGCGAATATTAAATAATTAATGTAATTTTTTATCAAAACTAATTTAAAAAAAAAAAAAAAAAACGAAATAAACTTACAATAGGCGAATTAAATATATAATTATCTTTATGAAAAAAACATATATCAGAATTTTCAATTTTTCCACGTTTTGAAAAACCAAATGAAAACCATTTGTTACCATTTTTAAATGCATTATTTACATTAAACATAACTTCATTTTTATTCCAGTTTATCAACCAACTTAATTTTAAATCATTATTTAATTGGATTGTATGTAATTTTGTATTTGCTAATGATGCAGTTGTTTCTGAAAATAAAAATATATATATTATAAGCATTTAATTGTATGCGAGTGATTAGGTTCCGGTCACATAAAAAATACCTTAAATGTTTGCTAAAGGAATTAACAATTTGAATAATACTTAACACAACATTTTGCGAGGTATATACCTTTCGTTTTATTTTATATATATTAAATTGTGTGTATACTTTATGTGGGTTCATGTCTATTGACGTTTAAATTAAATTTATATTATTGTTTTAACACAAAAAGGATCAACCTTTTATTTATACCTAGATAGAGGGATGAACAAACTTGTAAAATTTTGAGAAAATACTAATGATGAATTTTATTATTTTGTATATTGATTTTTGTGTTTGTACGTGTTTGGTCCTTCCAGTGTTAAATTTAGTAAATAAATAAATGAATATTGAAAGTTATTACATAATTTGAAAAAAAGTATAACCTATATTTTACTCTATATTTAGCATGAATCTAAATAGTTACAATTAATTTATTAGCACTCAGCAGCAACAGTTATTCATGTACAATAAAACCACTACTACTTTGAGAAAATATATTTTTAATATTTTCAATTAAATTCAAAATAGAATTATTATTAAAATTAATTAATTCTTTAAATATAAATATAAAACGAAAAGTTTAAGATAATCTAATTTAAAAAAGAACCCTTTTTTTATTATATATTTTTCTTATCATCTATTGTTGTTCAATTTTCATCAATCATTTTATTATAATCTTTTCCAAACATACGTCTTCGTCTATTCTATCTATCTAATATAAATATATATATTTATTTTCATATCCTCTCTAAATTATACAATATTTATCTATATTTCATGAATAATATACACTTGAAGTTTGAACATATACAATATTTCTGCAATTTCTACATTATAGGATTGTTCAATTATTTCTTTTATTATGTATTGTATAAAAAATATTTATGCAAAACCTTAATTTGAATATTAAATTTTTTAAATCGAATGAAATTTTATTAGTTTTAAATTGTTTTGTCGTTGTCATGTTTTTTGTTTTTATTCTTCTTTTTCTATACAATTGTTGGAACGCGCAACATCATCATATCAATTTTATATAATTTATGGAATATACAGAAGAATAGGGTAGAGAAGTACCAGTAATCGGGACCAGTTAACTATAGATTTTAAATTTCTCATAATTTTATAGTATAAAAACTGTGTGTTCACTAAGGACAGGCGTTTTCGTTTGTCAGCACACGATTTTAAAAATCTATACCTTTGTTTTTTTAGAATTTAATCGCCATTGGTAAAATTGAATTGTTTTGTCAATTGTTGTGTCCCATATTACAGTAGAGTAAATGTGGCAGGCTTAACAGGAAGAATCCAATCTCCACCTCATAGTCTATAAATAGTTTATGATAATTAATAAATATGTCTAAATAGTCTGTGTCTGCGATGCCTGTTCGGTTACTGGTATTTCTACCCTATATTAATATATAGATATTTCTATATATATTATTTAGTTTGAAAGGAATTATTAAATATTTACAAAGAGAGAAAAGGAACTAGGAAAAATATTTTTCAATAAAAAAAATAATATAGGTATAGTTATGTCATAAAAGAAATATATGCTAGAGACGAATATTTTCCACGGATGAATGGGTAAGTCAAAATGTGTTTATTTTTATAGACATTTTTTTGATGTAATTTTTTTAAACTACTTTTTAACAGTTGAATTTAAAAAATATTTTACTATTATTATTGTTAGAATTTTTGGTTTATTGAAAATTTTTAACACGATTTATTAAAAAGTATAGTTTATTCACAATTTACCTATCTGTATCTGTATATTTTCTACCAAATTTGCTTACCTAAGACAATAAAATAGAAGGGGTGTAAATTCTCTGTCAGAGAACTTTCACAAAATTTTTTAAAGCAATAGACATCATTTATCTCAGAAGCTTATTTATGCTCAAATATTTCATTTCGTTGTGATAAATTTTCTTTGTTTCCGATTTTAGTGATATTCTAATCGCTGCTTAGCATTTTTAAATATATTTGCTTTCCTATCATTGGAAATAATTCGTCCTAGTATATTTCGTTTATGGTGGCGTTATATATAATTTCTTATTGCGTATATATATATCATAAAATATGAAATATATGTAAAATTCCATTATCGACAAATAACTATATTAGAAGAGAATATATTTATATATATTTTAATAAAATTCTTTCATTTCTTGTCATCTGTATAGAAGAATAAAAATGTAGATGATGTCTATTTAGGTATATAGCAAAAATATGTGATGGAATGTCATTTGGTATTTAGTGTATATATGCGAGGAGACTATTGTAGAATTAAGAAGATATGTATTATGTATTTATAAGAATAATGTGTGTATGCGAGTGTTTACTATTTATAGAATTTTTATTTCTTTTTATTATATGGTGTATATATTAGGTGTGCTGCTGTTAGGGAAAAGGATTTAATTTTAAAAATTTTCCACATATTAAAAGTGTTTACAATACTATTTTCTCTCTATTATTGTTATGATATTTTACTCGTACAATAACACCCTTGTGCAAAACAAAATTGGAAATGAAAAACCCAGTTTTGACAATATTCCCATATCAAAATAGTACGAAATTTTTCCATTACTGCATATAATGTGTATTCAGATATTCCAATTCAAATTTCGTACTATTTTGAGAATTAGAATGTTGTGAAGAGGTGGTGGTGGCACCCAATCTAAATCAATCCTTAAAACTACCTTTCCGTTTTTGGCAACTATAGAAATTATAATAATAGTACAATGGATTATCGCAAATACAATAGAAATGCTTTTAAGATGATTTTAATAATAATAACAAGTTAAAGTATAACCCTACTTGGAATTGATATGATGAGGTGGTTCTGTCGTTTCAAAAATGTTTGGTAAATCAATTCCCCACAAAAACATCGTCGAATTAGTGATAATTATTTTCAATTGGTGGTCGATATTGTTATGGTAAAAATATTAAAATGCTTTGTCCACTTAATGCACATCATATCACATAATAACGTCGAATTAGTTTGTTTTTAAAATGTGAAAATGTACCGGACAAATTTTTTTTAAGTAATAAAAAATATTTCGATAACTTAACTTAATATCAAATTAATTATAAAAATTAAATTGTTCTACAAGTTATACTGTGTTTGACGCGTGAATCCTTAACGATCAATTTAGTCATATAGTTTTAACATCAGTAAAATTTTTATGTTGATCCGATCAACAAGTGAGCGATTTTTTTTTATGCAGTTTGACATATTTCATCGCATTTTTATTAGACTTCGACTCATAAGGACGATTTTACATAATAATGGCAGTAATTTATATTAAGTTTCTCTTTAAAACTACTTGATGATGGTCGGTATATTGTGTTTTAAAATTCATATTAATCCAATGAGTAAGTCGTTCAATATAATTAAAACATTTTCTAAATGATAAACTTCTATCTATTTACATATATATTGACTTTTGTTCTAATACTGCGTAATACTCGTAAGTCAATACAATAATTTCGTCATACTATAGACCGACATTCAGAGTATCTTACGCCTTTTTTTTTATAGACGGTCTTCGTATTCTGAAAATTTATTTTCTTAGTTATTTGGTTCTCCCACCCAAGACTCATAATCAATGAGCTTTAACTTGATGGAATAATTTGTTTCTGTCCATGAATTATTGTGCTGTAGCGAAACCTCTGATAAGCAACGTTAACAAATACTGCAAAGAGCATATACTAATATAAGTATGTTATTCTTTTATACGAATTAGTATATATTTTAAATTTTATGTTGTTTACTTTAAAAACTTTAAATAGTACATTAAAAATATAAAATCAAAAGTAATTCACACAATAAAAAACACAAAACTTCCTCTTTTTCAGTTATAATTATATTAGTTAAAAAATTTCAATAACTACTTTCACATTTCTAAACTTTAAATTTTCACAATTTCCATATGAAAATAATTCAGTAAATATAAATGTAATATAACAAATTTGTTTGCACTATATATTTATGGTATATTTTCATAAACACACAAAATTAAATTAAATATTTTAAAATATACCCATTGGGCATTTTAAAATTTTACATGATGTAAATGGAAATTTATATATAATTTACTTACTATTTGATGTGATTTCATGTAATATAATTAAAAAATTTAATATTGTTGTAATTAATATAAACGATCGCATTTTTTTACGTATATATTTTGAGAATTCAATTGAGAAAATATTTGAAAAATAGCTAATTTTTTAACACACTATATTTAGTTTACTATTAACATTATAGATACGAATTTGAATTTACGAATAATTTTTTACCACAACTAGTCGTTTATGTCATTTTTAAGACATTTTACTTCAACGAAAATCGGTAAATGATTAAAACATATCCTAAATGAAAAACTTCTATTTATACTTTTACTATTATGTACTATTGTTTTCTTATATAGTTAGTTATTTATATATATTTATATATATTCGTCGTTATGTTTGATGTTAATCCTCTTATATATAAACATATTTTTATATATTTCAGCTTTTTATATATAAGCATCTACTATATAATAGATCAGATATTTACATCATCCATTGTACTTGTACACCTAAATGTGTTTTTTCAATTGACTGATGATAGGAAATGTTTGATATAACCTTTGATTTGAGTATGTATTCTTAGGAAAAACGAAAATTTTTCATACATTTTTAGTTAACGCACAATATATAAATATCAAATTTAAATTTAATTGGCGATAGGCTACGTATTTATACATTGTCTCTACAGAGACTTTATATAATCTTTGCCCACTAAAATGTATTTAGTATAGTTAATTTTTATACCAATTAATATTTGGGGTACTGAATGGATTCGGTCAAAAGTAGAAACAGTGCATTCTGAAAAACCAAAAAAAAATCTACTTATCGCAGAAAAATCACCGTCTAATAAAGCCAATATACGTCCGACATAACTTTCTGATGTTTAGAGTTTCTGCGTCCATGCAAAAATATTGTGTTGTTTAAAAATCATAAAAATATCTTTTGATCCGTGCCCACAAAACGTTTTCGAAACTATGTTGACCTTAAGAATGCTTCTACAAGTTCGTCTAAATTTACATTCAAATTTTTAATACGTCGAACTAACTATTCATATAAGTTTTTATAGATATAGAACCACAAGATTTTACAGCTTTTATGAATTTACTATAGAAAACATATAATACAACCACCACACAAATTATAGAAACACTGTTATTTTAACCATATCTCTTAATTTTGACAGGTGCTTTGGCTAATATTTTCTAAAAAATTGGATGAAATGTTTACATTTTCAAGCTGTTGAGTTCAACTATAGTAAATTCGCAATATTCATGGAAATAATTTTAAAACCTGGTGAAACGGTTACTGGTGACGCTACCACAAAAAATTTATAAAATTGGACCGGGCTTTAAAGGAAACACGACCAGAATAGGCCAGCAGACATGACGAAAAAGTAATTTTGTTCCTTGTCAATGTATGTTACAAAGCCACAGTTTGAACATATTTGCCTCACATGTCCTTCATGCCGCACCTATCGTATTCACCATTGCTGACCTACTTCTGACAATTATTACGATCGATGTTACACCGAGTTGCTGAATAATACTTTAATTCAAAAAACAAGAAATTGAATTGATGAATGGTTTGGTTTGTCTAAAACAAACGAAAAGTTCTATCAACCCGGAATTCATTATTTGACAAATAGATACGATTAAGTTAAAGTTAATACGATTGCCAATACATAACTTGCTTACTTACTGCAAGTGCGGTTTTAGCCTTCTCCAACCTACGCTTCTTAAAAACCATACTTATCTGCAGCTAACGTCTTCTTTATTTTGTTATTCAAAGAAATGTTTTTTCCAAAGGATATTCGACATTTCATATGCATACACTTATTCCAATAAAATGTGAACATGGAAACAGTAAAATAAAATACAACCGCTAAGGAAAAATGAAAATTTATTTTAATGTTTTGTATTCTTCATCCTTTATAGGTATATACTTAAAGCTCAAAGGTATATAATAACTATATTCGTATTGTATACATAGAATAAAATACGAATATAAAAGGATAAAAGCTTTGTAAAAGCTTTGATTATATATACATAAGCAATGGTTTGAAACTAAAACGGATATTATATATAGGATGAAATTGTGACAATGGGGAATTTTTTTTATACTTCTATTCGTTTTTTGTTTTCATTTTTACACTGTATAGCGGAAATTATAAAATTCTAGCAGAGCGTCACAGTGCTATCTTTCATATAAAATTAAATATACCTATGAATATATGTATTTTTCATTGTATTTATTAATTTCAGATAGTATACAATAAAAGAGTTGAGCTAAAAATAAATTATATTTTAATATAGATGTCATGATAAATATTTACTCTTTGAGTTGTTTATACTCGTAATATGTTTGTGATTTTCCTTACATAGAAAGTGCTAACAAAATTTACTGTGCTAACATAATTTACTATTTTCCAGTGATTTATAAACCAATTCAATTAATGCTGATCTACTCTGTAACATATTGTTTTATGTACGGATCGACGGAGTTTCAATTCCTTTTTACTTAAGTTATAACTTTACATTGTGATCATATATTGTATATAAAAAATTATTCCATTCAATCAGTATTCAAATCCTTGTATACAAACTGTTGTATGACATATATTAATATAGTAACCCTCTGAATTTATTGTATCGTTTAATATCTAGTTTCCGTTTCTTTCTTTTTTTTTTAAGTACTATGTAAATTTATATTGTGTATTGAAAGTATTTTTCTTAGCGCGGCGGGGTCAACAAAATTATTTTGAAGAAATGATGTCCATATTTTATTAAATGTACCATGACTATTTTATATTTCTATAAATGAAATTTTTCTTATTTTATTACATACAATATGTGTACAAAGAGAATTGAAAGCCACAACCAATCCCGCCGCCGTGTCATTCAAAAGATTTCCTTTTCTTTGTTTGGTATACAAATTTTCTCATTCATATATTTAAATTCATTCATAAATTTTTTTGTTTTGCTCTATATTTTACATTTTCTTAAACATAAGTTTTCTTTTCACATTGAATATAAATATACCCGTATATAAAATTATTCATTTCTAATTATGTCGAATCCATTAATACAATTAGCCCATAATAAATTATAATTAAATTATTTATAATATACACGTTTTTATGTAATTTATATATATATAATCGAGTATAAGGATATAGGTATACTATCTTAAATATATGTATTATATTAAGAACAATTGTTTGATATGATTAAATTATAAATTTCTTATTATTGACGGATAAATTTTTGGTTAAAACATAAAAAACTTTTTCCCTTCGCATATTATTTTTAATCAAAATTAATTAAATTATATAATTTACCTTTTGAAAATAACTTCGTCTATATCTATACGCAATACTATTTTATATCTTTGATATAATATTGTATGTAATTTGCTATATAATAATAATTATATTTGCTTTAACGAAACACACCATTTTATAATATAATAAATAGGTGTTTGTGCTGATAAAATTACAGAATTTAAAAAACTTTTATATGAATGTGTCTGTTTGTATACCATTACATAATTCTTAATACTGAAAATATTCTCAAAGTTAGATTTTTTAAGCACTTGTATTCGCACGATGGTATATCGATAATATTTACCTATACCATTGTGATGTGTATAATCAAATTCTAGTCGTATATATATGATCCAACCCATTTAGGTATAATTTGTGGGTAATATACGGTAATTGTGTTTGAATCGATTTTAAATGAATCCATATAGAAATTGACCTTTAGAATTGTTTGGTTATATTAATGTGTAGGTGATTGTATGAGATAATATATAATTAATGATGAAATATTATTTACATCAATATACGCAGGGTGTTTATTTTTAGAACGATACAAATTATTATAAATGCCGGTTATTCCTATATAACATAAGCATCATTTTGTACCATTTTGTGCAAAAAAATCTTTACTTCTTCAAGTTTTCACCTGTGAACTTGGGTACAGAAATTGCATTTCTGCGTAAAGCACCTCTTGATCAACCCACCGTCATTCTATGCCCTCCAATGAATTCCTTGTTATGTCCGTTCATCAAAATGTGTCCGATTAATTCCTATTTTCGTCATTTTATTTAAATATCAATTTTCGTTTGTTACTCTATGTACCAATTGTTTCACTTTAGCGAATATTATATGGGTATTTATATACAAAACCTTGTATGGACGCTGTGATCAGTGAAGTGTGACGCTCCAAGCAAAAACCATACATATAAAGATTGTTTCGTATGCATATAGAAAAAAGAATAACATCGAGATCAGATGCAATATTCATACTTACGTAAATATGAAAATAATGTCCAGTGAATTGTAAAATATAGTCCAATTTCCATTGAGCTAAATACACTAAATTTGACCATGATGATGAATCCATTCTAGTTAAAACTATTCTCATCTTTCTATTATCCGTGCACTGGTTTTTATTATTTGTGCTTAGTTACATTCTGCGGTAAAACGAATTAAAGAAAAGTAGTTTTTCTATTTTTTTCGTTGAATTACAACGAAAATAAAATACCACTAAAACATTTGTGACATTTTTCAAAATGATTTATTCGCTGAAATTGGTTTTCAAATAAATCTATATTGTTGCAGTATGAAATATGTTCATATGATTTCTGTTGCCCGTAAACTGTATACATTTACATCCACTAAAATGCGATGAATGCAATGGATACAGATAAAGCTATACTTTGCTGGCTGTATAAACCTAGTTCATTGTGAGACACTAGTTGTTTATGTAGCACAAAGTATATTGTTATATTTATATAGCAAAGGGGGAAGTGAGTCAAGCAATCACTTCTAAATAAGAATGAGATCCAATTAAAGCTGACTCTCAGCTCTTATATATAAAGGCAAAAGAGAAACATTGATTCTCTCTTTTCCATATTACAAGAACCAATTAAAAGGGTTTTTATATGCAACATGTTTCCACAAGTTTGCTTTTACGCAAGACAATAAAAAAGTCGTTACAGCATTATATCTACGCATTCTATTGTGATTTGAATTTCGAGTGGCTAGCTTCAGAATTTACAAAAAAAAGAAAATTATCAAAAAGAATAAAAAAAAAAAAGATTATTAAAATAAAGTTATTAAAATTAAAATAAATTAATGTTTTTTGAATTAAACATTTTTGGTCCTTCGAGCCGGATTACGTGGTGATCCATATTATAGCAGAAAATTAGAAATATTAAACATTAAAAAAAAAAAAAAAAAAAAAAATTAAAATTATTGCGTCATAAAATTAAAAAAAAAAATTTTTCCATTGCAATTAAGTGAACAAAAAAAAAAAAACTAAATAACGAAAACTAGTGTGTTAAAATGAGTGTAAATAGGAAAACACGTGAAATTATTGCTGAAAAGCAATATTTAGAAAATACAATTAATAATTTTGTAAGAAAATTGTCAAATAATGTTGATAATATAGATATAGATGAAGTGAAAATCAGAATGAACAGTATTAAAGATATGGATAAACAATATGTGAAAGTAGTTACAAAATTGATCGGGTATAAAATTGAAGTACAACAAAGTGACGTTGCTATATTTGAAGAATCATATTATCGGGGTTTAAGTTTAGCGACTAAAATATTGAAGCAAAATACAATTACAGAGTTCCAACATTCTGCAAACCTTCTTGAATCAACAAGAATTGTAAATGATGCTGCTGGTCAACAAATAAAATTGCCAACAATTAAACTTCCACAGTTTTACGGAAACTATGACGATTGGAGAAGTTTCAAAGATAGTTTTGAAACCATTATACATAATAATGACAAGATAAGTAACATAAATAAATTTCATTATTTAAAATCATCTCTTTCAGGGTCAGCTGCACAAGTATTACAACAAATTGAAGTGTCAAGTAACAATTATTTAGCTGCGTGGCAACTATTACATAAAAGATTTGATAATAAAAGATTGCTAATTAATTTTCACATAAAGCAAATAATGGAAATTGAATCATTGAGAAAAGATTCCTTTCAATCGATAAGAAAATTTACAGATTACACTTTAAAACATATAAAAGCGTTACAGCTTTTAGAAGTTCCTGTTCATACATGGGATATTATTTTAATTTACATTTTGTCTAATAAATTTGATAGTGCAACCAGACATCAGTGGGAAACCCAATGTAATACCATAGATATGCCCACATTATCCGATTTTGAAGAATTTTTAATTAAAAGATGTGATTTATTAGAAGTGACAACTAAAGTACGGGATCAAGACTATAGTAATTTAAAAAGAACAATTACTACAAATGTTAGTATGACAAAAATGCAATATGAAGATAAAAAATGTACGATTTGTAGTAAAAATCATTTTATTGGCAAATGCGACACATTTTTAAAATCAAATGTTGATGATCGATATAAATTAATACTTAAATACAAATTGTGTATAAACTGTTTAAAGAAAAATCATACGTATAGTAACTGCAGATCAAGCAACTGCAGAAGATGTAATAAAAAACACCATACCATGTTACACCGTGAATTTAATCAGACAAAATTGAATAAAATTGAATATGAACCACAGCGAAAAATAAGCAAGTATAATGAAGATAGCAATGAATGTTCATCGCAAAATATTGATTCCTGACTATCGCATTTTTCAGCTAACACAAGTAATACATTATTAGGTACAGCTAAAGTAAAAATAATATGTAACAATTCAGAACCATACATTGCTAGAATTTTGTTAGATACAGGTTCTCAAGCAAATTTAATTAGTATGAATCTAGCAGCAAAATTAAATTTGAACTTTGAAAAAACCTTTAATGTACTAATAGGTATTAATAACGAGAGCAGTAAAATTAAATATTTCGTCAATATAACCTTATCATCTTTAGTGAACAATTATAGTTTGAATTCAGATTTTTTAGTATTGAATAAATTAGATAATAAAATTTTACCAAATAAGTTTATGAAAATCGATAAAACCCAAATTATAAACTATAATGAATTAGCTGATAGCAATTTTAATATACCTTCCAATATTGATTTAATATTAGGAGTAGAAGATTGTTTTGAACTATTTTTAAACGAAAAAATTAAATTAAAAAATGGATTGTTATCATTAGTAAAAACTAAACTAGGTTGGATAGTAGTAGGTAATTGTGAAACACAAGTTAATAACAATTGTAATAATTTCAATATTGTGTTTCACAATCAAGTTTTAAATTTAAATAATAGTATTGAAAATGAACTAACTTCAAAAATTAATATAAATGCTAATATTTTAAACAAATTGATTGAATTGAATTATAACATTAAAAGGTTTTGGAATATTGAAAATATAAACGATGAAAAGAAATTGTCTAAAGATGATGTTAAATGCCAAAAAATATTTGAAGATACCTACAAACGAGATAGTTCAGGTAGATTTATTGTACAATTTCCGTTTAAGGATAATATCAACAATTTAGGTAATTCATATAATTCAGCATTCCAAAGATTTATCATATTGGAAAAGAAGCTAGCAAAATTACATAAATTTCAAAAATTATACGTCGATTTCATGAATGAATATGAATTATTGCAACATATGAAGTTAAGTGATGATCAAAAGAACTTGTCAGGATATTTTATACCACATCATGGCATATGTAAACCAAATAATGAAACAACGAAATTAAGAGTGGTATTTGATGCATCGTGTAAATCTGATAGTGGTTTATCACTTAATGAGTGCCTCCTAGCAGGGCCCAAACTACAAGACGATTTAGTAGATATTTTATTACGATTCAGAACTCATAAATATGTCATATGTGGTGATATTAAAATGATGTACCGACAAATTTCAATTAGTAAAGCAAATGCGAAATACCAGAAGATTTTATGGCGGACAAAACCAACGGATACACTTAAAATATATGAATTATTAACAGTGACTTATGGTACTACAAGCGCTCCATATCTTGCTATCAAAGCCTTACAACAATTAGCAAAGTTAGAAATAAATAACCATCCATTAGCAGCTAAGGTTGCATGTAATGATTTCTATGTGGATGATATTATTACAGGTGCTAATACAATAGAAGAACTTAAATTTTTAAAATTTGATTTATGTAACATGCTGATGAAAGGAGGCTTTAAACTTCATAAGTGGCACAGTAACGTGAGTGATATTGTTTATACAAGTAATGAAAGTTTAAAATTTTTAGACGAAAATGCAAAGGCATTAGGTTTAAATTGGAACCCATCAACAGATAGTTTTAAATTTGAATTGAATAAAGAAAATATAGATGCTGAACAATTAACAAAAAGAAAAGTGTTATCACAGATAGCAAAATTGTACGACCCATTAGGTTTAATAGCACCAGTAATATTTAAAGCTAAAAGAATCATGCAAGACATTTGGAAAGCATGTATTGAATGGGATGAAATTATTCCAATTAATATTCAGCAACATTGGATTGAATTAAAAACTAATTTGCCATTATTAAATGAATTTAAAATAAAAAGGAATGTATTGCCCTTAGATGCTAAAACGATAGAATTACATGGTTTCAGTGACGCATCCGAGAAAGGGATGGCTGCATGTGTTTATATAAAATCAATAAATGAATTTGGTGTAATACATGTCCAACTTTTATGTGCCAAATCAAGAATTGCTCCTTTAAAAACCTTGACAATTCCAAAACTTGAACTAAATAGTGCAGTATTATTGGCAAACTTATACAACCAAGTAAAGAAGGCTTTAAAATTAGAAAATATGTTCACATTTTTGTGGTCTGATTCCACAATAGTTTTAAATTGGATTAAAGCTGAACCATATAAATTCAAAACATACATAGCAAATAGAATCACAGAAATACAAGAAGTGACTAACATTAGTTGTTGGCATCATATATCGTCTACTGAAAATGCTGCTGATATTTTATCTAGAGGTGCATTTGCAAAAGCACTAATCAACCACAACGCTTGGTGGTTCGGCCCAGATTTATTACATAATACGAATTCGTATGAAAAATATAATATTAATGCCATCACATTAAGCAGTACTGAATATACTGAACTGAAAACAATCACTACGACTATGAATGTTACATATGAAGAAAATGAAATAATTACAAAATTCAGTAGTTACACTAAACTCGTCAGAACAGTTGCATATTGTATTAGATTTAGAAACAATGCATTAAAGAAAAATACAATTTTTTCCAGTTATTTGACGACTAATGAACTACAATCAGCATTAAAAATCATTATTAAAATTGTCCAACAGGAAGCATTTTCACATGAGCTAACATGTTTAAAAGCAAAAAATTTAAAAAAAATTAAATCCAATAAATTAATATCGCTCTCTTTATTTTTAGATGATGATGATATCATTAAAGTAGGCGGCAGACTTCAAAATTCGAAATTAATTTATAATGCAAAACATCCAGTACTGATGCCTAAAAATAATAAATTTACCGAATTAATCATAGTACATTATCACAACTTATATTTACATGCTGGTGCAGAATGTACTCTTGCCAATATAAGAACACAATTCTGGATTATATCAGGTCGTGAAGTTGTTAGAAAGATTCTACACAAATGTTTAATTTGTTTTAAAAATAATTGTCAATTCAAAGAAGAAAATCAAATCATGGCTCAGTTACCACCTGAAAGAGTCAACATAACAAGACCATTTTATAACACTGGAGTAGATTTATGTGGTCCATTTCAAGTGAAGCCACCGTTACGATCAAAGGTGGTAATGAAGGTTTATGGTGTTATATATGTATGCTTTTCAACAAAAGCAATTCACATTGATATCGTCAATGGTTTAAGTGTAGATGCTTTTATGGCTTCATTGAATCGATTGTTAGCAGAAGAGGTTATCCACATCAAATCTTTTCAGATAATGCCACTAATTTTGTTGGTTCAAATCGAAGGTTAAAGGAATTATATAAAGAATTTTGGCAAAAGGCAAAACAATGTGAAATTGAATCTAAATGTGTAGCAAAAGGCATAAATTGGCGATTCAATCCACCCGGTTCTCCACATTTTGGTGGACTCTGGGAAGCGGCAGTAAAGAGTGTCAAACATCATTTATACCGATTGCTTAAAACTTACATACCAACGCATGAAGAGTTATACACTCTGTTAACGCAAATCGAGGCAACGGTAAATTCAAGACCACTTACACAATTAAGCAATGATCCAAATGATTATAAGTGTTTAACTCCAGGCCATTTTTTAATTGGAGACACAATGAAATCTATTCCAGAACCAAATATAGAAGAAAGTAACGCAAATTTACGAGATAAGTGGCAACATGTTCAGTTATTACATCAACAATTTTGGAAAAGATGGTCATTAGAATACCTCAACTTATTACAAGTAAAATCCAAGTGGCAAAAACAAAATAGTAATGTCAAAATTGGTGATTTGGTTTTATTGAAGGAGGTTAATCTACCTTCTTGGCTGTTAGGTAGAATTACCAACACATTCCCAGGTATGGATAAAAAGGTCAGAGTTGTAACAGTACAAACAAAAAACGGTGAATACAAAAGAGCTATCACCAAAATTGTTTTACTGCCAATCAATTAAACTACATGCATTTAATGATAAAGTTTCATTGTTTAGGGGGCAGGATATGTTCATATGATTTCTGTTGCCCGTAAACTGTATACATTTACATCCACTAAAATGCGATGAATGCAATGGATACAGATAAAGCTATACTTTGCTGGCTGTATAAACCTAGTTCATTGTGAGACACTAGTTGTTTATGTAGCACAAAGTATATTGTTATATTTATATAGCAAAGGGGGAAGTGAGTCAAGCAATCACTTCTAAATAAGAATGAGATCCAATTAAAGCTGACTCTCAGCTCTTATATATAAAGGCAAAAGAGAAACATTGATTCTCTCTTTTCCATATTACAAGAACCAATTAAAAGGGTTTTTATATGCAACATGTTTCCACAAGTTTGCTTTTACGCAAGACAATAAAAAAGTCGTTACAGCATTATATCTACGCATTCTATTGTGATTTGAATTTCGAGTGGCTAGCTTCAGAATTTACAAAAAAAAGAAAATTATCAAAAAGAATAAAAAAAAAAAAGATTATTAAAATAAAGTTATTAAAATTAAAATAAATTAATGTTTTTTGAATTAAACAAAATATATATATATTTTAGTATGTGTCATAATCTTGTTGAATCCTCATCTCGTCCACGCATCGATATCATTCAATTTTGAAATTAAAAACTAATTATTACTCTATAATTATCAATCAATTTATCTTAATTTACAATTAAATATACCGTTGATGTCTCCAGCAAATAATCCATAACATGTATATACTAAATTTTGATGGATGTAATTGCTTCTTGTATGGGTGCGTCTACTGATTTTTATGCATATAATTTCCACTTAGAGTGGACGTATAAAATCCAAATGACGTCTCATTGTGACCAGTGGAAAAATATTTAAACAATTCAATTCCAACTATATTTATCTGAAAGGTCATATCTTATTATATAATAAGTAATAGCATATGTTAACTAATTTGACAATTTTTCAATTTTCATTTCAGAACTGATCAAATTTCAATTTCAAGTTTTGTATAGGCAATTTTAAAAATTCATCTATAATCAAAAGTTTCCATTACCGTATGTTAGAGAAAATAAAAGCGGAATAAATTGTATTGAAGAAAACAAAATTGGATTTCTCTGTCGGAAAGAAATATCTGTAGAAGAAACGTACGACCCGTTTATTGAACAGTTTCATAATAAATGTAAATAGAAATTTTGCATTATAGCTTTCAAGTTAATATTTTACAATTTATTAATTTATTAAGTATATTTTTTTTACATGTAATCCTTAATTAAGATTCACGAGGCGCCACTTGTATTTACACTTTTGCAGATCGTCAATTTCGCACACACTCATTAACAACAGCGATGTTTTTTTATTTGGTATGAAAATCTCTATTATGTGTCTATATTTGTTGTTACTTCTACATTATGCAGCAAATAATTGGGGTGAAATAATTCTAAGAATACTATCCTCAAATGATAGATTGCATACACCATAAACGAACTGAACGCACAATTTCCACAATTTCTAAGTTTTTTTGATGATACACAAATGGTATAAGTTCCATTCTACATATACAACAGGACATAAGACCTGATTTATTGTAATTGCCATTAACAGTATTTATTTTAATTCTATATTAGCGTATTACTATACAAATTACAACTTTAAATATACATATTTTTTGAAATTTATTACAATATATAAATTTTCCTAAAATCAAATATTTTCAAAAATTGCACAACTTTCGCGATTGTGTCACACATTATACCATCGAATTTAGTTATGTACGAGTATATAGATAGACACTGTATATACACATACATGCACACAAATGTATCCTAATATATAATATATGTAACGTTTCTATGTTCTGCATGATACGCTTATATCAATATATCATTTTAAGAGAAAACTTTTCAACTTTTTTGTCACTGATTTACATTTCAATGGACCAATTTTATATATCTTTAAAAGAAAAAAAAAAAAACTGAAAAAGGGGGAAAAAGATTATTCACACAATTTTTTTCAAGTATTGTATATAAAAAACATTTTATAAAAGAATATAATACTACCTTTTTCTTTCGTTCTATACACCGCCGATATATTTTATATTATTATTTTATAATAGATATTTACGATGACGCTAATAACAATTTTATATAAGTAACAATATAATAATTATTCTTTAGAAGATTTCAAGTCAATTAATATACTATGCAGAGCAAATCAATTTTGAATAATAATTAACAAATTATACACAAATTTATGTATACTTTATTATTACAATGTATTATGTACTCGTCGTAATGTATAAAGGGTGTCCACGAGCGGTGTGTTCCTTCATGAAGGTTGATGCGGTCGTAAATTGTCCGTATTTATCTTTTAGTGTCAAAGTTACAGATATTTTTTAAACATAAGACTACTGAAAACAATTTAGTCATATCGCGAAAACCCGAGCATTATCTAGCACATCGCTCGTGAATACCGTGTATATTGTATTAAAATATCGTGCGTGTGATCGTATTTGCATACAGAGTATAGGAGTAATAATAAATGGACCGATCCAATATGATCTTGGTGTGATTGTGTTATTTATTTTAGCATTTGTTCATTTTTTACCATATTGCATAAAACCATATAAAATTCATCCAATTTCATACATTCGCTTACATGTATTTATAGAGTTCTTGTATACTTAAAATTATTTTTTAATTGTTGGATGATTTGGGGTCTGAATAATATATATTGTTACTTGTACTACCCTTTATTCGACCATTAAATTGTGGATATTTGGGGCTATGTTGATGTTGTAAATGTTATGTGTTATTTGACAGCGAATTTATTATGAACTTATATATGAAATAAAACTAACTATTTTTTATTATTGTCACTCGAAATTGGGAATAATAATTTGTCAAAATGAAGCACATCTTATTAGCTAATTTGCATGTGACCATAGCAAGTTTTTGCAAGGACAGTTATGAGAGAAGGTACACTGTCATTGGTTAGTATGTCCTAGCATTTATGTATATTTTGGCATGTCTTACAACTTACCAGTGTCTGCTCTATGCAGTTCAAGAACATAATTTTCACGATGAACGTAGCACTGTGTCGATTACGGACGCATCCATTTTCTATTTTTTGCAATGTGGTCTACAATATTTGGTTTCGCTCATCTGGAGATTCCCATATGTATACTTGTGAATTTTTTTTCTATGTGGGAATAACGTATATACAAACACCAACAACCATATCATAATTTGAGCACTATAGTCTGCAAATAATTTCCATTTTTAGCTTATATCTTCAACCCATTACGTGATTCCATCCTTTAATAAAATATAATAATTTAGAAGATGAAGTGAAAAAATTGAATAAACTCTCTGTTTGAAAAATAACCGAAATTACTATATGTTTTTTCTTTTGTCCTAATCCATTTCGGTTATATTTACGGACAGAGTGTGTATATATATTTGTATTTAGATACAAAATTTATTGCAATACGACACAATTTCAGAAATTACATTATTAATTAATTAATTATGTTTTAAAATTAAATTACCCCCTTGTGGGTTTTTTGGTTATTTACATTTGATATTACGTCTACATATCTTTTTAATACAATATTGTATAAATTATTTTGCGGTAAACCATATAAATTCAAATAAATATACGAGTATAGTACAGAATAACAGTTGATGACCACATTTACATGTAATACAGTAATGATCCGATAAGTGTCACTCCTCCTGATCAGATCGGATAATATGGAAATTTATAATTTTCGGTTTTAAACCAATTTGGAGCAAATACATATATATGAGATGTGGTTTTTTTTCAAACAGTGAATCAAGAACAAATTGCTGTTTTTGAAGGTTTACATAGATTTCAAGGATCTTAAAATGATATTTGCTTATTTTTTTTTTGTATATATGAGATGCGTCGCATGTCGATAGAGACTATAATCATTATTGCAAATTCTTGGAAATGTCGCATTTGTATAAATATAAAAATTATTCTTGTATGCAGTTTTTATTGTAATGGTTCCTTAATTCTTTAAACATCCATTTTCATTCCTTTTCATTTGCAGTGTATAAGGTAAGGAAATGTTATTGACCCTTTGCACACATATTTTACTTTATTCCTTTTTTGTTTCTTTTGCGTATACAATTTAAATTATCTTTATAAACTCCTTAATCCTTGTTGTACCGAATTTCTTGTAAGAATTCTCTTTCGCGCATGTGCTAGGTGTCGCATGCATAATTATTAAAAAAAAAAAAAAAACGTCTTATAATGTCCTTAAAAAGTCCTTAAATCTTGAAATACAAATTTTTACTTTAATCAATAGTAAAAATATTATTTCGCATGTATGGTGTCGAACATTTATACCATTGCAAACCAGATTCTAATTGTAAGGTGCTTGAAATGTCTGTTAATTCTCGGACACTTTATACAGGGCTATACAATACTTTTCAGATCTTTTACTGTAGTATGTATCAAAATTAACTTTCATATACCATAGATTTAAATAAGTTTTCAAATAATAATTGTAATAGATTTTCCGACAAATATCAATATATTTATCGTATTATATTTTACTCATAATTTAATTTCCTTAATATAACAAATTAAAATAAATACATATATTTTATAATATTGTATTTGTATAGACAAAATATCCTTGTTTGACATACTTACTTAAGTTTATTTATATATAGTTTTTCAAATTATTTCTATTAATTGTGTTTTTACAAATATATTATATATAATTTAAATGTGTATACATTGTACATTGTAATCTTATTTTGATGATACACTTCCTTTCCACCCACACACACACACACACACACACACACACAGCCATATATATATAAACATTGTGAATAAAAGTTGAGAATCCATTGTTTTTCAAAAACCTAAAATAATACAATAATAACAACAATAATAAAAACAATTGATATATCGTTTTAAGAAGAAATTGTATATATATATAAATAAGTATAACCCTCCAACCATAAAAGCCATCAACTTAATTCAACAATATCTCACTTGATATAAAAGATAAAAACAATGTTAACATATATAAAACTAAAAGCGGAACCATTTCTTCTTTTGCCATTTCATTTTATATCCTTATTGTTTGTTTGTGTACGAGTATTGTATATTAAATATACAATATATATATTTATATATGGAAAGAAACACGTTTGTCACATATATATATAAATAAATAGTTATGTATATATGAAAAAACAACAACATATATATAAAATTATCCTGCAGAGCAAACGTACATGTGAGTAGAGATATATAAATATATAAAATATGTGATAATAATATATAAATAAATGATAATTCATATATACATTGCTACGTTTGTAAATGTGTGTGGGTGATGAATTCATATACACATTATATTTGTATTTTTAATATATATAAAGCAATGTGAACTATATATGAAATTTTCTAAGGGGATGTGTATATATATACACATAAGATACAAAATCCATTTATGTGCTATAAATCTAGTGTTTTCAGCAAAACCGTGTATAATCGCTTCCGATTGGTTGCGTTTGCAACCCCATATCAAATAAGCACACAATTTATATATTATTATCCGTCTCGTTTTACCATATTATCAGAAAAATATAAAAATAATAAAATATTTTTGGTGGCCGCCGTAATGTGTGTGTGGGTGGTAAAATTATATATTGTATATTGTTACTGTATGCTGTTGGTGGTATGATGATGATGATGATGATGGTTGTAGTTGCACATAGTAGTAATGGGCAATGAGCGCTTAGATTATTTTTTATTATTTTTTTTTTTACACTATACATTTTACTTCAAATGAATACAAATAAACTCTTTTCGATGTGGTGCTATATACAAGTTATAGAGGATAAATATTGTATATATATATAGGGAAACTGTGATGTGAAGAAAAGTAAATAAATGTACAAGTTTTAGGGTGGTTTAACGGGCACACAGATTTATCTTCGTTTTTTTTTTTTTTTCAGTTTTGGTTTTTTACATTTTTGTATTGTAGATTTTTCTTAAATTTTTTTGGATTATATATTTTGACCTTTTTTTATTTTTATTGTATTTTGGGATGATTTGGTTTTTGGAATTTGGTTACATATGCGAGTATCTGAATATAGGAAATAAAACGAAAAGGTATATAATATATGTTTATAACTTAACGCATAGTTGAACATGTTGTTTTTTTTATGCGTGCATGTATTCTTACTGTTAACGTATATTGGGCTGTAATATATAAATTGGGTTTTCTATTGCATATAAATGTTCTGGATTATATATAAGTTATATTATTTTAAGTGGAAATATGTTTAAGGATATTATATAAACTTATACTAACAATCAGTATAAAAATTCAGAGGCCAGACATTCATAAGTTAATAAAAAAATAAAATCATTTTCATAAATGTATGTGTCTGTGATGGGATGTTTTATATTATTAATTTCTATTAAATCATTTATATTTTATATATACTTTTCAAAAATTCATGAATTTAATGTCGTGAATATATACTATAAAATTGTATACGAATTTGAGATGTTTCGCATTTTATAAAACCGTGCTCGAATGAAATTGTTTAAAAAGAATTTGAAGATTCAAAATAATAAACTCATTATAAAAATGTTAAAGCGATGGTGGTGAATAGCAGGGCATCTTTTTTTTTTCTTTATATAAACTAACAAAAGAAATTAATTTTTTGTCATTGATAATTTCCATGTTAAATTATTAACATTTCCAGCACCCATTTTGGACTTTTATTATTTATTACAAATTATTATAATCAAAGTATTTTCCATTCATTTTCTACTACCTTACATCGCTTCTCTCTGCGGCAATGTGGTGATATCGTTTGATTCAAGGATATTCATATTCATTTATCCTTTTTCAATCATCTTAAATATTTCCAAAGTGTATGTACCGCAGTGAGTCCGTTCTACATCGATCTAAACAAATAATAATCAAAATGCGCTATGTATGCGTGGTGAGCACATTGCTGAAGAACTTTCCATTTGAATTGTAACAGTGTATTTTTGATAGGTCTTGCAACGTCAGGTCGAGCATTGTAGTGCAAAAGGATGACTTTACGTTTGTCACCAGTTGCGTTGCTGATATTTTTCGCAACAAATGTTCATTCATTTGATTCAATTGATAGATATTATTGAAATTTAGAAACTTATATGGTACACCATTCCATGTTGGCTCCACCAAAAGCAATTTCATTTTGTGACCGACAATGTTCTCTGTTTTAGTCGTGATGTTATAATGGTTTTCCTGGGTCCTGATTTTTCCTTAATTTTCTATTAACTCGTTTAATTATTTATTTATTATATGTTGTACAGTATGAATTTCCTATGTGTATATAGCCAAAATACACATTATACATTTTTTAACAAATTAATGATTAAAACTATATAAGGTCTCCGGTTTCGTATAGTTATATATTTCGGGTAATGCGATATCCAATTATGAAATAATTTATTTGCATTAGTAGAAGTATATGCATCTCTGAGTGAATAAGCCACAGTCCAACGAAAAAACAAATATTTGTAGATGGAAGTGATCTAACAATATCTATGTACAAATCTTCCAGAATAACACTTATTCAATATCCAGATTTCACTTTAAGCCAAAGATATTTTTATATTATTATATAGAGCTTTAGTATTTTCATCGATTTCAGTATGTCTTTATCAGCTCTTAGCAAGCGGAACTGTGTAGGTTTTTTATATCGAAATCAACGTTTCTGAACCGTATAATACAAAAAGTGATAATGATAATGATGGTTTTTTTTTTGAAAAACAAAATTTTCCATATTCAACTAAATAGAAAAAAATTGGTGTACACGCCCATAACAAAAATGACAAATACCACACAATGTTTTGCAGTAATCATTTTGACGAAAGAATTTTGTATACCTATATGATTTTGTGCCTTATTTGTGTATACCTCACCAACATGATTTAGTCCAAATTATTATTTTCCGATATACACCTGTGTTTTAAAGGTTTGTCTGAAGCTATAAAGTCATGCTTTTAATATTTCGTGTTTAATATTTTTTGAAAATATCAGTTTTTTTACTATTGATTTGATTATGGAAAATGTTGTATCAAAATAAAATCATTTATGAGAAATTCATCAGCAATAATTTTTGATGTTGGAAATAAGATCTATATTTATACTGAATTTGTGTTTCTTATGACTAAATAAAAATAATTTTTAAACATTAATTTGCAATAGGTGGTCATTTGGTAGATATTATTTTTCGTTTATAAACGGTATAACTGAAACTTTATTTATCAACAAAAAGTTTTCTTCTTTTCAAATTTTTCCTTTATTCCTTTGTGCGAGCACAATTAACACAAAAACATTTTTTTTTATTGCTCTTGTGTTACTTATTGTGTCATTTCCCATTACATGTAGTTCGAAAATTGCTCCACTTAGCACTTTGTGCTATATACAAACATGTTGTTGCTCTTTTTTTTGCAGGAGCACAAAAGCTCCTTTCTGCAATTGGTTTTGTTTTAATTGTCAAATAATTTGTTGTTTTTATTTTTTTTTCTAGTTTATTTCTACCTGATTTTATCAACAATAATCTGTGAACTAACCGAAAACGCCCATAATACAGAGACAATACTATATAAAATAAACATATACAAAAATTATAAAATGACCCTCTAAATATAAATTTATCTTTCAAATAATGTAAAAATAATATTAACAATTAACATTTGAGAATCAATTTCGAAAAATGTTCTCCAACTCTATATTATAAATATAGTGACTACGAGATCGATATAATAAATAATCAATCAATAAATAAAAATTCTATTATATTTCTTTTATATGTGTGTGTGCTCCCACATTAAAAATTAATATATTTATGATTTATTTCCTTTTTAGAATTTCTATATATATATATTCCTATTTATGCTATAATCCATATCTATCTATACTTATTTTTACATAGATTATATATTTACGTTACATATCCATCCATCTATCCATCCTCCTGTTATACACACACACATATATTATTACGACGAATTGCCAATTTCAATTTTAAAATAAATATACGTATTATTTTAAGTGCATGTCATTGCCGTTTATATTCATCTTATTCCTTTTTTTTTTTTCGAATTTGTTATCCACCAATATCAGCCATATTAACTTTATACATTAACAAATATAATATAAGGACAATAACAACAACAATAATAATAAAAGAAACATCAATTCATGTATTCAATACATATAAAAATGGAAAAAAAAAAACGAAAAATTAAATGGAAAAACGAAAACCAACCCATTTAAAAAAAAAACTGATCGGAAAATCTGTGGACCATAAAGAAATATTTGAAAGTTTTTCAAATGCGGACTTTCTGGCAATTCACTTTAAATCATATTATTTCTATATACATTATTTTTTATTTGGTATAGCGGAGATATATATCTTTCCAAATATAATAAATACAAACACCATCTGTCCGAAAAGTAACCGCGGTGATTAAGAATTAACTAACAAAGAATTAATTTTTATAAATATAATTTTATCTCAACCAGTGCATCAAATTAGTTTTTTTTTTTTTAAATATCGCTGATTGGAATTTTGACGAGTATAATATGGCGACCGTTGTTAATGCAATGTTCAATTAATGCAAACCATGATTGATTGATTTCAATACCAAATGAAATGAATTAACGTTGACGGTTTCCTATATAAGATCATTTAACAATACATAAATAGATCACGCAGCTGATGATCAGAATAATTTTTTATTTATTTCATTTAAATTTTCGATATGAAACGATAAATATGTTAAGCATTCAAAAATGAATACAATTTTTTAAACTATAAACATTTAATAATTTTGATGTATCATTTTATATTATTACATAACACAATAATTTTCACTTTATGATTTGAATAAATCAATTCGGGTACGTTTAAAAGCCGCTACACATAATGAATTCCTAATATATGCAATGACAAATCGTTTCGCAAAACAATTATTCGAACAAAAAATGAGAGATTATGTAACCTACAAGAATTTATATAGAAACAACAAGGATTTATAATGGATGATTCTAACAAGAAACAAAAAATATATATAATAGCAAAACTGCAACCAAGGATGCTCACCCCATATATTCCGATATATGCGTTTTAACACTAAAACATAGCTACTATAACTATAAAAACTGCATCAACCTCAGAACACATCGATGACAAAACAACATCGCAACATAAAAATTAAGGAAGGATAAGAGGTACCATCAATCTACATCGCATATTAATATAGAAATTAAATATGAAAGCTAAAGCAACGTACGAAGTTTACTAACAAAAACATGAAAAGCTAATACACATCCACATGCGAATCGTAACCTAAAGTATTATTAAATGTAATCTAAGGTTCTTAATCCGATCCGAATAGCCTCATTTAGTCGAAATTCATTCCGGTTATTTTTCATATAAATGGAACAAATTTTGAATTCACCTTTCGTAGACCAATTTTTGGAGGTAAAATCTCATGAATTGTTGTTTTTGGTATATATACCATTCATTCTTTGGTAATCCTTGTTGATGGTCGACCTACTCCACAATATTCAATATTCTTCATCCAATTTTTCGATCGACACACAAAAACTACTCATTTAATATTTTGGCTTTGTATAATTTGTGACAGTTTTTTTCAAGTCGCTTTACAATAAACATAAATCAATTAGCAGCCAATAGATGGTTCATATCATCATATCCGCATATATATTAGAAAGCCATTCTGTTGCGGTTACTCTTCGGACAGATGCTGTATATACATTATGTATTTTGGGTAAATTATATAGAGAATATATCATTTATATATATTTATATTGAGATACATATTTTTCTTTTAAGATAAAATTTTATTTTCTGTTTGTTCAATTTTACGTTGTTTTTTTTTTCTGCTAACTTTTCAATTTATATATTTATTTATTATTTTTTTTTTCTATTATTATTATTATTTGTGCGGAAATTTTAGTGAAAACGTCCACAAAAAGGCAAATAGGTTTAGACGTTTTTATCTTATTTTTTTTTTTTTATTTTACGAATATCATATTAAAATATTGTATGGATATAAAATAAAGAAAACTTATCGCGTATACGTTTAGAATCATTATTTATGTTTAGATATAGATGGTACGTATACGTGTATACATACATTTATTCCTCGATATACGTAAGAAGGGACCACAGCAGCAGATTTACATTACACATTTGTAACATTGAGAAGCCATTGATGTATATACTGATGATACAGGAAGGATAATTCGAACACTCGCCGAACCGAACAAAAATATTCAATATTTACAAAAGTAGTAGGGATTTTTCATTTATTCGCGTATATCACAACTGGTATCCTTTCAAGACAGGATGAAACTTACGACATTTCTCGTATATATTTTTGAGAGTTTATCTATATATTACATAAAAACGACATACTACAATTATAATTTTTATCGTATACTCAAAGTATGTATTAATTTGGAGAAACTTTCAAATAAACTCTGAAAAATATAGTCACCATTTATTGACAAGAATTAGGATTAAAGACAAAACATAGCGATACCTCATATATATATAATAAATAAATAAATAGGGAATCGAATAGAGCTGATGTATCTTGTGTCAAGGACATTTTCAGGATATTCCATTTTGAAGTTATTCATGTGACACGTCTTATAACACAGAATTAATCAAAATATCCTCATATTAGTACATTAAACTGTATTGGGGTAACAATTTTGTATAACAACTTGTTATTGATTCCTTCCATATAATTTCATCCTATAAAAACCATACGAACAAAATTAATCAAGAAACGTCAGACATAAATTTCTGGAAGATGTTAAGAAAAGGGCTGTCGCTATGGTAGGTTAAACTATATAAAAGAAATTGCTAGCTATTAATTTATTAAAATTGAAATTTTTGGCAATAATGTAATAATAAGCCAGCAACAAAACATCAGATTTAATAAAAACTTGTTTTCAAATTAATTTTGTATAATGTTGCTAAAACAAATTTTTTTACCACAAATTCATAATAAAAATAATGAAGCACGAAAACCCGGATATATCCACATACAATAACTAAAACTAGATTTGGTTAACTTACAACGATGTTACACTCCTTAATCTTTCACCCATAGAGATAGATTTATAACTATCCTGAAACCTGAAACTTCTATCTATCGCAATTCCCTCCAATCTCAACCATCTCATAAATTCTAGTACGACTCCTACCTCCAACCTAGCTTTCTCCCATCCTCTGTTCTTTGTATATCCTACAACAATTCACCTACCTTGAGACGTCTCAAATCCGTTAATCTCAAAATTGGGAGGTGATCAAAGAATGGGGTTAAAAAAATCCATATCCGGGATTTGATCCCAAAGCTTTTAAGTCGATGATTTTAAAAATATCGGTTGAACACTTTTACGTTTGTTTTGCCTATTTTTGGCAAAAAAAAAAAAAAATGGGTACATTTGTGGCATTTTTCTTACGAATATTTCTTACAAATCATCCATCAAATGAACATTTTACTTACTCCATGTTATATAATAGGTTTACACTGACTGTTGGGTTCAAGGAAATGTGCCAAATAGATTCAAAATCGGATAAATTTGAAACAGTACTTTAGTGCTATTTACATTAAATTCTATTAAAAATGAAAATTAGTAGTAGATGTGGCCGGCGGTGTGATGGTGTACATTCGGGAATGACTGTATTAATTATTTACTTATATAAGTATGCAAATATATAATAATATTATTTCGAGGGCTACAATTTTTTCTTTATTTACACAAACAAAAACAGAAACAAAAAAGTATTGAGTTAGATTAATTTTATAAAAATAATATTATTAGCGTTTCCTGCGAATCGAATAATATCGTGACTTGTATAAATGTCTGCTAAAATCTGTCTATGTGAAAAGGTAGAATTTCCAACGATATTTTGAATCATTCAACTTATATTGTATTCCTTCCATTGGCATACCTATCGCGCCTCTTATTGTATTAAAAACACATTTATAAATCTTAAGGAAAACATTGTCCATAAGGATTGAAAAAAATTGTTTCTTTATTTTTTTTATTCTATATTGCGAATCCTGTAATAGCATCATTTATTTATTTATTATAGGGTAAAATGCTCTAATGTCGACAATTTCTGTAAATAGCAAGTACCAAAATGCATAGTATTCGATCACAAAATATACTTCCATGATTCGATAAGTTTCACATTTGCATGGATTCTAAAAAAATTGATAAATGTTAATAGTTATAATAGATTTAGACATTTCCAGAAAGTGTTTGTGAGTGAAATTGATGACATAGGAAATTTTAAAAATCTTTTAAGGATATTTTTTACATGCATGTATGCGACACCTTAGGTGAGAAAGAGAATGAAACTAGCACACGAGTAGAATTTGTGTTTAAAGGACATTTCAAAAAGGATCCATAAGGATATTTTTTAAATTTATGAATGCGATATTTTATGTGAATATAAGAAATTGAGTATGAACTATTTTTTAAGGATCTACGTAAAGTTTCTTATAAAGATAATTTTTCAATTTGGACATGCAATATCTCATGCGACGAAATAGAGAAACGCACAAAGAATTGATTATAGAATTGATGTGTGCCAAGGATCAATGGCATTTCGATGATGTTATTATGGATAAGAAATGAAAGTCGGAATTAACATCGTTTTTGTTTTTTTTAAATGCATAGTGGCTCTTAATTTGGTATAGATGTCGACATTGGAGCAATTTACTTTATTTATTTTATTTTTTGTTTTCTAATTTAATTTTCCAAATAAAGTGCCCTGACATTTCCATTTCATATTTTATTTATTTTTATTTTATTTTTTACTTTTTCTTCTTTATATCTAACTATTTACGACCATATATTTAAATTTGGGCAAATGGCCAAAGAATCATTTCATTTATTTGTCATTCTTGTTGTGTTACTGGTATATTATATAGAATATGTGCCGCATATGTATATCTATTAAAAGTCCTTTATTATTAAAGAAGCTTTGAAAAAGTTTATCGCGCGTGCACATATACGGAGGAGAAGGAGAAAAAAAGGGAATTATAATAAATTCAACAAAATAACAAATTAAAATCAAATTATATTTAAATTGGGGGAGTGGAAAAAAATTGGTAACATTTTTACATATAAATTTTATTTTGAAAATAAAAATCTGTCGTTTTTGGTTATGTTTTTTTTCTATGTTCAACATTTTGTTCAATTTAGTTCCATTTTTTTTTTTTTTTTTTTTGTATAACTCTTTGGCATAAAAACTAATTTAAACATTTATTATCGAGAAGTTATACTTTTTTCTGGTTTAGGTTTTTTTTTTGTTTGTTTGTTAATAGCCAGAGAGAGAGTCTTAAAACTTTTTGTGTATAATAATAATAATAATATTATCCATATTATAATAATAAGAAGAAAAATAATATATTCAATATTATAAAATGGTATATTTAAACTAAACTATAATATTGTATCATGTGAAAACTATACACGGAACAATAGAACAATCAAATTGAATTTCAATATTAAATAAAATTGACAAAACATAAAAAGAAAAAATAAAATATTTTCTGTAGAATACAAATACGAACATTTATAGGGCGCCGTCCGGACGCTTACAAATAAATAAAAATGGGTTTTCTATTTTATCTATTTTTATTTTGGTCCTATACATTATATTTTTTTAGTTAGAATAGCTCCTCTCTCTCTATATATCTATAGGATACAAACCTATATTATGGTTGGTTATATCGTCCTTTGTTATTTTCATTTGTGCGACAATCACAAATTTTTATTTTATATTTTATATTATTATTGAAGAAATATTTTCTATATTATATTTGGGAAATCTAAATATTTTATAAAAAGGAAATTGCTCTTTCTCGCTGACTTATCTATAAATATTTTATCTGATTTATTTATTTGTTTGGTTTTTTTTTTTTTTTTGTCCTGTTGTTACTACATTCAGAGTTTAATATATTATTATTATTATTGAATAATTTATGTATTCTATATATAAATACAGAATTATGGTCAAAATTGTAACGTTTCGTTTAAAAATTTGGGTTTTTTTGTTTTCTATAGGATAACTTTTAAAATATAATCTTGCGCTAATCTTAAAGCTCTTGAATTTATGTAGATTTTTGTGTTCGGATTATCACACAGATTTATATTTTATATTTATTAATTTAACTTTTTCCTATCTTTCTGGCTATAAGAAGAGTTACGATCGTCCAAAGAAAACAATAAAATACTCGTGTTGTGATGTTTTCAATTCATATTTTTATTTTTTTTTTAAGTCATTTATTGCTCAAATTGGAGCTTTATGTTATCTAATAAATCTTTCATTACAGCCAAGTTGATAAATTACTCCGAATGGGAGTATATAGCAAATTACCTATTGTACTGTAATTAACGAAAGATAGATGTTTTCAAAATACTATTATTTTTATATGGGTGATTAACCCATAGTGATGTGTGTGTGCAGTCAGTGTTAATCTTTGAATAGCGTTCAACACCATATTTTCAAAGATATCCGTTTTTCTTTTTGTTCCATAAACGAACAAATGGTCACCCAGCAGAAATATTTCAGTATTAAAATAAATACCAAAAAAATTTCTATGAAAAATAGCGGAATTGAACACGCTATATTTCATGATTAATAATATATATTTCGGCGCTATGCAACTGCGTTACTGAGTGTTTTTCAATTCATATATGGCTGCAATATTTGCCTCCCCTTTGGATCTTTCCCATTGAATGCAAGCCATTAGAAATAATTGCAGTTTGCTGACTTATATATTTAATGAATTTGCCAGTTGTTGTATAATGTTTGTGTATTGTCTTCATGCAATAATACTTGCAAATCGTCGTTGTCCATAACTTATTCGGATTGACGATCTTGACGTTCTTTGTCTTTAAAATCTCCTATTTTGAATCGTTTAAATTAAACCATTCCTTACAAGAGGAGTCAGATGGAATTAGATGACCATAGATTTCTAAAATTGTTTTATGAGATACCAGACGCTTATTTTCTACAATTAATTAATGTGTTAATCACTATAAATAAATTAATACCGGAAATTAATTTGTATACACGTGATTTGCATATATTTACACTAAAATTTTCAAAATCTTCTTCTACATTAAAAGATAGAATCCTGAAATAAATTATTTTATATCGCGAAACAGAAAAAAATCAATTATCTTAAATATCTTAAAAGTTCTGAGATCATAAACTATTTTCATAATCTTAATAACAATTCAATAATGTTATATGTTATATTTTTTCAGTTATGTCAATGAAATTTTACACATTTATCTGTAAAATTATTTGGAATTACCTCTTCTACCATATAAATAGATTTCTGGAAAACTAAATTAAAAGAGCATTGTTTTAGACTATATAGTTTCCTAGAACTTGATAATTTGATCATTTGATCGACACTAGAGGTAGATAATGAAAACTGTCTAAGGTATATCAATTTTTATATAATATCTACTTTTAACATGCCGATACAAAATGTAATCGAAATCGGTTAAGCGAGATTACTAAAATTATCAAATTTCAAGAAACTGATCTACAATTGAATTTGATGGGTGATTTTTCCATGTGTACAGAACGAGTGTATTTTTCCATAGAATCGGATTGCGTGAGTTTTTCTTGGATAAGTCTTTTTGTAGAATTTCATTGGAATTGAATGATCTGAAGAGGTGATAATCTGATATGGAGTACCATTTGGTTAATAAACCAGCGTTGTGTGAACTGATCCCATCCAAGTGTATTCCACGTTTCTATGCCCGGTTTTACGACATGCGGTAGAGCATTGTATTGTTGTGTAAAACAATTTTATCGTGACTGGCAAATCTTACTTTTTATATATAATATTTTATTGTATAATAATCACTTTAAATTAATTCGTTGTTGACGCAGTAGAGTTTTTAATGTTAACAGTTTGGTTCAGTTTTAACAGAATAATAATGTAATATTCCTTATTGGTTTCACCAAATTACTGAGACTTACAATTACAATCCACTACTTTTGAAGCATCGAAATCACTCTGTGCTGCACCTACTTTCAAATTTAAGCATATTTTCTATATAAGCTTCGACACATGCACTCGATGACTTTCAGCAGCATTTTTCTCGCAATGAAATATTATAACAACAATCACTTTTAAACTTTGGGTTTTATGAGCCCGCATTCTGCAAGCCACATTTACAATTTTGTGCGGGCTAATGAAAATCATGGTTTCTATTTTACGGACTTCATAATTTGCACCACATTGTTTTATATCAACAAAATGTCTTATTCCGTACATATGTCATATTTGACTACCGCAAACAGAAATTAACGAAACCCTAATTATGTTGAGGGGAACAATTTGATGCGGAAGAGAGAATTTTTATGGCCACACAGTCCGCAACTATAAAAACATTCACATATAAAATACGAATAACCATTTTTGACATCCGCATTTCCGAAGTCGGCTCATAAAAACCAAAACGTTAGCTAGTAAGAAACACAAACTGAGTGATAAAGAGATATTTAGTGAAAACGTTCACAAAACAATTTTCAACCGAAACCGACATCGTAACAAGCGATCGTTTCATATTTCTACACCGATTTTATAACATTATATTTTTATTTATTCACAACTAAACACACAACATGACACATCAATTTCCGATTTTTTTTTAATAATTTTATCATTTTTATATAATAATAAAAACGCTGCACTACTACGCACAAATGATGATG
The DNA here is from genome assembly GCA_910594885.2 of Bibio marci. Classification (NCBI taxonomy): domain Eukaryota; kingdom Metazoa; phylum Arthropoda; class Insecta; order Diptera; family Bibionidae; genus Bibio; species Bibio marci. Next base: position 95,184,128 of record OU343114.1, on the reverse strand, counting down.
TGTGTGACAAATACTTAAACCTACATAACAACTTTTGTAAACTTAAACTATAGTTTTATACTAAAAACACGTAAAATTTAACTTTTTTCTATATATTTTATTTTGATATATAGCATTTGTGAATTATAAAGTCAAATGGTTAATTATGATCAGTTTTTTATGAATTTATGAATGAAATTCAATAATTTTTTAATATTTCTTAATAATAAAATTATCACACAAAGTTTCTACTAAATTTAAGCATATTTCAAACTGGATAAAATGCGTTTGAAATAATTCAAAGATAAAATATTAGATAAAAATAATGGAAATATATAATTTTTCTAAAAAAAAAAGGATGTGAACGTTTCCCATACAGTTTCTGCTGAATTTACGCATATTTGAAACTGGATAAAATGCGTTTGAAATAATTCAAAGATAAAATATTAGATAAAAATAATGGAAATGTATAATTTTTCTAAAAAAAAAAGGATGTGAACGTTTCCCACACAGTTTCTACTGAATTTAAGCATATTTCAAACTGGATAAAATGCTTTTGAAATAATTCAAAGATAAAATATTAAAGATAAATATTGGAAATATATAATTTTTCTAAAAAAAAACGATGTGAACGTTTCCCACACAGTTTCTGCTGCATTTAAGCTTATTTCAAACTGGATAAAATGCGTTTGAAATAATTCAAAGATAAAATATTAGATAAAAATAATGGAAATGTATAATTTTTCTAAAAAAAAAGGATGTGAACGTTTCCCACACAGTTTCTACTAAATTTAAGCATATTTCAAACTGGATAAAATGCTTTTGAAATAATTCAAAGATAAAATATTAAAGATAAATATTGGAAATATATAATTTTTCTAAAAAAAAGAAGGATGTGAACGTTTCCCACACAGTTTCTACTAAATTTGAGCATATTTCAAACTGGATAAAATGCTTTTGAAATAATTCAAAGATAAAATATTAGATAAAAATAATGGAAATATATAATTTTTCTAAAAAAAAAGCATGTGAACGTTACCCACACAGTTTCTGCTGAATTTAAGCATAGTTCAAGCGGGATAAAATGCGTTTGAGATAATTCAAAGATAAAATATTAAAGATATAAATATTGAATATATATAAATTTTTTGAAAAAAAATGTGTAAAACCAACCTCACGCTCAGTTTGGGTTTCAACAGTTATACCTTTCCCCCCCTTATAAGTAATTTAGAATAATTATAATTTTTAAAATCAATCATCATTATCACTAAATATAATAAAAATCAAATTTGAACCTAAAATACAATTACCGGTCATTTAAAAAAATGACTTAATTCGAAGGTCAGTGTGATATTATATACTCTTTAAAAACGTACTTATGGGTTCAGAATGGGTGGTGATTTCATGTGTACAGAAAAAATTCAACTAATTGGCTGGGGAATTTATTTATGAATTTAGAACTATTTATAAATTCACAAAAAAAAACACCGATAAATTCTTTGGTGAATATTTTGATGCGTTAATTAATGAGTGAATTGGTGCCGTCATTCATGAAATTGAAAGTACTTTTAATTTATGTATGTATTCATTATTGAAGAAATTTGAACTATACATACAAAAAGTTCCACTTTGGGTATAGTTTTACAAATATCTATTCTTTGACAAATTACAAAATTATGGCTGGACCACACATTCGGGCTTATGATCGATCAATCCGTATACATTGCCAATTCTTTGATGTATGGCTTATGCAAATTCATGTGTATACTTTTTCGTTTTCGTAATATGCTCTCGTTAATATATAGTAATATATTAAGACTTTTCAGAAACTGATTGTAAGTGGAATTGATGATTCAAAGGTTAAGGACATTTCAAGGACTTTACAAAAAAATTTTTTACAATATTTTTATACATATTTTAATTGAATAATAAAAACGATTACCATTTATTAATTTCTAATCAATTAATTTTGTTCTATATATTTATTTGAATAAAATTGCTAATATTATTTTTTTGAATATATAATTTAGGAAAAAGGAAATTAACATTTTATTTAAATAATTTTCCATTTCCATTTGATTTTCACACACAATAGTCAAAATATCAATATACTAAACTAATATTATAGAAATATTTCCGTTGTGTGTTTAATATTGGCGTATATATAAAGTTATTGTGTGTGCGTATTTAAATGTAACTATCGTTTTTAACATTGTATACGCTACGGGGTGGCCCATATTATAAACTCGTGTTTCTAAAAAAAATTGTACTTTATGAAAATGGGTTTAAGTGGATGACATCATTTTTAATTATTGTCAAAACATTAGATGTACGTAAAGAGAGTTAGCTCTGAATTTGAATCGTGTATTGGTCAAATGTTCAGCTATGATCCATCGAATACATAAAAATTTGGAAAAATCCTATTCAAGAAGTTTGTCAACAAACTGTGTATAATTCTTGGGCTCAATCGTTCGACGGTATACAATAAATCGCATAGCTCATCGTATGTGTGATTTTTTGAATTATTCTACAGAGATTTCATTTCGAAATGATGGGTCACCTCGTATTTGTATATATTTATATAGAAATTAAATGATACAGTGGCGAATGATAATATTGTGTATATGCGGTATTTAAATCTTTATACTATATTTATTTTTATTTAGAGAAAAAAGGGAACAATAAACACAATTATGCCGATATATATTTGACAAAATATCGGCACGCGGCCAATAATAATAATAATAATAATAATAATAATAATAATAATAATAAAATTTATTTATTTATTTTATGTATTATTTGAATTTGTTTATTTATATATAAATCTTCTTCTATACAATATTTATTTATGGTTTATATGGCAAATTTACAGAAACATTAAAAGCATCATCATTTTGCATTCTCTGCGTACAATTTATTGTAATGTATCCGTTTATTATTATTATTATTATTATTATTATTATATTTTGGGGGTTGAATAGTTGTGTTTGTTGTAATATATATTTTATCCTTTTATTCTGTATTTTGTGTGTATCCAAATTTCTTTTCCTTCACTATATATTAATATTTGTAATTCAATGGCTGTGTGCATTCACATTAAAATTATATATATATCAAAAAAAAGGAATACATAATGTAGAAAAATTTTGTTTTATGGTTTTTCTATCTATAAATTTCCAATTATAAATATGCAATAAAAATTTTCATTTCCTTCCGGATATTTTAAAAAATATATACGAACAACACACAAACGCATAAATGTGTATATTTTATAAAATGGATAAAAGTTTAAGAACAGAATATTTATTTTGTTAAATTTGAGTGTATCATATTATTGTGGTAAATATATATTATTTGCATTCTCATATCGTATATACTACAAATGTATTTCTTCCTAATAAGGTCTAATTCGGTGAATATTTCCCATTGTTTATCACCAGAAATTTATTGAATAATTAATGCATTATGAGATGGTGCTGTAACTTTATGTAAAATCCACCACTTAAAGTCACTTAAACTTAAGCTCTATATAATTCCATGTTTAATTCTCTTGTATATATGGCACATCACCTAAAGAGACAATAATCTTAATCATCCGTGCAAAGTCTTGAAAATGTTGCATTATTAAATTTAAATAAAAATTCATAAATTGTCATTGATTCTTCTACCATTAATTCTACTTAATTCCGGCGTTGATTCCCTTTCATATAGCGTATCGCATGGCTAATATGAAAAATTATCCTTAAAAGATCTTTAGAACAACTATTTTACTTAATTCCTTGTATATGTTTTTCTTTCATATGAGACGTATCGCATGCGCATAAATATAAATCCTTGTAAGGTCCTTGAATTCTACTCGAAGTTTAGTTGTCTTTATTATGAAGGTACCAATATGCACAATTTAAATTGATACCCTGGTAAGGTCCTTGAAATGTCTTTAATCCTTTTATTCGTCTACTCGAATCCTATTGTTTTATTTTCTTTCATATATATGAGTTAGATACCCATCGCATATGCACAATTTTGAAATTTGAAATATTAATCGCACATTACCTTTTTCTATACATATTTTTGTCCATTACATTTTTTGATTTGCCTGATTTTACCAATTGTATTCAATACACTTCTTAGAAATAAAGATATTTTATTTTCTGACCATTTGGCTATAAAAAAAAACCGTACACACTTTTTCATTCATTGTTCATTTTAAAGCTCTTTGCATTTGGCCAAATTAATATTCATATTATAAGTTAATTAAGTCTTCGGTTTTGATACTACCATAAACGTACCTCACCGGCTGGACTAAATATAATTTATATAAAAAATACTAAAATAATTCAAATGACCTTCTCCAATCACCTACCTCTATCTGCACCTGTATATGCCCTTGTATAGCACGGAATATAAATCACTGTAAAATTTTAAAATTCCATATCAATTCCATTAATTTAATTCAATAAATTTTAAATTGCATTTTATATATAGAAAAAAAAAATATAATAAAATAATGTTATATTCCTTAATCCTGGTCCTTTTGCCCTATCCATTATTTCCAATCATTTACATCACAATAAAGAGATTATATATGTATTTTTTATTTTATTATAAATTTTGATAATATAATAATAATATATTAATTCTAAACATAATACTTTTAAGTGCGCAAGCTGCAAATACTACTTCGTAACAATAACATAAAAAATAAATATAATACGCAGAGGATAATGGCCTAAAATTTCTATATATTTATATATATTGATATTTTATGTTTTAATGTGTGATGTGCGTGGGTGTTTTTGTGTTGGTTTGTGTTGGTGTGTGTGTGTGTGTGTATCATTGATTGAAATTAATAAGTAATATATTATCAAACACGATTTACATAATCATAAATTTTTTTATTATATAAAATACAATATATGGAATATGGACAGAAAAGTATGTGATAATCCTTAAATATTGATTGATTTTATATAAAAATATGTGCATTGACTGATATGATTTAGCAGAATTTCTGCAAAGGGCATTTTATGTCTCTGCGCCAATTCAAAAATACAAAAATAATCCTTTCACTTATTTATGCCTACTATTTTGATTAATGTTTCACAACCTTTCCGAACAACACTTCGATAGACTCAAAAAAATTTATTCAAATTCAAACGACGAAGAGTTCTATTGACGTACAGTGATGGAGATGATCGGAAAATGTCATAGCTATATCGATGACCAAAACTTTTATTATTGTAATTCATTCATTTTGTTATTCAAATAATTTCATTTCATCCATTCTGAATTTATTATAAATTACCTATCATTTTTCAGTGCCGTGAAAGTTGATTACATACATACAAAGTACACTGTATATTATAATACATTGTTTCACCAATATTATAAACATATAGAGTGGAATTAATTCCTTATGGCCAAAAAATAATTTATTCGTAATGAAATCTTATTCAACAAACTGGCTTAGCAAACGTTGCTATAAACCAATGATAATACAAACCATTAACCGTTGTGATCTGCACTTGTAACAAATTCTTTGTGGATAATACCTTTGTAGTAATCAAATACGATTGTTTTAGTTTTTAACTTCGTAGAAAAGTAGAGTTTTGGATTTTAGATTTCTTCTTTAGTGAACCAATTTTTTTAGTTTAAAAGTTGTTTTTTTTTTTATACTAAGCACCATTTCCATGAACTGTTTTCAATAATGCTTTCATAGTCATCATCGACATTTTCACTGCCTTCTTTGAATGCCACTCAATAACTTATCTTTTGTGGATAATCAATTAATAAAATAAGTGATTTTAAACATTTCAATTGTTTCGGTTACCAGTTTACGGTCCTTTGTTCTTTATATATTGTGTATTTTGGCTTCCACCTGAAAACGGAATGTCATGAAATGTTGACAATACATAAATCAATCAGTAGCCAATAGATGACATTTGTGTACTTTGGCTTCCACCTGAAAACGGAATGGCAAGAAGTGTTAACAATACATAAATCAATCAATAGCCAATAGATGACATTTGTGTATTTTGGCTTCCACCTGAAAACGGAATGGCATGAAATGTTGACAATACATAAATCAATCAACAGCCAATAGATGACATTTTACCCATACACATTACAATAATCATATTCCGGTTAGTTTCCGGACAGACGGTACACCATAAATCTATATATGTATAATAAATGGAAAAAATAGTCATTAAATTTTCACTTAAACGTACAATATAACATTATATTATGTAACATTATTGTTAACTTTATCACAATCCGATTAACTTACCAAAAATTGTTCATATAAAAAGTTAAACCACCCACCCCCATCTACATAAACAATACGGACGCACACACGATATTTATAGGATATTAAGGTCTCTGCTGATATAAGGTAAAGAATTACTACATTATATAACATTAGAAGTCATCAATCTTTATACAGACTTTTTTTTTTATTATTTTTTTTACCCTCTTCCGAATTTTATGTATATTTATTTTGAGGTTTTTCGAATATAATAATACGTAAATACAAAACAAAACAAATGGAAAATGTAGATTTTATGAGTGTGTTAGATTGTATAAATCTTTATATAATAGAAATTATAAACACACACACAGATATGTATAAAAACTAAAGTTTAACCCTGCTCAACCTCATAAAATTATATATGCACATCTCTGTAATATATATATTTATATAAATTAAATACAACACTTAAATCGACCATCGTTCACTAATTGCTAAATGTACATATATTTTACCAAATATCCTTTTTCACATATACTATTTAAGTAATATATTTACGCATTGAATGTGTGAATGGCTAGGCTATAATAATAATAACAATAACAATGTATTAATAAGCTACTGTAACTAATCGTTATTTGCTACTAATATATAGGGCCAATTTTCTTGTTGTATTATTTATAATATGTTGCTGTATACATTATGCATTAGTTTATTTAATTAAGCATATAGGGATAATATTTAATGCACGTGTTTATTCAAACATTGTATAAAAATATATATACAATTAACAAATATATCAATTTTATGTATTACAACATTACAACGTTACAACATTTGTATGTTTGAGGTTATTTTTATAAGGAAAAGAAATTAAATAAACTCTGTCGAATAAAAATTCTTTAATATTTTTAATTAAGGACTCTATCGCTCTCTCTCTCTCTCTCTATCGGGCAAAGTCTAAATTATTGTATTAATTATCTGTTTTCCTTATATTAATTAATTATTTATACTATTGATTTGCATATATCATATACAATTATTTTTATCACACTGTCGTACCCCTTATACGGTACCGTACACCCTTTTTTAATCTCTAAATTTTGTGTTTTTTTTTTCTTAAAATGTATTTTATTATTATCACACTTTTAATACAACATCATCAACAACAACAACCTAAAAAAAATTCATTAAATATTAATGTTAATATAGTGTCATCAAATAATATATTCTATTATATATTTTGTATAAATGAAAGAGAATCATATATTTATTTTAAATATAAAAGTACTCTCGTTCGCGACGATAAATATATAAATATTATGGAACAATTAGATTCTACGTTATGCTTCGACGCCTTTTTCTTTGTACACCAACTCTGGTGTATGTACAATAAAATGTTAAGTTAATCCCCCCGTGTGATAACACAAAAATCACATGGAATCCCTAATATTATATGCGAAGGAGTATAGAGAATAGCGAGCAGTAAGAAATATTCATACGAATATAATAGATAAAAAACATACATTTATGTACAATAAAGAATATATGAATATCATAAATATACACCCTATGTCTAAAAAAATTTGCGATCTCTTAGAAAAACTTGTAAATCAGCGGTAACATCTAATATGTGATATTGGTTGTTATAGAAAGATACATATTTGATTGATGTACAATAGGTGTCAAAATGAATCCATTGTTTACAAGCAAAGTTATTGCGCTTAAATCATATAAGATTCTTAATAGTATCGGTACACATGTTTTGAATTTGAATCGAATTTATATCAGCAAAACAATTTCCTGTCATAGTCAAAAGAAGTTTTGGAAATAGGAAAAAAAAAATAGTTGCAGCCAAATCGGGTGAATATGGTGAATGAGTTGAGTGTTAAATCATGAACAAGATGTCAAGATGGTTACGATTAAGTAAATGTTTCATAATTTCTAAATAATTCGTGACAGTTTTAAAGAAATCATTTGTTCGATGTTATTATTCAATAATCGCCGACTTTAGCCTTCCACTTTCTCTCACCATCACACCAATGTCTAACCATTTTTGAAACGATTATATACTACTTACTAACCTACTCCATGGCGTTATAACCTAGGTGCGCTTTTAGCCTTCTCCAGCCTTACCTATCCGCAGTCAATGTCTTCCAATCCCGAATTTTAAGGATCTTTATATCATAGTTTACTGCATCTAGCCATCTTGCCTTAGGTCTTCCGGCTCTCCTTCTACCTTCTGGTTTACCATTTAACAGTTTTTTCGGCACACGCTCCTCCTCTATGCGTACTACGTGTCCAAGCCATCTCAATCTATTGATTTTGATTGTTTTGACAATATTTGGTTGACCACCGTACAACTTGTCTAATTCAAAATTGTAACTTTGCCTCCAACCATTCTGTTCTTTGACGGTACCAAATATGCCACAGAGTACCTTTCGTTCGAGCATCCGATGTAATTGTTCCTGGTTCTGTGTCATGCACCAAGTCTCTGACCCATACGTTAATATTGGACGTATTAATGTTGTATATAGCTTGCACTTAAGATCGCGTTGTAATGTTTTCGATCAAAATTTTTTTTTTTAACCCGTAACAAACATCTGTTTCCAGTTGCTACCCTGCATCGAAATTCCTCTTCAATATCATTTTCTACATTTATCAACGATCATAAGTATACAAAACTATTGACTATTTCAAAATTGTGTTCTCCAATATTAACAGTTTGATCTCGAATTCGTGATGTATTCGTTGCCACCAAATATTTTGTTTTTTCTGCATTGTGACTTTGAGACCCAGACCCAATGCCTCCTTTTGAAACGATTCGAAAGCATCCTTGACAGTTATCATATTCCGACCCATTATGTCTGTATCATCAGCATACGCTAATAATTGACCCGATTTTGTGAAAATCGTGCCTTGTTTATCAATATTTACGCCCCTCACTGCCTTTTCCAGCGTAATATTAAATAGCAGTGTTGATAATGGATCGCCGATTATATAACACACATAAATTATCTTGTAAAATCATGGCCATAAAAAATGTAGGAAAAATGTTTTTCCAAGCTTAAATCATAATTGTATAATTAACTCTTTGTTCAGTCTAAGATGTCTAACAACCAATATCACATATAGATGTAACCTCTGGTTTATTAAATTTTCGGAAAGTTTGGGAATTTTTGAGACATAAGTTATATATATATATATAGGCAATGAAATATTGTATAATTTAGTTTTTCAACAACATTATATATTTTTTGGGGGTTACACGTTGATATACATTTATTAATATATATATATGGTGTATTAGAAAGATGTGCGTATAATAGATTAGAATTTAGATAGATGAGAAAAAGAAAAAAGAATCCCCAAAATATTATGGGGACTTTTTTTTTTATATCTCTCATTTCAGCAGTATTTAATGTAATATAAATATGTATAGCATAAGTAAAATGATGTATATAATATTGGTTTAATTGAAGGCGTTTCTAATGGACCTTAATGGATTCTTATAATATATTTTGTTGTGAGACAAATAAAAGTACAATAATATTTTATATATAGAATTTGTATGTATGATTCCACTCCTCTACGCTTCCCAACCCCAATCATATATATATATTATATGTAATTAATATAAAATGTATTTAGAAATTAATTTTATTATCACACATATAAAATAGGAGATTTGTTATTTATGGGATAACCCCACAATTTGACTTTTATTTTATTTTGTATAATTAGCTTAATTGCCTAATTTAATTTATATTTAAAATTATTTGTTAGACACAAAATAAAAAACTTTTACTTCCGCCTGAAAACATTAATAAGATAACTGATAAAATCTTAATTATCATCACATTGATTTCCGTTACTCCGAGGGAGAGAGTATGGTGCATCATTATTTTAAGCCAATTTCTTCACTTATCGTCAGATTTTGTAATTATAGTTTTGCCATATGAATCCCACTTTCAGAATTCTATTGCGACGGACGTCGAGTACACTCTTTATCCAAGTGCCTTCGATGCATCTCCATTTTCGACTTGAATATCATTTTGAATATGTTTGTCCCTCGTTCAAAGCATTACCTATTGTTTTAGGACATCGAACACTAAAGATTCTTCGGTAGACACTCGTATTATACAACAAATTGTAGTCATTTGATCATCAAAGTAATAGTATGTGTATAAAAAACATTTTTAACGTTTGAATAAAAAAAATTGACTATTTAGAGTTATACTTTGAAGGATCCCCAAATATCGTATTTAGTCTATATTAAATTTAACCCCGATGTTGCATATTCTATAACACTTTGTATATACATATATATTCCTTTCCTTCCGCACCACCATCAGATGTAACTATAGACTACTACACGACTACAGAGACACTAAAATTCATTAACCTCATCAATTATGAAATCATTTTTGATTTTGAATGTATCATCGCCTCTTAACGTGTTTCCCAACTGTATAGCTATATATCTATAGTAGACCGTATGACCTAGATTTTATTTGAAAAACGATAGTTATTATTATTGAATATGGTATCAATCTTAACGTTATAATTATACAATTATGTAAAAATGTAATATCGTGTTGCAAACCAATTTTTTCAATAGTATTAACATAAGAATGCTATCAATAATTAATTTTCTTTTCTTTTTTGTACCATTTACAGAAGAACAACAATGGATATATCATTAAATATAACTTCAAATACTTCTAATTCAAATATCAATAAGATTAATAATAAGGTAAGTAAAAAGTAGTAATTGTAAAAACGAATATGACACAGTATGACATCGCCTTTATACATCAGTTATGGTGTCCAGATTGATATAAAATTGATGATTGAATAATTATAACAACACACATTCATACCCAATTTGAAGAAACTTGGTCAAGATATAATAAACTTTTTATTGCATCTATAGTTTCCAGAACTAACCTTCGAATTTCCATTAAAATGTATCAGTTGATAGTTCAGTTATATAATCTACTCTGGCCATCAATTTTGAAGTAACTTATTGTGAAACAAAATTTCATCCAACTATTGAACAGCATATGTTGCAGTTTTGTAATTTGATCACTGCAACTGCCCAGAAAACTGATTTCCCAGAACTTGCATCAGAAGTCCTTGTTCAATATTGTATGAGAGATGACCAAATTTACAGGTTTTCCAAGAAACATAATCATGAAAAATAAATATGAGTATCGATTTTTCCGAATTTCCCTTGTAAACTATTTTTCGTAATAATTTGACAGACAGACGGACTGACTGGTGGTTATAATGAGGTTTTAACTTACGAAAAAAAAACTTAAAACCTAAAATTAAATACAAAATTTCTTTACTATTTCACAGGAAACAAAAAAATCGCCACAATTTAAAAAAAATAAAAACGCTGCACAAAATGATTTTGCATTTTCATTTACAAAAAATGCTAAAATAAAAGCAGTTGTTGCAAAACGAAGAAACCTGTTAAATAAGGCAACCGTTCCAACAACAACATCAACATTTTCCGTAACATCGTCGTCATCCAAATTATTAAATCAAAACAATAACAATGAAAAATCAATAATAAAAAATAATGAAACTAAAACAAAACATTTTGTGAAATTAAATAAAATACAAAAGTTGCAAATGATCACCGATAAGAAAAAAAAGGAACAAAAACTATCGGTAACGACGCCAACAACCCCAGAAAAAATTCCTGATGAGAATGATTTATCATCAATAAGTTTAAATGTGACCGGTGGTAATGAATTGGATTATATTCGTGCCACAGAAAAAATAATGAAACAAAAATGTTCACGTAAAGAGCGTAAAGAAATTAATGTAAAAAAACGTGCTAATGAATATCAATTATTTTTGCAAAATAAAAAGAATAATAAAACAACAGCCGAAGCCACCGCTGCCGTTATTGTTGATAATAGAAAAACCGATGAACCAACTAAACCATCGAAAATTATTAAACCATCAGTAGTTAATAGTAAACAACCAATTGATAGACAATTTAAAAAAGCTCTAATGAATAATGAAATGCCAGTGATTGGTCAAAAATTTGTAAAACCAATCGATGAACAAGTTTTTACGGGTGCCGCTATGGAAACATTAAATATACATTCACATTGTATTAAAAATATGGCCGATCTACTGAATATCACGGAATTAACAACCGTTCAACAGCGTACCGTACCGATTGCATTAGCCGGTCATGACATATTGGTACGTTCACAAACTGGATCGGGTAAAACATTAGCATATGCATTACCAATTGTACAAAAATTACAAGAAATTACTCCAAAATTAACACGAACATCGGGCATACAAGCGTTAATAATTGTATCGACGCGTGAGTTAGCCATTCAATGTTATGAATTATTTGTGAAATTATTAAAACCATATTTGTGGCTGGTGTCGACGTACATTACGGGCGGTGAAAAACGTAAATCGGAAAAAGCACGTTTACGCAAAGGTGTTAATATATTAATTGGTACACCGGGACGTTTATGTGATCATTTATTACATACAGAATCATTAAAATTAGATAAAGTTAAATGGTTAATTTTGGATGAAGCCGATCGTCTATTTGATTTAGGTTATGAAATTGATGTTAAACGTATCGTTGATGTACTAAATAATCAATCAAATGCTGATAATAAATTACAAAGTATGTTATTATCAGCTACATTAACCGCATCGGTGAAACAATTAGCCGGTTTAACATTAAAAAATCCAATATTTATTGACACCAGCGACACAAATGATAAACATAAATTAAAAATAAATACAATGAATACAACAAAAACTAATAATGAAGATGATGCACATACAAATAAAGAAATTAATAATGATAATGAAATAAACGAAATTGATGATGAAAAGTTTATAGTACCATCAACAATAACACAAAATTATATAATTATACCACCGAAATTAAGATTAGTTACATTATCGGGATTAATAGCAAATGAGGCGGCAAAAAATTCTAAAAAAATATTAATATTTTTTGGTACAGAACATTTAGTTAATTATCATTATGATTTATTAGTTGAAGGTTTAACAAAACATGTGCTAGATGATGAAGATGAAGAATTTAATAAAAATAATAGTAAAAATAATCTTGAAAATGATGATGATGATTTAGAAGATTATGATGATTATGTTGAAACAAATAAAAGAAACAAACATGATGATGGTCTATCGTTTACAGTTGATACGAGATTTTTTAAGTAATTTATTTATTATTCGACTATTGTGATTTATGGAGAAACTAATAAGAACACTTTCTTTTTGTATTAATTTTTACATATTAGATTACATGGAAATTTAAGTCAATATGAAAGAGTTTCTTCATATAAAGCATTTAGAGAAGCAAAAACAGGTGTATTTTTAACAACCGTAAGTACTTATCCATTTATTTATTGATTACACTTACAATTGAGTTACAATTAAACACTTCATAGAACCGCACATTAATTTTAGTTATTGTAGATTTCTGTAGAAAGCGGATGGATTTTAAAGTTCCCAAACACACTCTGCCTAATAAAATATGTGACTTGGTTATCCAGAAATACACCAAGTTAACCCACTCCACTACCCCAATATCGTCTAATTCATTATTATTATTTTAATTTCTGTTATTCCGGGAGGTAGTATAGCGTATCGTTATAATATTGTTATCTTATTTTATTTGGATCCAAAGTTTTCACTTCCCTGCTAGTTATTCACTTTGTTTTGAACTCGACAATTACTACACTGCTCCATGCAACTACTTGTGTGACCCAACCGTACACCGTGAATTTCACTGCAAGGAATCCTTTGTAATATCCTCTACACTAATCCTCATTGTATAAACCGACTCATCTCCATTTTCGCCGTTTGATTTGAGTATCATTTTTCGAAAACATTTATTTACAAAAACTTGTAGCCGAAGTGTGACCTTAATTATTAGAAATTATCCTCATTTCCAACATTTCTGATGATAATCAATTCGGTTGTAATTTTTGGTCATAATGTGGACCAAACTTAAATATCACTTTTTGTAAACCAAATTATTCAGTTAAAATCCCATGAATTATTGGTGTGATTGAAGAAGATTTCTTGCCAACTGTCACAACATCACACACTTAATTTTATTATTTTTTTCGGTAATCGTTTGTAGATGATTAACCTGAACGTTCGTCATCGCATCCACATTTTCTCTACGCCGTCTTTGTATCGTCGATGTGATTCATGGACTTATGATTACAAATTACCATAACCGATTTTTAATAATATTTTAATCGTTTCGGTATCATTTTTATCAATTTTTATGTAAGTAAAAATACAGTCGGTTAAAATGCTGTCGGTTAAATGTCACTTTACGTTTCTTCAAAATGTTATAATCAAATTTTGCAGCAATTTAATATATTATAATATAACCACAGAGATTTATCGTACCATTTCGAAGTAGACAAACATATTGTGTACGGTGAACCAAATATTATCAAAACAATCAAAATCAATAGAATAAGATGGCTTGGGCATGTATCACGTATAGATGGGAAACGTGTGCTAAAATAGCTGTTGAATGTTAATCCATAGAAGAGCCGGAAAAACTAATGGCTAAATGGCTAGATGTAGTAAACTGTAATATTTAGATCTTTAAAATTCGCGAATGGAAGACTTTAGCTGTAGATAGGTCCGGTTGGAGAATGCTAAAACTGCACAAGCAGAAAGTAAATAAGTATAATGTATAATCCAATTTAACTTTTACTTACAATATTATTTACCGCCTCCGATATAGTATTGAACAATATACATCCAAATATGCTGAATTTCCTTCTACAGGACATTGTACTCTATTCCTTAAACCTGCACCTGTTACCTGGCTATTCTTTTTCAATGTTCTACACGTTTCTACCACACAGCTAAAGGGTGTGGTGCGTAAATGTTATAATAGCTCAAAATATCAGAGTTTGTATTGAATTTATATAAATCGTCAAATTAACAGAATGGGTTAACCGCAATAATCGAAATAATTTACGCTTAGGAATGATAATACCTTTTCATTTGTTCGAGACCTGTTAATAATTCATACAATAAGATATTTATTATAAATTTTATTACATACACACACACACACATTAACATGTTTTTTTTGTTTCTGTATCGTCTTTATTTATTTATTTATTTATTTATTTATTTATTTATTTATTTATTTATTTATTTATTTATCTTATAGTCTATATACAATGTTTTGTGGCTAATTAGTAATTTATCTGTGTTTAAAAGGCCATAAACATTTTCATAAAATAAAAACCACAAAAACAATTGTGAGAGCATAAAATATTCATTGATATTATCCATTTAAGAAAATTAATATAAATAAAAATAATAATATTATTATTTATACTTTGGATTCCCATAAGAAAAATTATATAATATTTATTGGTTAGCCGACTGTAATATTTTGATTTGTCTTATTTTATATACACATAATTATTAAGAGCTGATAATCTATACTTTTTAAAAAAAGCTACCATTCTATGTTTGTTTATGGGTACGCGATATTTATTTATTATTACATTCTTTTTGTTTTACTTAATTAATTTGTTTCTTTGATAAAAATACGATCAAATGTATAAAATGTGATGATGTCTCAATTACATTATTTTATGTATTTGTGTGTAGATCAATTAATATTGTATTATTGTGTATTTAATATTTATATAAATAAATAAATAATAATAAAATAGAGATAATAATAATATAAAATATGTATTAAGTATATATTAAGTTTTCGTATATAATATATGGTATGTTATTTGTACGTGCGATTATAGGAAAAGATGGTATTTTCTCACGTTTTCATCATTATCATCCACACACATAAGGAGCTATATAGAATACATTTTATATTTATGACATTTTATTGTCAAATGAATACATAGTAATAATTATAAATAATATAATAAGTATATTTTAATATACGTCGTCGTTTTAATATGGAGATGATATTATTCAATTGAAGATTTTTCATATATTATTGTAGATAAATACACAACCAGAAATAAATGTGTGAGATGATGATGTTATAAATAAATGAAATATAAATTAAAATAAAATTATTGTCATCGTTTAGTAGTGGTGGCAGTGGTGATAGTGGTATAGTTGTATAGCTGTAGCTGTAATATTTCTTTGTCATCATATATTTCTTTTTTGCATGCATTTATATATTTAAAAATGAATCAAAAGAGATTTATTATTGATTCACACGGATATCTTCTTAAAACTTATAAAACTTGAATTCACTTGAATTATGTATGCAAAAAAATTAAATTTTTGCTACTGATGTCTGTTGCTTTTTTTATTGTACAACGACGACGATGACGACGACGACGACGACGACGACGACGGGTACGCATATACAAATATTTTAAGAACACGGAAGAAAAAAAATAAAATACAATTCCTTTTAAATAAATCAAATTTCATACTGTGATACTGATTGAATTTTAATTGATTTCATTATATCTTTTTATGGATATTACTACGAGTACATATAAATTTTGTTTGAACATTTTTTTTTATTCTGCGGTAATGTTATACTCGCATTTATGTATGAAAAGAAAATACTTATTATAGGAAATATAGTGGCGATCGAACGTGAAATAATATATATAATTTATTAAATTAATCGTTTATCATTGCCATTGAGGGAAGGTTCACAGAACAAGTATTTTGCTTAAATCAACGCTATATGGGTCAAGGTTATATTCAAAACGAAACCATAAATCCATACGTCTCACGAGTTTTATGTTAAGGTAAAAACTGTATTAACTGCACTTTGCATATATACTATGACAATAAAGGTGTACTGATGGCACTTAACACGACAACAATAAGATCGATATTGTTAAAAAAATGTATTGGTATGTATAAAATATAATATCACTATGTAACAATGTCGTACATTTGGCACCTGGTCACGATAATATTGTGGATAATGAATAAAGGACATTATTTGTCCAGAACCTTACCCACCGGTTATCATAATATTTGGGTAAAGCTGTACATTTCTGACTATGGATAAATGAACATCTTGGTTATGCATTGACATCAATCGTTCAGTTAACGGTAGAGTGTCCTTAAAAAAAAACTTAAGAATGTGTCTCATCTGACTCTGTTAAATAATTTGTATTTTTGGAGAATTATATAAGGTTAAATGAAAATAATAATAAAAAACTAATTCCAATTTGGATTCACGTCATTGAATGCATTAATTTTTGCAACTTAAATACAAAATCATAGAGGAGGAATATTTAAGTCACATGACAGTTAGGTTTTTGTATTCTACTTCTTGATATTTTTTTTATAATTTATCATTAAAAATTACCAATTATTTGTATGAAGTTTACAGAAGTTGATGATACTCAAGATATACTTCCCGACTAATAGAACTTTAAATTGGAAACTTGATTTCATTAAAATCGAATAAAAAATTACCCTCAATATGAAAATTTGGTAATTATTCATTTCTAATTCAATCACACAAACAATCTATTCTGAATTGATTTTCTATAGGAACTTAATAAAATTTGTTTTTACATTAGAATTGTCACCAATAGGGACACAATTTGTTAAACATAAATATAACGAAAACGACACCATCTCTAGTTTCCAAGGTGCATAGGTCAATTTATTTTACAGTAATAATTTTAAAACCATAAAGTCGTATACAACCGAACAATAATGGCACTAAATTCAATGCAATCTTATTATATAAATGATTAGAAAAATAAAAACGTTCGTGCTAATGTAAGAGTATTTTATTGTTTTCGACAAAATTGTGATGCCACAAGTCAGCACAGCAACACAACCGATAAAACACTTGGATTATAGTCATTTGAAGTTCAATAATCAATTCGAGCAAATCCTGTCTATATAATCCCATTATAAACCAATAAGGCATTCAAAATGTAATCATATTCGATGAAGAAATGACCAAATCATGGTTCGTAAAATCTATTCTGAATGTCACTTTTAAAATAAAAAGATGGTTAATTTAATCCTATTACAAATCTTTATATATACTTATCTAAATAGTTTCATCTAAATTGATTAAGAAATATTGAATTTACCCGATTTCTGGAATGGTGTCATATACCAAATTGCATCAAAATTGATTGCGAAATAATCAATTTGACGGGTTATTATAATAAACTACGTTTAATTGCATTTGTTTTTGTTACAGCAGCTGGAGTACTCATCGTAATAACCAGAGTTGATCTGTACTAGCTATCGATTGTTATTATAATTAATTTACGTATATTTCAAAATACATTATTTATTTTGTTATTGCCACTGTTATTACCTTTATTTTATTTAATCGGTTTTTTTTAAATAATAATATTATTTTAATTATTATACTTCGGTACTTATATACCATTTACCAACTTTTCAAAATCTTATTATATATTATATATTGTAATTGGCTCGCTACTGGTATTAACATTATATCTTTTTAATCCGCTCGTCTATCTATACTACACGTTGCGTCGATGCATATATAAAATACCAATATATGTATAATAAATCGAAAAATTAAACGCTTTACTGCTGAGTTTTTAAAATGATTTTTAATTTATGTTGTTTTTTGTGTTGTGTGTGTACATGTAAAAATTTTTCTCATATGCATATGGGTTTGTTTTTTTTGTAATATTAAAAAAGCATTTTCTTAAAGTTAATTTATTTTAATTTATTATTTATTTCAATTTTTTTTTTGTATATAGGATGTTGCTTGTAGAGGTATTGATGTACCAATGGTTGATTTAGTTGTTCAATTTTCGCCTCCACAAAATATTTCAGATTATGTACATCGTGTTGGGCGCACAGCAAGAGCCGGTCGAACTGGTCAAGGTATTTTATTTTTATCACCAAATGAAATTGAATTTATACGAATGTTGGAAGATAAAAGAATACGGTTTGTATATTTAATTTTTTAAATTAAATTTTATATATAAATATCTATAAGTACACCGCGTGTGTATATGTCTTCAACTTGTTAAGTTGTTAATGGTATACACGTTGTTTTTATTATAAAATTTAAAATTTTAATGTTAACTTTGTTTTCTATAGAATTTCACAATTGGATTCAAAAATATATCTAAAAGCAATTGTAGATAATAATCAAAAAACAAATATTATTATTAATACCAACAATAATAGGAATAATTTAGAAGAAACAATTGCAAAGCTACAGCATAAATTTGAAGAATTAGTTACTGATGATAAGGAATTGTATAATAAGGGATGTTTAGGTAAGATAGAATATTCGTTTTCTGAAAACATTTACATATAATTCATATTCGTTCTTCAAAGCTTATTGACACAAATTGTTGGGGCGGCCATAATTTATGTCGCTCACCATCTCACACGCTTCAATGAAACCGCACTGCACTCGTGAACACATTGTATTTATATGCAAAATTATGAAATTTTATCATTCATGTGAAATGTTTTTTTAGCACGAGATGGAATTTTTCAGTCGGATATTAAAACAAAATTAAGTTACAATTATTTCAAATCAATTACTATTGTTATCTTATAGTTTACGTTTAGAATTAATTTATAATATTATTATGTATACCATATCTATACTCCCTTAAATATGAAAGTGTTTACGTCCTGTGTGGGGGGTATCAAGTGTTCAAAAATGTTTTATAAAATATTATGTTAATATTTTAAACTGACAATGTGCGTTGAGATGAAATCTATTATATGATTAACAACAATGTTATATACTTTTAGTAGCTTCTGTATTATCATCGTTCGTTCGTTCGTTCGTTCATTATTGGTACTTAAGACTATTTATTTATTATTTTATATTTATGTTATTAAATTAATGTTGTTTCGTAATGCGAGAGCATTGTTATTAAAAATAAATTTGTCATACAAACATTAATAATAATGAAAAAAATTATTAATATCGTGCGGATATAACTATTCCTCTATTCTATTTCTATAGCTAGGGTACTAACAATAATATATTATACACATTTTATTATATAACTTACAAATATTAATTTTTTCTCTATATTATATCGCAAATACTATATCATTATTATTATTATTATTGTGTTGTTTATATTTATATTTATTTGATATAATTTCCAATTAAATATCGCTTAAAAGTACATTTTTCTGGAAAAATATTGAATATAATAAAATAAAAACCGTATAATTACATTAAACTTTTTTAAAATATACAATTTTTTTTTGTATATTTATACTATTTCATTATAATATTATGTTCATCACAAATTACCAATTAGGGTTGACACCATCGATCATTTTAAACAGTAGTTGGTCTGAAGATGTTTCCATTTTTTATTATTAGTACATACGGTTTTTGTACGAATAGTAACCGGAATGACTTTCTAATATATGTACGTAGGGTAGATCTAATAAGGCTATCCATTGGCCATTGATTTAATTATGTATTGTGATCTGCTGTTCCTAACACATAGTGGCGTAGCGATGTTTTCCAATTACAATGTCACTATACTTTTCTTATAGAATCGGTGGTATATATCATATAAACGTCGTTTCATTTTGAGAAATCCCATTTCACTTGAAACTACAATATTTGACTAACTGTATAACTTTTGGATGCATTTATAGAACAGTCGTTACTCCGGTTTCATCGGTAGATTATATATCATTGTATCTTTGGGTTTTATTGAAACAATTTAGTTCCATTGAGACTGGAGCGTCTCAGGTTTACGAAAACATTGTGCTGCGTTTCTTTACATAAACATCTACCTACAATCTGATTTTGACTTAGGTGTGACAGTAACTTTCACAAAACATTTTTTGCAAAAACTTTCATATTTTTATCTTTTTATTTTACCTTACCAACTTTTGTTGGAAAATCAAATTGTGCGATACCGCGAAAAATATTCTGGAAATGCGAAGCAAATAATTAATTTTTACAAAAATAATGTTATTTATTTGAAAAATTATTTTGAAATTCATCGACTGCAAACCTTTTCATCGCTTAAAAAAATGAACGTCAGGGAATAGAACTGACTGGAGAATATACTGAACGTTTATATTATCATCCACATCATCTGTGCTGTCTTTGAAAGTCGTCGACTTATGTTTTTTGGATCAACAATTACATATCACCACAATTAAACATTTTAAGTTTTTCGGTTATACAGTTTTAATGTTTTGTTTGTTCTTTAGACACTTCTCGACCGACGTGACGCACACCGTAAATTTAATGAGTTAGCATTTTGGGTTACACTGTGTGGTCCAGGAGCCGAGTAAAATGTGAATGAGTAAAATCACTCCAAATTTACAGCTATCGGTTTGAAAATTTAAACTTAAGCTTTTGAAGTAAATATCTCGAAACAGTTTTTTCTGAATATTCTCAATAGAATTACTAACCAATAATTGTTCTTTATTTTCAAATTTTGAACATAAGTACCATTTTGGCGACTTTTTTGAAATCGGGAAATTGAGCATATTTTGTAGTAATAAGTTTATGTTGAAAGTACAAGGCAATTCGCTTATTCATTCTGGGTACTCCTATGCTATCTGAGTATTTC
Source organism: Bibio marci (assembly GCA_910594885.2). Lineage (NCBI taxonomy): Eukaryota > Metazoa > Arthropoda > Insecta > Diptera > Bibionidae > Bibio > Bibio marci. Next base: position 95,162,294 of record OU343114.1, on the reverse strand, counting down.
CAATGGGAAACATTTATCCGAAATTTATTTTTTAGAATTTGGGCATTTATAGTAATAAGTTCTATATTATGTTGGAAGTAGACGATATTACCACCGCCACTTATGGTATTACTTATAGAATTCTTCTAGAACCAATTATCCATTTTTTTTTAGAAATTGTAAACTTAAGCATTTAGTAATAAGTTTTAAATTTTGCTGGAAGTAGAAGACATTACACTTACACTTATTGTTCGTTCCTTTTACTGTGTTTCACTTGCAGCATTGTATCTTTTCTCCTATTTACCTACATAACGTATATAGTTTTTATAATAGTTTGGTCTATTATATTGGCAGTCTTTATTTACAGTAAACCATGACCAACATGTTTTCGTTTTCTAACAACGTAACCCATAACAACTTTTACGACAATAAATTTTTAACTTCCAAGGTAGTAACCCTAACAATACATACAATATAATAATACGAATTACGCATTTGAATATAATATGAAACAAAAAAAAAATATTCATTGACTAATTCTCTAACGATTAAACTTTGAAACCACCATTTATTTACAATAACAAAAAAACAAAGAACACATATATTTTATATTATAAGAAATAATTTAAATTATAGAAAAAAATTAACAACTCAGTCCCAAGTTGTATTATTAAAAAAAAAAATGGAAAAAAATGGAAAAAAAAACAACGAGAGAGCGACATTCAACGGATGTTCACAGATATTTGTTTACAATAACTATTTATTAAAATATCTTTATATGCCTGCCTGCCTACCTATATAGAGTTTTATTTATTAGAACTTAAATATCAATTTTAATAATGATTAAGTAGGTAAAAAAATATAATATATAAATGCGGTAAGGTATTAGCGTATAGAGGACACCAAAACAAAAAAAAAATCAACAACCATATTTAAGAATGAAAAACACAAATGAATAAATAATATCAAATTATAGATGATGATGAGTCAGTTATAGAGTTAGTTAGTTAGTTAGTTATAGTATAGACTAATATATATATATATTCTGTCATAGAGAATTGCCGCCGTTCCGTAGTCCATTGCATCCATCAGTCAATGGAAAAGGAAGAAGCACTTAAAGTAATATCAATTTTTTTTTTTGATTTTTTTCATCTTATTTTTATTACTTTTATTTGATGGATGGAGATGAGTTCGTTTTTTCTTTTTTTCTTATTGTACACATATTTCCAAATCATTTATATATAATTTGTTTCTTATGAAATAAAATCATAATTTTGTATTAATAAGAACGCCGCCGCAAAATGTTTATAAAAATATATGAATGAAAAGCAAAAAAAATTTAATTATATATTAATAATGTCCAATTTAATAACGCATATATGGACGAGAGTGTATAAACATGAAAATTTATTGACATATGTGTTATATTTCCTATATTCATATATATTTTATAATAAAACGTATTCAATATAGTTTTTAATATTATTTTATTAGCCCGATATTGTTGGTATATTATTAATTATTAAAATGTTATAGTTACAAATTGTTGTTGCCCCTTAGAGTCCCCATCCACAATATAGGCAATTTAAATACTCACAACATTTGTACGTTATATATTATATTCATTTATTGAATATAATTAAATCAGTTTAACTAACCATTACTATAATAATAATAATAATCCAATGATGTTTTATTTATTATTTATACTTATCAAATATATATATTGTAATAATGTACTAATATTTAGTTAGTATATGTGTACCATAATTTAGTTATAGTTATATAAATAAATTAAGGATATACCTACACATTAGAATTGAATTTGAGGGTGATTTCTATATATATATTTTAATATTAAAGACAAATAAATACGTATAAATATATAAAGTTTTGAAGAGAAATTTAATCCCTATGGCGAAATTTACACTTTCATTTTACAATTCAATGATTTTGATATTACAATATTATTATATTTTATCATATATCCCCAGAAAATTAACTGTAACTTTTTGAATTGAGATTCATATAAATGTAATTTTTGGGTCTGTGCGTTAAATTTCATATAATTATTATTAGAGTTATTATATATTATTGTATTATAATAGAAAATATTGAGGTGTGTGATAAACAATTTGTGTTCAAATTTATTAATTTCCAAATGGTAAAATAATACACATCTGTTTGATGGAACAAAAAAATATTATCAATTATCATAATAATAGGTCTACTAATATGTGTGTGCCGCTCACGGATTAATCTCTTTGGCCGCCTTAAATGATGGCTGTTTCTGCTGAAATATTTTTTTGTGAACGTATTCACTTTATATCTTTATCTTTCTCAGTTTGTGTTACGAGCTAAAAGTGTAAACAACATATTTTTTTTTTTGTTGAAAATGTCGTGTTTTGTGCCAGAAAAAAGTGATTTGCGGGGAGGTTTATTGTTATTGTTTCATTGGAAGAAAACTGCTGCTGAAAGTCATCGAATTCTTGTTGAAGCTTATGGTGAACATGCTTTACAAGAAAGAATGTGCAGAAAGTGGTTTCAACGATTCAAAAGTGGTGATTTTGATCTGAATGACAAAGAACGTGGAAAACCACCAAAAAAATTTGAAGATACAGAATTGCAAGCATTGTTGGATGCAGACGATGCGCAATCGCAACAACAACTAGCTGATTCCTTAAATGTATGTCAACAAACCATTTCTAATCGTTTAAACAATATGGGTAAGATCCAAAAGGAAGGAAAATGGGTTCCATATGAATTGACAGAAAGAAGCATGGAAAAGCGAAAAACCACGTGCGAAATATTGTTTCAAAGACAGCAACGAAAGTCGTTTTTGCATCGAATAGTCACTGGTGATGAAAAATGGATTTATTTTGACAATCCTAAACGGACTAAGCATTGGACTGATCCAGGTCAACCAGTCAAATTGACGCCAAAACGCAATATTCATGGAAAGAAGGTTTTATTGTGTATTTGGTGGGACCAAAAGGGCGTGCTGTATTATGAGTTATTGAAACCTGGTCAAACTATTACTGGTGAGGTATACAAAGGACAATTGAATAAATTGAATCAATCATTGAAAGAAAAACGACCAGAATGGGCCAACAGATATGAAAAAGTGATTCTTTTACACGACAATGCTCGTCCACATGTCGCAAAACCGGTAAAAGAAACATTGGAAACACTCGGATGGGATGTGTTACCACACCCGCCCTATTCACCAGATGTTGCTCCATCAGATTACCACTTGTTCAGATCGATGGCACATGGACTCTGTGCACAACGCTTCCACAATTATGAAGACGTCCAAAAATGGAACGATTCTTGGATCGCATCAAAAGAGGAGAAGTTTTATTTTGATGGTATTCATAAATTGCCAAAAAATTGGAAAAAGGTTATACTTAACGATGGTAAATACGAATATTTAAATAATGATTACAGTACAATTGGTAAATTATTATATACTTCGATGCGGAGTTGTACTGTAATCATTATTTAAATATTCGTATTTACTGAATTTATTCAATAAAAATTTTTTACTGTTGTTACCGGAATTAATGTGTTTTATTTTTAAAAAAACGGCACACACATATTGGTAGACCTATTAATAAAACAGGAGGGTATATGTTTTATTATTGTATGTGTGGGCATCGACAACCCGTATAACACGAAACACGATAATATATTGTAGATTATTTCGAAGAGTTGTCGTTTGTCGTCCTGACGATGTGATACAAATGCGTTTATATTCTTTCAGCATCAATTAATTCTGCTACGGTCCATATATAGCGATTCTGTTATACATTCTCTTTGAATACGACAGACATTTTCATTTTCACGTTTCTGCTGCACCACCGTATCGGTATAATATGACTCGGTCATTTCTATTAAGTTTACAAATTCATTTTGTAAATCATATTAAATTTAAATCAAATTTATTCTGCCATATATTCTTTCATATACAAAACACTGTACTTCTGTCTCCGATGAATATTCATTGATTGTGTGTACCAAAAATTGCTTGTGCGAATAATTTATTATTTTGTTGGCCGCGTTATCGAAGACTCTAATGGGAATGATCATGAAGATACAAATTTTGTTCACATTTTATAATAATCATATAATTTTCTTTCATGAATAGCAATCTGTGTTAACATTCGCTAAACAGCTACAATTCTTTTGATGCCATCAGGAGGAAATTGGCTGTGTTTTTTATTTCTTGATTTTTCTAATACATTTGATCATAATATTCTTTGCAACAATTTACATTTATCTTCATATGCTAATTTCCTAATCATGAACTATTTTATTGGCACAGATACCAGGCGGTTATATAGTTTTGAAAATGTTACATCTGAATTTCTTCCCGTGTGCTGGGATGGTGCTGCACAAGTTCGACCGTCGTTTTTCTATCTTTTTTTATAAATGTTTGCCCAGAGTTTTAAACTATTGTAAGGTTTATTTATTTCTGCGGTTATAATATGAATGTTTATTACGATTTTCTCGTATTACAATTGAATACTGGCAACATTATCGTAAGAAAAAAATCATATAAATTATTTATTCACTTGTGCCACAAATTTCGATCAAAGCACCAAGTGCTTATTTTGAATGGTATTGATCCTTATAGAATTAAGACCAATCAATTCGTGAGAAAATATGAAATAAATTTGTTGTGTCACATGTATTTCAATCTAATTTTCAAAGTTTTAGGAAAACAGACAAAGACTAAAGATCTTAAGATCGTAAAAATTCGTCTTAAAACACGTAAGTTCCCAATTTGAAGATAATCGAATAACTAACAGATTATATATACAATAATTCTATTGGCGATATTTGGGTTCTGTGGGAACATCTATATAGTTTGGGGTCATGTTTTCTAATTCCACCATAAAACTTGTTCGCATCATTCTGGCTATAAATGGATTCAACGGTTAAAGCGTATGTCTTCGGTTTCGAGGCTACCGATACATTTTTATTAGCTTCTTCATATATTTTAAGTTGCTCATAGAGTATAAAAGAGTATTTAATGTTTGGTGAATACGTAGGATCGGGTAAAACGGCGTGCTAACCAAGTGACAACAAAGTATGTTGCACGGTTTAAATCGATTGTTTTGTTGTTGATCACATTTTTACAATTACAACAGTTTCAGTTGGTTTTATGAGCTCATAATAAACGTCTCGTTCTTGATACGACCAAATAGCATAGCCTTCTTACCGTCAATATTTCGTTTTGCCTGTGCTGTTGATAATTTACAATTTTTTTGCGTTTTATATTATCAATATGGATCCATTTTTAATCACAATCTGAGACAAAAACGATTTTTTTTTTACATCGACAAAAACAATGAAGCTCTATCGATTTTCGATGTTGTTTTCTTTCAATACAAATCGCAATCATTTTCTTTCCTTTTTGATATTTCACAATTGAAAGGAAATAATTAGAAAAATTGTGTTGTGTTTGTGTATCGTCTTCATTAAAATAATGCTTGCAAATTCTCATTTTCTATAACTTATCCAGTTGATCTTGACTTACTTTGTTCTTAAAATCAAAATCACGGGTACTTTTGAATCATTTGAACTATTACTATCCTATAAGTAGAACCAGGTGAATCAAAATTATACCATAGATTTTCATAACATTTTTATGAACCTCATCTGTAGATTTTCTCCATCTTAAACAGCATTAACTTAAATAATGTTTTTTTTTTTTAGATAATATGTTTTGCCACAACAGAATTGTTACTTTAATTTTAATTTTTAATTTGTAAATTTTACATCAGTTATCAATAGGCCAATGCCGAACGTATATAATGCAGATACTAATGGATAGAACTTTGTGCTAAATGTTCCTTGCCATAAGAATAGGCATGGCACTACTTATGTGAATGTTCGGAATATGCGAAAGGATATTTGGAAAATACACAATGGACCCTTCCACACGGAACCGATCGTATTTAAGACACATCTCTGGTTTCATTTCGGAAAATTAGAGAGCACAGTGAACCCTCCTTGGTCTAAGTGCCGAAATTAATAATTTCCTCTATTACAAAATCATCATCAATGGATAGTTTGTCGGTTGAATCGTTAAAGTCAATGTTTGTACTTTAATGTATACCTTATACATTTCCATTTATAATATTGATTATTTATATCTTTTCTTAACAATTAAATACTTAAATTTTCATATTGATTATATTTAGAATACGGAAACAATTAAATAAAATTGGTAAATTTTTTATTATATCCCAATTAAAGTTGTTCGTTTCGGTATAGCCCCTTAATATATATAAAAAAAACCCCCAAAAGTCATGTATAGAATGTGCAATATACTTATTATATGTAATTAAAATGGATTTAATTGAAATATATAGTTAATTGTTATGTGTGTGTGAGTCTGTTCCAATAATTTACTATATAATTAAATTCTGTTTTTACATAAATTATATAAAAGTCAAAAAATTTTCAATTTTAATTGAAATTATAATTGTTAATAAATTGATATTTATAAATAATATAATATTACAAATATCTACATAGAAAAATATTCCCATAATTGTCATTGAAACAGCATATTTAATGACCCTTTTTTGTCCCGAAAATCAATTCAAATAACACATAAATGTATATTATTTATGGAAATATCACTCTTATTTTGTATAGTAACTTTTTTTCGTTTCCTTGTATAGTAAATGTCCTTCTAATAATAAAACGGGTTATTTTATTTTATTTTTTTTTTATTATATATGAATTGCAGTATATTTTTGAAACAATAAATAAATACTAGAAAAATATAAAATTTGTATAAAACATGTGAAACTAAATAGGTACAACAACAATCGACCAACAAATCATTTCAATTTTATTTATATAATAAATACATTTATATTTGAACAGCTTTTCCAATTTTCATTTTCAACGCATTGCGCATATATGTATGGGACGCGTTTTACATATTCCATATATATATTTAATACATATACTAAAGTTGTTGTTGTAGCGTTGTGTCGTAAGGTATATACAAATTAATGTAGTAACATTATAACAAATAATACTATTTATATATATATAATTTTATGTTTTTATAGGGAATGGTTACTTATGTACAAATACACAAAATTAAGGGAAAATTATAATAATATATTGATATATATATAACTTTGAATAAACATATACGATACGATAAACTTATTCAATTGACTTACCGCGTAATTAACGGCAGCCAAAAAGTCATTTAGATATATAATTTTGTGTATACATTTTTTTAATATAACCTAAATTATTTCAAATATATACTTATAATGTGTGTGTGTGTGTGCACGTTTGATTCGGTGTATATATGTTTTTACATATTTATATTAATATTATATACATTTAAGTTGTAACTGTTACACGTGACTACTTGACTTCCTTAAGTATACCCTCTTAAGTGTATACTGTGTATTGTTACACATATTATTTTCTATTATTTTAACCACCATCAACCCACCCCATCCAATATGCATGCATTTGTTGGCTCATTTTCATTCATTTCGTTTTACGTCCATATAGCATCATCCATATATTCATTCTTACAATGTTCAAAATAAATGTATTAATAATGATTTCAAGTTAATGCTCATTTGAGTAGTTTTTCAACTGTTATATTATTTTTGTATTTTGGGGTGGTAAATAATTCAGTTTATTTTACATTGTACACTCTGCGAAAGAAAATTAATAACAATAATATACTAAATAGGGTAGGAAATGGTTATTGTGGTTAATGTGAACAACATCATATATTAGGTAATACACATCGCATATATTCATATAATAAATTGTATATATATAATGAAATAGTAGTAATGGTTTATATTTACTACTTAACTTATACGAGATATGTTTGTACGTAATTTTTATGTTTAAATGTAGATATGTCAACAATAGTAGAATATTCAAATAACCGAATTTTATGAGTTGTATGAGTAATTTTCTTTAAATATATCTATAATACAATTAGAATTAGATTTTAGATAATCTATTTTATGTTGTCAATCTTTAAAAATGTATCTTTTACCGCTCCTCCACTTATATATTAAATATCACAAAATATATAGGAACTATAAAAAAAAACAGGGTATTTTGTGCCATGGGATTTTTTATTTTAACAATAATTATCACTAATTTCAGGGAATTACTTTACCTCGACGATAATTATGTATTTGAAATGAATTAAGATTGACTTTTTCGTCATGCACTGAAACTTATTTAACTGAAAAATGTATATGCATTAGAGTATCACTATACTGGTACGATGTCTGAATATATCAGAGTGCATAGTGGGTATTGTCACTATATGAAGACTATCCACTCTGATATGGGTATTATCACTAATTTCTGTTACTTCGCAAGCGAGCATATAGAGCATCAATAAAAATTCTTCGTACACTGGGCACTTATTTACAAAAATTAGAAGTCGAAATATCGCAATTTTTATATATATATTACTCAACACTTTTTGGGACAATTCAGTAAAGAACGATTGCCTGTGCAATAGACGCTAATTTGGAAGTGTAATGCGCGATCCTTAGAAAACCACGGCCGATCAGGTTGTTGTGAGAAAATTTTTAATAAATTTTGTAAGCGGAAAATTCGTCATAAAACACTTGTAAGTTCCCAATTTCAATAATAATCGTGTGGACTATAAATGCAGTAGTTATATTAGCAATATTTGGGTTCTATATGGTAATATTTGTTATACTTCCTCATACCAGACATTTAGAATTTATTGATAAATGCCTAGGTTTCAAATTTCAAAACATTTCCATTAATTATACTATTATTCAGGTATCATTGAAGCAACCAAAAGGTTTAGCGATAATGTTACCACTCACCACAAAGTCTTAAGAACTAATGACTTACTGATTAAGTTGAAAATTTTGTGAAAAACGGAAAAAGTATTCTAGACGACTAGACCATTTGGAGTATTTCAGGCAGCATGGGAACACTCAGATGGAGTGTAGTTAATGTCTGCTACAACTGCCACTACGCATTAGAAATATTTAGGATGAAAATTAATAATAAAAAAATACGATGTAAATATAGTTTTTTCATAATTCCAATGAGAATATTTCGATCCATTGAATGAGCGATGGAAATTAGTGAATTAAATTGAGATTGTACCGATTTTTTTGTCACAAAAAACTTATACTCTAAACAATTCTGTTGATCAGTCTGAACAGATCTGAATCTACCAATTTTTACATAAATTTTTTGTATGGAAGTTTATAATGGAATTATAGATTTTTCGGAAAAGTTTCTTCGAAATTGATCCTCCCAGAAAGTTAGCCATTTCAATTCATTTATAATTTATAATATATTTACTATAAATTTATAAAAAAAACTTATACATACAAATAGATAAGTGTTCAACAAATCCATCACAATACATTATTTGTTTATGCATTCAAATATAAAATGTACGAGAAAATATTGCAAGAATACAACAATTAGTATCAAAATAATGTATGTAAATTATAAGTGACTTTATCAAAATGTTTTATTCAATTTGTATTTATATATTCGGCATGTACACTCAACTGGCATTCAGTTAGTTATATTTTTAAATATCAAACAATCAACAAAACATATACAAAATACCTAATGTAAATAAGTAAAAACGACACTTAACAAATCAAATTTATTTTCAAAAGAGCTCTTAAAATGTACGAAAAAAATAAAAAAAAACATTAAATAATATATCTTTCAATGAAAATCGCTTTTGAAGTGGTGTTGAATATCTATTGTTGTTTGTTGTTGTGTATATTCATTCAAAAAAAAACAACCCCTTATTTCGACACACACTCTCTCTCACTCTTATTAATTTAATAGAGGTAAAGTACCTCATCAGCATCACATGATGTATTGCACCATAAAAGCACATACTCATGAATTTACTTGGTATATACGACAGTGTTGTGCCGTAGACTATAAAAAGTAGATATACTTATTATAAATGAAAATTATAAGAGTACAACAACAATAAAGTAAAAAAATTGTATGAATAATAATTACCCTTTTATTAAAACATATACATTTTAATAGATTTTTAAGGGATAGAACACATCACATTACAAATTTAATTACAGTTAAATAAAAATCGACATTATCCTAGTTCTCCGTGATGCACAAATTGCATCACACAAATACTGTATCATCCCGCAGAGGATTCTCATCCGTCTCATGTGATACAAGAAACCCCCGTATGTTACTTGACAATTGACACCAAGGTTTGCTCGCTCAATTATTGGAATCACGAAACGGATAAGGCACGATATTTTTAGGAGTTTATGATAAAGACCCAATATTTTTAGTAATTCATGTTTTTACAATGAAATTTGAGAAAAAATGTGCAATAAATACACGAGACATATAAACAAAATTATTTCTGCAAATGTCCTTCATACGTCCAGTAGCATGATTTATAACCTGTTGCGCTAATATGCATTCATAATGAGGATGATGAACACATTGCCATTAATTTCAATCATACGCTCTCTCCCATATACCGCCGCACTAATATGTCTACTATATAATCCTACGTACATTAGGCAGTTTCCATATCGAAAACACGTATTTTTAACCGGTAATACGTGTTGTATGAATACCTCTCGCATATACATAGCCACGGTGAAAACGTCTATGATATTATTATATTATAGTAGTTTATTCATTTTGATTACAATCACTGCACGGTAAGTCTATCGCATTGGTAAAAGTTTACAATATAATCTTTATATTTATACACAATACTACAATATTATTATCAACAAAAATTTTATCATTTTGTAAAATAATATGCGATGACTAAACTAATACAAAGAAGATTAAAACCAAAAAAAAATTATAATAATCTACTCGATATACACAACGAATAACGTAAAACATGTCTTGAATTTAATATCATCTTCCTAAAAACTAAATACTAAAAGTATGTATGCATTCATATAAATATTGGAAAACAATATTACGGTGGTGATGGTGGTGATGGTGGTGATGGTGCATATTTGATAATAAATTGGATTACCTTTAACCATAATTGGTTTATATATCAAAAACAAGTATTGGATTTCTTCCTCTATATATATTCACTCGTAAATATGGTATATCTACAATAAACATCCCTATAACAAATTCACAAAATAAACTTTTAGTTTATTTATACACCATCTGTCCGTAGAATAATCGCAGAATGTGGATTAAGGAAAAAGTATAAAAAATTTAGGTATTTTTAGTATTTTTACATATAATTTTATTTATATTTGAAATATTCTTCCGCAATTGAAATACATCGATTAACAACGAATTGTCGTGACTACTGAATTGTATATGACAATGATTGTTTATCACGTACGTGGGATTTTGAGTGGTTTTTAGTATATTCAAGATGACCGAGAAGACGTTGAAGACGCTTGCGTCGCCCTTCCATGCTTAAGGCAAATTTGACATAACGATTTTAACATACAAAAAATGTGGCTAAAATTCTAAAAATCTTACTAATGGAATCTCATTACTTTATAACTACACCTCGTATACAAGGATAATACAATACAAAGCATTAACCGTTTTTCACATTCAACACTTTGAAGCTGAAAATTGTATACTAACATTCCAAAAATCCCACACAAAAGTTCACCATCATTTACATCTTAATATGTCTGCCGTCTTAGAATCGTCAATGGCGCTCAAAAACTTTTCTTTTTGCATAGGCAATTATCATTATAAAAAAGATTTTAAGCATCATTTTAAACGTTTACCAATTTTGAAACATTTAATGGTAGTTATAATCTTTGATGTCTTTATACCCCATGTAAAACCGACGTTTGCATACTGAAGAAAATGTCATAACACTTTGACAGACTATCAGTTTACAATTTATAAATTAATCAACAACCGCGCAATATCCTTATCCGGTCCTTATACATTACAAAAGCGATTCCGATTATTTTTCCGGCAGTCGCTGTAAATAAAATGATTATTGTTAGTTAGTTATAGCTATACCAAACCTATACCTAACTAAACCTACATATTACGAAAATCGTATATATACTCTGTTATACAAAATATATTTTAACACACATACACATACATTTGTACTTGTTGTTGTTATTGTATATGGTATACATGATACAATTATTTATAAATGAATTTTAATATTGGGTCTTTGAACAAATTGTATATAAATTAATATATATAAAATAAATAAAGTAAACAATTTGTTGTTTATTATATAAATTTCCACTTTATACAGTACAATTTTCATTATTAACGAAATACATTTTCCTGTGTTCCACATATGTGAACAAAGAAAAACCTCATCACTGTACGAGTATGTGTGTGGTATTATTTGGTTTTTCTTTCTCCATTTTATTGTACATGGGGTTATATTGAGCCTAATTTAATTTCATTATTAGATATCATCACATTAGTACGAGTATATACAAAAGTATTTCGTATGTTTTCCTAAATTTAGTCGCAATGTTATACCATATATATTGTATAGAGTATATAAATTGTGAATTTTGAAGAGATGGAGAGAGAAAACAAGGATGGAAAACTTATTGTAACTTTTCTTTTGAATATTATATATTGATAAAATATTTGTCAATTATTGGATTTAATTATAAGGTTTGAAATTTGTCTCAACTCTATTTTGTACATGTATATTTCTTATGTACTAATTATTATTATAAAATTGTTTTACTAGGAGTATCGTATACCCATAGTTGAAGTATATAGTGATGCTATTAATATAAACGACTTTTCAAGGGACCATATGGAATTTTATGTTGAGCATAGCGTATAGTGTTTTTTTTATAAATTTTGATATATGAATATTGTTGATAATTGCATATGAAATGTCAAAATGAAAAACATTCCAGCATCAAAATGTGATATTACCTTTACACGAAACAAACGTGAAAACTAAGTGTTGTTTCCAATTCAACTACGACAGATGATTGCAGTAATTACCACATTTATATTTTATTTAATATCCACAAATCTCTACCGGGATGTAGTCCTAAAACTAGACTGTATTTCAAATAATTCATAGACATCTTGGTGTAATACTTGTTACGTCAATGTAATACTTGTGTGTACTAATAAAATATTAATTTATTATAAAAATACATTTAAAATACAAACAATTATATTTTCTATTTTCTTCTTTTTCATTTATGTATTTAGCGTTTGTATCTTGGCTGCGTTTTGTGGCTGCATATCCAAAAGAATTTCGTAATATATTTAATGTAAAAAATACACATATGGGACATTATGCAAAAAGTTTGGCATTACGTGAACCACCAAGTGCATTTGTAAAATGTCATACAGCACCAAAGCCAGTGGCAGCTGTAAATCGTTTAACATATACAGATGATAAACAACGTCGTGAACAGGTTTCAATTGGTAAAAAAAGACAACACACAACCGGCAAAAATCAAAATTTTAAAAAATTTATTACCAAATCAATAAGTTTAACAACATCTGAATTTGATAGTGGCATGCCGCCAATGAAAAAACGAAAACAAAAATAATAACTATTAATATTATTATTATTATTATTATTGTTAGCATAAAATATATTAATTCATTTGTAATAACAATTTATGTATAAAGAATTAATTAATTTAATTTACAATCAATTTTAAATAAATAAATGGAAATACATATTTCTATATAAATTAACTCAATATAAATGTATTTATTTATTATGAATATTTTCTGGTCCTATTATAATAACAATTTACAGAAATATAATAAAAACTCCGAAATATCCAACGATCGGGGATCATCGTGCGAACAAGAATCCGTTGAGATATTTCAAAAATTCCGCCTCTAAGTGGGTCAAAAATGAAAAAGAAAAAAAATTAAAAAATAAAATTTGCCTCCTGGTAATTCTGCGCGACTGTTACTTGGTCTGAAAAATCCTGGTTATTTATGTGGAAATTTTTATGGATTTTTTAAAAACGCTATAACTCAGCCGTTTGAAGTGGCGGGCGGGTGGGATAGGTACCAAATGATAGGTAATTAAATTACCTAACTTTTGGTAACATAAAAACATGATTTTTATTTCCAAAATATTTCCAATAAAAATGGCTGGAAATAGGCTCAAACGATCGGGGATCATCGTGCGAACAAGAATCCGTTGAGATATTTCAAAAATTCCGCCTCTAAGTGGGTCAAAAATGAAAAAGAAAAAAAATTAAAAAATAAAATTTGCCTCCTGGTAATTCTGCGCGACTGTTACTTGGTCTGAAAAATGCTGGTTATTTTAGTGGAAATTTTTATGGATTCTTTAAAAACGCTATAACTCTGCCGTTTGAAGTGATGGGCGGATGGGATAGGTATCAAATGATAGGTAATTACATTATCTAACTTTTGGTAACATAAAAACACAGATTTTTTTTCCAAAAAATTGTCCCAAAAAATGGCTGAAAATAGGCTCAAACGATCGGGGGTCATCGTGCGAACAAGAATCCGTTGAGATATTTCAAAAATTCCGCCTCTAAGTGGGTCAAAAATGAAAAAGAAAAAAATTAAAAAAAAAAATTTGCCTCCTGGTAATTCTGCGCGACTGTTACTTGGTCTGAAAAATGCTGGTTATTTATGTGGAAATTTTTATGGATTTTTTAAAAACGCTATAACTCAGCCGTTTGAAGTGGCGGGCGGGTGGGATAGGTACCAAATGATAGGTAATTAAATTACCTAACTTTTGGTAACATAAAAACATGATTTTTATTTCCAAAATATTTCCAATAAAAATGGCTGGAAATAGGCTCAAACGATCGGGGATCATCGTGCGAACAAGAATCCGTTGAGATATTTCAAAAATTCCGCCTCTAAGTGGGTCAAAAATGAAAAAGAAAAAAATTAAAAAAAAAAATTTGCCTCCTGGTAATTCTGCGCGACTGTTACTTGGTCTGAAAAATGCTGGTTATTTATGTGGAAATTTTTATGGATTTTTTAAAAACGCTATAACTCAGCCGTTTGAAGTGGCGGGCGGGTGGGATAGGTACCAAATGATAGGTAATTAAATTACCTAACTTTTGGTAACATAAAAACATGATTTTTATTTCCAAAATATTTCCAATAAAAATGGCTGGAAATAGGCTCAAACGATCGGGGATCATCGTGCGAACAAGAATCCGTTGAGATATTTCAAAAATTCCGCCTCTAAGTGGGTCAAAAATGAAAAAGAAAAAAATTAAAAAAAAAAATTTGCCTCCTGGTAATTCTGCGCGACTGTTACTTGGTCTGAAAAATGCTGGTTATTTTAGTGGAAATTTTTATGGATTTTTTAAAAACGCTATAACTCAGCCGTTTGAAGTGGCGGGCGGGTGGGATAGGTACCAAATGATAGGTAATTAAATTACCTAACTTTTGGTAACATAAAAACATTCATTTTTCACCATAATTTTGGTTTATTAAAAAACTCTATAGCTCAGCCGTTTGAAGTGGTGGGAGGGTGGGATAGGTATCAAATGATAGGTAATTAAATTATTTAACTTTTGGTAATATAAAAACATGGATTTTTCACCATGCATATGAAACCGTTATATGAAAATTCGGGGAAAACCCGTAAAAATATCCGGGTCCTTTAGTGGTAAAAATTGTTTCTAATATTGTAACTAAGACATCTGGAAATTTTCAAGAAAATCCGGAAAACTTTAATTTTAATCGGAAAATTTCGGGAAACTGTAAGAGTTAGGAAAAATGTTCAGTACCACTCCCACAATACTTTTACCATCTAAATCCATTTATCGCTATACGAAATCTGCAAGTCATCAACTTTGGCCTGGAGAAAATTTTAGGAATTTTTGAAAACGAGTTTTTTGATTTTCACGATGCAAAAAAATTAGGTAGCCAAATTTTGTTACGGCCATTTTACAGAGAATCTTAAGGCGCACAATAAAGCTTCTGGACTTTTTCTGTGAAAAATATATGGGTCGACTTATGACCGATTTAAGATTTGGGAATTTTCGTGTAAGCCTCACTTTGGGCGGTCATTGTGGGAAAACTGTTAAACGTACAATGTTGTGGTGAGACTTAAAGTACGTGGCATATAGTCCACTATCAGTGATAAATAGGGCATTGGAAAATTCAATTGGAAAAGCTGGAAAATTCCAATTTGAAAACATGCAAAAATCGATGTTTTTCGTTGTTCCTGGAAAACCCGTATTTCCCATTGGAAAATTCCGGAAAAGATTCAAAACGTAGATTGAACTTTTCTTTACATTTCTGCATCATTATATTTTTGGAATATTGAGTTTTGGCGATTTCCCAGGTACCTAAAGATTGGTCTGCAAACGATTTTCCAAACTTTAGGCAGCCATAGCCGGAAAACCCAGACAGATAGAAAGTTACCCCCATAATATAATTTGTAGCCCTGGATGAGGACTATCGCTGGTGAGAAGCTCATCGGAAAATATTGAGTTTTCCCGAAGTTATAGGGGTCCAAAAGTGACCAATTTGGTACTTTTGAAGCTCCGTAGCTCCGCCCACCGAGGGAAATCGGAGAAAGGGGTCTACAGAAAGTGTTTTTTTTCCGAGCTCTACAATCCCTGAAAATATGAATGTCCTACGGGCAAAAAAATTTTTTCGGCATGAGGTTATAACCCACTATTTTTCAAGCCAAAAAGTAGTCAAAAAAATATGGGTGGAAATAGGCTCAAACGATCGGGGGTGATCGTGCGAACAAGAATCCGTTGAGATTTTTCGAAAATTCCGCCTCTAAGTGGGTCAAAAATGAAAAAGAAAAAAAATTAAAAAAAAAATTTGCCTCCTGGTAATTCTGCGCGACTGTTACTTGGTCTGAAAAATGCTGGTTATTTATGTGGAAATTTTTATGGATTTTTTAAAAACGCTATAACTCAGCCGTTTGAAGTGGCGGGCGGGTGGGATAGGTACCAAATGATAGGTAATTAAATTACCTAACTTTTGGTAACATAAAAACATGATTTTTATTTCCAAAATATTTCCAATAAAAATGGCTGGAAATAGGCTCAAACGATCGGGGATCATCGTGCGAACAAGAATCCGTTGAGATATTTCAAAAATTCCGCCTCTAAGTGGGTCAAAAATGAAAAAGAAAAAAAATTAAAAAATAAAATTTGCCTCCTGGTAATTCTGCGCGACTGTTACTTGGTCTGAAAAATGCTGGTTATTTTAGTGGAAATTTTTATGGATTCTTTAAAAACGCTATAACTCTGCCGTTTGAAGTGATGGGCGGATGGGATAGGTATCAAATGATAGGTAATTACATTATCTAACTTTTGGTAACATAAAAACACAGATTTTTTTTCCAAAAAATTGTCCCAAAAAATGGCTGAAAATAGGCTCAAACGATCGGGGGTCATCGTGCGAACAAGAATCCGTTGAGATATTTCAAAAATTCCGCCTCTAAGTGGGTCAAAAATGAAAAAGAAAAAAATTAAAAAAAAAAATTTGCCTCCTGGTAATTCTGCGCGACTGTTACTTGGTCTGAAAAATGCTGGTTATTTATGTGGAAATTTTTATGGATTTTTTAAAAACGCTATAACTCAGCCGTTTGAAGTGGCGGGCGGGTGGGATAGGTACCAAATGATAGGTAATTAAATTACCTAACTTTTGGTAACATAAAAACATGGTTTTTATTTCCAAAATATTTCCAATAAAAATGGCTGGAAATAGGCTCAAACGATCGGGGATCATCGTGCGAACAAGAATCCGTTGAGATATTTCAAAAATTCCGCCTCTAAGTGGGTCAAAAATGAAAAAGAAAAAAATTAAAAAAAAAAATTTGCCTCCTGGTAATTCTGCGCGACTGTTACTTGGTCTGAAAAATGCTGGTTATTTTAGTGGAAATTTTTATGGATTTTTTAAAAACGCTATAACTCAGCCGTTTGAAGTGGCGGGCGGGTGGGATAGGTACCAAATGATAGGTAATTAAATTACCTAACTTTTGGTAACATAAAAACATGATTTTTATTTCCAAAATATTTCCAATAAAAATGGCTGGAAATAGGCTCAAACGATCGGGGATCATCGTGCGAACAAGAATCCGTTGAGATATTTCAAAAATTCCGCCTCTAAGTGGGTCAAAAATGAAAAAGAAAAAAATTAAAAAAAAAAATTTGCCTCCTGGTAATTCTGCGCGACTGTTACTTGGTCTGAAAAATGCTGGTTATTTTAGTGGAAATTTTTATGGATTTTTTAAAAACGCTATAACTCAGCCGTTTGAAGTGGCGGGCGGGTGGGATAGGTACCAAATGATAGGTAATTAAATTACCTAACTTTTGGTAACATAAAAACATGATTTTTATTTCCAATATATTTCCAATAAAAGTGGCTGGAAATAGGCTCAAACGATCGGGGGTCATCGTGCGAACAAGAATCCGTTGAGATTTTTCGAAAATTCCGCCTCTAAGTGGGTCAAAAATGAAAAAGAAAAAAATTAAAAAAAAAAATTTGCCTCCTGGTAATTCTGCGCGACTGTTACTTGGTCTGAAAAATGCTGGTTATTTATGTGGAAATTTTTATGGATTTTTTAAAAACGCTATAACTCAGCCGTTTGAAGTGGCGGGCGGGTGGGATAGGTACCAAATGATAGGTAATTAAATTACCTAACTTTTGGTAACATAAAAACATGATTTTTATTTCCAAAATATTTCCAATAAAAGTGGCTGGAAATAGGCTCAAACGATCGGGAGTCATCGTGCGAACGAGAATCCGTTGAGATATTTCAAAAATTCCGCCTCTAAGTGGGTCAAAAATGAAAAAGAAAAAAAATTAAAAAAAAAATTTGCCTCCTGGTAATTCTGCGCGACTGTTACTTGGTCTGAAAAATGCTGGTTATTTTAGTGGAAATTTTTATGGATTTTTTAAAAACGCTATAACTCAGCCGTTTGAAGTGGCGGGCGGGTGGGATAGGTACCAAATGATAGGTAATTAAATTACCTAACTTTTGGTAACATAAAAACATGATTTTTATTTCCAAAATATTTCCAATAAAAGTGGCTGGAAATAGGCTCAAACGATCGGGGGTCATCGTGCGAACAAGAATCCGTTGAGATTTTTCGAAAATTCCGCCTCTAAGTGGGTCAAAAATGAAAAAGAAAAAAATTAAAAAAAAAAATTTGCCTCCTGGTAATTCTGCGCGACTGTTACTTGGTCTGAAAAATGCTGGTTATTTATGTGGAAATTTTTATGGATTTTTTAAAAACGCTATAACTCAGCCGTTTGAAGTGGCGGGCGGGTGGGATAGGTACCAAATGATAGGTAATTAAATTACCTAACTTTTGGTAACATAAAAACATGATTTTTATTTCCAAAATATTTCCAATAAAAGTGGCTGGAAATAGGCTCAAACGATCGGGAGTCATCGTGCGAACGAGAATCCGTTGAGATATTTCAAAAATTCCGCCTCTAAGTGGGTCAAAAATGAAAAAGAAAAAAAATTAAAAAAAAAATTTGCCTCCTGGTAATTCTGCGCGACTGTTACTTGGTCTGAAAAATGCTGGTTATTTTAGTGGAAATTTTTATGGATTTTTTAAAAACGCTATAACTCAGCCGTTTGAAGTGGCGGGCGGGTGGGATAGGTACCAAATGATAGGTAATTAAATTACCTAACTTTTGGTAACATAAAAACATGATTTTTATTTCCAATATATTTCCAATAAAAATGGCTGGAAATAGGCTCAAACGATCGGGAGTCATCGTGCGAACAAGAATCCGTTGAGATATTTCAAAAATTCCGCCTCTAAGTGGGTCAAAAATGAAAAAGAAAAAAAATTAAAAAAAAAATTTGCCTCCTGGTAATTCTGTGCGACTGTTACTTGGTCTGAAAAATGCTGGTTATTTTAGTGGAAATTTTTATGGATTTTTTAAAAACGCTATAACTCAGCCGTTTGAAGTGGCGGGCGGGTGGGATAGGTACCAAATGATAGGTAATTAAATTACCTAACTTTTGGTAACATAAAAACATGATTTTTATTTCCAATATATTTCCAATAAAAGTGGCTGGAAATAGGCTCAAACGATCGGGGGTCATCGTGCGAACAAGAATCCGTTGAGATTTTTCGAAAATTCCGCCTCTAAGTGGGTCAAAAATGAAAAAGAAAAAAATTAAAAAAAAAAATTTGCCTCCTGGTAATTCTGCGCGACTGTTACTTGGTCTGAAAAATGCTGGTTATTTTAGTGGAAATTTTTATGGATTTTTTAAAAACGCTATAACTCAGCCGTTTGAAGTGGCGGGCGGGTGGGATAGGTACCAAATGATAGGTAATTAAATTACCTAACTTTTGGTAACATAAAAACATGATTTTTATTTCCAATATATTTCCAATAAAAGTGGCTGGAAATAGGCTCAAACGATCGGGGGTCATCGTGCGAACAAGAATCCGTTGAGATTTTTCGAAAATTCCGCCTCTAAGTGGGTCAAAAATGAAAAAGAAAAAAATTAAAAAAAAAAATTTGCCTCCTGGTAATTCTGCTCGACTGTTACTTGGTCTGAAAAATGCTGGTTATTTATGTGGAAATTTTTATGGATTTTTTAAAAACGCTATAACTCAGCCGTTTGAAGTGGCGGGCGGGTGGGATAGGTACCAAATGATAGGTAATTAAATTACCTAACTTATGGTAACATAAAAACATGATTTTTATTTCCAAAATATTTCCAATAAAAATGGCTGGAAATAGGCTCAAACGATCGGGGGTCATCGTGCGAACGAGAATCCGTTGAGATATTTCAAAAATTCCGCCTCTAAGTGGGTCAAAAATGAAAAAGAAAAAAAATTAAAAAAAAAATTTGCCTCCTGGTAATTCTGCGCGACTGTTACTTGATCTGAAAAATGCTGGTTATTTTAGTGGAAATTTTTATGGATTTTTTAAAAACGCTATAACTCAGCCGTTTGAAGTGGCGGGCGGGTGAGATAGGTATCAAATGATAGGTAATTAAATTACCTAACTTTTGGTAACATAAAAACATGATTTTTATTTCCAAAATATTTCCAATAAAAATGGCTGGAAATAGGCTCAAATGATTGGGGGTCATCGTACGAACGAGATTCCGTTGAGATTTTTCGAAAATTCCGCCTCTAAGTGGGTCAAAAATGAAAAAGAAAAAAAATGAAAAAAAAAATTTGCCTCCTGGTAATTCTGCTCGACTGTTACTTGGTCCGAAAAATGCCTGTTATTTTATTTATTTATTTTTGTTTTGGATTTTGTAACAAGAGCACAGAGCTACCAAGACGTATATTTTTCTGGAAAAAGAATCGTGTTTTTCGCCAGCATTTTATAACAGGAGCACGTCACAATTAACATAAGATTTTTAATTCCATTTTTTTACATAATTTAATAATAAATAGAAATACAATAATAAATAAACATCAACATTTCAATTATTTGTAAATAAAATACCATTTAATCATTAGAAAAATATGTACATATAAAATAATTTGATTTTTTTTATAAACTACATATAAATATTAATAGCTGATGTTATTACAGCAGTTTTTCTATCCATATGTTATCATTAATATCTGATGAAGGTGTTACTCTCTCTAAATAAATGATTATACCAATCACCATTAGTCGCACACGGACACCCATATTGTAATATATACAATACTTTACTTGTCCGCCAAAGATTAGTTTGTCATCAAAATGATAAATTATAGATATTTCTATCCTATCGACCATATATTCATCGCCGCAGATATCTTTATTACGTATTATTATGCATCGTGGTATGTATGTTTACTTTATTCATTCATTGTGTAATAATATATATTACATTTCAATTTTCCAGATATTATATATTATTATGTGTATCATAATTGTGTATACAGGGTATCGTTAAACGTACAAACATATACTACTTTTATTTCTATTACTACATTCTGTCAGTACAACAAAAATTAATAATTAATTCATTTATATTCTAAAAATGTATTACAGGAACGGAATACGATACATATATCGTACATAAAAACCAATTATTTAACCCGCAATAAAGTTCCACATGACCACATGTTCAATTAATCAAGACTGCTGCTATATTGATAATGTCCATATAGCTTCAATTAAACAGTCTCATATGTGTACACAATTTTTGTTCAAACGACATAGATTGACGTTATTTTAAAGTAGTACAGTCCACTTGTTAAAACACCCTGTACCAAAACACACATAATATATTCTTCCATACACGGTGCTGTTTATAAATATAACATTCAATCATTAATCATTATATAAAACTGGTCACTTTCCTTGCGCCAAACGACAAATAATTTAATTGTAAATGGATCCTGTGTAGTTTTCTATCTGTAAAATATAAATAGAAAGAAAAAAAAACAATTAATAATTAAATATAATTAATAAAATAATAATATTGTAATTAAAAATAGAAACTTATAGATAAAATTTGTGTTTCGACTGTAGGTGTGTAGGTGTTAAAAGTTTATATCCATACCAAAGTAATTCCAAGTATTCAACATAAATTTGGCTGATGTTTAATTTTCTACTTAGACGGCATAAGAACCAGCCTTTTTTATGGATCGCATGCTAACAACAGAGGCGATGCAAAATGGATCATATACAACAACGTTGAATGAAAAAGAAGTTTTAAAACAAAAAAGAGTTGAAGGTGCAGAACCAATTGCTAAAACTGGCTTATATAAATAGAAATTATGTTATTGAGTGTTTGGGGGAATAATTCACTTTGCCGTGGTTGAACAGAATAAGCTAAAATATGAAATTGTACAGAATCAACCGCGTATCCTCGCTCCAGATCGCAAGGTTTCATTTATTATTGCTACGCTAATAATTATTATTCTATTATTACTATATTAATTTAAAATAATATATTAAAGCACGACGGTTATAATTCCATCAAATGTTTATGTATAAAAATACATAAATTATATAATTTTATATGAATATCAAATGAACCCTATAAAATTTACTACACCACCTCCCCAATAATAAATAATAATCAAAATACCTATTAATAATAATCATATATAGTCGCATAGAGTGTTTATTTATATGTCGGTCGTATCGTGGCCTCTGATGTGTTGTAACTTGTAATAATATCAGTCCAGCATTAGTAATATGCGTATTAAAATAACAAAACAAAACAACAGCAAAGCAATATAATAAAATAGAGAGAAATTTGAAGTGTAAATTAAGTTAACACGTGCCACTTAATTGTTCTAATATCAAATTCCGACAATCAATCGCTTTACCAATCTATATAAATATTGTGTGTGTGTGTGTGTGTGTGTGGCTGTGAATATGACCTCTCTATGCATTCACATATAATACGACGACTAATAATAATAATCATCAATTTTATCATTGCAAAACGTATATTCATAAAATATGTGTGGGGTGAAATAATAGTATTTTATTATATATTTAGTTAGCGATAGATAGAATAAGAATAGCAAAAATTGCACAAACAGAAAGGATAAGCAAGGACATATCACATCACTCACATGCACACGACACACAGCCACACACACACACACACATCAAATATATACAATTCCTAATAACAAATTTATAAAGACTTATGTTAAATGTCAACGATTTGATTTATGAGATTATATAAATTTTGTATTTTTTCCTTCCATTTGTGGTTTTTATCATCATCGTTTTTCGTCGTTTGTTTTTTTTTTTTCTTCGTTTTTATTACACAAAATCCATTGAGAATTTTCCAAAAAAAAAAAAAAAAAATTATTTTTACGCTACTTTTAATGCATGAATTAATTTTAATATGAATTTTTATTTTGTATTGGATATAAAAATTTTCTTTGATCTCATCACAAATTCAGAAGAAGAAAAAATTATAAATAAATAAATAAATAAATAAAGTTTTAGAAAAAATATTGTATTAAATATTTTGTGTGTTTTTATTTATAATTTTTATGTAATTTATCTTTTTTTTTATTTCTGTATAGGCAATTTTCCAACACGTAAAAATGTCATTTCAATTTAGGCTATGGTTGAACAATTTTTTAGATTATTCTTTTTACTTTTCTATTTTTTTGTGTTTTTTTTTTTGATATAACAGAACAGGGTGTAATTTGAAAAGGAAAACTAATATATATTAGAACCGTTTAGCAATTACATGTATACACACAAACAGTAAATAGAGATGTGACAGCATTGTTAAGGAAAAACTATAATTATTGATACAGAAACAGTGAAAAATTATTTAAAATTGGTCGGAAATATTGAATTCGAATAGGTCTTAAAAACATTAGTGAGAAATTTGGATAGTACTACTTCCCGAACATTATGCTCTTCTGTTACAATTTCATGAAAATGGCTAGAAATATGGAAATTTAGTTTCTAAAATTAACCAGAAAGAGATTCGGAAGTGCCACTACCTGAATACTATGCTCGCCTAATACAATTTTTTGAAAATGCCATGAAAAATACTGATTTCTATGTTCTAATACACAAAAATGGAATTCAGAAAGTTCTACTACCTGAATATTATGCTCTCCTCCTAATACAATTTCTTGAAAATGCCATGAAAAATACTGATTTCTATGTTCTAATACACAAAAATGGAATTCAGAAAGTTCTACTCCCTGAATATTATGCTCTCCTGATACAATTTCTTGAAAATGATCTAAAATACTTAATAATTAGTTCTTAAATAAATCAGAAATTCAGAAAAAACTAATTCATATTGATTATTTTTGCCTAATACAATTTCTTGAAGATGGTTTAAAAACATACGGATTAACTTAAGAAATTTAAGTTCATTGGAATTTAAAAGAAAAATAGAAGTTACCAATTTTGGTCGTTATAAGTAAAAGATATACACTAGAAGCACTTGAATATGATACCTAATCTGTACTATTTCTTCCACACATTACTATTATTATGATACGATCCATAAAACACTGTCTGGAAGAAAAGCAGTATTTCAGAACTTATACATGAATTGAAGTCAGTGAAAAGGAATTAATAAATTACTTCAAAATAATGGGAAACAATTGTATAGAGTTAACTATCGAAAATGCTTAGCAAACAAATCTTAATCGGCCACAACTAAATATTGTATATGAAGAAATATTTTTAATAACAGTCACTAATTTGTAAAATTTTAAACGATAATAATCATTAAGTTATATTACAGAGACCGCAGACGAATGTGAGAAGAGAATGAATTTTAAAAAATATTAATAATCCAGATTAAATCGAATTTATATAAAAGGAAAAAATGTAAAAAATCTTTTAAAATTTTATTTTACTTAAAACACATTAGCTTTGTATTGTATGTCGATTATTTTTTCAGTAACACTGTTGTTTCGTATTGATATGAAAAATGTATACGATTGTAATATGACTGACGTGCAAAGGGAGGAGACTATAAAACAGAGGCAAGAAATCCTGCGGTAGTTAACATGTTAAATAATAATTTATAAAAGTCTACGCATTAATATTTATTATTATATTATTACAGATACACTGATTCATTGCATTTATGTTAAAACCACTAATTTTTACATTTTATTAAATCCATGTTTCTTCACACGGTACAATAAACTGCACATAGCCACATTTATTCATAAAATATACCACTGGTGCAGCATTTAAGGTCTCATATATGTTGTATCAATAGTATATATACCTGCCTGCGATGATGCATTTAAAATGCCAATCTCTTTTAACGAATTATAAATCATAATGCGGTAATTAAAAATATTTATTAATTTATTTATTTAACCGTGTTTCTTTTTATTTGTGCTCAGTCGTTTCACATTGTAATATAAAAATCTTCTTCTTTAAAATATTATATTATTAAGAAATTCGATCCTCTTAATGGTTTTTAAATTAGTTATGTGTATGTGAATAATCAACCTCTATTCTGCTAACATGTAATATTAAGTGCATATACCTATGAATTCTTTGTATTAAGAGTTAATACCATAAAAAGCATATCTTTGTTAATAAACTGAAAAAAATTTAGTTACATATTTGGAAATGTGCTCATATCGCGGCAGTATACACCATCCATAAAACATTTCGTACGCCTTCGTTAAACAAAACGTTTAGTCTATGTCCTGAATACCCCATCGACGAGATCACAACATCGAAATTTAAGCCTTAAATTCGATCTATCTAGTTTCAATATCGCATATACACCCAAACAGTGAAGAATGATCATCCAACGTCATAGATTTGTTAACACCTGTATAGATTTTTTATTTTACCACAAATATGATATCGCTAACAAAACACAACAAATCAATAGTGGAGCGAAAATTTGACTATAAATGACGATAGTCGTGCGACTTCAATGCGTTTAGAATTAATTTGTTTTCATAGAAACCTATATTCGCAGCATCGAGATCATTATTCTATTTATAAATGCTGCACCGTCAGAGATTTATTGATCGTGCGGAGAAGTTCAAACATACGTTCACATCATCAGTGTGTGATTCAGAGGAATATCATTTATAAATACAGACAGAAAATGGTAATGAGGAATATCTCAACATTTAAATGATTCACCTTAATCAAAAGTCTTGTAAAACATTAAGTAATATCAGTCCGAAGTTAATACAATATATAATTTGAGTTTTGTTTAAATAACGTAGCTGGAAGTTCGAAAATGAGGTTGAAATAAACGTATAACGCAGGTATAGTAGCTCTGTAGCTATTAGAAATTCGTGCACGGCTTTTTTATGATTTATATAAAATAAATAATATTTGTGTCGGCTGTTACAAGTTTATATGGTAAAGGAACATGCTACCCAAAATCGTTTTTTGTTTCATTACTATCAGCATAATTTGATTAATGGCTGTTTGCAACGAGCACCTGTAATGGTTTCATTTCTACAAATAATAATCGACGACGGATTTTCGTGTTACCTTCAATTTAATTATAAAACATAACGAAGCAAAATTTGCAGCAAAAGATATTTTTTTGGAATAAATACAAAAATGTTTACGGGTCAACTGATCAAGCATGCAATGTGAAATCGCCGCGGTGCGCATATAAATATTTAACATTGCGTTCGATGGTTGTATAAAAAGCGACTAAAATTTGCTGCCAATAATATAGAACCACGTGATCAAAAAACTTTAGATGCTTGCAATATGTAACACTAAAGATTATTGCAGATTACTCTCATCATCAACGCTAAACAGAGTTGAACGTATACCCTTTTCCAGATTGGATTCGCGAAAGGAGGAAATTTATGTTTCTCAAACCAATTTATTGGAGAATGAGGATAGATGAAAATATGGTTCAGATATTAACGGGGCGGATTTAACAAACCATTACGTAAAATTGAAGATTCTCGAATTTGAATCGATGGGATTGCAAAGGATGCAGAGTGATAAGCTAAATCTTACTAGGTAGGCGCTTTGTATAAGCATATATTTGTAAGTTACTTAACAGCTGTAATATGGTTAGTTTACAAAGTAACGTCTGCAATCGCTGCTCCACTAAACTATAAATAATTCGGAAAATAATTTGTGTTCGCTGGCCTAAAAAAATTGGTAGCGAGGAGGAATTACCATTCAAATCAAACAGTGAAAATGATAATAGATCGGACAAATAATTTGAGGATGTATGTTGTGTACATAACAAGGGAATGCTTGTAATGGAATGCATAACGTGAAGCGTGGTAAAGTGAAATGATTACGTGTACATGGCACAGAACTGCAGTAATTACCGAATACGTAGTATAGGGTAAAACATGACGAGAAGTAAAGATTTCGGCTCAAAATATTATCATTTATTATTCGTTAGACTATCAAAACAGAAACATAATTTAGCAGAATAAGGGGGCCTTATAATATATGTCATTTACTCTGCCCGCACATATATTTCCCATATATTATATGGTGTACTGTGCAATATATAGATATATTTGTATAAGATATCACTTATATATTTTTGGATATATTATTTTATTAATTACATGTAAAAAATAAAAAACAACAAAAGCAGAAAAAGATAAAATTGAATCAATTAGTTAAATCTATGCAGAAAAATTGGTAATCTGTTGCATACATAAATGATGTGACAGGACCACCATGTTGCCTGTTATTTTGAAATTAAATCCTTCTAATGGATCGTAAATGATCACGCACAATTATATGTTAAAGAAGAAGCCTTTTTATATATATAAAATATTACAATATATTGTTTGTTTTGGAATTTTATACGAGTATTAAATAGTTGAGAAATGAATATGTTATAAATTTTTTTTGCATGTACGTACATGTTGTTCATATAAAATAATACATGTTCTGTGTACTTTGTATGTTAGATATATATAACAATACCTTTGTGTAAATTACGCATCCATAAAACATATATGATATCTTTAAAAATGATCGCACGTTATTCAAATATTTATAATACTCTGGTAAAACGACAAAAAAATTATGTTTATAAATGCGTAAAAATCTTATTAGCACATCATTAAGGCGGGAAAAGTTTTTCGAAAATTATCAATGATGTGCGTAATTGTAGTGTTATATGATATTTGTAAATTATTTTGCATAAACATAATATAAATATATGAATTTTGAGCGGGAAAATTAGGAGAAATATGTTGTGTACTTACATTTGTTATTTGTTGTATTGTATTGCTGATTCGCAATATGATTAACAATACGTGCACACACACACACCCCATTAAATGGCCTAATGTGGTGGTACTCAATGGAAACACATTTCTATCTTTTGATATTTACAGATTACTTCACTTCGCACATCAATAGAAAGCGTATGTAAATTTGAAAATTTCTTTTAACCGTCTGTGTAATTATTGTCCAATACTTCATGGATATTGCTAGAAATAAAAAAAAATGAAAAATGATATAAATAAAATTATCTGTACTGTAATTTTTTGTTAAATATTTTATTATCGATATTATTTGCGTTTGGTGGATGTTTAAACAGGTGTCCGAAAAATAACCGGAATAATTTTCTTATATATTGGTATGGTAACGCTATCTATATAGCAGCCACATTGATTTATGTATTGTGACAAACCGTTAAAATTTCATGACACAGCCTTCATTGTAAAAGCCAAAATACAATACTTGTTATGTGATAGTAAAGTTTTTAATGTACACAATAGAACTTGGAACCAACATTAAATTTTGTAAAAAATAACTTAACTGCGTTTACTTTTTTTCGGACAGGGAACAATTGACGTATAGGTGAAAGAAATGCCGCGTTTTCAACCTGAACGGGTCTTGTTTCAAGATGAGTTAAAAGTTATTCGATTTCGTGTATTTTATGTGTTTTGCAATGATCATGTGAAATCATACAGACCGATATAATTAACGTATTACCGCAGTGTGTCAAAGGTTTCTGAAAAATTGTTTGTTACAACGTCATTGAAATCTTATTATTGTTATTGTTTTTATTGCAACAACATCACGCAACGACAGAACAAGAATTCGTGTGTTGTAAATGATCAGTTGATTTACTTTATATCTCATGCAGGGTTTTAACATCAGACAACAGGAGCTCACTTGTACATGTATTGAAAAAAAGCAACTACTTCACCAAGTCTACCAAATTTTAAAAACATATTATGAGAAAGCCGTAAATTTAGTGTGAAAAAACCTATAATGACTCTTCAAATTAAACCTAGAGTTCCTTTCGCAAGGAAATGTTTCATTTTTATATCTCATTTTCGTAACAATGATGAAAATTACCATCAAGCAAATGACACAATAGTAATTCTATAGCAATAATGACTTCAAAAATACTCTAAGAAAACCCATAAGAAATTTAGATTATGGTGATTAAAGGTCAATGAAAAAAAATTTGTTTCTTACATCACCATTACCGTGCGGGTTGGTTAAACTGTCCACAGTTGTAACACTATGAATAATATACAACTTTATATCACACTAAATCATTAAAATAGCTGCGATATTGTAACTTAATAGGCGCCTAAATTAAAATACAGATATCAAAAGCAAAAAACAAATAACTTTAATACAATTCAATTAATATAAAACCATCGCATCAAGTGATGAAAAAGTAATATTCCGTCTAAACCCGATAAGTACGGAGTGAAAATTTGATGGATATGTGAAAGCGCTAATAGTCAACCATTGAATATCTAAACCCGATGAGTACGGAATGAAAATTTGATGGATATATGATAGCGCTAACAGCAGTCACCCACTGATAAATATATACCATAGCTCGATCAAGAAGTATCTAAACACAAATTTAGCATAAAGATGTGTGTATAGAAGAATTTCATATTCGAGAAGCTAATTCAAATTTATTTGGTTTTCGCAAAAAAAATGGCTAGTATTATCTACGTACCAAAAAAGGCTGTTATTTTATTATCCACATTACACATAAGACAAATTGATGTGGATAATAAAAATAAATCGAAAATATATTTATTTTATAAACTCAAAGAAAGGTGTAGTGATTGTCCTTCACTAGATTTTTCAGTAAAACGTAAAACAATGGATAATGGCACAATTTTATAATAATATAAAATGCGATATTATATTATATATAAGAAAGAAATACTCGACAATAATTATCCAAATTTTTTGTAAAGAAACATCAACAAATTATACTATGGGAATTCATTCACAGAAATGCAAATTTAAAGAAGTCGCTCAAAATAGCACATCATTCGTCGGCATACTTACGTAGAGTGTAAACAAACCAATTCTCAAATGCGTAAAATTAAAATGATCGATTTCTTCAGACAAATTCAACATATGTGAAATATCTTTTAAAACATATGGGACAATAAAATATTATTACATAAAATTTATATATGAATAAAAAAACGATCATTGTATTGTGGCGCGGGGTCAACAACACACACAAAATAATAAAAAAATTTTATTGAATTTATTATGCTATAAATTTTCGATCATTTATCAATCAAAATCACTCGTTCAATATATAAAAATACACATATAATTAACCATAATTTATTTTGGTATTTTTTATATTTTATTACAATTTTACTATATTTATTCACAAATAGTCGTATATGTTGTGTGTGTGTGTGTTGTGTTGTGTAGTTGTGTATTACATATTAATGCATACATTAATATTATAATAAAAAGCACTCTCTCCAGCTATTACTTATTAATTATTGGTACACGAAAAATATTGAAAAGATTTCAAAATAAATCGCATATAATAACCAATAAATAATAATAGATATTTGCTAAATATAATTTTTTTAATATAAATCATTATTAAAAAAATATTATTATAAATAATAATATAAAAATTTTAAATGATTGATGTTACTTATGATCATCCATATTGTACAATAAATATAATTTATACAGCAGCAAACAAATGTATACATACGTGTACATTGATGGATATGTTATGCGATGTCGTCGTATACTATATTGTATAATAACTCCATCAACCATATAATACAAATATGGATGAATAATATCAAAATAAAATTATAGATGTTTACAATCCATCCAAAAATTCATCCAAAAACCATAAATAATAACAGAAACAACAACAGCAACTAAATTAACGAAATATTATTATAAAATTAAAGATAATTGCATTATTAAATACAATTGAATCTTGCTACTCCGATTATCTTCTAACATAATACTAATATATATTATATGTGTTGCGTATATCTGTGTATTAAATATAAATAGTATCTATTATTTATAAATTCAGTCAGTATTTCATCAGAAACAGTACACAGATCCATCTTCGTTTTTTGTTCCAAAAATAATATATATATATAATTTTCTTTACAGCCGCGCGGTATTGAATTCAAACAATATGAACCAAAATCATCCTAAACAATATAAAATATTTTCTATTAGTTTACACTCAAATTTAAGTTATGTATTATTATTATTATTATTATTAAAAATAAAAATAATGTTATATAAAATAGATTAATAAAACATATATTAAAATTCTTGACGATGTGTGAATGTTGTTTATGATGTGTGTGTTTGTGATTTCTAAGATATGTTGGATAGTTTAAATTTTCCATATACATATACGCGCGGGGTACACAAAATAATCAAATTATAAATAAACATAAATAAATTTAAATTAAGAAAGAAAAAAATTCACCAATTCATTTGATCAACAACAAAAGTTTACCGCGAACAATAAAAATTTAACAATTACTGCTGATTAACGATGTATCGGTTCAAATAATAATAATAATAATAATAATAATAATAATAATATTCAACCGCAATTGTTGTTGTTATTCGTTTTTTTTCCAACTTCTTTTCAACTGCCTATCTATTGATATGAAATAAATTAATGGTCTTCGGTACATATGGTATTCATTCATATGATCGTAGATGTTCACAGCATACTCATACATATATACATAGGGGTGACAGGTGCCACATATGAACAAGAGATTATATGAAGCATTCGAATACAGAGAACGTTAATTTATACTCGAGAATATTATTAATTTTATTAATAATTTCGAGTCTTTACCAAAGGTAATATCTCGAGAATTTTTGAGCAAACTTGAGGAAAATTCGAAATAAAATTATAAATTATTTTATAGCATTATATTTTGATTTTTGAGAAAAAGAATTTTCAAAAGCCATATTTTATTGAATAGTTTGTCCATGATTATCGTCAGATGGATTGAGAACAATATAAGAATCCGATGATAGGCTATTATTAAACAACATTATATTGTCGTTTTCAATGCCAAAGTTTCACATAGCAGCTACTTTGTTGACAGTATAAATACTATAGCGAATAATATCAAAAATAAAGTATTTAACAGTAGCGAACAATCAAAATGTGTGTCTGGAAAGAAACAGCTTTGAAATTTTCATTCCGAAAGCGGCAATTGAAAATTATAAGTTATGCTGAGGAATTTCAACAATGACACTACAACTTTCTTTGCTAATTGATTATTACAAATTATTTTATTTGGCAATAACATTATACTTTTATGCTTGTACTTTTTAATGTGTATCGAATAGAAATTTTCAAATTACTTCACTTTACAAACTTTACTGTTGGAGTAATTTTCGTTCTAAGTTGTGTAAATTGTAAAATTGAACCGTTGTCATAACATCATTTTGGAAATTTTGCAGAACTAATATAGATATATGTTTCAACAAAGTAAGCATCTTGGAATCCATTGTTAAATCAATCAAACATTTGATTATACATTTTTTCACGAAATAAACATGGTTCTATCATTTGCTGATTAGTCCAGTGTGGATATTCTTTTCCCGCATCACAAACTACATGATTTTGTAAAAGAGATTTCCCTTCAACGTCACATAAAGTTAACGCAAATAGAAGGTAGTCACATGATAACGTTAAATCAGAGATGAATAGGTCTAATTATATGATAAATAAAATTAATTTTTGCCGTCTGTTCACAATAAATAAATCAATTAAATTAATTTAAAGCAAGAAAAGATTTCTGTTTTAAAGGGCCATAAAATAATGGGCATAAATAAACTTTTTAAGCATTTTGGAAGATATAGAGTTTGAAATAAACATTGATTCATATATAGCCCCGGTCACCGCTACTGAAAATTAAACATTACTTTTGAAATATGGTTGACTTGACGGCATAACAATGCATAAATATAAAATGTATATACAAACATCGTATCCATAGATATCGTGTATATGTTGAAGAAGAAGTAGAAGAGTAGCCACTATTTATGGCCAACATTTGATTACAAAATAAACGATAAAGATTAATATTAAATAAAAAAAAATTAATAGAAATAAATCAAGACGAAGAGGAAGAAGAAGATCTTATTATTATTGTTATTACCGCTCATATAATCGTCTATATAATTAATGTTAATTCTGTTAATATATTAAATAATATTATAAAATAGGTGTATGCAAATGAAATGTACCATAACTTGAAAAAAAAACCAATTATTTGAATAACAAAATAAAATGAATTAAAAAATACAGATAACACAAACATCAAATTGATAACTTTATAAAGAAGGGTTCCTTTGCAGAATTTGAACATAACATCAACTCGAAAAAATCTGTATATCGATCCGATCAAAAAATCGTTCATAATTACTATGATTTTAAGCAAAAAAACTTATATATTTATCCTCCAAAAAGACATCTGTATGACATCTATTAATCTATTATGCCATCGCTACATTTCATATTCATACACCTATTAATAAATATATATTGGATAATAAGAATAAAAAATAAACCGAACTAAATTATAGCCTTTCTAAACGTATTTAGTTGTGCTATTCTATTTGCTCCTACACAGTGAAATCTTCTAATGCACCAATAAATTTCAATTATTTTGATTACAGATTTATAATATTCATGTACATGTTCTTTTTTGTATCACTTCAATAGATTTCGATTACTTTTACTTGGAGTCATACACATAGCAACGATTCATATAGAAACATATTTATAATTATAAATTTTCTATAATCAAGCTAAGTTATGTCAGTTGTCGATACTTCGATACTTGTACTTCGGATTTTCGAACGAAAGGAACTTCGTGGCATATTTGGTCCCGTCAAAGAACAGAATGGTTGGAGGTGAACATACAATTTTGAATTAGACAAGTGGTACGGTCAACCAAATATTGTCAAAACAAACAAAATCAATAGATTGAGATGGCTTGGAGACGTAGTACGCATGGAGGAGAAGCGTGTGCCGAAAAAACTGTTAAATAGTAAACCAGAAGGTAGAAGGAGAGCCGGAAGACCTAAGGCGAGATGGCTAGATGCAGTAAACTGTGATATAAAGGTCCTTAAAATTCGGGATTGGAAGACATTGACTGCGGATAGATCAGGTTGGAAAATCGTGTTGGAGAAGGCTAAAACCGCACCTGGATTATAACGCCATGGAGTAAGAGTAAGTAAGTAAGTTGTCGATTGTGATCACTTGTTATATGATCCCGCATACAATACGAATTGATTCGACAGAATTTCACTGTATTATTACATTTTGATTATTATATTTACTACACCAATTGTATATTTTCTCTATTGAATGGATTTTAAATGAAGAAGCCTGTAACAACAACTATACGAAATTATTTGATAAATTGCTTAATTTTAATTGCTGTTTTGGTGCTACTTCTTTTCTATTACGAATTGTGTACGCGGCGGAGCGGTGAGGTTTTTATGTGAAATATATTTTGATATACAATTTGAATTGATTTATATTTCAGAATTTAGATGCAACGTTTAGAATTTCAATTTTTGATTGAATTCTATCGAAAGTTGAATATAAAAATTGAAAGTATAAACGAATACTGAATTCTATTTTAAATAAATTATGATGGAAAATTGTAGCCTATAAGCGAACCTTTTCATATTATACAAATATAAAATATATGGAGATGGTGCAAAAATGATCGATAGATCGATTTTATGTGAAAATTGCATATGCCTAAAATATAGAAGCTTAACTTATAATTAGTTTCAATGGATAAAGTGATGACACATTTTTTTTCAGATTGTCCTGTTGTACTACGCTAATTTTAGAAAAAATTGTATCGAATACTTGCGTAATATGTTATAGTGATTAAAAAAAAACTCCATCGCCATATAATACGTATAAATAAGTTGTTTAGATGATCCAATGATTGATTGATTTTGATGTTAATAACAATCCATACGCTCTGAATAAATTCTAAAATTGCAAGCATTTTTGTACAAAAACTGGAACGCTGAAAAAACGGAAATACGAGCTATATATGAGTTAATGAAATGTTGCACAAGTGCGAAAATGGATAGATGAATTTATATAATCTCGAAACCAACATAGCCCAGTTATATGGGAAAAAGTTGTAGAACGCATGAATGAAAATATTTTGATTAAGATAATTTATATAAAAATTTTTCACAATTAATTCCTCTTTCAACTAATTGTAAGTTAAGATCCTACAGAGATTAGGTTAGGTTGTATAATAAAAATACTCATACCGGCAGCTAACACAATGGTAAATGTTCAAAATGTTGTAATATTACAACTGATAGCCATAGCGATTCGCGATAAAATTTATATAAATTTGGTATACCAATTTTTTTATAATTTCATTCTCATAATTTTTGAGGTAGGACGGGTTAGGGTCTTACACTCAAATCCCTACATTACATTATGGGAATATTAACGACATTTATGGTTAGTTAAAAAATAATCTTGGAAATGATTTGATCATTTAGATTCTTAAGACAGTATAAAATTCGTCGTATATTATTATCGCATTGTTACCAATATAATTATTCTAACTAAAAATGCTAAAATAAATAAAATTTAATTGTGAAAACACCGTGATCACCGCTGTGCTCAACATTCCGTAATGTATTCTCAAATTTAAATAATCAAAAATAGTTTATTTTTTACTCATTTTTGATATATAATTTATCATTTGCGATAAAAATTAATCATTCAATATATTAAATTTTATTATATCAATAAAATTATTGTGATTATTTAAATTAAAAACTAACATTAAGTCAAAAGGAAATTTATAATAATAAAAATGTTTATAAAGGGTTAAATGAAAAATTAAATGATATATAATGTTATAAAACTATGTTTAAATACAGGGTGTAAAATTTTGTATTATAGCTTTTGATGTGTCCATCTCCATCCCCATGTACCTTCGAAAAAATCATATATTCGTTTTATTTTATATATATGGAATTGAACAAATCTCAAGAAAATGTTATGAATTTTGATGTTCTACAAAGTTGTACGTATTCAAATGGCTTTTCCCATCCCCCCCCCTACAAAGATGTTTTCGAAAATTCCCTCCCAGGTGGTATAGGGTCGGAAACAAAGAGATCTTTATTTAATATCGTAAACATATTTTTACTTGAGATATGTTAAAAATCCATATTAAAAAACATATCAATACATTAGATTTTCTTTAATAGACTCAGGAATGCGGTGGGCTTGGACAAAGGACATAACTCACACACAAATAATCTGTTGTAAAACTTCCTAAAATTAACGTTACATATATTAGATGGAGGTCGAAATCAGGTATATATGTGTGTTATCACTTAAATTTAATCCTATAAAATTAATAAAATATAGTTTATAAGAAAAAATAGCTCACTTTTAACGGAATTAAAGTTGATGTTACTCCTGGCAACTGACACGGTAAAAAACCTCAATTCACTAAATCACGTTTCTTGTGAACGAACACCCTGCAATAAATAAAAGAGAAAAAAAAAATTAAATAATGGTAATTTTAAGATGAAATACATAACCTAAAATAAAAAAAAAACCAAACAGAATAAAAAAAATCGTTAAAAAAAAAAGGATGACAAACACACCACCAGACACAATGATTAATGATGCGGTCTTATTTTTTTGTGATCGCATTTTATAGTAGCTCTCATTTTATTCTATTTTATTATTATTATTATGATACATATTTTTATTGTATTTTATTCATTATATTCATAATTTGTAAAATTATACGGATACACATGAAATGAAAAACTATATTATATTGTGTAAAGTATTATTATTATTATGCTCAAATTGAGGAGATCCTTTAAAAATCAACTGAAGTGGAATTAAGGAAATAAAAAAACGCTTATGGATAATTATGCGGTTTCCAAAGGGAAATGACTAGCAATAAAATACTTGTACAATATATGTTCTACTATAGCACATGATAACAAATTTGTTTGTATATGGGAATTAAATGTAAAAATTGTGATGAATTTTTATTTTAATAATTGTTGTGTATTATAAAAATATAAAAATATTATATAATTGTTTAAATAAATGCAACAATTTTGGGGTGCCGTTTAAATGCATAATTATTAATGCGTTAGCTTTAGTTTAATTTATACAATTGAATTCAATAGTATAATGTATATTGGATTGGAATTTGTGTTTAATAATATATTATCTATATATCGTTGTTATTGGCAATGAAGGCAGCTTATAGATAATAATTAAATTCATTAAAAGTATACGAGTATATCAATATACTCGTATATGATTACATTGCACACATATATATATATATATGCACAACGTTCAGACATCCCAGAAAAATATTAAAACACATATAATAATTAAATATTTAATATTATTTCATAATACTATAAATTTTTCACATGCCATTTTCATATTTCTCTATTCATTTTTATTATTTACAAAAATTAATCCTTTAGTTTTATTACATATAGTATAATAATGATAATAACTCACGTACAAAGAATTCATTTCGATGCGATGAAATTTTTTCGAAAAACTATATTTTATATAGACAATTTGAAAAAGAAAAAAAACCAAATTATAAATAAATATACAAAAATACGTTGATGAATTTCAACATAAAACATCTAAATAATATATAATCATTATAGTTATATCCAATACAAAGAGGGCATAACGTCAATTATATTTCATATATGAATATATATTTCCTTTCTCTGCATATACATATTATTAACAGCAATCTTTCCATATAATGGAAACTTAAGTATCCATAGCAATTTGATTCAAACATTAAATAAAAGACACAACACTTAACTATATTTAGAATCACATGCATTTTGAATGTGACTATATAATATGGATAGAGTATATACAATATATGGTCATAAAGACATTGAAAGAAGTGGGTGGAATACTTAAGTAGCGATTGTTGAAGATAACATCAAAAAATTGAGTGATTTCTTCGAAGACTGTCTTTGGTGCATATTATAGTGGAGTTATGAAACCGGTTTGCTACATCGTATCCGTGGTATTTGACGAGAATATATCGTAATAATTTGAATTGGAACCTTGATCTTATGATACCGGTACCATCGAATAGTAGCCGTAACCGAAATGTTGACCTACAATTTCATGTTCATCAAAAAAAAAAGAATATGTTCTCAGTTTATTAATGGTATTACAAAGAAATAATTGCATATTTTGAACATTTAATACAATGCTACGAAATGATCAATTGATATGTTTCCCATTTGACATACTCAATTCTTCCGATTTAATCAGTGCGATTATTGTAGAACACTATACTATCAAAATTTCTATGTCTATATCATAAAATTGATATATTATTGAATACGATTATATAGAACGACAGTTAGTTCCGGCAGCATTATCCGAAACCCTCATATAAAATGTTTGTTTTAAAGCTGTTTCAGCCAAATAGGAACCCGTTTTGTTTCTGCCACAACGTTAGTTGTTTTTAAATTAATTTAGTTATGGTTGCGATTGCTCAAAAATCAGTCACTTTTCAGTAATTTAGTCATCGCCGAATTATAGCTGCACATTTTTTCTAGGCAAACTGTTTAACTGAAATGATAGTAATTTTGTCAAAATTGCAGCAGTTTTACAAAAACATTTATATCAGAATATGTTCTGAAAATTATTTATTTATTAATTTTTTATAGTTTAAAACTTACAATGTTTTGTTTGGTTTTTGTCGGTGATTCGATCTCAGACCCTTCGATTTGAAAAACCAATACGCTAACTACTACTACTACTACTCTATATGTCTTCTTTTGTATAAATTATTTATGTAAGCGTTGACATTTTTGTGATACAACTGGACTAAATAACCACTCAATTTAAGCTATTATTAATAAAAACTCCATAATTCAGTCATATAGTTACACTAGCAACAACCAAAATGTGTTACCGACAGTAAAGCTGCTGAATTCATCACTACTATGGACTATAATTCAGCCAAATGGCTAAATATTATATTATTTAGTATAGGCGACCATCATCAAAATATCAGTAATATTACAATGTAAACGGAAATTGCTGAAATTCAAGATGCTAAAACTTTCCTACAGACAAAATTAATTTCCACATTTCAGATTAAAAATAGATACTAAAATTCAACTAAAATCAGGTTGTCACTATGCAGTCAGTCAGTCATTTTATATCTGCAAATGGTTTATAGAGTTCTAATTGACCGGCATTCAATTACACAAATTGCGATGTGAACAGAAATACAACTCCTGTATGTAGGTAAATTTCAAATGAATTGATTATAGTCACATGGTGAGGAAAACATGTTCATCAAATATCTGGAAAATAAATCTACTCTGAGTAATTCGAGAAATTATGTAATCTACATTTATTAAAATACAACTTAGAAATTTATTAAAATGACGCAATCTGACTTATTTAAATTTATACTCTATAAGTCATCAATCCAAAAGAAAATTATTCAAAACTGCTTGTACAATCGTATTCTAAAGTCATCTACAAAAATGTGATCCAATTTAGTCAAGATATAATTCGCTATATAGATATTAATCTTATCAATAGAAAGCTACGCTATACGTATATAAATTATGAAGAATGCTGCTATAATCCCATTCTAAACCTAATGTATTAAAAATTTACTCACAATTGATTAATAAACTTAACAATATGACAAAAGATTAAACTTTCCCTAGATTATGCGGTATCATAAACTTCTGAAAATTTATTCTAAAAACAAGGAGCATTTGTTTTGGATTATGATCGAAAGGGTTTCGGTTATGGTGCGTGTGTGTGGCTGTGGAATGACCGCCAATCTCCATAAAATGCTTATACTAAAAATTTAAATATAAATGGTTTTATTATGAATTATTCTAATTGAAATATTCATCAGATTATATGTAGGAATTTTAATATAAGAAATTCAACGGATGTCCATATATAAGAAACCAATTTTTATATTTGATGATATTCTGCTGTTTGGGCTGCCGTGTGTCTGCGTATATGGAAAATTCACTGCTTATATTATATATATACAATACATCGACTGTATAACAATATATAGGATAGAAGTTTCAAAGTTTTATAATATAAAATTATATAAATAATAATAAATGACAATAAAGGTGCATTAATAGTGCTATCAATCGTATACAATAAGAAACATATAATTTTATATTTTTGTATCGAAAATCACGTTTAAAATATATAATTCGTTGTATTTATAAATTTTATATAATTTTTCTTCTGTTGTATGGCTATTTTGTTCGTATACACTTACGATACAAATAATAATAATAATAATAATAATAATTGTGGAAGCATTTTAATTATATTATACGTATTTTCATATTATATTCTATCTACGAGTATATGGTATAGGTAGGTTAGGTATATACGATACATAAAGATTAAGATGAAGTATCTTTTTCTGTTTTTATATATATAAATATTGATGTGTGTGCGTTGTTCTGTGCATATGCTGTGATTCTATGAATTGTAAAAGATAAAAAATATCAAAATGGCGTTTTTCATCATCGCATACGAATCTTAAATAGTTATTATATTCATTTCATTGATTCATCGCATCCAATCCAATGTACACACAACATAAATAAATATATATAATACTTTTATATATTCATTCGTTTTCAGTTTTCAATATACAAATTGTTATTTTATTATTTTTATATATATTAAAATATATACACAACCAAATTGAGTTGAGTGCAAAATAAGATGTTCATTTAAAAAAAATTTATATAAGATTTTAACCATTTATAATAATCAGTTTCAATACTTATATAATAATATATAAAAATAATACATAATAAACATATATTGTAACATTGTAAATTGTATACATCGGATGAAAAAAACTATATTCAATCTTGGAACAAATCAAATTGTTTCTTATACAATATATAAAAATGTTTATGTTTAAAATTTTAATTTTAATTTGTTTCCATATATATATGGGAGTGGAAATTTATATTTTATGTGGTTTTTCCTTTAGCATATATATGTTATGTCCATAAAATATACGTGTACATGAATGCTTGATGTTTATATTACATACCTATACAATGATTTTAGATATAGTTCGATAGATACCATAAATAATATGTAGCTTTTCATTTGATTTTAATACGTATTGATAATAATTTATGTATAATTATGATTAAATGAGCAATGAGCAAGTAACAACATCTTTATTTTTTGAAAATTGTAATGATAATTTATATACGAGTACTCTTCATTTGGTATTCAGGCCGACGAATCAGGGAATTCATTGTGCATTTTCTCACCAGGCATCTCGACCATGAACATATATGCTTAAATTTCTTTCAATGTGCCTCTTACTCATTATTTTTTTATAAATTACATAAATTGTAATCGGTGTCCCAATGTCAATTCAAATTGTTTTATGTCGGAAAGTGAAATACGACACTGTTCATTTACATAGACTTATTTAATATACACATAGCTATATAATGGCAACACTAAAACTGGTGAGAAAGGAAGCAAAAATCAACACGAAATACAATGCAATAATTGTACATGAAATAATCGAATTTTTGAAAAATACTACTAACTACTTAAATGAAAAATCAGATCATGGAAACGTTGACAGAACATAAGTAGATGCGTATAAACAATCTAAAGTTTAGAAAATTGATGGCAATTGTTACGGGACATGGTGGTTTCGGGTATAATCTGAGATGGATGAATATGGAAGTCGACGATGCGCGGAAGTAGAATTTGAAGGTTACTATGGATTTCATCTGTCCAAGTAGAAGGATATGTTTCAGTTGCTGGAAATGACGAAAAACCGTTGATCATGACAACCAATCAGTATATAGTTTGACTGTTCGATAAGCGGACGAAAAGGTATTCAATTGAGGTGGTTTGATT
This sequence comes from Bibio marci, assembly GCA_910594885.2. NCBI lineage: Eukaryota > Metazoa > Arthropoda > Insecta > Diptera > Bibionidae > Bibio > Bibio marci. The sequence goes on along the minus strand of OU343114.1, from coordinate 95,119,645 downwards.
TTAACAACATATTTACACCGCAGATGACTTACGTCATCCAATGGCAATGTTATGGTTGCTACGTTTTGCTGATGATGTATGGTAATTTTGTCGTCAAGTATATAACCATTAACGGGCCGTTATCAGCAAGGCAATGGTGTTGACAACATTTAAAAATGATTTGTGAGCTAGGACAAATCAACAATATATTCACCAACATAAAAGATACATATGTTCTATACACAGCCACGCTAAAACAGTACATCATTATTACAAACAAACTCTGTTAAATACTTGTCACTTCGCTAAGATCGAAGATTTAACTGGTACAAAACATAATATAAGCTGAACAAACATAATCATTTAAGATTATAACTCAACAAAATGTACTGAATGAGACAATTATCATTAGAAAATAAAATACTCCTATATAAATATTAAAGTCATGACATTGGCATCCGGGGAATAACTATAGCAATTCAAATATTACAGTCCTATATAGAACGATTACAGTCAAAGGTTTTCGGTTACCAAATGTTATGTACGCAACACAACCATATGCGACATGACCTACAAATATGTTCAGTGAAGGAGTAGTGACATGAATATCTATTAAAAGCTATCAACAACAGATTATCTGAACAACACAACTTATACTTTATGTATACAATATGCTAAAAAACGGCCCACCGAACGAAACAATTAAAACTCTTTAAACCGTGTGATATATCTATAGTTGAATTTAATAATTTTAAACGATTCACGTCCAGGTCCGGAAAAAAAGTTTGACTATAAAGAACTTAAAGCTTTACTCGAAAAATTTAACTCAAACTCAACAAGTACTCGGCGAACATTTAGTAGTTACTCAACTAGCAATTTCACATCGATTACATGCAATTGGCAAAAGATCATCACAAGCAAGGAAAATGTATTCATCTTGAGCTAACCATTGAGAACATAAATCACAGAGTCGACATTCATTTGAATTTGCTCGCTACAAAAGAAAAAAGAATTTGTTGATAGTGTTATGCGGTGTGTCTGGTGCGATTGGATATGAATCATCTACTATGAACTTCTTAAAGGTGATCAAGGTTGAACGTTATCAAGATCAACTGAACAAATAGGCTTCTGCATTAAAGGAAAAGAGATCATTTATGGATCAATGCAATGTTTACATCGATGCAGTCTTATTTGGTTGACCAGCGGTTCTCGAAAATCGAAGTGAGGGTATCCATGAACCACCCGATAGATGGCATAGGACCATAATTAGATATAGTAATGGTGAATATTTTGATTATTAAGTTTCTTTACAATTATGTTTTTAATTCTAAGATGTATTTGATCTAATAACGTAATAGGAATTTTGACATACTTCGCACGATCCGTGTGAAACACTACGGATTTAGAGAAATTTTATAATATTTTTATCTTAAATTTGGAATATATATAAAATTAATATTATTTTAGACAGACAGACAGTCTGTGTAAGTAATTATCATGTGACCGCAAGAAGAACACGTTCAAAACCCCGCGACCACCGCACCAGTTAGAAAAAAAAACTATATTATTACAACATTTTGTGCACACACATCGCAGCAACTCGCCCATATACATGAAAAGCTATTCATTCAATAGTCAAATGATTAAAACAGAAAAATAAAAAAAATATTGTTTTTGAATGAAATTCCATTACACATTTATTGTGTAACAAATAAAAGAAAAAATAAAAAATTAAAAAAATTAAAATAAGACCTCCTATCGTGCTAATGATTCTACTTCTTCATTTTGATATTGACATCAAAAGATTTATAAATGATGTTGATATTTATTTGTGTGTGTGTGTGTGTGTGTGTTGTTGGTTTGTACATATTGAATATATGAAGAGATATTTATATATAAATTTCATCTTCTATTAATAATTCTTTCTGTAGTTAACGCAGAAAACAACAACCACAACAAAAACTTATACAATAGCCGAGGATTATATAACGAAATTATTGTCTACATACATTCAACACTCTTCCAAATAACACACAGAGTAAAACCAAATTATTATTATAAATATATTTTTGTTTTCAAATCATTTTCATATGCTTTCAATATTTATTATAATTTAAATCCCCATATAATATTATTACATTGAACAGATACACAAAACCATTAACTAAGTAGCAAAAGTCGATTAAGCTACTACTTCTTCTTTTTTTTTTTTTTTTGTGATCCCGCGGGGTCATCACATATATTCTTTTTCTTTTTCTATAAAATTTTGAACAAAAGTTTATAACGCCCGCGGGGTTCAGATAATAATAATAATAACAAATTTTTTGTTGTTTTTTCCTATATATTTATATTTTTTATTTCTAATAATAATAATAATAGTTTCTTTTAATATTATTTTCCGTATTAATTTTTTCGGTTTTTTTCTTCCTATACATAGAAATTAGAAATGTTAAAAAATGCCAAATATTAATAACAATTAAATTTAAAAGATAAAAAAAAAAAAACCCAATTTGCTTCTTATACAGTTTTTCTATAATTTAATAATAATAAAATGATTTAATGTCTCACGTTGTGCGAATCGAAATAATTTTTAAATATATTATTATATTTTTTATAATTTAAAGTTAAACGAAATAAAAATATGCCTTCCTCATTTATTATTATTTTTCGATATACGTTTTTTGTTTAATTTTATAACAATAAACTGTAAATTATATACACACTCTGTCCGGTAATAGATCGGAATGGCTTCATGTATACCGTAGCATCATCGCTTCGTTTTTTTGCAATTATGATTATGTTCTCCTCAACAAGCTGTTAAAATTTCTGGCCATTACATTCAGTAGAAACAAAAATACGATACACATAAAGTTACAGCTGTTTTTGTAGATCGGTCGGAAAAATTAATATAAAAACAAAGATTAAGTTTAATCAATTTTGTTTAAAACAACTACAGAAACGCTTCAAATGCTTAAAATCGTTTATGCGGTGAAAATTGTTTATTCAAAACACTAATTTTTTAGTGGTTTTGATATTCAAAGATGATAGACCAGATGTTAACACATTCAGGTCAACCATGTGAATTGCGATTACTTAAGAAAACATTAAAAAAATATGTAATTTTGTAAAATTTTGCAAGAAATCATCAATCAGATTCATAGAAATGGAATTATGTATAAGTAAAACAACACTGAAAATAAATTTGTACATAATTTCAATAAATAGCGTTTATAAGCCAATTTTTCATTGTTTCAAAGAATAATTCAATAATATTTTTCATTTTTAAAAATTATCTTAATGTACTTGTTCATTGAATGAATGATGAATTGCGATCATTAATTAACTAATGCACAGAATAATTAATTAAACAGAACACGTTGAAAAAATGAATAATATTTATCAAAACAATTATACAATTCTTTAAACCAACGAAGTGATTCATATGGAAAAACATTCATTTTCGATATTATGTTTTAATGAATTATTCGTTGATTTAATAAATGTTATTTCTTTTTAACAATGAACCATGTTCCTTGGAGCAAAATTAATTAATATTTCATTGTTTTGTCGTTACTTTTTAATTGGATCCGTGTACTTTTTTTTTCAGGGAACAATTCATAGCATTTTAACTGAAAAAATTGGTCTCGGGAAGCTGAATTCGAAGTTTGTTTCGATTATAACAGATGATCAAAAATTGTAAAATGTATGCAAAGACATCATTGAATTCGCTCGACATCATATGAAAACTTCTTGAAATCGATTGTTGCCGCGGTGATGAGACATACGGTGCTTTCAATATGATCCGTCAAAGTGTTGAATGGACGAAGGAAATCCAAAAAAAATTTTGTATAAATAAGTCAATGTTGATTTCTTTTTACTATTACAAAGGAATTATTTATAAAAATTGTCCCAACTGTTGGTAAATGCTAAGTATTACTTTGTTGTATTGCAGAAGCGTTTTCTAAGTCGTATTAGTTGCATTCGTCCTGAATATCGCGTACCAGGCAGTTGGAGGTTACAGAATGATAATGCATCAGCACATTGTTCAACAATATAATCACTGTTTTTTTTAAATATAAATCACATTTTTTTTTGCTTCATCATTCACCGCCAAATTTAGCTATTTGTGACTATTCTCTATTTCCAAAATATCACTTGGTTATGAAAGGCGGTCGTCATACATCAATTGATGACATTCAAAAGGCGGTAGCAAACATTGAGAAGACAAAAAAAAAAGTAATTTTTTATTCATTTGTTTCGATGTGCAAATCGATGATGTTTTTCACTTGATTGAAATTATTTTGAATATAAATACAATAAAATGATTTTTGTGAAAATTTTATGTTTAATTTTTGCGATTTTTTTAATCCATTCCAGATTATTATGGGACATAGCGTGTAAATATATATATATATTTTTTTTTTGTAATATTATAAATCAAATTTAATTAATATATGGAATATCATTTTTAAAGCCCCTATATTTTATTATAAATAACAACAAAAAATATATAGAAACCCGCTCCCTGGGTGCTAGTAGTGGTGAAGAAAATCTTTTTATATTATTAAATACAGGAAATTGTAAAACCACGAAATAATTTAATTTTTTAAGGTAATTGAACACCACTACCGTTTTTCTTTATTCTTTAATATATTAATAATAATAATAATAATAATCAATATCGATTAAATTACAAACGAAATATTGTTAATTTTATTATTACACATTTATTTATAATAATATGTATTAAAAAAAGACTAAATTTGGTCTTTAAAAGGTTTCTTCTTTCTTATCCATATAATGCGGTGCTTAATCAATTGTATAATATAAAAATAAATAGTTACTTATTGTATAAATAACAATTTTTGGTTGAACTAAAAATACAGAATAAATAAAAGCACAAAAACTGAACTCTGTTAACAATCCAACAAAGTGACCGTAGCACAGCGCACCAATAACAAACAATAGCAACATATAACAACAACAAAAAAAAACCCTTTCAGTAAGTAAGTACGACATTATTAATTGGTTTCCTTTTTAAAATGTGTATTATGTACTCGTATTATTTATAAAAAAGTATAAAAATAAATATAAAAACTAAACCACAATAAGAAAAAAATCAAATAACAATTTGAATTTTTAAATACGCTCATAAAAAAATAAAAATAAAAAATAAAGTGTATATGGAAGTGATGCCAATGGACTTAACCTGTAATGATATCACCTGGTTTTTCTTTCAATTCGGGTATAATTATTGAATGAAAAAAGACCACAGAATACTCAATAATTATTAATTCATTCTATGCAGTTTTTCAATCTATCGGTAATATTATTCAGATTAAGCATTTATGCAATGTCGGCAGAACTAAAATGTGCCTGATCCCGCAACACGAGAGAGTGACCCAGAATTATTGAATAAATTCAACTCGCTTTTAGCCGATGAATAGACTTCTGTAATAACAGTTAAACTTCGATTTTTTTGGAAATACCATTTAAAGAAAAAAGCTTTCTCCAATATCCCGAAGAAGTAAGAAAAGATATGATAACGAAGCGGCTTCAGAGCAATTTGTTTTTCTTTACGAGATTATGTCTAAGATACTAAGCGAAGTAAATTTACCATCTAAATTGTTAATAAACGTAAAATTTAGATCTTATGACTGCGACGAACTCTCACATTTAATAACATATACTTGGCGAAAGAAGAAGCTTTCATGGTACCTATACAATAAAGTTGACAGAAATGGAAGAACCGGAAATTTCAAAGTCTTCTGAAGTGCATCGCTTAAAATATATAAAGAAGACCTTATACGATAGATTTTCCAATGCAAACGATAATGATGTATATCGGTGCGATACGTAAAGAGGAAATTGTTAAAATATCTAGCATAAAAAAATTGGTCAATTTATTATACTAATCAACAATATCCTCTGGTTTTGTAGATGTCATTACCGCGCCTCATTTTACCCAAAAAGATACATCATCTCGCTTCGCATCCAGTTAATTTCTGCCTAATACCAAAATGAAAACAACAACCGTTGGGTTTAACTGGAAAAATTAATAGTTTTGCATCCTCCTCATCTTGTTCACATAAACAATGTCCGATATATATTAGTGGAAAAGAAATTGGTGAAGTATAACGCGGGTCAATATTGTCAGTGATGGTGGCTACCCACTGCACATAAAAAACTGCAGTTCGAATTTGATAGATAGGTATTTTGGGTCTTTTAATCGATTCATTACATACTGGAAAAACTATACTATACTATAAACTTTCAATAGGTATAATACATACAAATTGTATATTGGTGCAAAGTGGTTATACGAACCTCACAGGGGGTTTGGTTTTTTATAATTTTGGATAATATAAGGTATATATTTTTCAAAAACTTGCATCATATTTTCAATAAATAGGGAAGCATTAAATATTCCTGGAAATTTACAACTGACTGATTCACAATTTGTAATGCTTGTACGAATAGAAATGGATTTTGGGTGCTATATGGCTTAGATATTTCATTATAAATTATTTATTTAATGTTCATATCATTTGATTGCACTCTGGTCCACCTCACATTGTAAGATATACTACACATAAATTGAGTTGAACTATTTCCGGTGTCATTAATACCGTCAATGGGTTAAACTATAGTAGTACACAATGCAAAATACAGTTTTGTTGCTATACAAACAAAGAATCAAATGAAGGACTGTACAGATTTTGCGAATCGTATTGCGAAGAGTTATATATTTAAATAATTGTTCGTGATACAGAGGGTAGATACGCAGTATTTTACTTCTTCGCCTATCTTCATATTCTGATTCCTGAGCATTTTAATTTGTCTCAACGTCTTTGAGATTGCAAAATTGTTGTAATGTTCTCTGCTGAAATATCATTTAATGATGTGTTATATATGAACAAATTGAGAAAATGTATCGGCAAATCAATTCCGCCAACCGCGTCATTCAACGTATAGATCTATACACAATACTCCCTTAACGAGTTGGCTATATAATTTCACAAAATTTGTTGTGGTAATTTATTGTTGCTAATAAACAGAATTTTAGTTTTATCAGAAAAATGGCAAAAAATGGCAAAAAATTTTGCATTTTCAAGTTTTTTAAAATTAAATTGACTAAAATTACAAATTGCCATTATAGTTTAGGAGTCATTGAAATATATAGAACGGAAAATCGGTTATAATCATAATATACGTGTAAAACGATTTTGAAAATTGTATTTCCATAAAAGCTTAAAAATTTATTAACACCGTACATCGCCCGTACAGTCCTGCAAAACACAATACTCTATTTTTTTAAAAAAATTAAACATTTTAATGATATTCTTGTGTCGTTACGGTATGGTGATAACCACACACAAACACACACACACACACAGTAAATATATAATAGATAATGTGATTATATATATAAAAAATAAATAAATATATGTTTAGCGTTTCAATATGCTAAATTTGTTACAGCTATTGACTTTATTCGATATGGTTATCCATGTTTTTATTCATCTATTTATCAATTATTCTATTACTGGTAATATTATTTATAAAAAAAGATAGATAGATAGAAAAAACTCCGTAAACAAATAAAATGATTAATTTTTAATTTTATATGTTTAAATATCGCGCATCTCGTTGAGTTTTTATATTGAATATTACATTACACCAAATAATTTATACGAAAAAAAATAGAAAACTTCAAAATAACCAATAAAAAAAACCATTTTATACAATAAATTAGAAATTTAGAATAGAATCAATAATATAAAATTTTCATGTAAATTGGTAATTCTATATCCAAAACTATATCTACAAATAGTTAAAAATTCCACGTTTCGATAATAAATACTAAATACATCTTCCTATGTATAAATAACACCACCTATAAATAAACACACACACACAATTCGATTATTTAATAATTACATACAGTAAGTTTTGTAATAATAGACAATTTAAAATCAATTTAAAATATTCCCATGGAATTGAATTGATGATGAATGAATTGTTTTTTTTTATACTTTATTTTAACTTTAAGTTTTGTTGAAAGTAACACACAAACACACACACAGGCACACATAAAAATAAATTTAATCGATATTAATTAATAGCGTAAAATTTGTATTGTATAAATTTTGGTTTTTTTTATACATTTATAATAATACTATAAATAAAACGCGAGTAATAAAACAATAAAATATTTATAAATTTTGAAATTAAATAAAATTAAATAAATTTGATATTTATTTATTTATAAATTGTATTTGATTTGATGGTGTATTATTCGTACGTATTGGGAGCGTAGACTTTTGAGATTGAGACTGGTAATTTCATTGCGTTAACCGGAAAAAAATTATTATTATTATAATTTACACACATATAATTTCTGTAATTTTATAATTTTTATTTATTATTTTTAGCATTGTAATTTTTTTAAATGAACAATTTTGAGGATATTTTACAAATTAATATTTGTTGTTTTTCGGTGTAGTTTTTACTTTTGTAAAATAAAAAATTTAAAAACAAAACAGAAACGTAATTTATATTACCATTAAATTAACTATATTATATATTCATTCGGTGTTATTAATTACATTTGAAAATCGGTGGTAAATCAAAGTAGAGGGAAGTGCAGAGGGTAAGTGTGATCGCCGGAGGAGTCGGAGAAAGATTACGATTACACTTTTACAATTATATCTATTCTAGGCTTCATGGTACAGTGAGAGTGAACAGGGAATTTATATACTCAAAACAAACTCCAATAACTATACACATAAAACACAAAGGCTGCCAGTATAATAGGTCAAACTAATATATATTAACTACATGTTACGTAAGAAAATAGAGAAAAAAGCACTTATTGTGACATGAAGGAAGGAACGAAAAAAGGAGTAAGCATAATCTCTCCTACTTCCACTAAACTGCTTAATTTCCCAATTTTGAAAAAAACCAAATAAATAGTTTTAGAGGAATACCGCATTGGAAATATTCAGATATCATGGGATCATCCGGAAAAAGTGGAGGTATTTTGTCTTACTACCACCATATCTTAGCACTTATTACGAAATGATTAAGTTCCCAATTTCGAATAAAAACAGATAAATTATTATAGCGTAATTCTATTGAAACTATTTAGGTAATATGGGAATACCCAGTAGGATTGGGGGAAATGTTTAGTTCTTCAGCCAAAACTTTAGAATTTATTTTGAAATGCTTTTGTTTTTTAGTAATTCTTTTGGGATTTAGGAGAATACAGATCAATATGATAATTATGAAGGCGGTTAGGAACATTTTGGGAAAACCCGTTTCGAGATATTTATTTTAAAACCATAAGTTCAGTTTTCAGCTGTAAAAACTTCTCCAGAGTTATATGATTTTTCTTTTTAAAATGTAGCACTTCCCATGGGTGGGGTCAAAGAAGTGTGGTGACTTTGCTCATCTCAGAACTTAGCCGGCTGTTGGACCACAGAAGCTTAAATCTAAAATGTTTTAACAATAACTTAACGCATTTGACAAAATGTATGGGGGCAAGAAAATAGTATATAGGAGCGAGAAAATTTTTGTTAAATTATTTTCAAAATACGTAAAAAACAAAGCAAAAAATTAAAAAACCGAATTTTCTGTTATTTTAGGATAAAACTATTACAAAAATTAGACTATGAAATATAAACCTTATATTGAGTGAGGTCAAGGTGAACACCGAATTATCAGTCGAGATATACAAACTGCTATTCTGACATCGGGCAGGTAAACAATTTAAGTCCGACCCTACACTGTTCAACTTAATCATGGATAGAAAACGAAGACGACCTGCATAGGTTATTTTTCAAAACTGCAGCTGAATCACATATACAAAACGATATAAACCATACAGATCATTATGTGACAACAATAATGAGCATGATCTGGCATGAAAAGCTGCTGCCATATTTTGGTTATACCTGCACGATGCCATCTGGACTAAACACAAGTATTGGATGGTCGACAATAAATTACGTATTCAGTACGTAATACAATGAACGGAATCCCGCGATATGCAAAATCGTTGCGACAGAAGCTTATATTAAGAGATGAACAAGGAAATGAAATATTCAAAATGTTATCAGCTGTACAAAAATCCAGACGACGAAGGACCGTGTTAACCGAATGGATCTGATAGTGATCAGAATCGTAAAAACAACTAAATATCATAACAGCAGTTAACTTTGGAATTAACTGGAACTCTATAATTTAATGTTTTTTTTTTTCATCGAACCAATTTTAGTATGAACGTAACGTGATACCAAAAGGTGCATATACAAAAACATAGCATTATAATGTTAATAGTATTTTAATTGAAAATTGGAAATACAAAGAATAGCTACTATGGAATTATGTATCTAATGGCTAAAAATTAATTGAATTTAATCGCGGATACATTGTCGAACTTTAAAAAAACGTGTAAATCCAAATAACTTTATAAGGACGTATTTTTTTAAAAGTTTATTGTTAATAAAGTGTCTTCGCCACCTTTAATTTAAACGTTAATTTTTTTTTAATATACCCAAAATTAAATCTATAAAAATATCGGAATCAAAATAGTGTAAAGATAGATCGTTTAGTTCGACTTTTTACAGCAAATCATAATTTCATTAAAATCGGAGTTTGGCAGCGTTGATAGTTATACCGTCTACTATAAGATTTGATCACGTAACGAATATGAGTAAAATAATAATAGATATTATACAAAATATAATTAATTAAAGGATTAATATAATAATTCTAATTTTATTATTACATCAGTTTATAATTGTATATTATAATTATATAATCACCACTGATAGATATTGATATGACACAATTTATAATATATGTAATATTAGTATCATTTGAATGTTATTAATTTAGTGTATGAAAACATCGCATTGAATTATTGTACCTAAGTATATATTAAAATTACAATATTATAGGAATATAAATGGAGAGAGAAAAATATGGTATTATTAATCATCAACATAATAACAATATTTATAACAATTATATGAATAATGCTATGAAAAAACATATTTTACGTATATTAATTTATTAATAATGCATGTGTTTGTAATGGAGTACATTTGACATACAAATATTATTAGTATAATAATAATAATAATAACATATAAAATATTATAAAATCGAAGTATAATCTATCGACAACTACTATACATCGCATATCATAATATAATAATATAATATAATATAATATATCTGATGTATCTGATAACACTTTGACCGACTCATTACATAAGCTGATGATTAATTATATCATTATTAAATATATAAACAAACATTATTCCAATAATACAATTTAGTCATTATAACTAAATATAATAAATGCGTAATTGACTGTCTCTATCTACAATATATGATAATATACCACCTACGTTACACAAAATAATATTATTAAATTGATATATGAAAGTTTCATTAACTTAATTAAAAAAATAATCCTTAAAGTTAATTATAGAATAGTAGAACAGGATTTATGGATATGAAACAAATATTAAAAGTTTATTTAAAAAGAATGATTCAAAATAACTGTTGATGAAAACCATTCAGATCTTCAGACGTTTTAAAGTGCTGCCATTTAAGTACGTGTCGCATCGATAGTGGTAAGCCAAGTCTGATGAATATTACGGGTGTGCGATAACAAATCCCAGCCAACTGATTTGATAGTATTTGCAACCGACTTTTGTTTGTGTGACGGTGCGTTGTCATGAAATAAGATTATCTTATCGTGTGGCCAATTCTGGTTGTTTTTCGATCAATACATGGTTCAAATTAATAATTTGTTGCCGGCATAGCGATCAATATTAATAGTTTCTTCAGAATTTAATAGTTACACTTTTGGGTCTTTCCCATAATTTTTAAACGTCTATAGAAATCGTTGTTTGATCAATATATATTCAAAGCTTCTGCCAGTTGTTTTTACATTTTCCAGTCATCTTCTGCCAGCAATGCTTTCAATACAGTGTATTCAAACCGTTTCCGTGGTTTTCCATGTTCTTCATTTTCCACATTATAATTATCGTTTTTTTTAATCGCCGAAACCACTTATAGATTTGTTTGCCATAAACTTTAACAAGCAGTTGATGAATTTCATATGCGTTTTTCTTTAAATCACAATTTTACGGTACAAAACTATACCCATCTGATGTGCAAATTGCAGTTTTAAACCATGAATAAACATAATATTTTATTTTCACTATTTAGCGTCTCATATGATAATTATTTTTAATGTTCAAATACTCATCCAAATCAAATTATATTATGAATCCGTATACAATATTCTTCTTTTACTCTATTTATTTATGCATATATTCACGTACCACTTAAATAAAATATTATTTCTTTTCGTTTTTTTTTTAGATTACGGTTCGGCATCTATAGCTTAACCGAATAAAAAAAAAAAAACATTAAACCTACAACACACGTTGAGTCAAAACAAATTTTTCAAAACAAATATTGATTTTTATTTGATGTACGCATTTAATGAAATGAAAGGTATTTATAGAAAAGAAAAAAAATGATGAAAATCATGAAACAACATAAAAATAAAAAATAAAACCTAAGCGCTTGCATATATTGGAATATTATTAGATATTTAATTCAAAAGATGCGGTGCTTTCACATATTAATATTGAAAGAGAACAAAAAAATTGATGATAATATCTTAAAAGTCATTGCCGAAATTCACTACTTTAATACACAAAACGACGCATTAACAACGCATTAATGTTTTTTTAATTTTATAAAATATTTTCATTCTTTTAATCAGATGTGTAACAGACATGAGATCAGATCAAAATCGTAATACCTGTGGCAAAGAAACTTCATGTATTTATTTATTGATTGATTCACAAAATAGTTTCAATGTCATATGATATCTCTGAATTGATACCAACCTAGCCTTATCAATGAAATATAATAAGGTGACCAATTGGATTATTTATATATATTTCCAAGAACAGTTTGTACCAAAGCATAAACTAGAGTCTAAAATGAAGATTATTGAGTTCACTAGATTCACGGATAAAAAAACCTAACGTTGAATTTGCGTTACTGATAATCAATGTAGGAATTAAAGTAGAGTTTACGATCAATTAAACTTATTCTCAAATCAATTTAAAATAATACCATTTAACGAACACCATAGTTACAAAATGCAAAAATGTCAGACAATCTGTATAATGACTGAACCATTAATTTATAATATAAATAGAATAGAACCCACAATATATCCATATTGTGGAATGGCAGAAACAGAATCAAAAGAATTCTCCACCAAATAAAACGCTGTATAAATGGCCAACCAAAAGAGGTTCTACTATCCAAGCAACAAAATTATAAGCAACAATTATTGACAATAGTTTTGCACTCATTAATGAATGTGTGTCAACTTATATCAAAAGATTTACTGAAATCACTAAATTTATAATCGACCTGCGGTTTTCCTGTTTGAAATTAAGCAAACAATAAACGAATTCGTTATTAATCTATCAAAGATTTTCGGAGTGGATGATAATCTGATCGATAGTTCCTTACATCGCTTTTACCATAATATATTAACAGCATTAAAATTATTAAAATCATATAATCACAATTATCATAAGATAATTACAAACAATCAGCAAACAAATTGATTAAGGATCATTTTCCAATAGATTTCCGCCGTGCTTCTTATTTTATTAATAAATTTCCAAAATTACACTGCCCTTTGATAAAATGCATTTGTTCACTTTGTACTAAATGTCTTTTTAGCGGAAGAATCATTATGGCACTTTTTGTGGGCAGTTCGGTATATTTATTTACGAAAGAGAAAAATCAAAATATATTTGGTAGATACACTATAAGGATCTTGTAATGGCGCATTATTCATGTGCGATCGAAGTGACTGAAATTGATATATCACCTTTAACATTCAAGTGCAATAAATATTACATGAATACAATGAAACTCATAATTTTTCACGGGCACTGAAGAGTGCCTAATGCTAAACATATATAGTCTTGATCATTGTGGTACATCTGACAAAACTATATATATTTACCAAATCTTTTCAAAATTATTATATAAATTTGATTGTAATATAGAAATAAAATGGATCGATTATTTTTCTATTTTTAAATTGTAGTTGATTTCTTTACAAAATATAAGATATTTTCTAATTTTAAAATACGGACTTCTATAAATCGAAAATAGATTTTATGTGTGACGTTAAAAAAATACAAATAATATAATAAAATTTATATTCAGAAGTCTGCGATGTTATAAAAGTCAAAACCTTTTTAAACAATCCTTTTTTTTTTATTATTATTATTTGTACTATTATTTAGTTTATAGTTAGAGAGTTTAGAGAAGACTATTGAACTAATTATTTTTTAATATCATCATTAATTTTAAAATTATAAGAAATAAATATATGCATGTTAATGATGACAATGCTAAAAGTTGGTTCGCAGTTGAATATTTTTTTTCATAAATTTATATATGAGACTCTTCTCAATGTGTTTGCTGTGTGTTGTGTGTGTACGATTCTGGTGCTATGAATGTAATAATGTTATAGGTAATAATAATACAAACGAGTAATAATAATAATAATAATATATAAAATGTTGATTTTTTTAAATAGGCGCTTATTTTAATAACAGATAATAAAAAAAAATTAAAATTGAAATTATGTTTATTCATTGAAATATAATTTTAGTTTTTTCTAGTTTAAATTTTTTGTAATATGGAACATATGGATGAATGAATGGAATTGGAAGTGAATAATATATGCATAATTTGTGTAATGTATGTGTCGCATTTTTTATTTCAAATATCCCAATTATATTAAATCAATATGTTATTTATATTTATACTTAATATAATTGAAGCAAGAATTGTATACATCTGAAGGAATTAATTACATGTACGTACACTGGTACACTGGCTTGTTATATCGTTATTTTATCGTATAGTTTTATATAGACAAGATCTTGCAGAAATCCTAATAAACTTTACTTCTATATATACTCATCAGACAGTTCATTTTTAGTCATTTCTTTTAACACAACTGAAATCATATACGAATTACATATAATTTAGGATTCACTTCTTATGCCAAATGTGTGCATAGGAAGTGACTGCGTAGAATACTGAGTTAGATATACGCTTTATTGGTAGTATATTTAAATGATCATTTAAGTGACACTGTATATTGTTGGAAGCACTGCGTTTAATGTCCATCGAGTTACTGTTGGATTTTGAAACGTGTGTTTGAATCATCCGTAGAAAGATAAGTGACAATATACCATGATCTTTTCATCTATATAGACAACATATAAAGTTTCTTATTATTTTATGGAAATTATCGGAATGAAAAGCGATAACTTTCCGAACATGATATTGAATTAATTAACAATAATTTTTTCATTTATCATTCGGTTTTGATCAAATTGGCAATATAATTTGACTATTATAGACTCATACAATTAGTGTGAAATTTCTAGAAAATAATTATCACATAGGCTTCCTGCGGACAACTATCAGGAAGCTGTACAATTTAACCATTTCTCAACCAATTTTGGTGTGACAACATCCAAAGCAGCTTATACGCAACCAAGAAATCTGATAATAAACATAACTTAATCAATTAACTTCAAAGTAAACTCCTATTTGTTGGTCTATAGATAAAATACTAAAGAGATATGATTTAATTGTAGTGACTGTAAATATCAAAAAGTAGTTCGCTTCTCAGTGGGACAGATAGATAGACCTTTGCTACTATATAATTTTATAATTTTTTACTCAAAATGAAATTCCATAACCGATCGGCAGCATCTACACATACACTATTTATTCAATGTTCGATGACTTTACATTATCTGTCATTAAAGAAATAATCGATGTGACAATTCTTTAGTAAAAATTGCAAAATTTATGTATGCGCTTAACTTAAATTGGTTTTGTTTCATATTTCATTCAGTTTCTCGTATTGCTATATGATGCTAAATTGTGAGACAAAATTGACAAATTCAGTAATAATTCACATATTTTCATATATATATTAAACGGAATGTATTTTCAAATATACCTCAATCACATGTAAAAATGACTGACTTGAGTTTTGCATAATTGTTAGCGTGTAAAATAACATCCTCGATATAGCAATTGTTAATCCATCATCAATATTAATGTGCTAAATATGTATTATGTTAAATATCAAATATTGCGTATACTAAAATCTTTTTTAATAGTTCACTACAACATTTTATTAGAAATTTTTCCTTTGAAAAATTATCTGAAATTTCATGTGTGACAATTTATAAATACATCCGATATATAATTAAATAAGTAAAAGTAGGAGGAAATGCCTTGCTATACACTTTTGTTGGCTTTTTCAATTGGATTTCTACCTACATATATGGGTATAATTAAAAATATATATTGCAACATATTTTATTAACCGCATGTACCTGAAAAATATGTCCACCAAACACACAATCAAAATGTTAATTTCTCTATATCCTACCAGAATATTTTTCTTTGAATAATTAATTAAATAATTTTCGAATTAAATTGCTCCAAGTTATGAATTTAATAATTGTTTTGATAATTTATGATTCACAAGACGAAAACAACCTTAATTTTATATAATTATAATTTAGATTTTATATGCAATTGCAATTGATAATATATGCGATTTTGCGAATTTGTGATTCCAAAAAAGGATGTGAAATTATAATATTCAACTCAATTTTATTGCCTATTACCTTTCATTCGTATCGAGGATGTGAACCATTATAATCTCATCAATTCACGTAAAATATGAATTAAAAATTATAGAAGTTTTCTTATAAATAACGATGTGTATATTTATAATTATTTACATCGACAACGCAGGAAATTAGTATGCGTTATGATTATTTTTTTTAAGTTGTATCCGTAGAACTTAATTTTTCAATTTTATTTATGATGTGCAAATAATATATTATATTGTGGTCGATTCTATTGTTTTATTCACACAAATGCGATTACAAATTAAAAAAGCCTATTAACATTACAAAAATATGTTATGTGAATTGAAGTGTCCATAACACAAAAATATAGTTATAAATCTATAAATTAGAAATAATAAATTGATTATTAAATATAAATGTGTGTGTGTGTGTGTCTGTTTATAATATAAAAATAATTTTTTTTTCTGAAAATTAAATAAACTTTTATAAGCTTATTAAATAATAAAGAGATGTTGTTAAATTGTAAGTAATAATATATGAAAAAAAACAATGTGTTTTCAAAATATAAATTATAAAACAACTCATTTTTAAATTATTGTAGTTAAAGAACAAGAACTAGAAATAAAAACAATGTCATTTAATGTTATTTATTTTTATATAAATTATTTTCATATTAAAAAATGTATCTCCGTCTAATATTCGAGGCAGTGTATAATTTTTTGTCAGTTTCATTATCTAATAATAATCATTTTCAATTTAGATATTAGATTCGTACATTCATAAATAAATTGTACCCAAATAATACGACGAGTGTATAAGAATATGTACGTGATGGTGTAATAGCTCAGCACACAAAAGAACCGTAAATTGTATTTCCTGCCATCAAAAGTTCTCACAGTAAATAGACGTATTTCTTTCGTTGCTTTTTTTTTAATATTTATTTATTTATTTATTTATTTATTTATTTATTTATTTTTGTAATCTTTTATAATAAATCAAATATGATGTAATAAAAGTTTTAAAAGGTATATATTTGGAATTATTAAATTATTATTTTTTTAATGTGACATCGTTTTTTACGAAAATAATTATTTAATTTTAGTATTTCTTTTTTGTTTTCTTTGTATTTAATTAATTTAATTAAGAGAAATTTTTGTTTAATTAATGTAAAAAAAAAAAAATGGAAATTATTTGATGCATAACGGAAACGAAAATCATAAGAAAAAAATGACCAATTTGTGGTATTTTTCAAAATTAAAAAAAAAACACAGAAAACAAAGGTTTAATCCAATAGAAATCTATTATAAGTCGTTCTATTTAATGGAAAAGTAAAAAAAAAGTTTGTATATTATAAAACTATTTAAAATTATTAACTTAAAACGATTTCAGTCGAGTGGTTATAGAGTTTTTTTTATTTTTGATATTATGATTTCATTGGTTTTAAAATAATTTTATTAAATATATATTTTAAATTAGAGAATTAAATAGGATTAGGAAAATTTTTTGTGTAAAGTGTATTTTTTAAATTATTTATATTTATTGATTGTACTCACCGCATATTCACTGCACGGCTGTTCGCCAAACGCGCGAAAATCCCACAGCCAATTTTTTATTTCAATATAAATTTGAAGTGAATGAAATAATATAGGAATTATCTGAAATAACAAAAGAAAATATAATTTAGTGATTTTATTTTGAAAGTAAAAAAAAAATACTAATTTTTAAAAAAATTATATGCAAAAAGGACCCACTGAAATTTAGAAAACATTTGTCCCATAATTATAAATTCTCTTTCAATTCTAGCCAAAATAAATAAGTTACGTAATACGACTGGCGAGAAATACTTACATATGGGTCCGAGCGATGGTATGGTGTTAATCACTCAAATATGTATTGCATTGAACTGAACAACATCAGAGTGATCAGATAAAAATCATGTAAATATCTGATAAATTAAGAGTTTTAAGAATTTTTGCCCAAAAATAAATAATGTAAAAATAGAAAAAAACACTAAAATTAATGATTTTTCAGGTAATTGGCCACTCTGCTGAACATTATCGAACATTGTGTGCTATCGTTTTATATATATGAGTATGGGAATATAAATTTAAAAGTAAAGAAAACAAAGGTGGGCATGATGAGGAGTATTATTTGTGTACATATTAAAATAATCTATACCAGGGATTGGTATATTGTTATTACATCGGATCAGAGTGTGGTATTTGGTGTGTTATAAAGGGCCAACTATTATGAGAATTATAATATTTCATATTGAATATTTTTAATATATAACTTTTATTATACACTTAAAAACAAACATTTCACAGTTTTCATAATCAGTTACTTTTTCTTTGGAAAATTCTTGAAACTGCTGATGAATCAAACTATATTATATTTTCATAAATAATTTACAATATAGATACATTTACATTCCTAACGAATCCCATTCTAATATTTTTGAATACCCGTTTATGTATAGTACAATGCAATAAAAAAGGAGTAACGCCACTCAACTGTTCAATTTTTTTTATTTATTTATCTCTGTTAAAGCTCCTCACATTATTCCAGTTCAATCCTAGTGACAAAGAAAAGCCAGTTAATTCTTCAAAAGCAACAAAGTTATCATTGATAAATTGTATCCTCGTATAAATATTAAAAGTTGAGCCCTATCTTTCCAATCCAATACGCTGAAAAAATGTTGTATTTATTTCCAATGTTTATAAAATATTATCACCGATATTTTCGACTCGCCTTATAATATCACAAGATGAAATTAATTGTTTATTTTGATGGCAAACTTGTGCCATCACTGGCGTCATGCAACTTTTTAACAATTCACCATCAGAAAATGATTTGCTAACACTTTAAAGCTGCTCCAAACACTTGGTTCATTTTTATTTTGTATTTAAAACATTTGTTGTTGTGATAAAGACAATTTCAATTTATTTATTTAGATTTCCCTTTCATTGCCTTGAAATTTTTCCTATTCAATTTTATGTTTACAATTATATAGTGCCGTTGAACGTTGTATTCTTTAAATATAGATACTATTGATTATTTGTAAAATGAGACACAATTGGTTCTTTGTTTTCTTATAATTAATAATTTTGGTGATACAAAAAAATGTAATGTTATTTTTGAAAATTGATGGTGATGGTCAAAATAGTACAACATTGTAAATATTCCTGAGGGCCCCCAAAGAGGTTCACAAGCTCACATTTTTATAAAGAAAACCGAATTTTAAAACATAATTTATTCGCACTTATTCAATATAAAAAACACGAATGATAAATAATTTATTAAAATATAATATAAACAATTAAATTATTAATTTTAATATTTACCATTTTCACGCATCTTTAAGCGTGAAAAAATTATCGCCCAAAGTCTTGTATCAAATGTTTCACACGTTTAGTGATTCTTTTGCACAACATTGGCCTATAAAGTCCTCTAATTTATGATTTTCTATTTGTATTTAGAGAATCCACTCACTATAGATAGAAAGTTAATTGCAAATTATTTTCTGAAATATCTATACGAGATCTTGAGACATGGTATAACTATGCGACATTATTTTTATTATTCATATGTATTTATAGTTGTTGTTTTGTAAAGTTGTCAGAATTACGACTTTAGTAACTCTGAAAAAAAGGATACAAATCAAAAAAGGTTGTAAAATGTTTTATAATATAGCGATAAAATAAATAAAGAAACCAATTTCTAAATTTGATTTATATAAATATTTAAACAAAATTATCGATCATCATTTTTATTGTATTTTCACATTACATCGCTTTGTGCATTAATCAAAATTCATTGATCCTCAAACAAATGGTGCCTATCTAAATACATATAGCGAGTCTATCTATAGACAATATTCTTCCGTCATCCTTATTAATAAAATAGATTTTATATATTATTATATATACACTTTAGTAACAATTTTCATTTATGGTGTGTGGTGTGTATATGTTTAGGCTACCGAAACATAAATTATTAACCCAAATAATCTTTTATGGTTACAAATAAAATAATTTGGTTTTTTTCCTGTATGTAACTATTCATCAGAAAAGAGAAAAAACTATATAGATATATTTATTTTACGCCCATTTAACAATTTATCTAAATATATATTATAGATTGATCTTATCTCAAATATTATATAAATTTGTATTGATTTCATATTAAAATCGGCTTTCTTAAATCTTTCTTATTTATAGTTTTTTTTTCTTCCTTTTTTTTATGTATTTATAGAAGAAAGTAATTTTAAGGATATATTGTACAAATATAGGGTTTTTATTAATTATATATCACCAATAAAATGAGAAAATAAAAGATTCTAAATAAATAAATAAATATCTTTAATGAACATTATAATAATAATAATAATAATAATAATAATAATAATAATAACGTTTCGTTTATCAAACGCCTAAATATATCAAATATAGATGTGTTTTAACTTTTTCTATTGTATTTTTAGTATATATTTTTGAACATTAATTTATTTACTAATTATGTGTTTGAAGTGCATCAATAATTTGCAATAAATAATATACGAGTTAAATACAATATAACCTCAGTTATAGTTAAGAATACCCATACCGCAGTATAATAAATGTATTACCGGAAGTAGGTACAGCGTAACCTCTATCTTACGAAAACCTGTATATCATTCGTAAAAAATGGTATAGGTGCCTTCAATTATTCATATATAAAAAAAAAAACCTTTATCCTAAGGAACCCCAAACATACGAATATTTTTTATGCATATTTTGTACTTGCGGGTGTTATTAGAATTATACTAGGAAACCTTCGAATAATTATTTATTTTAAGATGAACAAAACTATACCCCTTCCTATGAGAAGTGCCTATTTACCATTTAAAATATTTGAATAACTCGAGTAGTACACGCTTATTTTTAAGAATTATCCATAAATTGTCCTATTAATGTCCTTGAATCTTTTAAATTATAGTTTTCTATAATTACCTGTCTAACCTCTATCATTCGTATATACCCGCATGTGCTTACGCGTCTAATATAGAGATTGCGCTGTGTACATACTATTAGGACAACGTAACTTAGTTTCCAAATGGCTGAAATATATAGGCAATTAGAATTAGATCTATTTTTGTATATTTGTTTTTAACATGTCTCAAATAAAATTCAGTCAGCAAAAAATTTATCAGTTGTAATAAATATCAATTTTTATTATTCTTTGAACAAGATTGTTTTTTATGCAGTATTACTTTGATTTTATATAGAAGACAAATTGTAACAGAAACTCATCGATTGATTCAACAATATTATATGACGATGAAGCTCCATAGCGCATCCAACATGTAAAGAATGGTTTAAAAGAAACCATAGTAGTGAATTTGATGACAATACAATGACAAACTACGCTATAAACAGTTAGAAAAAGTTCAACGATAATTACATGTATTATTCATAATTCAAAATTCAAAAAAATCATGATGGTATAGTAACAATAGAACACCATCAATATCATTGCCAAAACGGAATATCTAGGAAATATGCTCAATGCATTTGGTGTACCACAAGTTTCTAAGACCAACAATGAAACGGCTAATGTCTGTATCGCACAAATCATTCTTTTGCATGCGACAATGCTCGCCCACACGTTACTGTCAATGAAACACTGTTGCAGGTCGTATGGGAAGTACTTCTGTATCCAGCGTACACGCAAAAAAACAGCACCTTATGATTATCAAATATATAGATCGACACAGAATGGTGTGACGCACAATGAAGAAGAGTATATATGTAGATGAATGAAGGTGATTTGGCATATCATCGCACATTGCCGCATGCAGCGATGCCAGAAAGTTGTAGAAAATGAGAAAAACCCCGGACTTTTATCTATAAATAACTTATAACAATTTTTTGCCTGTTTTTATAGTCAGTCTAAAACGGGCGGATACTAAATCGTATGTTATTAATCCGTATGTTTGCTGACTCTGCATCAGATAAATTATGGTACTATAATAATATTTAGTGGTACATTTAAAAAAAAAATGTTTTTATCTAATATATGAATGAAACTGAAATATAAAACGATTTAATATTTTATGGTATTATAATATAAATAATATATTATAAAAATACAAAATTTATAGGCGCCATGTCAGCCACGCCAATTCACATTCACATCGCACAAGGTAACATTATACAATGCAATGACGAGGTATTATTTATATAATTATAAATATATGGTTTTGTTTCTATATAAATTACCTTTACCTTTGGTGTATACGTACGTACCATACAGCCCATGCGATTTAACATAATTTCTGTTTAATTGGTTTTTTGGTTCATTTTTCCTTTTCCTTGTTTTTTTTTTTCATGTATTGTTTTGTAAAATTTTCTTTGTCAAAAGTGTTGAATAAATTAAGACAGAGAGAGATACTAATTTATATGTGATTTATTTAAATTTAAATCTTGTACAATGTTTATTTGCATATAATGTAATTTGCGTATAATCATATTAAAATAAATTCAAGCGAATTGTATATATATTTACAATATTCAATTGTGCTGCGTGCATGCATGAAAGACTGATATTAGTTCTCGTATGAAACACACACATGTGATACGTTTATAAAATATTGTATTAATATTACTCGTCGTGGCAACCAACAACCAACAATGAATTTACACAATATACATATCTATATGTGCACACGAATGTGATATTTATAATGTGTGGGCCGATAAATACCAATAACAATATTGTTTAACAATGTACAATTTTATTGTTTACAATTAATTTATCACTTTTTAATAAAATATATATTATTGCATTTTTGCATACCATATTTATTTATTTAATTTTATTTAAATAAATACTCGTCGCATATATAATGCAATCTATATAATAGTTATTTATAATGTAGTTAAATCGATAAATGAATTATTTATATAAAACATTCATAATTATGTGTGTACTCGTCGTTGTGAACATATAAATATATATGGCTCGGTATATATATATGCGGAGAGTGTGAATTAAAAAACATTACATGAATTAGATTATTATAAAAAAAATGTTTAATAAATGTATGCATTTACATTTTATTTATAATATTGTCTTTGTTTAAATAATGTATATCAATACATTAATGTTAAATTCAAGTTTATGAGATTATAATGAGACAACAGACAATAATAATATAAATATGTCTATAACTATATTAAATATAACTTTCTGCTTTGACAGCAGTACCACTTTAATATTTCACAAAATATATATCCGAAATATGTTTTACGATTACAGTACAAATATTATATTGAATTTTATAGAATTTAATTTGTTATTGAGTAAGTACGCGGTACACCAGAAGAAATATCGTAACCTTTAGCGATACAGTTGAATTGAATAACACGTCATTGTATCACGGATATAAATAACTTTCATGGTCATAAAATGAAATTCACATTGAAACTCAAACGATTTGCTAAAATCAGTAAAAATACAATCCATTTATAAACCATATAGCCATAAAATTGTTGCACCACAAAACACTATATATGATTTCAAATTAAATGTCTAGTAGTATATTGTTTACCTACAAACCTACACTCATATAAAGTCATATTGTTCAACGTTTAATATTAAATATTAATGTTTCAGTGCGGCAATGATATTTTAAAGTATTTGTTTTTACCACCGCTTTCAATATAAAAAATATGTAATAATATAAATGAGACCTTATATAGGAAATAAATTAGCAGATAATAAAATGGATAATTGGAAGTGCGCCAAAGTGTTTACACATCGCATAAGTATACCAATACCAAAATTAATAAATCTACGTAACTATAATAGTAAATTACTTAATTAAAACCCTTAGCGAACGAATGCCGCCATACTCGCGACATTGCAAATATTCTAAAAAAATCGAATGCCGCCATTCATGCGGCATGACGTAATATATATTCTCTTATTACTGAAAGTTTACATAAAATCCAATAAAGCAATATTAATTATGCATCATTTCTCGCTATCGATATTTAGCGTTTAATTTCTTAAAAATCCGTCGACCTACTGGTCATCGTTCTAGAAAATTGCGTTCGTTCGTTAAGGGCTAATATAGAAACTACATGCGAACTTAGGGAATAAAAATGGAAAACGCAAGACGATTCTTGTGACGCTTGCAGTATGGACCGCAAAATAAGTGAGCGAGGAATGTCATATATAAATTATGATCAAAATTGAATTAAAAATGTATCAATTTTCAAGAATTTCTTCACATTGCGTCCAAATTAATAGTGCCATCAATATTTAGCCTTTACTTTACAAATTGATTATACGAATAATTATAATTGTACACGTTATTATATATTGTCTCCATCTCCTAATTTGGATAACTCTGTTGTATACACAATGTGTGTATTACACATACGAATGGACACTGCCATGTGAACCGTATCATGCCGAAAACTGAGATACTGCAAGACAAAATATATTTCAAATACTGTAAAATATATCATCCATTTAAATGAAAAATTACCTTTTAAATATTTGTATCTAATAAATAATATATAGTCTTAAATTATTAATTATTACATTTAATTTCAAAGGATTGTCTTTTAAAATTTCTAAATATTAATTATATAACTTTGGAAGACCTTATAAATATATCTTCGTTTTGTTACAAAATTGATGTGTTACACTTGGACTTATGGTTACCATATTACTATTGTTAGATACTATACATAAATGTCTGAGCAATTATAAGAGTTTGATTGTATAGTATTAAAATTAACGACTTCATGACTGTTATGTATTATATGAATACATTAAAAAAACTGTATTATTGCTTAGTTTGTTTATAAATATTAATTAGTCCAATAGGTACCGACCGCACTAATTAATAAGATATTTGTACAATAGATAGGTGCTATGCTCAAACTATTAAATGAAACCGATTAATTTATAAATATATTGTCCATTCTTTTAATTTATAAATACACACGTAATTCTTTTGTCTTTTTTATACAAATCAACATAAGTTAAACCATAAACCTTCAACTCATTTTATTATTATTATCATTATTAATAAATATACTTATATTACGCATACATGTAAATACGAGTATATATTGTAATTATGTCTGCCAGTATATAAAATCCATACACAAAAAATAATAAATATATGTATACGAGGTGTATGTATATGAAACAAACAAAAAATTTACATTTCATTAATATGTAATTATATAATTAATATACATTTCCGTTTAAAAACTCATTCAGAGAAAATATTAGGTACTACCAAGATATATTTAGTTAATAATAAAATAATAAATAAATTCAGCATTTAAAAAGAACAAACGAAAAATATACATAATTTATTTATTACTATACCTATATAGCTTACAATAAATGTACAGAGGGTGTACCAATTTGAGAGGTTCTGTAGGTGATTTTTAGTTAGGAGCTCCATGGGTGGGAGGATATAATACCAATTTGATTTTGTTATAAAGTTAAATCATGGTTTTTATCTCTCTGCTGGGTCGAAAACATCGCAATAACTTAACCGATTTTAAAATTTTGAAACACCATTAGCATTATTAGCAAACCGATACCTTTAATTTGACGTTAATATAATGTAATTCGACGTTGTGGATAGTTGCTTATAGGAATGTTAACCCGTTTAAATGCACACATGATACATATCAGAAGGTTATGTATTTATTGATTGTCCAAAGTCTCAAAATGATGTGCTGATACTTTTCTATAATGAATATGAAATAAATGAATTAAAATCTACTGCTTTTATATGCCGAAAAAAATTAAATGTACCAAAAATGAAAAAAATTGTTGAAACAAATGGATTCTTTTTTGAAAGTTGATTTATACATAAGTCGAAAAATCGTTATATGCAAACTTTATGTCGGTATAATTTTAAAAAGTTGTCTGCATTGCTTTCATAGATATGCACAAATGACTGTGCAAACAAGGTCGAGCATAAAATTTATTTTTGCTTTTGAATAATTTTATCCGTTCTTTGAATTACTCAGATTTACCAACGACGATGTGGTGACATAGATAACTACGCACGCACACGTGCAGCCACTCCTATCATTTGTGTTTATGGTTTACTTTTAGTCTTCATACTCGCTGATATTCATTTAAAAATAAAAAAACAATTTTGTGTACAACGATTTGTCAACAATTCGAATATAATTATCATGGATAACCACAAGTCTGGATTACCTTACTATCTTAACGTAAAATTAAAGATCTATAATAATATAGTTTATCGAAACTTTTCGTGTAATTATAGTTTGGACACGAATTAAATTGAATATTCGGTGGTTATTTTCATGTAATTTCCCATAAAACTTTTGATTCAAAATAACCCAGATTACCATAGTTATGTTTGTATTGCTGGCCGCACAAATTGGTACAACATGTACGTACGGGCAGTAAATTATATATTATAAATGAATAAATGATAAAGCTATTTAATTCCATTAAATATACAATATAATAATGAGAAAACCTCTTTTTTCTGTTGTTGTTGTTGTTGTTGTTTTGTGTCCATAGGCAACAAAATTTAATTCATTTTATACAAAATATACATTTAAGTACATTATACTCTTAAAAATGTTTATCTTATACGTATTATACGTACAATAAATATACTTATAACTATTTATGATTTAATAGGCGGTACTTATAAATGTATGTAATGTTAACTTTCATTCATCATATGTATTTATTATTTATTTAATTTATACATATATTCGATATAATATATAATATTGAAAAGAAATAGCCCTAAGATCTGAATTGTGTGCTGTGGATCAAAAAAATGTAATGTAATTTATATGAATAACATATGTGCGCCGTATACAATACAATTTAGATATTAATTCTGTTTATAATAATCTGTCGATAGATTATAAAATATATATATATAAGACAATCTGTCGATCGATGTTTATCTGTTTTTATTTCGTATTTATTATATGGATATAAATATATATAGGATTAGATATATATCATGATTAAGCAAATTTCAATCATAAACTTGTTTTCAATTATTTTCATTTAATATATATTGTACATGTGGACGGACGACGGACGACTGTAGCCTGACTTGACTATATGTAACATAAATATTGATATAAGATTAGTGTACAAAATAAAAAGTTTGTTTAAACAATATTTAAATTTATAATTTATTTAATCAATGCACGCAGCAATAACAAATTGATCAACTTAATTTTTGATGCAATCTTGTATGTAACTGAAATGGTTACTCAATACCATACCATCGATACTTATATTATAAATATATCTGTGGTGCATAATCTTTATGCGTATATATGTTCGCATTTAATGTACATCGTCGCCGGTATATAACATTTATAATATATTTACGCTTTTTATTATTAAAATATATAATTTCATATGTATTCTGATGGTGCTTTGCTTATATAAGAACATCCTATTTCTTCGGCATATAATTTACCTTTTATGATACTATTATATTTCTATATATACACACAGATACACCATCATCAATATATCAACATAGTGTTATGCTTATTGCTTATGTACTATTGGACTACTATACGCACATACGAGTATATAAGAAGAATATAACATTTAATATACACTGCTACGCGGCACATACGCAAATGTTTATATATCCGTGTACTCATTCAATTCTTCCTTGTGCATACATAAAAATAATAAAATATAATGATTCTTAGCAATATATCGTTTCGTTGTAAAATATAATATACGAATGTATTATTATGAATGAAATAAAATATAATGAAATGCATTTAAATTTTAAATTGATGCATTTTTTTTGTTCCTTCTTTTATCTGCTCAAACAACACACAAATAAAAGGTGGAGTTTAAAATATATATTTAATCAATGTTTGCAGTAGTAGTAGTAGTATTAAAAGTTTACGTTTATACAATATTATTTATATTCATTCTTATTATGATTTAATTTATGTTAGAATATATATTAAAAATATGACTTTTAGTAGAAATTATATAGTTTTAAATAGTATTTTTTTGGTATAGGAATAACAATTATATGTGTAAATTGAAACATTACCTATTTTTACATACAAATTTCTATATTTGGTGATTTCCAAAAATACCATACACTTCGCGGCAAAAATTTTAAATCGATCGAAGCCTTTATTAGCATATTTAATCACTATTTTGGTGGCAACGAATACATCATGAATTCGAGATCAAACTGCTAATTTTGGAGAACACAATTTTGAAATAGTCAATAGTTTTGTTTACTTAAGATCGTTAATAATGTGTAGAAAATGATATTGAAGAGAAAATTCGCCGCAGGGTAGCAACTGGAAACAGATATTATTACGGGTTAAAAAAACAATTCCGATCAAAAACATTACAACGAGATCTTGAGAGCAAGCTATGTACAACATTAATACGTCCAATATTAACGTATGGGTCGGAGGCTTGGTGCGTGTGCCGAAAAAACTGTTAAATAGTAAACCAGAAGGTAGAAGGAAATCCGGAAGACCTAAGACGAGATGGCTAGTAAACTTTGAAATAAAGATCCTTAAAATTCAGGATTGGAAGACATTGACTGTGGATAAGTCAGGTTGGAAAAGCGTGTTGGAGAAGGCTAAAACCGCACCTCGGCTATAACGCCATGGAGTAAATAAGCAAGTACTATCACTATTTTTCGTATTGTATATCATATATGAAACTGACGTAATATTTATGTGTGAAAATTTTGTAGAGGCGATGAAAATATTATAGCTTTTCTAACGCAAATCAAGGAAACATTAAATTTGAACGTTTCCATAACAACAATAACCGCTATAGATTTGTATATAGAAGGTTGACTACAAAAACGCAAACTATTTATCTGTTACTTATACGTATACTGTGCATGGAATTAAAAATCAGGTGTGGGTTTAGCCATTTTCTACGCGTACCTATCTGCAGCTAACCACAATTCCAATACGAAATTCTGAGGTACTTAGTATATCCTGTTCGTTCCGAGGCTGTGTTGTAAAGAGTTCATAACTAGTTGGTTTTCCAAAGTTTACCATTTTGTAAATTCTTATTTTAGCTTTACCAAAAACAGTTAGAATATCGATGCTGACTCGTCATGACACTGCAGTTCGTATAATCATTGACTGTTTAAGTAAGTTTTAAGTGGATACTGATGTCACAAATAATATATTCTTAATCGATCTCTTACAAAGTCGCCAGATTGTGTGCGGCTATTTATTTGTAATTCGTAGCTGACCCGATACAGAACGTTCAACTATCCGTAATCCGGTGGACGTAACGTTCGGTGTTGTAAGTGGTTTTATTTCAAAATTATGCTATACCCAACATATATTCGCATAATAATTTATTAGCAAAAACACAGAAAAACCATTGTGGCGATGGTTCCATATAATGATTTGGGACTGTGTGTTTAATTTAAATATATCGACGTCATATAATGAATGCTGATGATGATATAGTTACATAGATATTATTAATGAAAATTCGGGAGAATCAGTGGAAAAATTAAACGTTGCTTTGGTTTACATCTGCCAAGGAAGATAAAATGATTCAAAGAACATATTTTTCAATGATTCGAAAATAAAGTTATTAGAATATGGCCTCCATCAAAGTCCCGATTTGAATCTCAATAAAAATGCATGTGCAAAATCTATTATGATTATACGAAATAAAGTGTATTTCAAAATTTGGGAACTACGTGGGTATAAATATAAGCCAAAAATATTGTATATTCGAAACACTGTGAATAATATTTCATAAAAGAATAAATGAAGTTATTAAAGCAAAGCTGGAAATATGTGTTACTAAATATTGAACAGCATTATATGAATTTTAGCTATGTTGTTATAAAGACCATACTTAATTTTGACCAATGAATTTTTTAAAAATAGTAACTTATCGTATTGTGGTGAATTAAATTCAACTGAAATTTATTAACAAAGTATTTAAGAATTTATATAATTAAAATTAAATTTTCTACATTTTTTTAAGTGTTTACTCAATTTTGACCCAGTGTGCGTATAATCTGCGTTACTTAAAATAGTTTATTCTTCAATAAAATCTTCTGAAATTTCAATAAATACCAAATATTTGTCCAATAATTCAATACGGCGAATAATATTAGTCGCTTTTTTGCTTTTGTTCCTTTCATAAATATTATTAATTCTATGGTTTTTTATTATTTTTTTGTACAACAAATACAAATTATATAATAATAATTGTTACTTTTAAATATATTAAATACAATTAATTTAAAATTTAAAACGTGTGATTAATTTATAAAAATTCAATGAACATATTTTGCTGTATAATATATTCGTGTTAATAAATGTATTTTCATCAATTACATATAAATAATTAATTTAATCACTATTGACGATAGATAGATGGATTGATTATAGACAGATAGATGATCAAATAATGCAAATTATATAAATTAAATATTATTTATAAAATATAACCTTAAACTTTATAATTACTGTAATTTTATAAATAACAATAACAATATATTTCAATAATTATAATGAAATTCTAATTATCCATATGTAAAGCTTTATAAATAAATGCGCACTCGTGTTATAGTACAATCAATTTATTAATGTTTTTGTTACGTTAGGCTACGTCCAGAAGTTAGTTTGTATATGAATAAATTGAATATATAGGCATTGATTGCACATTTCACATTTAAATTGCATCATTATTGGCAGAAAGTCAAAGCAGACCTTATTGTTTGATACAATATATATTTTCAATTGTCATTCACATTAAATAATACAAAACTTTTTTTGCTGTGTTTGGTGAAGATCTCTTAAAAAACCACAGTAGTTAGATTCCATTCCTATATGATTATATAGTTGAACAACATTCCACATTCCGTCCAGTAGAAATTAACAGACAACCAAATCAAAACAATAATCGATGTGGATCATGATATAGTCATAAGATTACGCAATGAAGCTCGATGTATCACATAACGTTTGAAAACAATTTGGTTATATCAGAAAAAAACTAGATTCTTATACGTTCCTCTCATGAACTTGAAAGAAATTTACTCAACACATCGCATTACCATATCTGAGATTTGCTTACATATGAAACGTAACAAAAATTATTCATTTTTTTGAAACGATTGATAACTATGGTGATGAATGTGGATTGTATACTATAATAATGTTAAATCGAAAGAGATTCAAAAGGGAACCAGTTGAACCAGAACTTTAAGTCATATTTTGCTTCTAGTGGAGCTTTTATGTCATCTAATAAACCTTTCATTACAACCAAGTTGGTAAATTACTCTGCATGGAAGTATATAACAATTTACCAATTGTGTACTGTACTGTACTGTACTGTACTGTAATTAACGAAAGATAAATGTTTTCAAAATACTATTATGATTAGCCCATAATTATGTGTGTGCAGACATTGTTAATCTTTGAATAGCGCGTCCAACACCATATTTTCAAAGATATCCGTTTTTCTTTTTAATCCATCAACGAACAAATGGTCACCCAGCAGAAAAATTGTAGTATTAAAATAAATACCGAAAAATTTCCTATGAAAAGTAGCGGATTTTAACTCGCTATATTTCATTATTAATAATATATATTTCGGCGCTATGCAACTGCGCTACCGAGTGTTTTTTGAGATATATTGAGATATATACATTCTATACAATACTAGAACCAAAAATGGGTAGTTAAAGGTTAAACTGATAACTTCTAACTAAAATTTCCATTTACATTAGTTCCCTAAAACCTATATACATTAGATTGACCGCAATATATTTTATTGAATATTGTCCGAATTTACCGAATGTCCAATTGTTCTGTGTATGGTATTAAATCCTCACATGAACTAATGTCATAGTCTCAATGGAATTCTTTTATAAGTGTGATTTTTTGCCATAGCAAAATATACAATCAATTAAAACATACGTATATAGAATTGATCTGTGCGTATTTGCATAACTAATATATATTACTATTATTATACGCAAATAAAAAATCAATCACTTATTAATTTTTTAAATTAATACTTTTGTTCATCAAGAATATAAATATATTTTCCAAACAAATTAGATATATGATATAAACAAATGATCATCATAAAAATATCCGTATTTATACATCATATCCACGTCTGTATGGTTAGATCTATCTACACTCGTATAATATAATTTTCAATGTATATTATTAAATTCAAATTCTATAATTCTATATGCGAACGAAAGAGTATTTGATTATATATATATTTTCCCACCTTATATGAATAAATTAAAAATTAATGTGTAACATTTGAATAACACTTGATTATATTATTTATTTGCCTATAATATATTGTATTATTTGTAGATCTCTCTCTGAATACCAAACTATAATTTTAATGATAAATGACTTATAAAATCTATAACTAAATACAATATATGGTATAACAATGTATAACAAATATATTATGTAGATGTGTTAGTATTATTTGGTAGCCCATATACTGTTAAAATTATATGTTAGAAAACAACGACAAACATCATATATAAAAACCCTGGTATCGCTCGGCGTAACCCACATACTTCTTCTCATATAAATACACACAAGTACGCGTAATATTAATTTTACTAATGGTTATATAAATAATAAATATTGTATATCATACTTTATTTGTAATATACTTAATAGTACTTAATAATACTTATATTACTAGTCCATCATCGTGCGCACACAAAATATAATATAATTATATGAAATCATTTTCTATATAATTTATATACATTTATTTTATAAACTACAATATATATAGTTTTGATTTAATATTAATATTATAATAATGTAACATGATTCGTATATCTCATTAACTTTAATAAATTCACACTTTTCATTATTATTGTACGTAACTCTAATTCTTGAAATATATTTTATTAAAATAATAAATAATAACAAAACAACAAAAAAAAAAAACATATGTCAAAATAATTTTGTTTGATTGTTTTGTTGACAAAATTACACTTATTAAATTATATATAAGTTTTTTATGTCATTGCATTTGTTGGCCGTTGTGTTTAGTACGTGCATATTATAATGATCATTAGTTTTTCATATTAAAATACAGTCGATTCGCCGTATATAAGCAAGTAAAACAATCTAATAAGCAAGAAAATTATGTGGTATTTTAAATTAAAATATGAAAATTTACCCAGCTATAAGCAAAATTTATATTTGTAGGTTTATAATGTGAAAACCCATCTATCTATAAGCACATTCAAAATTTCATCAAAATCGATTTAGAAACTTTGTATTCTGTAAAAAATATCACGATAACTGACCCTATCGATGTCTGAAAAAATTTCGTTAATTATATGTCTGATCCAAATCTATTTATATATAGTAAAAAT
The DNA here is from genome assembly GCA_910594885.2 of Bibio marci. Taxonomy (NCBI): domain Eukaryota; kingdom Metazoa; phylum Arthropoda; class Insecta; order Diptera; family Bibionidae; genus Bibio; species Bibio marci. The sequence goes on along the minus strand of OU343114.1, from coordinate 95,085,463 downwards.
TGCGTAACAGATCATTAAAAATTATATATCAAGACTTTTGTAGTGATTTCTTACTCAATTGCCACCAAAATTTTTGTATAGATTTGCATCAGACAAATAATTAACGAATTTTTAAAACATCGATACCTCCAGGGTCAGCTATATCGTGATATTTTTCGCCGAAACTATGTAATTTGATCATTTCTAAATTGTTGTTGATGACATTTTAAGTGTTGGTTAATATTGGGTAGTCTATGAACATTTCCTATATTCTGAGAAATTTAAATCCATGTTTAGTTTCCTAGAATCTAAGAAATTTGACCATTTTTTAATCAAGTTTTTTTGAAATTTTGTATGTCTGTTCATAGGTAGGAAATTAGAAACAGTTCCTAAGAAAATTCTGGAAAATTGATACACAGTTCAGTTATTCTGCGATCAATTTCTAATTTCTAAGTTGCTAGTGTTTTAATCTTTAAATTCAATATATGGTAATCCATAAGTTATAGTTTTATGGTACAATATTTGATAGTCAAGTTAGTTTTACTCTGTCTATATTACACCAATAAGTTCATTACTATGACAATGTTCACATACAATTTTGTTAACTATACTTTGAATGAATTAATTTAAAAAGCAGATCATTTCCATTTAATAATGTTAGTATAGAAAACACTTTAAAATAAATGTATTGATTTTTTTAACAATACAAATATTATTAGTTGATTGAGAAAAAGTCAAATTAACAAGGTTTCAGGAAAACGGTCAAGATAACTTATGTGATTATCGATTTCCCATTTAATACCTATTTTTATAATCCTACTATGAACTAACAAAAACTTCGTGACATTTGATTGTGAAATAGCCAAATTCATCTGATTCCATATGACTGACCTGAGTATCGATTTTCCCGAATTTCCATGCAAAATTTAATAAAACTTGATTGAGAAATAACCAAATTAACAATTTTCCAAATAATCGATATTAATTGGTCAGAATAACTGATCGATTTCCAATATTTTTCTTAGAAACTGTTTTGAAAATTGGCTATAGAGACAATCGACAATATACTAATGAAATAATATAAAAATTGCTGTGGCGTTGGCTGAAATTTTTCAATATAGAAACACATATTTTTATAAATTAGAAATATAGTTAAAGTTTGATACAATTGAAATTTTGGTAAAAATATCAAAATTTAAGTAACCGATATGCAAATAACAAAAATGTGATGTTATGAAACAGTTCAGATATAAATTTGTTGAACTCTTACGAAATACGTAGTTGCCAATAGATTGATTAATATTAATTCAAAAGAATAAAATCATGAACATAATTAATGTTTACATGCAACCGACACCACTGAAAAATTGTATAATTTATTAGATTTAGCGTGTTTTTTTATTTATTACATAAATATTTATTTCGTGTATAGAATTCTTGTACATTTCTACAATTATGTTTAACATTATAATTTATAACAATTAAATTTATTGTCTAAAATAATATATATATATAAACACGGTGTCAAATCGTGATTATAGATAAAATTTATATTTACGTGTACATTAAGCGAAAAAAAAAACTCCAGGATGCAAAATAATATATTTATTAATAAATATAAACTTTCTAATACAGTAATTGCAAAATCTTAAAAGAAATTATCATTTTCAATCATTTTTATATTATTAAAATGTAACTGCTGCTTTATGTGAGCGAATGAAATTTATTAAAATTTCTTATTTAATAAAATTAATAAGAAAGAATAGGGTAGACCGTGGCACGTATAAAGGTTTATACATATACATGATTTTCCGTTTTCGTTTGTGTAATACTTCACCACACACGGTGATCAAAACCTATTTTTTTTTTAGGATTTAATAGCGATTGTGAGTTATTTTGAGATAATCTCTTTTTATTTAAATATTCTACATGAAACGATCCTGTTACGATTGTTATACATTTGACAATAGGAAGAGAAAAGCGAGAATGTGTTGTAGATTTGGCAGCACAAAATATATTTCGGGGAAGTCAATCGATTTCTTGGTCACTCAATTAAAAAATCTTGTTCTTATAAATGGCGATTGATAAGTCTGCGATTGTTGTCTATATCTAGTTTGCTATTACTATGACAGTACATCAGCAAATAACTATATGCATTAGATTATTACATCATATACAAAAATATTAATGTACGATTAATGCGAAGAGAAGCATTAATATAATTTAAAAAATAGAATTATACAAATTTGAGATCGTGCAATAAAATATTGTGTTATTGATTTGGAGAAAAAATAGTACTTTTTTAAATACACACAAATGCCAAGTGGAAAATATTTATGCGCCAATATACATGATAACCTCCAGATGGGAAAACCAAATAAAGTACATTGCAGTAAGTATATAGAGAATGGAGAAGATCATTACTATATGGACGTCCGTAATCAACGCGGCGCTAACATATATACAGTTAACCATTATCTTTTAGTTGTAGCATTCCGACTAAATAAAATTGATAAAATATAGCTATATATAAATCACTTAACTTGTGTGATTTCACAATTTTGGGTGGATTTTATAGCCACACTATACACATGTCACTCTCTCAATAACAATGGTAAAATGTCTGCAACCTCAAATCAACCTCAATATATAAAGGTGTTGGTAAATATATTCTGGTTCCAGATTGAATTGAAAGGAAGAAAAGAATTCTGCAAACCCATTAGAGTATTATAGCAATTCAAATTGAAGTACAATTTGTATCTTTGGTTCGGATAATATAATAGGGCACATTTATTATGTCTCTGCATTGAAATATTTCACAATTATGCGGATTATTAAATTTTGGATACAATAGAATGACGCCAGAAAGAGATGCTGTATGCATTTGAAAAAATTGTTTGATTATAAAACTGCAGAATGAGGGTGACCTATAACTATTTGCAAAAAATTGAAAAGGTATAACGCTCTTTTGCCAACACAATTATAAAGCTCGTGTAGCCCACATTTTACATAAAAGAATATCAAAATGAATTGAATATAGGTGCTTCATATGAAGTAGCAGGCTGGATTTTGACCAAAATAATCATGCCGTTATCAAATCAACACGTCTTGCATAATTATTGAATGATTTGTAGAATATATTTACTGTTTGTGAACTTTAAACGCACCATTGACTTCTTTTGTTTCTTCTTTATAAAGCATTATTATAGTATTTAATTTATATCTAATCGCAAATTTCAAAAATTAATTGCTTTCGAAATGAGTTGTCCCTAACTCTGTCTGTCGGTCTACCCTTTCTAGTTAATATATATTTTATTATTGACATCATATATAAAAAAAAAACAAAAAACATTAATTTATATTTTAACTTTTTAGTAAGATATAAATCAAAAAAAAAGAAAAAATATATAGTCAAATAAAATTAAAATATTTAAAAATTTTATAGAATAAATTTTTACAAAAGTTAACTCGAAAATTTCATTTCATATATTTATATTTATTTATAGTTAAATTGTATGATGATGCTTTTTATATTCAATAAAATAATAATAATAATATGTAATCGAAAAAGATGGAAAAATTATCAAGATCACCTTTCAAAAATTATTCTGATTGCCACACCTCTTTAAATGTTTTTAATTCATTTTGTCTTAAATCAATCTTTGTTTTAATAATTGACTCTTCTGTGTCGGTAATAATAAATAATATTATTTTTTTGGTTTCGATTGATTGTTATTTTTTTTTATTAACTATTAACCGAACGATATAAAAAATTAATATGTAATGCAAAAATAACAAACAAACAACTAAAACTAAATAAATAAATTTTAACTCTTCAAAATTCATTGAATATTTGTATTTTTTAATTATACCTTAATACCCTATAAACTTATTGGCGTATACGTTCGAGTAGAGTAAAGTAAATGCAAAGGTTTGTATGGGACGAGAGAAGATACACGAAAAATAGATGATAAATTCTGCCTAATGTTTAGAAAAGTGTAACTCCAAGTTGATTTACTTTTACGTTTTTTGTACATTTTTAAATTAAATGTTTGGTGTAACACTTAATTTAAAAATAATCTTTCGTCGGATTTTATCTCAAAGGTATTACGTTTGCTCTTAGTAAATCGAATATAAATCTGTATCGAATCCTATATTGTTTGTAGGGTATTGTCTTCCACATATATATTTATGTATAAATAATTGTTATATCGTGTGTAAAAAAGGAGACACGACATTCGACGACGGTCAATTTATATATATTTTTATAAAGAAAATGAATCAATTATAAAAATTTTAATATTATTATCAATATCAAAATCATGTTATAAATTACAAAACATATTTTTGCTATATAATATTGTAATATTATACATAAATATGATTTGATTAATGGAAATTAATGGAAAGTTATTATGTATTGTTATTTTTTTTTATCTTAATACACACACACACACACACAAACACACCAATGGAAATATAATAAATTTAAAACATTTAAATAAGTTGTATTTGAGATATTATTTGAAAGTTCTTTTAAACATTTACTTTGTTTTTAGTATATAAATAAATAAATGAGCATTCAAATTTATTCAAAGTATTGTCCTTTGCTGACTATTACCAATTTTTCTGGCAATTGATTGATTCATCTTTTTGTTGCAATCAGGATTTATCAAGCCATTATTGGATATTTTCAATTCAATAAACAATTCAGATAAGATATGGTGAATATAAACATCGAAACAAGTGGTAAATGAGATGATGTCGAATTTTTTGACTTAAGCTGATTGAGGGTAACGCATTCGAACCAAGTGCATCTAATGTTTGTTTTGGCAGCTCTTACAATGCAATATTTGAAAAATCAATTTATTTATTGTAATATTATGGTCGTTTTTCTGACACTGTAAATTGATAAATTCTTGGAATAGTCCTTTCTGAACCACAACACAAATGCTGCGATATCCAAATCATCTTACAATACAATATATGTTTTGAAAAATCAATTTATTTATCGTAATATTATGGTCGTTTTTCTGACACTGTAAATTGATAAGTTCTTGGAATAGTCCTTTCTGAACCACAACATAAATACTGCGATATCCAAATCATAACTTTATATAATTTATACAAATAAGGATTTTTTAGTTTAGATGAAACACGCGATCATTCCACACCATCATTCGATCACTTTCTGCGGTCGTTTTCCTCCAGCTCAAGTGATACATCAAAAAATAATGTTACGCAAAAAACAATTCTTTTGCGGATGAAAATTAGAGTATTTATTCCAGAATAGAAATGATGTTTTAAAAAATTCATTGCACATTAGTTATAAAACGATAAAATATGTACTGCTCAAAATATTATTATTGATAGCCTGGAATTAATCTTTGTGATTTTTAGTCTTTTAGTCACAGAAATTATTACAGATTTAATTCAAATGAATTTTTGCAGTACTGCATAACTCAAATTTAATTAAATGTACACATTCATCCGCCGTTATACTCTACACAACACATGAGGTGTAGCAAAAAGGATGGTCCAAACAGTCAAGAACAAATTAAAGAAATTTTGTTTTTAAATAAAAATAATAAATTAAATTTAAATAAACAAATTAATAGTTTTTTGTTTAATTATAGAAACTAATCACATCGTTCTGTTCAATTCTGAATTGAAACACCCCGATTGTGTTGCATAAATCGCGGTTTAGGTGCAGTACATCACGACGTAAAACCGAGGTAGTCATGTTTTCATAAAAATGAGAAAGTTTTCTACAAAAATTATTTTAAATATGTAATGTAAAATGGAAATATAGGACACATTTTCAAACCCAACAATTTTATACAACTACTAATATCATGTAAATCTGACAAATTGTAAATGGTACACAGAAATCAGATGTATGTGTCCAACCATACATGTCTGTTAAGTATAAGTTAGAAAATACAATCGTTTTAAGTCCGGCACCGGAATATTTACCAAGAAACATAAATTCCATCCATTATAAGTCTTATGTAATATTCCCACAATTAGAACGGTATTTATTAAACCAAAACAAAATATTAATCTTTTCATATATTTACGTGTTATTGCAGACACCCATAAATTCTATAATAATTATAAGATAAGTAGGTTTATTTGTTAGTTTAATTAATTTATATAATATTCAAAATGTTTATAATTTTAATGCTATAAATTTAAAAAAACCAAAGCATTGATCAAATTTCAATTCATTTAAAAAATAATACATTTATAAAAATATGTAATATCTTAAAAATCAATCAATTATTTCAAATATATATTAATAAATAATATAAAATGCATACACATTATTATGAATTGAATATAAACAAAACCGTTTATTAGGAATATATGTATAGGGTACTGTCTCCAGCCTTATGCCATTTCAAAGTAATTTAATAATTGACTTTACTTTTAGTTAAAATATAATTTAATTTTCTTTGAATAATTATATATACGCAAGTGATATGTTTCTCCAAGTGAAGGTTATGGCATCTATCTACCTACCAAATACTTATTACTTATTCAAGTTGGTTGAATTACTTTGCATGAGATTATATAACAATTCACCAATTTGTGGACAATTATCTAAAGGCATATAATAGGTTCCCTTTATTTCTATATGAGTTACTTGACTAGTGTACCCGTACCCTATATACATTTTATATTAACGTTTATATATAACTTTGTATTATTAATATGTCTATCCTAAAACGCTATATGTTAATGTTATATGTATATTTATATACAAAATTGAATAATACACATTGTGTCTTTTAAGAGTATTGGGTTGGCAACTAAATGATTTCACTAATACACAACTTGACTTCAACTGTTACCTAGTTAACAAACTCGATATTGTTGTTTGTCGGTGGTACATAGGGTACTTTAATTATCATTCAGTAAATAATTTATATCAATCAGTAGCATATTTTTATTGTATCGTCAAGAGAAATGGAAAATCAAGAGTAGATACGATTTTAGTCATATTTTGCAATATTTACTTCCGCAATACAAAAAAATGTATCGTAGCAAATTCTGTGTCGAGTGAATTTGGTAACGCAACCTTAAAAAAAAAGGGTCAGTGTCAAAATCGGTTTGTTAAATTTCTTTCGGGTCATTTCTCACTCAAAGTTGCTTGAAATAACATTCAGTATATGTTGAGTTAAAGCGGATGAGGAGCAAATCAAAAAAATATTCGATACGTATCATCTTGAAATTGCAGAGAAGATCGACGTAAAATAAAAATATGTTTTATATAAAAGCATTTACTTAAAAAAAAAAACTAGATTTATACTTATTTGTTCCTCAAGAATCTCATCGGATGTAATGGTCGACTAAGGAATATCAATCATTGGTGCAACGTTGTAATGCGAAGAATCATACATACCAGCACTTGACTTTTTTGAACCCCTAACCGATGATTTATCATTGTAGTTTCTGATATGATCATATGTACTTTATTGGTAAACACATTTGGTAATAGGTGTGACACACCAATATTTATTGATTTGTTGTTAACTCTTCAGCGATGATTTCCCCAAATAAATTAATTATTCATCATCATAACGTTGCATATACCTACAGTGTTTCTATACTCATCTAATAGGTTTTTAAGTTCAATCGTGTCGCTCTATTTAATTTGCGTTTATCATTTCATTGTATTTTGACGATAATTTCTTAACTTTCTTTTTCCATGTTATTGCAGATCTAAAATGTAAAGGATATTTTTAAGTTTTTGATTTTTGTTCGATGTTTGGGTGAGTTAAATTCTTCATCTACTTCAACTCTTGTTTCTGAAAAGTTTTGCTGCAGCAATTCTCTAAAATATTCCCAAGTCAATTTGTTGTTGATTGAATAATGAAGACGCGTTCAAAACATGATTTAATTTGTAACTTTTCAGAAACAATCCAGTCCTGTGACGCAGAAATATGTAAATAAGATCGAATATCTTTTCTTGATACGTATATGAGACTGTGTTGTTTAACAATTATTGAATATTTCCTTGAGGATATATGAATTGGCATATAATTGATGGTAGAAAAATTAAAAGATTCAAATAGGTTTTCTACAACTATACTATAGCGGGCGGTAGCAATTAATATTTATTATATCATGGCATTCCGTGGTAGACAATTTGGATGTTTATAGGTTTGAGCTAGATATTTTAAAGATGTGTTCTATGTATTATATGTTTTTGAAATTAAAATTATGTCTAAATGAAGTGGATGTTTTAAAATGTCCTTAACTATTATTACCATATGGTGGACCAAATCGTTGGCATTTCTATATTGACGACGACTATTCTAGCAATTTTAACATCATGCCCATCTGAAGCATTTGGTAAGATGAGAGATTTTCGTTTTTTTTTAATTTTTTTGTAATCATATAGTTATTTCAATTTATTGAACATTTCATAATTAAGCGATTTTTGTCAATGTTTTTGATTTGAAATTTGTTGCGACTGATACCTTGATATTGAAATTGAATTTATGATGGTGGTTTGCGATACACTGCTTGTAATCCTGGGTGTATGTTACTCTTGGATTCCCCTCCCTCCCCATTCTGTTGTGCAGTTCAACAGGGGTTCAGAATTTCTACAAAACCGTATCTACACACATTAAATTGGGTTTACACATGTTTTTTTGGGAAACCCTACCATTTGTTCGCATTTATAACATGAACTAAACTTATTTCTCTATGTTTTTATATACAAAACCAAGAAAAAAATACGCAATCACTTATTTTTCAAATCAAAAAGAAAAATGATTCATTAATCGACACCGTTCAAATTCCAATATTTGTGTGTATTAAATAAAAATATAACACGTTTCTTTATTAAAAAAAAACAACCAACAGCAACAGCAACACGTAAATATTCTATATAAACTACTTTTAGTTTTATAAACTAAATTTTTTATTATTATTGAATGGAATTGAATGAGTTTTTGACAGAAAAGGCTTGAAAATGATAAATGTACTGGTGCCACTGTGTGTTTGAATGATGCCGACAATATTTTCATCAAATATATATATCTATCCACAGCACAGTTTGTATTAGGTAGAGGTGTACGGCGGGGGGTTTATTTTATTTTTTTTTTTTTATTTAATTGTTGTCAGGTGCAAAACTTATTAATAACAATAATTTTTAATAATTTCTATTATAAAAGAGTAATTATCTGTAAGAAAAAAAAAAAAACATCAAAAAGTTATCTATTCCTAAACTAATTGGATTTGTTATTGGTGCTCTGCGCGCGGTTGATTTGGTTAAAAAATATTTTTTATTTCCATATTAAAAGAGTAGTTTTTTTATTGTTAATCTTTTTATATTGACTACTATTTTTTTCATATTACATTATTATTATTAATAAAAAAATAAGTGAATGATATTATAATTTTTTGTCTTTTAACTTTTAACTGACCATAATTTTTCTTATTATTTATTATTTTATAAAATGGTAGTAAATGTGTGTGTGTGGTGGTGTGTGTACATTTAAAAAAATAAAAGGTATAAGAAAAAATTATTATATTATTATTATTATTATTAACAATAATTTGTGTAACAATAAACCGGATTTTATATATTATTATTATTATTATTATTATTATTATAATATTATGTACTTTTAAATATATATCTCAGTTAATTACAATGATAATTTCATTAAAAAAAAACTAAAAAAAATTAAAAATTTACTTTTTTTTTTCCAACGTTTTACTTCTGTTTTAATAAATAATAATAACTTTGACTTGATTATTATCAATATAAAATAAATGGATATAATACAGAGACACAGAGAGACATATTAAAAGAAAAAAAAATGTCTAATTATAAATAAATGTGTGTATTTATTTATTTCTATATGGACGTGGTGAGCTTGCTGCTGATGTCGTATCGCGTCCGTATATAAATAAACTAAACATATAATACAAAGCAGTCACATTAATATAATGTTACAATATAAAGTTACAAGTTATATTAAAAAATGAAATAATTATAGCATTTTGTAAAAATAAAGAACCAAAAAATAAATAAATCTGGCGGCCATGAACAAAATTAATTTTTTTAATAAAAATTGTTCAACAAAAAAAAAAATAAATAAATAAAAAAAACACTTATAAAACGAAAGATGAATGTTGTAATTTTAATGAATTAAAAATATATTCTATAGGCATAAGCAAAAACCAAGGCATATATTTAAAATACTAATTGTGTAAAATTTACCAAATAAACGTGTATTTATTTTATAATATATTTGAAATATAATTTTTATGGTATTTATATTGTTTGTACTGCGGATCCCCCCCCCCATTGATTGAAACTCTAAACTGAAAGTCAAATAAGATCGAAAGTATTACCAAAACACTTTGCGTATAATAAGTATCTATCTGTAAAATATTTGACCTCCTCCTAACAATCAAAGCCAATTTTTGTTGATGTGAAATATGTTTTATTTTTGTAATAAAATATTCTAATAAATTCAAATTCACCATTAAAATGTTATTTCATAACGTTCCATGCATAGAACGGTTGTATACAACTTCTTCATTTCATATTAATATATTAAACGCATTTTGCAGCCAGAAATCATATTTGCAGACGGAGAGGAAATCTGGTTAATATATATGCACGCTGGATGTTCGAGAAATTCGTCAGAATCCTTGTTTGTATTATCTTGATCACCCTATAGTAACTATGTCGACAAAATTTCCGCATTATATGTAGTAGTCCGTAGTCAATAAATCCGAGGAAATATCCATGGATTTCTTACGGATGTCCGTTGGAATTTTACATGACCAGCGTCACCCTGTTCAGGAATTTTTATAAAAAAATGTCCTTGGATTGTCCGCGTATATTTCCGATGATAATTGTTGAAACAAAATTTAATGTAATAAATTACGTAAGAAATAAATAAAAAGTATGATCTTATGCAAAAAATAATGCAATTGTAATTGCCTTGGATAATTGGTGAAATAAATTATGAATACAATACCGCTGTGATATATGTTGGAAATATTAGCCTAACCATCCAAAAGATTTCTATATTGACCGAAATAAAATACTATTATATTAAGTGGAAAATCTATGGACAAATTACAATATATTTTTTCCATGGAACATATATGTGGATTTTTTCCACGACAATTTTCCTCATTTTTCAAAGTACAGACAAATTGTTACTAGGGCAGTGCGATGTGGTGTGATGTGAATGTGTAAATTTAATATAATGTCTATACAATATTCTAATACATTGAAAATTGTTCATATTTTAAAAGTCTATAAATAAAAGTGGAAACATGTTAAAACTATGCGCCGTAATAAGAAAATATGATAATCCTCCTTATTTTTACACTTGCCTATAACAGAATATTGCAGCCATTATATTAAATTTACCAAATTTTCTCAAGCAACGCTACCGGTCTTGATGAAAAATGATTATTTTCTTCTTCAAATCATGTTTGATTCTCACGCACGCATCCAACAGATTCAAAAACGTTACAATAATATTTGTTTTACCTGTTTTGGAGATAATGTTTGTTTATGCAAAATTCTATTTTATAATTCCACCGAAACCTTTTTTTTTGTGTAATTGTAATACAGACAAATATTTGTAAATAGTTCTTTTAAGTTCACACTAGACCTCAGCTATTTCATGCGTAATGTCACTGGTAGACCATATAACAACATCATATCGTATATAGATTTGATGATTGAATGATTTGTGTGATGTTTATAGCAGGTTTTTGGACCAGCGGCGGAATTTCAAATTTTTTACAGTCAAGTTGATAAATTAATCCGCATTGGAGCATATGACAATTCAACATTTGAAATGTAATTTACGAAAGATATATGTTTCCTTAATTTCATTAATTCTATACATTGATAATGATATGTTAATCTTTGAGCAGCATCCATATTTTCAAAGGTATCCGTTTATTTTTTATTCCATAAACGAACAAAAATCCTCATCCCAGCTGAAAAATTTCAATATTATATAATAAATACCACAAAATTCCTCATATGTAAATAGCGGATATATATCGAGATCGATTAGTATTTGAACTATACCTCTGCGCTACTGGGTTCTTTATATCTCACATAAAAAACATAATTTTTTATCTACAGAAATTTTTATCCGAAAATTGCATTATAGAAAAAAGAACAAAATTACAACAATCAAAACAAAACCAAAAATTACTAAAATAACAAAAAACTTATTTAAATCAAAATTTATTTCTCTTATTTATGTTTGGCTAAATTTTGACTTCAATTTCAAATATATACAGTTTATGTAAAAGTTCATTGACTGTTAAATTGCACAAAGACTTCCTCCGTATTTTAACGATTTCCTCTGTAAGCATCACAACTATATTATTATCGTTTGTATTAGAAAATTTATATTCTAAGAACTTCTTTATATTTTAGGCGAAGCGTTTCAGAAAATTTTTAAATTTCAGATTCTCCAATTTCTGCCAACTTTGTATTTTGTTTTCATACAAGGAAACACATTTGAAACATTATGCAACGGTTTAAACCTTTTGTCTATACCTGGTTTATAACTATATACATCTAACACATTATAGTAAACATATTGACGCGAAAGTCATCATCATTGCCAAAACGTTGCGATCATTCGATAATTCATTAAGGTGACCATAGTGTACAACATGTTTTTAAATATGTTTGCTTGTATAGTAACTAATTAAATATTCGTGAAAAATAGAAGTAAATACGTACTTTTTGAATGAATTTTCCATTAAAATGTTTAGAGAACAACCACAAGATTCACCCAGAATTGCATTGAACGTATTATTTTTGTAGATAAATGTATAGATTAGATTTAAACTATACTATACATTTTTGTATCAAAAACTTGAAAAAATCCACAAAATTTGGATCCGCCAAAAATTGCATCAACAAAATCACACGCGTTGTAAATTGATTAGAAATTTTTCGAAAATATTCAATTACTCTCAACACAATACACAATTTGTTGTGAAACAATTTTCCCATTGGAAATAAATTCGAGCGTGTCAATTATAAATGCCATGTAAACCGGCGGCGTGGTAGCGACCTTTTTACACATAACATAAACTCGTAATACAATGAAAATAAATTTTCAATGTACAATTATTAACAGAACAATAAATTAAAATTATGAATTATTGTATTAAATATTAATAATATAAATATGATTTATTATATATCAAATCAATCAAAGATTATATAATTATACTTGCACCAGGCACACCAGGCACACATACATACCATGCAATAAATATGTGTTCATTCATCGCTTATTCTCGTATGAATATGTACACAATTGAACATGTTCTAGATATTTTTTTATTTCAAATAAACTATTTATGTGCATACCCTCCGTCCCAAAAATAACCACAATGACTCTCCTCTCTAATATATGAATCTGGTAATGTGCTTGTATATGTTAATTGATTAGGAACCAATGTTAACAAACAAATTTTTAAGCATTCTGTGAATGTAGTTTTTTGTGCACGTGAGACGTTGAAAAATGTATATAGAACAAAGAATGTTAGAAATATCTAAAATCGCTTATGATGTTAATTGTTTATCTAAAACATAAGTTTTTGAGTAAATATCGACAGCAGGGCGGAGAAGATGTGGATGATGATGATGAATGTCCAGGTCAGTCAACCACATCAACAACGATTACCAAAGAAAACAATACAAATCGATGTATTTCAAATTGAATAAATGAAATTAATTTTGTAAAAATTAATTAATAGTTTCCTTTTTTTTTTTTCCTAATCCATTCCGGTTATTTTTCGGACAATGATTACAAATAATTTGTAATCGTATGATTCTACATTTATACGATTATATACATAATGCGATGATCTATCTATCCATACATATTAACTATTAAGTACGTATGATTACATTTATATATTGTGATATTTGATTTTGTTTAATATATACATATGTTTATACAAGTGACATACCATGACGATAGTAGTCAGTTAGTCAGTCAGTCAATGACTATACCTTTATTGTCTACATTTATCTATAAATATGTTTTGTTTGTATTACATATATTGTAGTTTTCCCTCGATTTTATGCTATATAATTCTTATTGTATTTATATATATAACACGCAATCCTCAACAGACATACATGTACTCGTATTCATACATTAGAGCTTTAGCTATATGAATATATGATCCACACGATATATACGATAATATTAAATTAGTGCGGCTAAAAAAAAGGTGATTGCAACAAAATGTTATTTGGAATCAATGCTTTTATTTGGATTTAAATTGAAATAACATGCAACTTTATTAAATTATTATTGTTTTATTATATATTATTCAATGTCCTTACAGTGGGTGAGTGAGTGGTGGTGGGTAAGGTACTGTTCATAAAACTATTTATATAAATACGTGTGCAATGGGTAATGGTCATTTTAATAGATCACAATTATATAAATGTTCTCATGATATATACCCATAAGTATTATACATTTGAGTTGGGGGTGAGTACATTATTAATGTATGTGGCGAGTACATAATATAAAATAGAATATATACGAAATAAATCTAATGTAAAATAAAGGGAGTAATATTACTCGTATATATTACACAATGCATATTACATTTATTTGTATATATTAGCTAAAACAATTATGTATATTTAAATTGATTATAGAAAATGTTTATAATGTGATTAAATGTAATTTAAAATGTTTATTTAAAATTTCCTCTATGTTATATATATTTTTTTACAGTAAATGTTACCAGTAAATGTTACCTATAAATTCATTAAATTTATAATTACATACGTAGATTTTTTATTTAATTGGAAGGTACGGAATAGGTACGATATAGAAATATTTAGGTATTGATTATAAATTGATTATAAATTGTAATATTATGTAATTATATGCTTTTTTTTTACAAATAAAATCAAAAGTGTTACGACAACGCATCATCGGTCTGTAGAAATCGAGTAGGAAATCAATAACTTATCAATTTTAAGCGATCATTGAAAAAGAAAAACGACCAGATTATGTCAAATGTACAGATGATAAAGTGATATATCAAAACACGATAATTATATCGAACACATCTTGCAAAAACCACCAAAATTAATGTTAAAAATTAGAGGTACGAAACACATACGATAAATCGATTATATATCTTTTGACCCCTTTAAAAATCTCATTGATTGGAAGTTGATTAAATTTGTTAATTTTGTTAATAAAAATGGAAGTGCATTAAAATCGTATTGCCCGTACGGTTAGTATTAAAAAAGATGATAAAAGTCGGTTTTTTCCGAAAAATTCAATTCATAATTTAGCCTACTTTTAACCCAGTTTTTAAGAAAATTAACACCTACATTTTATTTTATTGCAATCAATTTCTTTTGACTCTAAATTGCTTGGTTTGCTTGTGCGAAGCGACAATTACAACTCTATCCAATTGTGCACACACTCTGTCCGACTATTTACCGAAATGTATAAATTTTATTTTTGAAATATTCTAAATGTTTACGGAAATATTGGATTGATAATTTGTTCATTGCATTTTTTTGTATATGAAAACATCTAATACAGTTTTTTTTTGATAGAATTGAATAACATTATTTATAATGATGTAATGAATAATGATGACTAATTTTTGTCATATCTTTTAGGCAGCCTCACAATTACGTGCAAATATGGTTCATATCGGCAAAATAAAGTGATCATTATTGAAATTTTTACCATTCAAAATGTTTTGGAAAAAGAACGGAATAATTGATAGTCCTATGGTGCAAGCTCATGGTTATATATGGTGAATGTGAAATCACATCCTAACCATAAACTTCAATAATTTTTGTCGAGTGACCACGCTGGTGGGACACAACATTAAATTTATCGTTTTGTTTGCCTGGTAAAAGTTCAAAATATTGTAGATAATTCCTTTTTAACTCCCACTAACCTAACCATCTTTTGATGAATATCAGATTTATATTTTGCACACCTTTATCTTGATTGCTTTCTGCACGATCATTTTCAATGTACATTATATTGTGATATGCGTTAAGTGAATTTTATTGTTGTTCATGAGGAATCCTTAAGTCAATTTCTTTTACGATGTAATAGTCAAATTGTTTTAAACGTATTTCAGCACAAAATGTATTTGATTCATCGAGCTTTCCTGATGAAATCTTTCGTTTTCTGCTTTTAGATCCGCATATCGATTATTGTTTTTATTTGAATTTCAAATGGGCGAACTGAACATTGTTCATCTTTGAATGAAAAATCACCAGAACGAATTTTAGCAAATCGCCATTTGTCACCAAACACAGTGCATAATTTGCAAAATATGACGAAAATGTTAAAGTTAAAATCTCATTGTATTGAATTGGATTGTATTTCCATAAATATCGCACTGAATACTACTTGCTAATTTTCACAAAATCATGGGCTTTTATAGATGTTTTGTTCTGTTATCGTTGTTGATGTAGGCTCCCTGCAGACGTAATTAAAATCGTCATTTTTACTCATAAATTTTGTTTAAAATAAACAATTATCACCAAAAACGATTTTAAGCAAATTCAACATTTCGGTATTGCATTTTTGCCTATATTTCTATTAAAATTTAATTATGAATTTTTGATGTTTATACGTTTTTCGACCGGAAAAGCTCTACTGTTATACTTAAAGCGTTGCATTTTGGTTTAGGTAGGTTAGTAAAATTCACATGAATGTATTTCTAGTGAAAAATATTTCTGGGTTTATTCTGTAATACTCATAATATGGTATTAAAATACATTTTAATACGACTTCACACGATAATTTTTAAAAATATATTTATTCTAAAATAAATAAATAAATACAAACCCCTAAAATCATAACATCATTGAGAAAATATCTATAACCATTACGCTACTGACATTATTTATTTACATATAATTTAGTTGCAGTATAAAAATACACATTTTGCAACGGATAATCGCATATTTATTTTTGCTGCAAATATATTTATGATGACAATGCCACAACAATATTTAAATTGATATTTTATATTAGTAAATTTCTACGAAAAAGTCATAATAAATACCGCATATAATGCAACAATACACAATGCACACAATGCACACACCGACACACTGAATAATACACGCGTTTAATGGAACAATTTTGTACTAAATTGTTTATATTTATATGTCGTTTTTCAGTTAAGAACCATATCGAATTTACGCATTATGCAAACATAATAAATTTTACTTTATATATTTATTTATATTCATTATCCTAAAATATACTAATATTTGGGATATGCATTAACATATACGAAAATGTATATGAATAATGATGAGTCTTTCGAGAGGATGATGAGTCACGCATATTTAAAAATAATTTAAGGGTCATAAATTATTCTATAATATTGAAATTAGAAAATGTTAATATATAGGCGCGAAGGCTTCCAATAATAATGAATTTATATATTTATGTTAAAAATGGGGCGAGATCTTGTAATTAAAAGCATCTAACAATAAAAATAGAAAAAAATTAATTTTGCAACTGTTATTATTATTATTATTGTTATTGAGACGATCATTTTAATTAAACTAAATGAGGAAATATTATATGAACATTTGGTATAAGCGTTATTTTTATTATGTTTAAATAATAACCAAAACTTGTTGCGGGAACCGCACCAATGCAATTGCAATGGGTCTTCCGCATGTAAATACTGAAATTATTCCATTAATAGCGTATATCTACCACATATCGCATATCGAACGATTATAATCAAAGCATTTCTATAAATAATGTTTTCCAATCTTAACGTCTTATTACTATAAATCTATGCATATATTACATTATATTTCTGTATATTTAGAATCGACAATGCGTATAACACCGTAAATGTTATGAACTATTCACCCACAAAGTGTTCTACATATGGATACAATATATTTACATTTAATCACGCGTTTGTGTGAATGGATTTGTTTTATTTTTCAATTTTATTATTTGTTACCTAATATAATTTCCACACACATATATCAACAGCAATAATTATTATTTATATAATGTATGTCCAACGTTCGTTTCAATTTTATAACTTCCTGAATTTATCTATATATTTATATGAAATAGTTTATTCATTTATATACGTGGGCGGTTTGATAATGAATTTAAATTTTAACCATATAAGGAATTACTTAAACCTAAAACTTAAAGCAAACAATAATCAAATTATTTTTCAATATAATCTCCTGTCTTAGCTCTAACTCTGGATATTTTTTACAAAAATATTCCAGTCGTTTGTGCCAGCGGAATAATAGGCTTTGTTGAGGTATGGTGCATAATATACGTTTGCTACGTCGATTACATTCGGAATTTAATCAGAATGTCTTTCCAGTGTAAAGTTTCCAGGTAGATAGTTTTTGATGTGTGGAAAGAGGAAAAAGTATAGCAAATTCATGATAGGATTTATCGCAACACTTTCAATATGCGATTGTTCAATAAGATATCATAAATTTTTTAGATCATTTTTTCAGTAGTCACCACCACTTTTGGACAGCCAGGTGTTGTTTTTATACTTTTTACGACTACATCAGTCTGTAATTTTTGTATTCCACACCTTATAATAAGAATATCGTTGTAGTGATAACACCATCATCTCTTAGATTTTAACCATTCTTATCAAATCGCACACGCGTTTAGTAAACACAATAAAACATTATATAACTTTAGATTTTAATAGATCCATTAAAAATAGAAATTAAATTTAATTAAATTATCATAGAAAAAAAAAAATCAACGTGTAAATATATAAATCAAATGAAATCATATAATTTTATGTATTGAATGTTTTTGATTATAGTAGGTCTTAAAAGACTCTATAGCGTTCGGTTTGCACATCATTTAATCAATTAATAAACGGTTATTGGGTGCATTGTGTGTGGTGTAAAAGTTTTTTGATTCACATTTCATTCGCAAATCAAATAATTTCTAAAGTCCCATCGCTAAACAATATATAATGGAACGTTGGGTTGGTAAAGTAGCTGTTATTACCGGACATGCAACCGGCATTGGTGAAGTGTGTGCTATAGATTTAGTAAAAGCTGGTATGATTGTAGTTGGTTTGGACATACAAACTGATCGTTTTTCAGAAGTTGCTAAAAAAATACCAAAAGATGCAAAAGGAAAATTATATTCGTTAAAATGTGATGTTAGAAATGAATCCGAAATTATTGACACATTTCATTGGATTGAGGTGTCGTTAGGCGGAACCGATGTTTTAATTAATAATGCTGCTGTTTTACGAGAAACACGTATCGTGGATGCAGATAATTCGGAAGCAATCCGTGATGTTATCGATACAAATATGTTAGGTGTTGTATTTTGTACGCGTGAAGCATTTCAATCGATGAAACGACGTAATTTTAACGGACACATTATATTAATGAATAGTTTAGGTGGCCATCGTGTACCACACATTAAAGGTTTAAAAAGTAATTCGTTAAATGTTTATCCACCAACAAAATTTGCAATGACCGCGATGGAGGATGTGTTGCGACAAGAACTGTATTCATTGGGTACAAAAGTTAAAATTACTGTAAGTAATTATTATATCTAATTTTTTGAATGGCAACTCTTTTAATTATAATTAATTAAATTAAATTTTTGTAGTGAAAAAGTGAATAGATTTTATTCTAATAAAAATAATTTTATATTTATTATTTGCTGTACAGAGTTTGAGTCCAGGACCTGTACGAACGGAAATATTTTTACCACATGATGAAGAATGTTTAAGTGACCATTTAATGTTATTTTCGGAAGATGTATCACATGCTGTTTTATATATTTTAAGTACGGCACCACATGTACAGGTAATTTTTGTAATTATTTTAATTTTTAATACACTGCACATCAACCGTGCGTTAATCCACGAACGCTAGTTTTTCAAATATATTTATAGATTTTTGAGTTCAATGATAATATTTACCAAATTCCATATGAAACTCTTGTCAATCAATCTCATTTGAATGTAAATTTTTCAGAATTCTGTTTCAACTCATATCATTTTGAAATTTCCTGAGTATCAATTTTTCATTATTTTAGAATAAATTCTTCTAAAAATTTCATATTTAACAAAATATATAAAATTCAAATCGGATAGGAAATGTCATCTTCTTTAGTAAACAGGTGTTACTATAAAATACGTCTGTGTAGAATTCCACAATGTGGAAGCAATTAAATTCGACCAGAGATTATTGATATAATTCCAAATACAAAACATTATTGTGAAAGTTTAATTGCATGCGGTTGTTTTGCTACAAAAGTTTTAACATGTGATTAAGCTCATAATTATTTTTATTTTTATCCTAACTATGCGCTATACTTTGTTCATCTGTGAGGCTGAGAAGTTACACAGAAAGTTAGAGGATCGCTAAGAGGAAGGACGGAATTCGTAGACAAAGTGTGAGTGAGATTACAGGTAACAGGCTGTCCCGCGTGCAATTTAGCATACGTATATTACAGCATTTGTACTCAATTTTTCGGTATCAACAAGTTATGTTACGTAACCACTCGTTATTTAACCACTGAACCAACCAATAGCGATTTTGATAACCTGTAAATTTAATTTATCTACATTTTCAGATACAAGAATTAATTATGCAAGTAGTGGGAAGTCAATTTTAGATTTAGTTAATAACTATTATTAAACAACTATAAAAATTATAGGTATCGATTATTTTAAATGTAATAAATATCATAATACGAAAAAAAATGTTTAATGAGTTTTATTTTTTCCCCTAAAAACCTCCCAATGCATGCCCTTACATTTTCAAAATTAAATCACATATTTATTTATGCTAAAATTTATTTAAACTTGACCTTAAAATCAAATCCAAAAGTATTTGTTACCCGTCTAAAACAAAACATTTGACCCTAAATAAATTAAATAATTCTTTCCTCTAAATAAATAATATATTGATACAATGTAATGGATTAAATAATATGTATATTTAACTAAACAAAATGACATACTTAAAATGTAAAATTATGTTAATTTCGTTCATTCTTGTTTTGGTTATTGAATTTTAATTTAATTAAATTATTATAATTAGCAAATAATAACTATATTATATTGAATATTATAGTATAAAATAAAAACCTATAAATAGGACAACATTTGCCATAAAATTTTTACTATCGCAAATTCCATGTGATTATCGATACGAGTATCGCGCATTGTGCAAATAATAAATCAATAAAAGTATTATAAATAATAAAAAAGAAATAAATTATGGAACGTTGGATTGGTAAAGTTGCCGTTGTTACCGGTCATGCAACCGGTATTGGAGAAGCTTGTGCAATAGATTTAGTAAAAGCCGGTCTAATTGTTGTCGGCCTTGATATACAAACAGAATTATTTGAAAATATCGATAAAAAATTACCCGATGAATTAAAAAGCAAATTGTTTTCGTTAAAATGTGATGTACGTAATGAATCCGAAATTATTGATGCATTCAGATGGATTGACGAAACATTTGGTGGTCCACATATTTTAATTAATAATGCTGCTGTTTTACGAGAAACACGTATCGTGGATGCAGATAATTCGGAAGCAATCCGTGATGTTATCGATACAAATATGTTAGGTGTTGTATTTTGTACGCGTGAAGCATTTCAATCGATGAAACGACGTAATGTTAACGGACACATTATATTAATGAATAGTTTAGGTGGCCATCGTGTACCACACATTAAAGGTTTAAAAAGTAATTCGTTAAATGTTTATCCACCAACAAAATTTGCAATGACCGCGATGCAGGATGTGGTGCGACAAGAACTGTATGCATTGGGTACAAAAGTTAAAATTACGGTAAGTAAATATTATATCTAATTTTTTGAATGGCAACTCTTTTAATTATAATTAATTAAATTAAATTTTTGTGGTGAAAAAGTGAATAGATTTTATTTTAATAAAAATAATTTCATATTTATTATTTGCTGTATAGAGTTTGAGTCCAGGACCTGTACGAACGGAAATATTTTTACCACATGATGAAGAATGTTTAAGTGACCATTTAATGTTATTTTCGGAAGATGTATCACATGCTGTTTTATATATTTTAAGTACGGCACCACATGTACAGGTAATTTTTGTAATTATTGTAATTTTTAATACACTGCACATCAACCGTGCGTTAATCCACGAACGCTAGATTTTCAAATATGTTTATAGACTTTTGTGTTCAGATTATCGCACGTAAAAATATAAATAATATAGTAAATTCTCACATATACCATTCTTATTTTAAAAGATATATAGAATCATGATACAAAAGGTATCTGTTAACTGGAACCTTCGAGAGTTGATAATAATAAAAAAATAATCAGCTTAATATCTGGAAGTTTTTTGTGATCGTAATTCATACACTTTCTTTTATTAATGTAAAATTCAATTCCAATTCGAAGATGGAAGTTCTTGAAGAGGTTTAAGGGAGATTCTTGTAGAAGTTGAAGGGAGATTCTTGGATATATTGATGGGAGCTACAACGTGAAGTTGTAGGGAACGAAGGAGGAAAGGTACGACTGAAGGACGGAATTCGTAGAGAATGTGTGAGTGAGATTGCAGGTAACAGACTGTCCCGCGTGCAATTTAGCATATTTTACGTATATTACAGCATTTGTGCTCAATTTTTCGGTATCAACAAGTTATGTTACGTAACCACTCAACCAACCAATAGCGATTTTGATAACCTGTAAATTTAATTTATCTATATTTTCAGATACAAGAATTAATTATGCAAGTAGTGGGAAGTCAATTTTAGATTTAGTTAATAACTATTATTAAACAACTATAAAAATTATAGGTATCGATTATTTTAAATGTAATAAATATCATAATACGAAAAAAAATGTTTAATGAGTTTTATTTTTTCACCCAAAAACCTTTCAATGCATGCCCTACATTTTCAAAATTAAATAACAAATTTATTTAAACTTGACCTTAAAATCAAATCCAAAAGTATTTGTTACCCGTCTAAAACAAAACATTTGACACTTAATAAGTTAAATAATTTTTTCCTCTAAATAAATAATATATTGACACAATTTAATGGATTAAATAATATGTATATTTAACAAAACAAAATGACATACTTAAAATGTAAAAGTATGTTAATTTCGTTCTTTCTTGTTTTGGTTATTGAATTTTAGGCACATTCCATGTGATTATCGATACGAGTATCGCGCATTGTGCAAATAATAAATCAATAAAAGTATTATAAATTATAAAAAAGAAATAAAATATGGAACGTTGGATTGGTAAAGTTGCCGTTGTTACCAGTCATGCAACCGGTTTTGGAGAAGCTTGTGCAATAGATTTAGTAAAAGCCGGTCTAATTGTTGTCGGCCTTGATATACAAACAGAATTATTTGAAATTATCGATAAAAAATTACCCGATGAATTAAAAGGCAAATTGTTTTCGTTAAAATGTGATGTACGTAATGAATCCGAAATTATTGATGCATTCAGATGGATTGACGAAGAATTTGGTGGTCCACACATTTTAATTAATAATGCTGCTGTTTTACGAGAAACACGTATCGTGGATGCAGATAATTCGGAAGCAATCCGTGATGTTATCGATACAAATATGTTAGGTGTCGTCTTTTGTACGCGTGAAGTATTACAATCGATGAAAAGACGTAATTTTAAAGGACATATTATACTAATGAATAGTTTAGGTGGCCATCGTATACCACACATTAAAGGTTTAAAAAGAAATTCGTTAAATGTTTATCCACCAACAAAATTTGCAATGACCGCGATGGAGGATGTGTTGCGATAAGAACTGTAAGCATTGGGTACAAAAGTTAAAATTACTTTAAGTAAATATTATATCTAATTTTTTGAATGGCAACTCTTTTAATTATTGTAGTGAAAAAGTGAATAGATTTTATTTTAATAAAAATAATTTTATATTTATAATTTGCTGTACAGGGTTTGAGTCCAGGACCTGTGCCAACGGAAATATTTTTACCACATGATGAAGAATGTTTAAGTGTTACACTTTCTTTTATTAATGTTAAAATCAATTCCACTATTAGTTGTGGTATTTTCTTATTAAATAGTCCAATGAAACTCGGCACATATTACCACGTTCCACGATGCCAATCAGGAAAATTTTCATAGGAATTGTTCATATAATCTTACGTTTATACACAAAATTTCATCATTATCGGTTGAAAAATTACCAAATAGTCAAATTCTCCGGGAAAATATCCATGGCTTTAATTTTCCGGAAATCTTATAGAAACTGTTCAAATATAATTAAAATTGAATGCACATGTGATATTTCAACAAAAGCATTCAATGATAATATTTACCAAATTCCATATGAAGCTCTTGTCAATCAATCTCTTTTGAAAGTAAATTTTTCAGAATTCTGTTTCAACTCATATCATTTTGAAGTTTCCTTAGTATCCATTTTTCATTATTTTAGAATAAAATTCAAATCGGATAGGAAATGTGATCTCCTTTAGTGTTACAGGTGTTATTATAAAATACGTCTGGGAAGAATTCCACAATGTGGAAGCAATTAAATTCTGCCAGAGATTATTGATATAATTCAAAATACAAAACATTGTTGTGAAAGTTTAATTGTATGCGGTTGTTTTACTATAAAAGTTTTAACATGTGATAAAGCTCATGATTATTTTTATTTTTATCGTAACTATGCGCTATACTTTGTTCATCTGTGAGGCTGAGAAGTTGCAAAGAAAGTTAGCGGATCGTTATAAGGAAAGTTCTTGAAGAGATTAAAGGGAGATTCTTGTAGAAGTTGAAGGGAGATTCTTGGATATATTGGCCGGAGCTACAACGTGAAGTTGTAGGGAACGAAGGAGGAAAGGTACGACTGAAGGACGGAATTCGTAGAGAATGTGTGAATGAGATCGCAGGTAACAGGCTGTCCCGCGTGCAATTTAGCATATTTTACGTATATTACAGCATTTGTGCTCAATTTTTCGGTATCAACAAGTTATGTTACGTAACCACTCAACCAACCAATAGCGATTTTGATGTAAATTTAATTTATCTATATTTTCAGATACAATAATTAATTATGCAAGTAGTGGGAAGTCAATTTTAGATTTAGTTAATAATTATTATTAAACAACTATAAAAATTATAGGTATTGATTAGTTTAAATGTAATAAATATCATAATACGAAATTTTTAATGAGTTTTATATTTTCACCCAAAAACCTCTTAATGCATGCCCTACATTTTCAAAATTAAATAACAAATTTATTTATGTTAAAATTTAATTAAACTTGACCTTAAAATCAAATGCAAAAGTATTTGTTACCCGTCTAAAACAAAACACTTGACCCTAAATAAATTAAATAATTCTTTCCTCTAAATAAATAATATATTGACACAATTTAATGGATTAAATAATATGTATATTTAACTAAACAAAATGACATACTTAAAATGTAAAATTATGTTAATTTCGTTCATTCTTGTTTTGGTTATTGAATTTTAATTTAATTAAATTATTATAATTAGCAAATAATAACTATATTATATTGAATATTATAGTATAAAATAAAAACCTATAAATAGGACAACATTTGCCATAAAATTTTTATTATCGCAAATTCCGTGTGATTATCGATACGAGTATCGCGCATTGTGCAAATAATAAATCAATAAAAGTATTATAAATAATTAAAAAGAAATAAAATATGGAACGTTGGATTGGTAAAGTTGCCGTTGTTACCGGTCATGCAACCGGTATTGGAGAAGCTTGTGCAATAGATTTAGTAAAAGCCGGTCTAATTGTTGTCGGCCTTGATATACAAACAGAATTATTTGAAAACATCGATAAAAAATTACCCGATGAATTAAAAAGCAAATTGTTTTCGTTAAAATGTGATGTACGTAATGAATCCGAAATTATTGATGCATTCAGATGGATTGACGAAGAATTTGGTGGTCCACACATTTTAATTAATAATGCTGCTATAATACGTAATACACATTTGGTTGATGCTAATAATTCGGAAGCAATGCGTGATATTACCGATACCAATTTATTAGGTGTTGTATTTTGTACACGTGAAGCATTTCAATCGATGAAACGACGTAATGTTAACGGACACATTATATTAATGAATAGTATAGGTGGACATATTGTACCAAATGTTAAAGGTGTACAAAGTAACTCATTCAATTTATATCCACCAACAAAATTTGCAATGACCGCAATGAGAGATATTTTACGATATGAACTCTTTGCATTAGATACTACAATTAAAATTTCTGTAAGTACTCGCATATATAAGTGTTAATATTAGTGTTAGTTAATATAGGAATATGTACAATATTTGAAAAAAAAAAAAATATAAAGTGTTAATTTAGAATAATTTTTAATTTTAGAGCCTAAGCCCTGGACCCGTCAGAACTACTTTGTCATGTCAAAATAATGAAGAATTTGTAAAAGATTATCCAATGTTAAAATGTGAAGATGTTTCGAATGCTGTTCTTTTTATTCTAAGTACGCCTCCACATGTACAAGTAAATAAAATATTTTATTATATTATTATGATGTAAATTTGAGTTTTATAAATAAGGCCATGAAACATTAATATTCAGAGTGTATTATAACTTACGACCCAGTGATTTTTAAGCGAATCTCCAAAGCACCATCATATATGGAAAAAATAGTGTTGTTTAACAATAATTAAAAGAAATTTTGCTCGGAGATTGAAGTTGCATCTCAACGAATTTAGTTTAAATAAAATATATTTATGCAGATTCCTCAATCCCACCTGCGAGTTCTCCAAGTCAAGCTTCCATCGGTTCAATACAGTATTAACAAAAACGAATATTCCATCATATAATGTAAGGAGTCATTTTCTCGCAAAAGTAAAATTGATAAACAATGAAAATATAAAATGGGCTATAAATTCCTTGGTTTTCTTAAAATCTCCTACGGTATGGATGGTATTTTTCCGTCCACTTTACAACGTATTCTATCATCAACGAGAGATTTTTATTCTGGGCTATTGTATTGCTTTGGTGGTTTATAGCAACCTTCATATCGACAAAAACAGAACGCCAAATTTATGCAGAAACGATTTATGAAGTTGCATCTATAATTATTCAGGCGTGTCGAAGGTCTTTTGGTATATTTTGGGGATAAACTCCTACACCTAACTTAACTATACGACACAAAAAATTTTTATTAGAAAAAAAATACAATGACTAATTTGCATTTCAATTATGGGGTTGTGGACTATGGTATCATATACGCACACACGACGTCTTTGGAAGCTCTTCTAAACATTATTCCTATTTGTTAAACAATCTGCGATCAAATGTATACAGTATAATTATGGGCATTTCAAAATTTGGTCACACAAGCCACGTTGCACATGATCCAACCGCAAATGTCGTTCAAACACTGTTATAATACCACAAATTATTCAGCAAGTTCATGCTATAAATGATGCTAGATGATCGACGAATGAAAAGTGCTTGTAAGATCATCTCAAAAGATCAATTTGGAAATATTTATAGTATAAAGAATTATACACATGAAAAATATTTATGCTAGTTTGAGTATCGCATTTGCTAACAACTGATCACAGACGCATTTAAATGCGTATATTTCTCAATCGTCGTACGTATGAATCGTTTTAAGAAAATTTAAAACATCGTTTCATATAATTATTAATGAAGCTATTGGTTCCATCACCACTATACCCCAGAGCGAAATGGAACAATCAAAACAATGAAAACAAAGACAGGAGGAAATGTTGTAGTTGTTTATCTAAAATCAGCAGAAACGTGTAACAATTAATTCTGAATATTATTGTTTACATTTGAACCATTAAACAAAATTTTCGACACGACGACGAATATATTTATTTGCATTGTAAAATATATCGTTTAAAACAATTAAATTCTATAATTTTCTTATTTTGCAGATACAAGAATTAATAATGCAAGTAATGGGAGCTCAATTTTAAAAGATATATATATATTTGGTGCTGGTACAATATATAATCATAAAGTTGTCATCATTTACGATATACCATAAAACGAAAAATTTTCAGCCAAATAAACATTAAAATTTATATAATACAAAAAAAAATTCAATTTTTACAATTATGAAAACATTTTTTATATACACCACAACACAAGACGCAATCAATGCTGAAATAACCGTTGTCGTTGTCGTTGTGTCGTACGGCACGGCATCATCTCAAAAACCATATAATTTTGTTATAATAAAATTTAAATTACAATTATACAAAAGTTTTTTGGGTGTTGTATATACAATTTAAAACTGTTCCATATTATTGCAATGTGCAAAAATGTGCATGTGCAATGTATATTAAATTAAAAAAACAAAACATATTAAGTTAGTTATAAATTATAAAATATGCGAGTTGGATAATGTATTTGTATATACGCAAACGCATTTATATTTGATCATTAAAAAACCGCAAATTGTAATTTTGTATATATTACTATTACAACGTATATTATACATGTTATGGCATATCATATCATATTATAATGTGATCATAGTTGGGTATAGGCAGGCAAACGTATTTGTGTTGTGTGCATATATAAATATAAAGAAGATTAAAGGCGCCTTTTAGTTTTTTTATTTATAAACACATAATGCTTGAGTTTAGGATAAATTGTTATATTTTTACAATTTAAATCAATTTTATATTCATCTTTTTATGATACAATTTACATTGTTGCATAAAATATATGTGTTATTTGTATAATATATATTTTCATATAAAGAAAATATGTCAATGCTTATAGATCACCGATGACATAAATATTTATTATATATTACTCTCTGGTCGCTGTTTGTACTACAATATATTAAATTGTATTTATAACTCTATAATATTTGTACTTGTTCTGTACGACTATATTCAACATAAAAATAAAAAAGGATAATGCAAATTACTACAATCAACTTTACTTTTATTTTTCTTAATAATACCCATGTCATGTTTAATTAAATAATCTTTTATATGCGTAATTATAATAATAAAAGTTTTAGTTAGATACATAGACCGAGTAACTAATAAGTAAAATACTATAATTCAATCTATATATACAGGTATCCCTGGCATAAGGCGATTGGAACTTGTATTGCTAACTGACTAAACCACATCTGCATAATTCAAAATTTAAACAAAAGTTTATTTCTATATATATTTTTTAAATATCTATCGAATCAGCGATGAGACAGAATTATGAAATAAAGTCAAATTTATTTTATGGTAATTAATTTTTTCAAATAATTAATATCCTGCAAGTTTTGGAAGCAATGTAACTTCAACATGTATATAGTGAATTACGTTTTTAGCCTTCTCCAACTTGACCTATTAATATATTAAGAATCTTTATATCACAGTTTCCTCCTTGATGCGTAATACGTGCCCAAGCCATCTTAATCTATTGATATTGATTGTTTTGACAATATTTGGTTTACCGTACAACTTGCCTAATTCAAAATTGTATCTTCGCCACCAAACCATTCTGTTCTTTGACCGGACCAAATATGCCACGGAGGACTTTCGTTCAAAAATTCGAAGTAATCGTTTCTGGTTCTGTGTCAAGCCGCCGATCCATACGTCAATATTCGACGTTTTAATCTTGTATATAGCTTGAACTTACGGATCTCCTTGTAATGTTTTCGATTGCAATTGTATTTTTAATCCGTAATAACACCTGTTTTCCGTTGCTACCCTGCGGCGAATTTCCTCTTCAATATAATTTTCAACATTTATCAACGATCCTAAGTACACAAAACTATTGACTTATTCAACATTATATTCTTCAATATTACCAGTTTGATCTCTAATTTCTCATGTATCCTGGAAATATTAGCCAATTCATATCCAATGGTATGTATCGTAATGGGAGTATATTAATAGTTTCCAATACAGTGTCTATAGAGTTTGCGGATTATAAAACTGCCGCGAGTGTCGAATTCTCAGAAGTTCATAGTATAGGAAGTATAATTCCATTGTACATCAACATACTAACTTTGATCAAAATTGAATAGGAATTGACCAAGTTACAATATTTCCAGTGTAGTTCTCTAGTAAAACTAGTAGTAGTTTTCTATACATATTTCTTTATATAATTAATGTGTAAATCAGGAAATTACGATATTACCTATAAGAGTTTTAATTTAATATACCAGCAATATTTTGGCTGAATAACATATTGCTCCACACTTATGGTTCCAAAATTTCCAAAGTAAACCAAAACCGTACAATTAAAGTACCGAATAAATCAAAGGACACCTGTAAATTGTAATATAACGTAGTATATGTTGATAAGTTAATATTGCTGTGGTATGCCATAAATATTTTATCAAGTAATTTTATTAATGCACAAATGTCCTTAACACTCCTGTGTACACCGAAAAACTTGCAAACTAAATATTCTTTTCTGATGCATCCCCTGTTATACAAGGCACAATTTTACTATAGGGAATTCTGTTGTTACTCTACCGGTTCGAATTTTTAAGTGCTGAATAAAAAATTATTAATATATTCATAATAGTCTGACTGGACAATGGAGTACATAAAACCAGTTATTAGATGATGCCCAATTAATAAAATAAAATTAATTTTTTAACGAAATTATTCAGAAAAAAAAACAGTATGGGCGATATCATGAAACATCAATTTGCTGCTTTTATTTAAGTAAAGGTGGGAAGAAAAACATAGAGTAAACTTCAAATTGTTCTATGGCCACAAGAGTGTTAAATAACTATACAACAAAGTACATTTTTATACCATTTAAATTTATAATGAACAAACTACATACAATGACTTTTATTATCGTTTTCACATAATTATTTATAGAAATATCATTATAAAACTATATATTATTACAATGTTTTTTACTCGTTTTACTCAATTCATTCAGCAATATACATAAGTTTTTAATTAATTAATTTTATCGTATCTGTATTGAGTTTTTGATCTGTTTTAAAGTTATAAATAAATGACATGTTTATGTACAACAAATTGTATCAATATGTGAATGTATATATTTATTGTAGTTAATAGGTATATCCAAGAATTATTACAATTGATATGTGATCAATTATCTATTTTATTGTCAATATATGAAGTGTAGTATCGTTAATATTACATGCATAGTACCCGTATACATTATTTTGTAATTTAAATTACAATTACAGTTAGTGGTTGGATTCGGCTTTCCTAATAAATATAAAGTATTTCTAAAATTGTCATCGATTAATAAATTAGCAGACAATGGTATGGCTTTTTTATGGCCTTAACAATTGGTTTTGAACTTGTAAGTCTTCCTTTTTCAAACTCAACCGAAATCATAACAATGTAAAACATTTGCAATCAGATGGCTCTTCATAGAGTCGAATTCAGGGAAGTATTAATAACGCGCTTATGTTTAATAGGCCGTAAATTGTTGTGCCTGAATCTGATTGTGTCATATGGTGACACTCATCTCGTCAATGAACGTTAGTGTGAATCGTATACGATGTTGCATCAAATTTAAACTATATATGATCAATTTTTTTGCCATATAGTTACTGACATTAAAAATTTATTGAACACCCATTGTGTGCCCCTCCTTCCTCACATAAAATCATTTTTTTAAAATAAGAATTGCTAATGATGCACTGTTGAAATGCCAACAATTGCAATAATAAACATTATTAACACATCCAACAAATTTATTTCAACTTTTGAAAATGTTGGATTGGAGTATCGATTGATTTTCGCAGCAAAGACGCTAATAATAATAAGCAATCTAACAACTGATTTGTTGGCTGCCATGTAGCTTCCATTCAGGTGAACCTCTTCTTTTTTGTGTAAATTTAACTGTAATTGAAATATTTTAGAGGAAATAGGAAAAGACTAACATTCCAGTTATTATATACCGAGTAGACTATACACGTTGAATACCCAGGCATATACACCAACTCATTCGGGTATATCCGCATAATGTCAAACATTGTACATAGTTAGCACAACGCACATATATTCGGTAATTCAGTTGAATAATTTTCTAAATGAAAAATACAGAAACAGATACATATTTCTCATATCGTAGTAGCCGAATTGTATTCAATTTCCGACGAAGTTAAACCTGAGGGTATTATCATTTTAAACCTAATTTCCAAATTGAGTTAAACGCAGTTGTGATAGTTCTGCGTATATCGCATTTCCAGATTTTGAATATAAACGAGTAAAAGAGCATAAAAGTTAATCATGCAAAATATTTCTAATTTGTATTTTACGACAATAACATGAACTTGCGCTAAATGATTAATGATGTTATAAACGTTTTTGGACGATCTTAACATCAGGGATCCTTTTCCAAGGCTTGCGTGCGACCATATTTAAATAGAGTTGCCCATTGGAAAATAATCGTGATATACTTTTACCAATTTTTTAATAATTACTGTTGGTGTTAATATTAAATATTTCCGATTTCCAAAAAAAAATCAATCAGTAGGTCAATTATTAAGTGGTAGCCGGTATACTACTGGAATGAAATAATATTTTACATGAATGTTTATATAAAATGATGAAACTTTTTAAGACTATTATTGGTTCACAGTTACTAACACCATTTACGTATCAGTCCGAGAACTATTCAGACAGTTTATGTATACATAAGTTCAGGTTAAGGTTACACCCTTAAATAAAAATGTATCAACATTGTTTAATATATACATAGATTTTTCTTCGAAAAAAAGACTTGAAAAATTGTTGATTATGGTTATAAGATAGAACATCTTAACAATTTAATTATATTTGAGTTGAATCTTCTATTTGTTTCTTGCTGTGTGTAATAGAACCGTTTCCACATTACTCCAGAGGTAGATTCTCAATGTGTTTTTATGAGATTTTGCCCTTACAGGCCTAGTCTCCTACAGAATATAATTTTTTTCTAAATTATGTAATTATTATTATGAATTATTATTAACACCCCTGTGGTTTAATTTCCGGCAAAAATCGAACAATTTTTCCTGAAGTAAAAAACTAATGAAAGTAACTAATATAGGGGTTTTTTATCTTCGTTAAACCCATTGTACGGTTTTAGATTGTCTCGGGGTAAGTTAATTACGTCTCATTGATTCTAAATCAATCTCGGGGTAACGTTTTTAGTAATATATCGGGTTGTAATTAAATGGTAAAAATAATAATCAATTTTAAATTAATATACTTAATTGACAAAACAATTTATTGACAAAATAATATTTCCATTCTCTTCTCGATTCATTCATCTTTCATTTGCCTTTTATTTTATGTAAAAATATTAACTACAACGCGAGATATTACTAAAAACGTTACCCCGAGACAGTCGTAGGAAAGTAATATTAATTTTAAATTGAGTTGTGAGATGATTTTAGCGTTTTTTGTTTTTTCTGTTTTCGGCGGCCCTAACAAATACGCGCCCCGTTTGTATATTCATTCTGTTCATATGCAACTTATTCAGGTTCTTGGAAATCATGGAAAAAAAGTGGAGCAACATATATTATCGCTGCTATATCACACCAAATTCAAACGAACGCGTATATTAACTATAGAATACGCAACAACGCATATATATATGTTTAATTAAATCAATATCAATTATAAACCATATAATTAATTACATTATTACAATGTTAATATTTTAATACAAATAGTTATACGCACGTCATTTAAGGCTGCGAACAAAACAGTCGTAATAAAGTTTTTCAGTCATTACTCGACAGTAAAATGAAAAAAAAAAATAAAAAATACAAATGAATTAAAAAACCAACAATAAATATATCTGTTATTTTTTTAATAAAAATAATTATGATGTACATTGAAATGTGAATATATCCATAATTTGTTATAATTACAAAACAATTAATATTAAAAGTACCATATGTTAAATTTTATGGTCTTTCTTTTTTTGTCAATAGTAAATTGTTGTCATTTTTTTCAAGAACATATAATTTTTATTCTTTTTTTCAACATTATTATTTGTTACCTGTAAATAATTTATAATTTTTTGTGTTTTGTGTTTTGTGTTTTGTGTTTTTTTTTTCTTTTCAATAAATACATTATATTATTTTTTTTGAATGTGAAAGCATATGTCAACATTATAATATTATAAATTAAATGGATATTAAATGTAAGTGTAACTGGGTGTTTTTGTTGTTGTTGCTCTGTTATTATTATTATAATATTTTGTACACGATATATATGGACGCACACACAATATATACAAGGAAACTTTGAAATTTAGTTAGTCACTGTGGATAGAGTTTTAATAATATTATAATAATAATAATACAAATATCACCTCTCGCTTATACAAATACGCGTATACATATATTTTTAATATTATAGTAATAGTCTGTCCGAAAAATAACCGAAGAATGAATTTCTAATGTATGGATTTGCAATGGTAACGCTGCACATCATCTATTGATTGATGTTATGTACTGCAAACCACCTACGACATTAACAAAACATTTTCATGACATTTGCTTTACAATAAGCCACAACGCATTAAATGTGAAAGTATAGTTTTGAGCTTTTTTATAGGTCAAAAAATATGTACAATGATCAAAGAACCAAGATTCAATTTTATTTAAAAATTGGTAAAAATGCTACGGAAATGGTTAAAAACACAAATCATACAATAATAATTGTTTATTCAAAAAATTGAATATTTTCAAGTATGCCACAGAGAAGATGGGAATGATGAAATGATGATGAAAGTCCACAGGTTGATCATCATCAAAACGATTAACTAACCGTATCCAAAAATTCAGTTATTTCGTAAAAGTTATTATGAATTATTCGGTGAGATTCATGAAAATGGAATCTAATATATAGCAAAAAACAATACAAATATTCCATGAAATTTTAATTGGAAAAAAATTGTTTCAAAAGTTTGTTTCAAAACATGTTACACATAGCGATAACCAAAAATGTCACCGAAATGATAATTTCAAAAACATTATTAAAAACGAAGTGACGATAATTTCTTAATAACTTTATTATGTTGGTGGTGCGAAAATGTGAACAAAGTGTTTTAAATACAAACCAGAAATTAAGCGTCAAAGTGATAAAAATGGCGGCGGTCACCAGATGAAGGGAAATTCCAAAAAATTTCATTTGATGAAATCAAAAATCAAAACACAACGTTCAATTGTATTGTGACGATTTCAAATGTATTATCTGCGCAAAGAGTTTGCTCCCCAAGTCATATGGTATACACAATGGTTAATGTTTTGTATTATCTTGTTGTCCGTATTTGTAGTGTTCCACTCAAATTTATTTACTTCAACATGTGTACCCTCGAATTACCTTCATATGTGACTATTTTCTATTATCTAAACTTTATTTTGTCAATTAAAAGAAGGAAACCGATTTTAAGAAGAAGACATTGAACAGTCAACGATAGCCTTTTTCCTTAATCCATTTTGGTAATTTTTCTGACAGTGGTTATTCATTTATAATATAAATCCATTTACTATAAATATCAAGCGGACTAACTAATATATGAGCCATATACAAAATTATATTAGAAATACGTTCGTAAATATAATATCAGAGTAATATATGGTAAAATGCTAAAATATGCACGGCGTCTATATGTATACGATACGATACGATACGCGATGATATAAATATTCATTCAGCTGGAAAATTTTTAACAATGTGCAAGAATATTTTACGCTTAGTCGCGTTTTCTGAATTAAAATTAATATTTATTTTATTAAGGTCTTTTTTTTGTTCCATATATATTTATAATATTATTTATAGTTTATTGAAAATAATTTTTATAATTTGATTTGTTTATACATTTTATTTAATTATGGCATGTATATTAATCGGAGGGAGGAGGGTGTACTCTTACTTACATTAATTTAATTATGTTAAAATTTATTTTATGCATATTGTCATAAGTCAATTAATAGATCGCCGCACATATGTTTGAAAATTTAGAATATAATTGTTGATATTAAAAACACATATAACACTTAATCGTTTTAATGTTGCGGGCTTTTAATATGTTCTGTATTTAGTTCATAAAATTATAATTCATACCTACTGTATGCCATTAAATACTTTCGCAAATATTATTTAAATAAATTAAACCAAAAATAATTTTCAGAAATATATTTATAATATAATTAAACAAGCAAATATAACTTCATATATCGAATGGAACAATATGCTAGCGCACAACCCAAATTTGGTAAAAGTTAGTTTAAAGATAAATAAAGAAAAACTTAGAAATTTACTGTTTTTCGTATATCCAAATATTAAGTAAAATTGAATAGATCATTCAATAATCGGTTTATCCGTGCTCTGCATAAAAGAGAAAGATTTGCGAAATAAGATCTTTGCGTTATATGATTGTAATGTAAAATGTTAGACACTGCTATTTTTTAAATAATAATAGTTTTAACTAACTAAATTGTGATTTATATAATAATAGGTAATAATCGTTGTTAAAAAATTCACAGGTACTTCTCACCTGTTATTTTAGAATTGTAACAATTAAAAATATTTCAAATACACAACAAAAAAGAATATACCATCTCTTAATGCTTTTACAAGATAAGCGGATCAGAATGAACTGAACAGAATGAACCACTTCAAGGATTAGTACAATCCCTCCAACATCCTACTTGATTATATGTTATCTGCGTGTTTATGTTGAAATTACAAATTGTCTATTTAAAATTTTTACCATGCAACCAAACGATCAATTCATACTGTAATTGTTCAGTAAATTAATTTCATATTTAAATATTGAACATAAAGTAATATGCAAGAAAAGCCACTATACCAGAATTAATCCAATTTGAAAATGTTATGCGTTGCCAGTTTCTTCTTCTTCAAGTGTCATGTTCTCCTAGAACATTGACAACCAAACAGAATGATTTTTATTTTATCTACAGGCGCTGGAAATAGTGATCTGGTACTAAGGCAAAACCATTGACGTGAATTCTTCAACCAAGATGTTTTCCTTCTGCCTGCGGACCAGATTTTCGATCAATTTTTCCTTGTTCATTACGCATTACGTGAGTGAAATAGTGCAATTTACGTGTTTTTATGGTGTTAATAATTTCAGTCTGTTTATTCATTTGATTCAATACTTGAACATTCGTTTTTTTGGCAATCCATGGAATTTTCATTATTCTACGATAAGTCCATATTTCAAATGGTTCCAGTTTTTCGTACATGACTTCAGTTAAATTCCATGCTGCTATATCATATAAGAGAATAGTGAATGCATAAGATCGATGGAAATATACACGTAGTGAAACGTTCATATCCTGGTGGTGATTTCATTTTGTAAAAAGCTTCCAGTGTCTGTTCATTCCTACATCTTACCGCCAGTGTGTTATCCCAATTTTCTGTAAAGTAACAACCAAGATATTTGTATGATGTTAATCTTACAATGACGTAATTTTCCACCATTATTAAAAATGAGCATTGTTATTATTCTTCCTATGACCATAATCCATTTTGCCTTTTTCACATACAATTTTAGGCCAAAATCAGAACTTTTTATCTCCATCATATTTAATAATGTTTTCATTTCTGTTACCACCGCATCAGATTATTTCGATTTTTGCAAAATTTCTTAAATGGTGAGAATTTCATTAATGATCTCAAAACGTTTGTTGTGCTCAGACAGTGGCCAGAAATTCTATATGACCAAGTCGAATAATCATTAAGCTTTCAAAATGATGACAAAAACGGTGACAATTAATCAATATTTTACTTACTGTGTGAATAAAGTGCTAGCTGTTTTTAGGTTTTGTATATTCATACAAAAATACGCAATCACTTAGTCGTCAACCCACCCAAAATGGAAATAAATTTACAAAAAGAAAAAAAATTTAACATAAATATGCGCGTAATTGCGTTTATATGTAAATAAAAATTTAATTCAATAAAATTTGATGAAATAAAAAATTGAATATTTTATTTAATAATGTAATATTATGATGAGATGATATTAACTTTTGCGGTTAGGTCAAAACAATTTTCTTGGTAAAATTTACGTTAATATATGAACA
Source organism: Bibio marci (assembly GCA_910594885.2). NCBI lineage: Eukaryota > Metazoa > Arthropoda > Insecta > Diptera > Bibionidae > Bibio > Bibio marci. The sequence goes on along the minus strand of OU343114.1, from coordinate 95,047,329 downwards.
AAAAAATTATTGTGCATACATTCCATTATATTATTTACATAAACATAAATGTAATAAATGCAAATTGAATACAAAAATAATTTTCTTTAACATATATATTTACGATGTGGATATATCTATATTTTTATATTTATAATATTTTGTAATATCCATAATGATAAAAATAACAATAATATATGAAATTTTTAACACCAGTAGCTTTTTTAACATACAATGTTCATATAAATACGATGCATATGTAGGCTAGGCATATAGGAAAATATGTTGCGGTTTATTCTAACCATACATTGATATTATCGTATAGAAGAACGCATAGAAGCTTTCATTGCATACACAATAACATATGTGCGGAATTCAAATCAATATGTTAATTTGATAAAGAATTAAATAAGTAAATATGTTTGTATCTCTGTATCTCACCATCGGGTTAGAATTAACATAATAAGAAATGAAATTTTGTCGACAGATATAGCGCCGTTCATCATACCACGCAGATCATAAGGATTGATAACATAATTTTTGTATGCACTTGAATATTATTTATTTATACAGAACACTAGCTGCTGCCGATATGTGTGCATTGGTGTAATTTGCATAATTTATATTATTATAAATAAAACCGCATAGTTAAAATTTCTAATTATTTTATTTCTTTATTCGCAGAAAATTGGCTATTTAGTTTTTTGATATTTATTTTTTTTATAAGAATTTGAATGAAGAAATTTCAAAAATGTTAAATTTAACAAACAAATATAATAAAATTTTAGAAAAAATTATAGGATTAGTAATATAACGCAACTGGTCTGAAATTTTGTTTCTTTTAATACCGATTTGAGATTGGGGAATAAATAAAATGCACATGGTGTCTTAGTTAAGGCGAATAAGACTGATGGTCTGGAATGTTATACTTGGTTAGAAACGTTTTAACAAACAATATAGTATGTACCGGTGCGTTCATTGGCTACAATTTATGGGATCAATTCCGCATAAAATATTGATAATAATCTACAAATTTTTGAACTAGAAGTACGAAACGGATAATACCTTATTATATTATATATAAATATAGTTACTATAGAACAGGAAAATTCTAACCCATGCGATATTTTTCTAGATCGAAATCTTCTTACAATTAATTAGAAAACTAAATTGCGATATACTCATCAATTGGCAATTGGCAAATATCGAAAGATCTATAGGTATTTCCTTAATATCATTATTTTCATTAGCTCATAGTTTAAAATAGAATAATACTTTGATTTTGTTGCAATTTTGGATACAAGATTTTATCTATCCCTACGTGACAATTTATATCAAATAAGTTAGACCCATATTATTCTTATGCCACTAATATACTAGTGCACTATTTGGTATCTCTTTCTAATGTAAAACTAACAATTATAAAAGTTTCGATCAACCGGGATGTTCTTGAAATTTTTCATTTACATATTTGAAACCAAAATCTAAGAAGAAGATTTTATATAGTCATTTCACTATTGTTTTAAGAATACATATTATAATAAAACAGATTGTAACATGAAAATGAAGTGAAAGTTGGCAGTAGTAAATATTTGGAAACTACTACATATCTACATAAATTAAATAATAGAATGTTGCAAATGTGGATGGTTGAGTATTTTGATTATGGAAAATAAAAGTAAGGGTTAGGGTTAGTCAGAGGACTATGTTGTTTAATCGTTTTTTCAAGACATTTAATGTTTTTAACTTTGCATTAATTTAATTTTTAAATCAAAATGAAATGCCATTCTTTTGTTTGATTGTTTTGGAAATATTTATGCTAAAAATCTTCGTATGTTTACGATATAAGCAAAAAGAAGTTAAAAAAAAACTATTTAACAAATCTATATGAAATTTGAGGTGCTGAATATCAACAACCTCAGTTTTTGTAAAAGATTTTTGATCAGAGTAAGATACTTCAATAAATTATTTTAATTCTTTTCAAGTGGTTACTATTACTAATATTCAATTATTAATCTATTAAAAGTATAATCTATAATTTTTCGAATTAAAACAAACATACAGGGTTCCAATCGCATAGTCTCCACTCTGTACATTATTTAGACATTTTTATATATATAAACTTATGTGTGTATTGTGATTATTTTAATATGTCTCCAATCCAAATATAATAATAATAATAATAATAATAATAATATTGTAATATATTAATATAAAAATGAAATGAATAAAATGTATACGAAACCGCAAAATAATTGCTATAAAACGTTCACACACTGAATGTTTATTAAATGTCATTCCCAACAACTATTTATAAATTAATATCGATGTAATTAAAACCAATTTTGTAATTTGATAAATATATTGCAATATATGTTATATTATATTATGTGCTGATACATATACACAGCGAATGGCGATAGCGATACACATATTTGTTGTCTTGTATAAAATTAAATATATCATACACATAAATTCCTTGAATGTACATATATTTTTTATATGCATATCGATTTTGGTGTAGTATGTGGAAAAAAATTATAACATTATCCAATATATTATAAAACAAACAAGAAGAAATAAAAAAAAGACTGTATTTATAAAATAAAAACCAAAAAAACCTGTAACAAAAAAAATATAATAAATAAATAAGAATACTGTAAAGGTAAACTGTATCTTGTTTAATATATTATATATGATCTTAAATAGTTGATCAATATACAAAACACACAATTCGAAATTAATTTCAACACATTTATAAACATTTATGGTTGCATATTGCGTTCTTTGTTGGCGGCTCCTGAGAACTATTTAAATTAATTTTCTATCAAAGTTACTACTAATACTTAATAAATTGTGAACTATTAGCGCTCAGAGGTTAATGGGAAAATTTTCTGTTAAATCGCTATTTATGAATTATCAAATTTTGTAATTATGCGGATCATAGTTTTAACGGATTTTTAATTTTTATTATAGAATTATAAATTTCCAATCCTTCATAGAAAAAATTTTTTAAATTGCATTACGAAATACTTTTTTTACAAAAAAAAACTATCTAAAAGATCGGATTCGGTATCAATTTGGTTTCTTGGATTGAATCACATACTTTAACTAATCGTTCGTGAATGGTAATGATGTTTGAAATTGTATGTTGTCTAATTATTTTGATGGTGTACCTCAGAGTAGCCACTTGGAGGCCAATTCCATTTATTTTATATGTTAATGACTGTTACTACAGTCTGTGTTAAAAAACTCTGAATGCAAAATTTATGCTAACGATATGATGATCTATATAGATCTGTGGAATCTAGTAACCATTCACAATTATTGCAATCGGATTTTCCGGCATACCACACGTGATGCCTTGTTAACGACATGTAATATTGATATATTGATTTCGTGAGTGTCGTTAACTTTCTCATCCATATTACAATCAGCAATCAGAAAAGCGTGAAAACATTTTTTCATGGTCCTACTAATCGGAATATCACTATATTTTTCTGTTAGACGAGTAGAAAGTAGACAACATTATGAAAAAATATTATTGACATGTCAACTTACTAAATTTTCCGGAAAATCGACTTTAAAGAATTATCATCTTTTTGAATTGCGAACCATAGTTTTAGTGGATTTTCAATATTGTATACAGAATTGCAAATTATATAGATAATTTCCAATCTTTCATTGAAGAGATTATTAAAATCGATTTACACGGTCAAAAGATATGACCGATTTTCTATTTGATGTCAGTGAAATTTTTTTCTGAAATAATGATACTGTTTAAAATTTATGCACCCATTTTGGGTGTTCACTTTATAGAAATTTCGTTAAATTTTCTCTGCCAACGATTGGAAAATCGGTTATATCTTTTGAATGCGTGAATCGATTTTAAAATTCACTTCTATGAAAGATTGGATATTGATTATAATTTGCAAAACTGTAAGCAAAAATGGAAATCCGTTAAAACTATGGTCCGTAACACTCAAATTTAGTTAAATTTCACCCAGGTTATAAGAAATATATAACGATATTGAAAACTGAATGCTACTTCTTAGCCTTCGCCACTGGCAATTAGGCGTTATTTTTTTATTTCAGTTTACATTCTGTACTGGAATATGCATGGCCGGTGTGATCCGCATATTACTTAACTGCGACACAAATAACTATAAGTTTGAATCAATTTAAAAAAGATTCCGTAGATACGATCGGAGGAATTTGCTTTGGATTCATCCATTTAGATTAATTACAATCGTATATCAGACGAACACATATGAAACAAAATCAATATAACTCTCAATGGGATCAGTTCTATATGTACATAATTTTGACATTAGCTCATAATATTGGATCAGTGCGAACGTACTAATTTTTAATGACTTGAATACATTTTTCAATAAATTTTTTTATATAAGTTAAATCTTTCCCAAATAGTGTTTGTATTTTTTGTAGCTTATGAAATATAATTAATTTCAAACAGTGTGCAAAAAATACATATATTTTATGAAAAAAAAATTATCGTCAATTGACCGAAATTTTTATTAAATTAATATTATATTAAAAAAAGTGTGTGTTTTTTATTTTTATTGTTAATTTTTTTTTGCTAATAAGAATATCAATTTTTGCATAAGGTCATACATGAAATCATGATACTCTTTATACTTTATTCAATGATGGAAATTCATATACCCGTTGTTAAGCTATATAAAACTATCAAACTATAGCTATATAAAAATTTGTTAAATTTTACAAAATAATATTAAAGATTTATATAAAAATGAAAAACAAAAAATTAAATTTTTTTGCTTAAATAATAAACGACATAACTTACAAGAGATTATACATAAAAATTGAGCACACATATGAATATGACATGATCAGACCACCCTGGTGCAAATGGTAATTTGATCTCGATTAATGATAATTTTATAAATACATTCTATAATATGTGTACTCTTATTTTTATAGTATTTATGCTATTAGTAAAGTAAATTATCTATCCTACTGTGCAGCGCAAAATACAAATGCCCAACAACACTATTTTATTGATTTTTATGTAAAAATATAAATTAATACCATATATTATTATGTTAATACATTTATCGTGTGAATACATTTATAGATTTAAGTAATAAAAATAAGTGATTTTATAAAATATAATTGTATAATCGTATTAATAATTATAAATAATATGTATTAATTCTATAAAATAATATTATTAATTGTATTATAATATTGCGTATTGATGCAGCGTAAGCTTTAGCATATCTTCACGTTATAATTTCTAATTTTTAATAATAAAATTTTGTATTTTACGTAAAATTAGTAACATTGAATTGAGGCGGAGGCTAAATAGCAGTTGTTACAAAAAAATCAGAATATCAGTTGGCAGATCACAAGGACACTTTGCAAGAATAATTCTCATAAAAAAATATATATATGATCAATATGAGTTGGTTACTTTTTTGGTTTAATTTGATGTGAGAAACGCTACCCAATATAACATTTGGTATTATTATTAATTATCTCAATCCCTCTATTTTTTTTTTGTAACATCTTAATGATTATAAAATTAATTACCATTTTATATTTTTATCTTGCAAAGTTATTAACATATCATCATTTCCACATATTTCTTATAAATATATAGTCAACAGCAAGTGTTCTAGGCAGATTCTGAAGAGTATGGTAAAAAATATGGTTCCATGTAGGTAATACTATATGATTATTTACTTTATAATTGTGAATTAATATATAGAGATTTATAATAGAGTAACTTATGCCAAACTGCTAATACTATATATATATATTAATGTTCAAGCTGTATCATTAAGTATTACTTTTTATTATGTGGCATTGATTGTATCATTTTCAACTCCGAAGATGTCAAATTACGAGCCAAACATGTCCCGAAAGTTTAACTTTTCCACTTAAATTCCAAGAAAAGTGCCACTGAAAGTCATCGAATGCGGTTAGAAGCTTACGATGCGTACATATTCCATAAATTGATAAAAACATCGTATTGGTTTTAACATTTTAATAAGTGGCGATTTCGATACAGTTGACAAAGAACATCATGGTCAACCGAAAAAGTTCGAAGAAATGGAATTGCAAGCATTATTCAACTAAGATGTATGTCAAACGTAAGAATAACTTGTTGGATGGTTGATAATGTTGATAGCATAACAGTCCATTTTAGAATAAAACACATAACAACTCTACGTGACACCGATTACAAAAACTTCATTGAATATACACATTACTTTTAGTTCATCCCAGTACAAGAAATTTAATGTTCCAAAATAGAATAATATTTCCACTGATTTATATAGAATATTTTTGTATGTAAAATGAAGGGGCTGTCCTTTTTTGAATATATTATAGAATATTGTGAAATGTTCCAAAATAGCTTATCAAATTCTAATAACAAAGCTGTAAAGACAATTTTTTATTAAAATGTGGAAAGGAAATAATTATTGCAGGCGCACTTAAACTAATTCTTATATTGTTAAGGGTTTTGTGATGAAAAAAATGAGAAATATATTTGTTGTTATAGTTTTCGTTTCATTAATTATTATTGATATTTTAAGAGATCGACTAAAAAATTCATTTTCAATTTTCGCGTATATAAATTCTTGTGCAGTTCAATTGCTATTTTGTAAACAGAAATATTGCAATAAAAATAATTAAATTATTTAAAAATTAAATTAATAAACGTTCTACTTACCATAAACAGCTATAAACATCATTTTTAATCAACTAGTTGATGATATATAATTCCAATAAAATTAGATTATATAATGATTGTAATCATATGCGGCAATAGCTTCTATATTATTGTATATTCGGTATTTCGCTAAAAGAAAAGAAACATTTTAAACCATTAATAAAATATTCATTAAATTTTTTTTAAATAATTTAAATCAATAAACATATAAACTAAAAATTCGATTCAAGCAGACTGTCTGGATTGATTAGGAATATTTCCAAAACCATATATAGAAACATATAGAATAAATAGCCAATTTTTAATTCCATAAGGCATAAAAGAATACATTTTTGAGTAATTCAGTTGACTAATTTTTATAGTACATATGACACAAATACCGAACCATTTTTCAGTGACGAAATTCAACTTGCAGTTGAATTCAATGATAAATTGAAAATATTTTATATATAAAACTAATTAATAAAATGTAAATAAGATTTCTTGAGGTAAGTTATATTCCTATTGTACACATCAAGTTTAAATCAAGATTATGTAGACATCTTTTCAAACTTGATGCAATTGGATTATATAAATACAAACAAAATTTTCTCATCCAATTTCAATCAAATATTATTCATACATTGAGAATGGGTTTATTTTATATGGCATTTCAAAAGTAGAGAAGACAAAGAAGGACATTTTTCATAAAATCGTTACTAAACACCTAAATAAATGCATAGTCATTTCTGTGAGATTTTATGAAATCTTATATTGTATTTTGTTAAGTATGACGTTTTTTCCACTAGATTGGATCGGTGTGTGTTTTTTTTTTAAAAAAAACCCCAAATTATACTTGGACGTTACTTTTTTATGGAAAACCTTTTGTATACCATATAAATAATATAAAGAATTTAATATTAATATATTAAGTTCTGCTTCCGAATTCATTAAAATTATTTATATATATATTTATTTCGTCATATGTATTTATGAACTCATAGCAACGCTAAAACAAATCAAATTAATATATTAATTCGTTTATGCAAACAGCAACTATACCGACTAAAAGTTATTGAATCATTTGGGTCCGTAGATGTTCACATCGATATATTTAGATCAAATTTATTAAATAAACAATTTCACGCATAAACAGACAAATATAAAAATTACAAAATGATAAGATTTGCATGTGTATAAAGTGTATTTTATTATACGATACACTGGAATGAAACGGTGTTGGTTGCTTGAAATTTGAAAAGAATTCATTAATACCTTCTATTTTTAAATATTTTCTTATATTATAACGCTTATTCATTGTCTTGTCTGTCTACATCTGTACGTACATACGATATGAAGATATTCATATAATGTTCGTACACACATAGATTATAAATTACATGGTTGATTGTTCCAATAAAAATTATAAAACTTTGTGTATTGTAATTTCTTAAGATTTTTCATTATTATATTATTGTATACGAAAAAGAAAAGAACACATATTATATTCTGAAAGAACAAATTATAATTTTTAGACCATATTAAAAAATAAACAAAAAAAATTGTTTATAATAAATAATGTATAACATTTTACACGCATTGGTTTTAAAAAGGATTTGATTATAAATTATATATAAAATATTTTTTATTAAATGATGAATATTATTATTATTATTATTAACGAACGAACGAACGAACGGGTTCACTTTTTTCTACCGCGCTGCTGCTACTGCTGCTGCTGTTGCTGCTGCTGATGCTTTTTTTTATAAAATAATAAATATAAAAAATAAAAAAAAACATATAATGAAAAGAGTTTAAGTTTATTTTTTAATTGGTTGTTTTTGATTTTATACCATGAAATTTATAATAACCAACTATAAAATTTTATAACAATAAGTCTTTTATATACATTATTATTTTATTGTATATTATTTTGTATTATACAATAGATATTAAAATTATTAAATTAAAATTAAATACTTAAATAACAAAAATTAAAAAATTGCGAATAAATGAATGAACCTTGAAAAGATTATTATTTAAATCCAAAACATTAATATAATTAACAAACGCAATAGCACATAGTTGACTTTTGTCATTATCCGATAAACCATCTATAGACATGTTACTGTCCATTCCAATCAAAGATCATATGATATGTATCTGTAATATATGGAGACTTAATATTTTAGTGGAAACAACTACAAATATTATCGTAAAAAAAAAAAAACAAGACAAAGTCTGAAAAATTTGAAATAGTTCTGTTTTTATAATTTTATAAATTTAAATTGTATAATTTTACAAGTATGTACATTATCAATCAAACAAATACTGTCGAAATGTGAACGCAATCCATTACAAGTGACTGAATGAGCTTGATTACTGATTTGATGTAAAATTTTACCCGATAAAAACCATCTTTACAAGTTTAAGGAAACAAAAAAACGTAGCCGGAAGTATGGATGCAATTGATAAATTTAATTCACGAAATTTTACTATTCCGACAGGTGAATTGTGTTGTCTTAAAGAAAAATCTTCTATTTTTTTCTTTTGCAAATGTGCACATCGTTTATCTTTGAATTAATTATCGTCAGTCGCAACATTCAATCGATCCAATAATAATCCAAAATATGCACAGGTTATATTGTTTTAACTTAACGTCTATATAATGGCAATGAAATTATGACACAATGCCAAAAAGGAGTTGTTTTCACAGTCTCATCAGCTGCACCTTCTTTGGTGCGCTTTCACAGTAGCTGAAACTAATATACTAATGTGTCCAAAAAATAAGTTGAATGGATATATTTTGAAAAATCGTTTTGTTTCTTTTTCCAAATCTATTTTGTAACCTTTAAACTTAAACGCTTCCCTGCCCCCTTCCCCTTCACAATACACTTATGCCAACGTTTTTTTCCCAATTTCATGAAACTGTCTGGAAATTCATTTTCATGAATGACTCTCAAAATGCGTTTCGTTTCGGCTTTTATTTCCTCGATCGTATCAAAACGGTATGTTCTCGGACCAGTGTTTTGAATAGCTTATTGAATAGCCAAAAGTCACATGTTGATTGTGGATGGATGTGTAATGGCGCATTATATGCAAAATCGAATAATTATCTATCCACAAATCCGACTATTCTTTAGGCTTCAATAGCTTTACACGAACGACGCATAACACCTTTTTTTCAAATAAATTGAGCGATTTTGGAATCCAACGAGCATTGACGCATCGGCAGCACCACAATACATTTTTTTTAAATGGTATACCGAACCTTTTGAAATTCAAACGATATCACAGCAAGGTCTTAAATTGTTAACCGATGATTTTCAAGCACCAGATTTTTGTATTGTCTGGACGTGCATCAATTGACGTTGATAGTTGTTCGGGTGGCTCGACGTCTTCAACACAATGTCTACCATTCTTGGAACGATATGTACTATACTTGTAAACACAATTTTTTTTTGATATAGCTAAAATCACCATCTTTAACTAATCTGCAGCAAAAAATTTATTCAGCACATAAAATTTAATGCGCAAATTCTTTGCTCAACAACATTCCTCGATTTTTAAAAATCGAAAAATGATCTTTTTACGTTGTACTACAAAACCCCAAGTGTAATAAATTAACAACTAAAATGAATACTATATGAAGTTAAATTTGTCACACATAAATGTTAAGGATAATACTACAAACTTAAGAAATAAAATATAATTTGATTTCACAATCTAACACGAAATTTACATTAAAATGTTACCTTATTTTTTGGGTACACAGGTATACTGTAATATTTATATGTTGAAAGTAGTTGTATTAAAAATTTTTATATTGTCCGCAGCCGACAAGTATTTTTCTATTAAATTAATTCCTTCGAAGAAGAACAGATTGCTTAATATAGGTAAAATGAGATCTGCTTTGTATATAAAGTATATAAGTAAAAACAAATAAACGTCCTAAAAAATTAGGATGGATCAGACATACCAACTTTTTGTTATGAGTATAGTATGGCGGACATTACAAGGATTGGCATATTCACACATATCTGGTATATAAGTGGAAGGTGCCGAAAGACTGTGGCTCAAAATAGAACAAGGTATACGGCGCGAAGTTACATACCATATTAGTGTTATTTCATTATAGAATTGTAACATTTTGTTATGTAAATTCACATTTATATGTGTTTCCCGGTGAATGCATCTTATTTGTTCTAAATTTTATGTACTGTGTAACATATATTTTCCATACGATCTGTACCTATATAAATTTTCAAATTGAATCGAAAAATAGTGTGTCGTGTCCCATAATAATAATAATAAAACTTTCTGTACGTATATATGGTATTGTTTTATAATATTGTGTACCGAGTACACACACATTATAATGGTAATGTAATGAGTAATTATAAATAAATATAATATAAATAAACATATTATTTTTATGTGTACATTTAAAATAGTGAAACAATTATTAATAAATTTATATTTTCACACATTATAATTTTTTTTCTATTTAATTTTTATTTATATAATATAGATAGCAATAGATAGTTATTACAATATAATAATATACTCGTAAATGTTGTGTATGGTATATGCTGCTCGAACTCAACGTATTTAAATTAAACACATTATTAATAAATATTGTAATTTCATATGATTATCCATTCCCACAATCATCATATAACATATTTTTATTTTATTTTTCATGCATTATAATATAATATGTTTTTTGTTGAATTTGTGTTACAAAAATGATATATCATAAAAATACAAGTGTATGTGGTATCTATTATCTATAGATATTATATGAAATGTATATATAACCCTGCAGTAAATTGTTGAAACTAGTTCCGTATAAAAAGAAATTCTTCAACTAGTGTAAAACGAACTAGTTACATAACTATTACTAAACGAAGGCTTTGTTTCCACTCGGTGGTATGACAAGCACATTCATACGCGTATGATTAGTTTAAAATAAGTATTTTAGATAATAAAATTTAACGTACTTGTGGCTACTCAACGTATGACTAATATGGCGTCGACTAGTCATACGTATATTAGATGTTTCCATCTAAAATACGTATTTTAAACTAATCATACGCGTATGAATGTGCTTGTCATACCCAATGGAAACATAGCCTAATGCAGATAGTAACCATTTTAAATACGCAATAATATAAAAATATGATGAAACGTAGATAAACAAAAACGTTTTTGAACTGTTATAGTAATTTATAGAAATATACGTGCTGTTTTTAAACACTGTATTGATTTTATTTTTACTAGTGTAATGAATTTCGTATTAAAACCACGTATTGTGATTGTGAAGTGAAAAAAAGAAGTAAATTACCATAGAAAATATCCAACAATTTTAGTGCAGCAGAAGAAGATATGCACATTGTATATCTCAACGAGTACTTTGTGGCCGAAGATTGTTCCAACAATATGGATATTTTGGAAAACGAATCTCTACCAAAAATATCTTTTAAAGAGAAATTAATCGATTGGTATATTAGGAATAAACCCATCTGTAAATGTTTCGAAGAATTGTGTTTTATATTACACGAGCAAAACTTAGATGTAGCACGTAATATTAAAATTGATCTAAAGGTGATAAACTATGAAACACCAGTGGCAATAATTTATAATAGTTTTTAAATATGAAGTAAATTATTATATTTTGTATTAAAAACATATCAAAAATTAAATTATAATTAAAATATATTGTCTACAATTTTTTTTTAAATAAAATACAACTTTTTTTTCAAGAACTAGTTAAAGTACTGGTGAAAGAATATAAAATCTAATTCAAATTAACATTAACCAGTTCAGTAACTAGTTGCACAGAAAAACTAGTACTAGCACTTAAGTGTTTACATTTGAACTAGTTCAGTAATTGTTTACAAATTAACTAGTTCGTCAACTAGTTGAAAAGTAATGCAGAAGCGGACAATTGTCTTTTCGTAGAACATCTCAATGTTAAAAGAAACAGTTCGCAACATGTAAAAGGGGTTTTAGCATGGAACCTAGTACTATTTACTTTGTAACTAGTTGTACAACTAGTAGTAGTAGAACTATAGTTCTCTTTCCTGCAGGGATATGTTGATTTTATAATGTGTGTGTGTGTGTGTGTAGGTAGAGGTAATAATATATAGGAAATAATTACCTATTAATAAAACAATGCATATACAAATAAATAAATAAATACATTGTCTATTTAGCTGTGTAAAATATATACCTCTATACTAAAATAAATTAAAATAAAATAAAAGTTATATATATATAGGAAAATGAAATAATTTGATGAGTATTTATTATAATAAGTATTATTTTTAATAAATTAATTATATTTTAATTAGTATTTTATATTGTTTTTTTTTTCTAAATTTCTATATGAAAATGTAAATAATTTTGATGGAAAAATATATGTTATATGTAATTTATTTAGTAAATAAATATTATAATTATAGTATATTTTATACGGAAAAATTAATTAACTAATTAATTTATAATTAACTAATTAATATTACATTCAATGTGTATGTGGGTATTTTGAATATACGATTTATATTTAATTAAATGTATATGTGATGCAATAATATGTTTATAATAACATTGATTTATTTTTAAGTTTTCTCAACACAATTACAAATTAAATTATTATATTCGTTTATAATAATATTGATTTTTTTGTATTATATATGGATTAGTGGCGCCATTCAAATAACAAATTATCAATATGATGACAGAAATTTTTCAAAAAATAACCAGCCGGTGATGTGATCAGTAATATATAACGATTCCGCATTTATTATGACATTTGAACAAACCACTACATTTATATTCGATTGAGAACAGATAGTAATTTCTTAATCGAAAATATCTATTTACTTTAGTTTGTTTTTACTTAATTGTCTATTTATTTCTATAGATTTATTTATTTAAAGAAATACGTATACTATTTAAGAAATAAATACAGTAGTAGTGCTACTCAAATATCTATTTAATTCTCTGTTGTATGTGAGAAGTTGCACAACAAAATCAAAAAAATATCCTTATATATAGAATGGATATATGCTCGATCCTTGAAACATCAATTCTACTCAATTATACCTGTTTAATTATCTATTATATTAGGTGAAAAACACGACTAATTGTAAAAATTATCATGTTAAGATCCTGGAAATGTCCTTGATCCTTGAAACATCAATTCTACTCAAATATCCCTGTTTAATTATCTATCATATTATGTGCAACGCACGAATACTTGCAAATATTATCATGGTAATATCCTTGAAATGTTCTTGATCCTTGAAATCCTCCAATCCAACTCAATTTCCTGTTTAAGTATCTTTTATATATACGAGAAGTCACACTGCTAAATCAAAAATTATCTTTAAAAAAGTTCTATGGAAATGTACTTGGATTTAATCTTGCATTTTAATCCTTTTTCCTTTATTTAAAATTTAGATCCTCTATATAATTTTAACATGAAAAAATTGTATTCTTTAAAATCGTACATGTAATGTAATGTAATGTTTTTGTAATATACAACGATATACGTATCCAAAAATTGATCAAATTTAAATGAGAATTGTGTTTTTGCACATTTTCCTATGTAATGTGGTTACCAATGTTTGAGATAATTGCTAGATAGTAAATGCACAATCCTTCGGATTTTTTGACAACATATTTTTTGTAAATTATAACTGGATTACCGAAATTTTTCGTTTAAATTAGCGATTATAGAATTATATCTGGCACGGATATTATAATAGCAGAGCAATTGTAATATGTTATCGTTCCCACATTGCTATTTACATTTGTGTGAGCACAGCGACATGGATGTTGTTTTTGTTATATTTACAATGAGTGCGACACGATATGTAATCATTGTTGGGTGAGCTTCTGCAAATGTTTCGGCTCTATTTAATTTGATTTCATAAGAGATGTCATTTTTGAGAATTATCCTTACGGGAGGTACTGGAGCGGTCATTGATCATTTATTTAATCGTCGCAATTCCATTTAATTTTATATTCGATTCCTATTGGGGTTAACCATAAACAAATTTAGATTGGTTGTTGTGTTGCTTACGGACACTGCACGCTAAACTATAAAAAAAAATTTAAAAATAACGTAGACGATCCTCTTCCACAATGAACGGATCATATATAAAAAACATCTTTGGTCGCAGAGACTTCGAGGATTAACTTACAGGGAGAGCATAATAGACCTTTCTTGGTCTAAGTGCCGGAATTAATAACTGCATTAAAAAATATAATCATATTCAATTCAAGCGAGATGTTACGGCATGTTTATTTTGAAGAATTATCCTTGTGAAGTACTGGCAAAGTCATTCATCATTTAATCGTCAATTATATTCAATTTTTCTTCACAACAAATGCTTATTTTGAAGAACTATATAATTTAGAGAGGTTCTATGGAAATGTCAAGTTTTAGTTTTATTTTAATTAATTTTCTTTCATAATAGAAAGTGGCAATTTCTTATTTTTGAAAATTATTCTTGAACGATTCTGATTTTGTTTTATCCTAGAAAATATTCCATTAATGCCGTAGATGATCTAATTTTTTAACAACTGTCCCAATTTTACCCCTACGACAAATCCTTTCAATTCTGCTCACGAAATACAAATTTTATACTAAAATAATATGCTATTTTTAAATTATAATCGGTCTGAAAATGGATATAAAATGAGTATATGTATGCATTGTATTATGTGTGGCGTGCTACAGCTCCTCATTAAAACCAAATATTGTTGATTTTACAACATTTGATGAATTTTAATAAATTATATTATATTTTTTGTAAAAACTTCTATTATATGTAGACGTATTCCTTCTCCATATACAGATCACGTATATGACAGAGGTGGTTTCGCTGTACATTTGTATAGAGATTATTTTGAATTACAATTTATATATAATTAAATGTAGATATATGAAATAACAATATGTTTATAACATTAACTCATTTTCTACTCAACAATTACAAATTAGATACTTCTTATTTAAAAAATAATCCCTTATTTTCTAATAAATAGTAAATTTTTAGACTACATATAACAATTTGAAATAAAAATAACCCATACGAAATATAATTTTCATATATTGGAAAAAAAAAACACGATAAAAAAACCACTTAAAATTTAATTATAAAATATTCAGATCAATAATAAAAGATAATCTATAATTCATCATCATTTACACATCACATAAAGACTCTCCTCCTCGCAGCTTCTTACATTGATGATATGTTTTTTTTTTCTCTCGATAGATTAAAATTTTATTTTTAAAATACCATAATTATAGTGTAATATATTAAAGAAAAAAAAATATAGTATGAAAATCATATTTAGAATTTTTTTTTCTCTCCTTTTGAATATTTTATAACAAATAAAATATTGATTTAATTATATTTCAAATTATTTCATTTATTATATTATTATATTTATTTGTATAATAATATATTAATAATAGATAAATGCTTTAAAATCTTTTATATAAACTTCAAAAGTCTATATAAATATATCTTTAAAATATATTCTTATATCAAAAAAAAAAAACCATCGTTAATCAATTCTAATTGTTCGTTCACTGATTTACACAATCATTTGTTATGAATAGTTCGAAAAGCTTTCAAGAGAATTCTTCTTTCAAAAATACCAAAATGGTATGATAATTTAATAATTTTTTATTATATATATTTTCAATACAAAATAGTACACAATATAATAATAATTATAATCACAGTTAAACCAACTGTTAACAAAATTTAAAATACAATATAATATAATTTGATGCAAATAAAAATAGTTAATTCTGAAATTATATAGGTAAAGTTATAGAACGTATAGAAACTAAACGCTATGCAAAGGGAAGTATGGCCATGCGGCGGAAAGGAACGAAAAATGCTTAATGTTGCCTATTTTCAGCAAAATTTAAAACTTATTACTACTTCAAAAATATCTTATAGAACTTATTACTAAACTATAAAGTATAGAATTTATAAAAAATCGGATAATTGGTTCTACAGGAATCCCATTGGGAGCATACAAATAGCATAAGAGCACACAGAAGGAGTGAGCATAGTATCTCCTACTTCCATCATAATTTGTAACTTATTAGAAAAAGCTTAATTTTAGAATTTAAAAAAAATCGAATGAATGGTTGTATAGAATAAATCATTTTAGGAATATTTTGTAGTAGTATCTCCTACTTCCGCCAAACTATAGAATTTATTTGCAAATGCTCATCTTTAAAATTCCAAAAAAAAATAGGAAAAATAGTTTTTTCCACATTGGGAACTCATTTTAAAGAAAATTAAACAGAAATTCAACTAATTGTTCATAGACCATGTCATCAAAATGATCTTATAAGGATAATTTAAATGTTGATTAAATAAATAATAGATTATTATAATGTTTCAAAGTACCACAGATATTTAATCATTACTGTCCATGTCAGGAAAACCAAAAATATCAATTTAAGTAGAATTAATGTTTTAATGATAATTTTCACATTTAATCGTTCTGCAACGTTTATGTGTATGAAAAAGTAAAGACGAATTGAGTATAGCAAGGCTGCCTTTTTGTATATTTGTTAATTTATAATACTTTCGCTACAGTACTATATTTAAACAATTGAGTGTTTACCTTGAAATCCAACTCTTTTTTTTTTTTTTTGAGTTAAAAATAGCAATTTATTTTAAAAATAAACAATACCTAATTTTAATATGGCACTAATTTCGTTTATCTTTTTCTACAGACATCGCGAAATAAATGAATTCATCGAAGAAGAATATTTGTTTCTCTGATGGTAATGTGATGAAGCAATGTCTAGTAAATATATGCGGATGGATTAACACATGCAAATCAAGTGCTTGTTAATGTTTATTTGTTGGCTCCAATTGATGAGTTGTTAACGCAGTAGAGTTCAATATTCGATTGCAACAGACATAACACATAATTTTTGACTTCTTCGAAGAAATTGAAGTGTTGTTTCCAAAAAATTTGATGCTGCATCAAGCGAAATAAGTGCGGTAGTCAGAGAGGGTCAAGTCTGGTGAATACGCAGAGCGATGACATGAAACATCCCATCCAAATATGTTTAGATTATTTATGGATCAAAATCCGTTTGCTAACCCATTCCATTTGTTTTTCCTACAACGCTCGAGCCTATCGTATAACACACAACTTTTTTTGTATCTGTAACTGTATCTATATCTTAATTTTAAAGTATATCTGTGTATCTTTAACCAATTATTATACTTATACGCGCACACAAATATGTTAATAAGTTAGTAAATGGCGCATACCAATTGTGCGGCTACTGTGATACCCCAGTAGTCGATATTTACAATTTTATTGTTTTTAAAAAATCTTTAAATAATGATTTGCATTTTATTTGACTTTTATATTATAAATATATAGAAATATTTCAAAATCTGATTTGTATTCGTGATATTGATTTTAATAATTTTTGTTTCCATCGATTTACAGTAGATGCAGATAGATAGGATAGATATATTAAGACATGTAATATATAGATTATAGACAGATGAACAATTTATGATGAAATTGCTGATTCATAAAAATGACTACTGGAATTTATTTATATAATATTTCATTTCATCATCTTTCTTTCTTATGTATTGTTATGTGTACAAACACTCACATTTTTACGTTGGATGTTCAAATAGTTCATGACATTTAAAAAAAAAAACCCCGTATAGAAGATGAGAACTGTATAAGGATTTCATCTACTATATACATTTCACGTATGTAAAGTTTCCATTCCGATATGTCAATTCATTTGAAAGCAGCAGTGTTCAGTGTTATTTTATTTAAAATGGAAAATATTTAAAATCGAGTGCGGGCATTAAATTTTTTGCAAACTAAAGTTTAAAGACAATTCTTGGCCCACATATGGTAAATGTGTTAGAGGAGTCTGCTCAAAAACAATGGTTTACCATTGGACAATTGAAAGTTAAAATAATCAGGTGAATGATAATTGAGAATAATTTCAAAAATGTTAAAAAAAATCTCTTTTATGATATTGGACGATCGGCGAATAAAAGTTTCATGATATTTGCTGATGGTATAAATGTCTCATTTAGATCGGTGTATGAAATATATATATTCGCATATGAAAAAGTTATGTGCATAAGTTGGTTACGGCGAAGTGATAAAAAACAATTCAAGTGAAACTGTCTACAGCAATATTTGTACAGAATCAAACCGATTTAGTTTGTCGATTTAATAACTATACAAAGGAAACATATGGATTCAACGTACTACAAACCAGAATCAAAGGAACCGTGAATGCAATACGGATAAAATGTGGTGGAAGTGAATCAAAAAAAGTAAGAAAAAACATTAAATTCACAATTAAATTTTCTGGAATTCAAAAGGTATTTTATTAAATGAGATTAGCTTAAAGAAAAAAAAAAGAGGTAAAACAATAATCGACGAATATTATTCAAAACAACTGGATGGAAAAATTAGTGGGAAAAGAATCGCTGTTTACAAATGAAAAGGGAATGCACCCATGGTACATAAGAGTTTTTCGGCGATAGAAAATTTACGTGATATAAAGTACAAATTGTTTATAGAATATCCAGCCAATTCACCGGATTTTTTCTCAAATCTTAAAAAATTTCCGGCGTTGGAAAGTAGTTTTCATTAAATAAAGCCATAGCAGTTATCTAAACAAATATTTTGCCGATATTCTGGAAAATCATTACATATATAAAGCGGGGATTTTGAAACTTTAACATCACTGAACCATGTGTATTATTTGCAAAATCCAATGCATATATATTTTCTAATAATTATATTTTACTTATAAAATCAGGTTAAAAAATAATTCCCCACAAAGTTTTCAAGCGATTTTTTAGGATAAATTGTAGCAATTATTCTCAAAAGATTTTTAATTCTAATTTATCTCTTTTCACTGTGTGTCATATGTATGGTGGTTTGTTTTTGAATAGGTTTTGTTATTTATATTATATTACCCAATGTGGAATTATCTTTGTCATTTCATAAGAAAGGAAAATTCTTGTCTATATGATTTTTGGTATTAGTGTAATGTCAGACAGGGTATAATGAAAAATAAGATGATATAGGTGTTTTTTTTTCCTTATAGCCGTCGTCGAATTTTTTGAACCGTCCACGTTTGGTATATGCATATGTAACATAAAAGCCGTATTCGTGACACTTAAAAAATATGATTTATATTTTAGTAATAATTGTTTTCTTTTTTCCCGAACACATATAAACTCATAATAATTTTGATGTCTTATCTCGCAATTAATCTGTGTGACTGTAAATAGATAGATAGAGATATAAGTGTAAGTGTATCATTGCGCGATGTAATACTTAAATTATAATTAAAATATAATTTCATTTTACAATATACAATTAAAAGTATTAAACAAGAATGAAAATTAAAATAAAAATAATAAAAACTTCATTTCTCTCGTAAACTTTTATAAAAACATTATAATTTTTTAATTTTTGCAAAACAATGAAAACATTTTTTTATTCTTTTTTCATAATTTTCATAATAAATATAAAGTTATTAAAAATGTAGGTAAGGTATGGATAGGATATAGGTAGGCAGGTAGGTTAGGTAGGTACATGTACATGTACAATTTATATATATAGCAGTACCTAGAAAACTATATTTATTTAATTGTTTTAAAACTGATAATTAATTAAATAATTATTAAAATAAAAAAATAAACAAACAAACAATCAAACAAATACCATAAAAATTCTCACATTATATGAAAGTTTATTAAAAAATATATATTTATTATTTATTTAATATTGTTTGTTACTTTATTTAGTTATTTATTTACATTTATATTAAATTTATATACATTTCAAATTCAGAAAGTGTTTGTATTTTTTAAATTGTATATAAATTAAGTTTATTTATAATAATTGTGCTGTGCATAGGTAAAAAAATATAAAAAAAAATCTAGATCATTTTATGCACAATTTTGTACATTAAAAATAATATGTTTCCTCTCTGTGTATAAATAACAGTGTGCCACGTAAAATTATATTCAACTCCCCACACATTTATTATTTTCTCACATTATTTCTTTTTCAAATAATTCTAAAGGGTCATGCTTCCCACACTAAATCAGTATATACTTTGAATCAGTAGCTCACCACTCCTGATTGATACCCCACTGGAAGTTAAATTCTTGATTGGCTTTGTGGAGACCAATCTAACACCTTTAAATTAATGAGCATGTCATATTACTCCATGTGAAACTTATATGGCATTTACTAAACATTCGCATTACATCCAAGTTAGGAAATTACTCCGCATGGCAGTATATATAACAATTCAGCAATTGCACTGCAATTAACGACAGATAGATGTTTTCATAATTTCTATTATTTTTATATGGGTCATTAGGCCATAGTGATGTGTGTGTGTGTGTGTGCAGATATTGTTAATCTTGGAACTGAAAAATTTCAGTAGTAAAATAAATACCAAAAAATTACCTAAATGTAAATAATGAGAATTGAACGTCGTTATATTTCATAATAAATAAATAAATTATAATCTGAAACCTCCAAATTAATATCGTTTATATACGTTTTTAATTATTGTTGTTGTACGAATGAATAAACCTTATTTGGAAGATGAAATTATCCCATCACTCCCTTAAATGTTGTTGGTTCAACAAAATCATATGCAAGCGCTTCACTAGTCCGTTCGCCAAACATACATTTTATCATATGTGGTAGTCCTTATTTAAATTTTTTGCTTTCGTCCATACTTATTGACTTATTGTATCTCTTCCAATATATAATTTATGTCATTAAAACTTAATTTCATAAAATTTCTTCCTTTTTTATAAACTTAACTTTTAATAAGTAATGAATTTTTTTGACGAACTAAGGGCATAATTAAATTGATGTATTGTATCGACTTATTGTATCTCGTGAAACCGTCACGTTCAGTTAGTTTTATATATTTCGAAGAGATATTCCATTGTCATGCTGAATCAAATTTTTTATTTTTCTATCAATTCCAACGGTTTTGACTTTAGGACGACGCTTTTAACGATTTATAAACTATGTGTGAAAAGAATATTATGAAAGCAAAATTGAAATGATGTAGCCCATCCATGTTTTGGCGAAACAATGATGCATATAATTGTGTTGAATCAACATTTAAGGGGTAAACAAACTAATTGATATTATTTTCTGTGGGTTTAGAGTAGCGACGATAAAGCGACCCCGTTTGTGGAGCGACTGGAAAATCCGCATAACTTCTAAAAAAAAAAAATTTAATGATATCAATCAGTAGTGATGCGATAGGTTACTGATTCAAAGTACTGTTGTGATTTAGTATGGAAAGCATGGCACACAGAATGAGTATAATGGGCACATTGGGTGGTACATTGGACATTAATCACAAAATGAATATAATTTTGTACGGCACACTGTACCTATTATTAAATATTATGCACAACATGTACTCGTCGTCGTTTGTTTGTATGCATTTAATATATGAAAATGTGTTAATTGAAATAGAACTTTGGAATAATTTATAAAAAAAAATACACTTTACCTTTTTACATACATTTTTTTGTTTTATAAAATTTATGTTTATAGGTGCATATTTTTATGGTAAGTACGAGTAAATTCCATATAATATTTATTATTAATATTATTATATTAACGCACAAAATATTACAATATATAAATAATATGTTCAGCGAGTCATATAATTACATCATATTTTTTTGTGTAATAATTTTGTTGTTATATATAATATCTGCACACACACACACACACACACAAACACACCGCATATAGTTTCATTTTTCAGTTCTTTTAAATGCAATTATAAATTATATCCCTTTTGATATCAAATATAGATTAACTAAGTGTTTTTATATTTATTTATACTTATATTGTTCATACATATAAATGCCCAGTATATATAGCCGCATATTAGTTATAACAATGACAGTTGGAATGAAATAATTTTTCTTAAACTACTTAATGCACCTGCCATATTTATATTGTTATTTTTATACATATGAAGTGAAGTTATATATATTAAATTTATAGATAGAATTTCTCAGCGCGTACAAATATATTGTGTGTTACAAATGCATTTTTCATAATATTTTGAACTTCGATATGAATTTTAAATAATATGACAATGATAAAAAAAAACCACAGAGAAAGGGAGGGTGGTGTGCGTTTTGGTGGTGTATAAATAAATTTTTTATATTATTATTAAAATTATATTACTCTTTTGTAAATGCTCAAATTGTATATTAGTACATAAAAGGGACTCATTACATGGTCTTCCTGTTTTAAACAACAACATTTATATTGTATAGATAATAATTCGGTGGTATAGAATGTAATAATAAAACAGAAAAAAAAATTAATACACTAACCACATCCGTCAAAAACTATCACGACATTATCAAATATTATTTATTTATTGTTTTTCGTTCCCATTTCCCATTTGTAAATATTAATTTTTGTGCAAAAATATGTTTTATAAATATAAATTACACATGAATATTTAATCAATTATGAAAGAATACATTTTTTATACGTATATTGTGTCCACAAAAAAATAAGGTAACATTTTAATTTAAATTTCACGAGAGAAATCAATTAATAGTTTTTTTACAGGTTGACAGTACCATATGCGGTCCTTGAAATCTGTAGCAAATTTCACTTTACATATAGTATTCGTTAGTTGTTGATATAATTGCAATGCAAAAAGGTCATTTTTGGATTTTTAAAAATTGAGGAACTTTGTTGAGCAAAGAATTTGCGCATTAAATTTTGTTTGCGGAATGAATTTTCTGCTCGCAGATTCTTTAAAATTCGTGCAGAAGACCTTTGGCTATAACAAAAAAAAAATGTTTACAATATGGCAGACATTACGTTGAAGACGAAGAGCGGTCCGAACAGATGAAATTATATAATATTTTCGAAATAATTTTTTCAGTACCATCTGTGACGGGAAAGCCGATTAAAATTCATATTGAATAACAAATCATGCCTTCAATTAAATATAAACTAATTGAAGAAAATACGATGTTTGAGAAACGTTGGTTAACACCTTGCTGATATGATTGGAATTGAGTGTTTTGACTCGATCCAGATACAAGGCGAAACGAAACGCGCTTTAAAGGAGCCATTCTGTCAAATGAAATTTTATTTCAAGCAATGTTCGTAAAAGGTATCGATTTGTGCACAGTAATACAATACGTTCATACAACACAAAAGCACGATTTTTAATTATTTATTTAACTGAAAAGTATAGGATAGAATCAGTAATGGAATAACAGAATTTTGTTTAATTAATTAATGTATTTATAAAATCTTATAATTATAATAAGACGAATTCTTGAAAATTTTTCCATTGACCGACTTAAAATTGGCTCAATATTGGAATTCTCAACTTATTCAAGTAAATAGTTTGGTAAAGAACGTAAATAGTTTGGTAATATGCGATGGTGGCATTTTACAAAAATCCAACAACGAAGGGCAAATAATTTTTGTCGAGTAACCAATAAATGAAAATTTATTACGAATAGCCAAATTGTTTAAAATTCTTTACAATAGCATATAGTTGTGATACGTCTATACAATAACGTTGTTCATCTTTTGAGTGAAAACTCACTTAGCCGTCAAAAACAATTCACACATATATCTCTAACGAAAAAAATCTTCAATACACACAGAGATTTATTTCTGCCGGGTGAATTGCAACAAAAATATTGATTTATTAGATAAGAAAGTGTATTCTTATAGTGGAGATTTTACTGCAACACAAAATATCTTTCGAAATTATGATAAAGGCTGCATTGAAAATATTTGACTTGGTATAGATTAGTCGCATATTAGCAGAAGTTCTGTATTCGATTTTCTGTTAAATTACACAAAATATTAAATTGCATTTTCTCATATGACATAAACACATCTTCATTTCAGTATATTAACTTTTGTGCTGAAATCGTAAAATATTTCTGTGGTAAAAACAAAAAATTTTATTGGACGTATATCAGCAGAGTTTCTGCTGGATAATTTTGTGATTTTTGCACATATTGCAGAACATTTTTTCCAGTGTTGTTACGTTGCTTGCGATGCGTTTTGCTTCCTTTGCGGAAATATTGAAAAGGGAAAATACGAAAAAAAATTGTTTATATATAAAACTTAAGCCATTTATTATTTCTTTGTAATTAATTCTGTTAACCGGACATGAAAATCATGATAATATATATGTAATATATTATTTATCACACGCAATTTTATGTAATTACATATAAGTATCAATATAATAACACACTCACACACACACAATTACATGCATGCTCAACTATGTGCAACATTGTGTAATTTTTTTAATGGTTATTTTTGTTTATTTACACATAAATCACAAACAAACAAAAAATTAAAAATAGATTAAATACACAATAATTAACATAAAATAAATAAAATATTTTTAATTTTAATTATTATAATAATTTTGCATTTTTTTTCATTTATATACGGAAAATATTACGACAAAGTTTCAATTAAAACAACAAAATATATAGGCCTTTTGTCTTTATAAATTTTACAAAACAGCGACACCTCCTCTATCATACGACAAAATACATTTATTATGCACATAATTATTTGACAAAATCGAGTAGTTTTAAAACTATATTGTCTTGAATCCTTTGGAGCTGCTAAAAATGAACTATTTTACTATTTGCAATACTTCCCATAAAACTCAAAACCTTTTGAATAATTATAAAGAATCAATTATTCGATTATCTTGAAAAATTGTTTAATGCATAAGTTATATAAAATTTTGGAGTGTATAGACCTTTAATCCTTCAATCGCTAGTTTCATTCAATTTCTTATTCAACTCATTTTCATATAAAAAGAGATACGACGAGATGTCTATATTTAAAAATTATATTTGCTTAAGTTAGTTAGATCATTCAATAAATAGTTCGACTCCTGTTTAATTACCATTTAAACGAAATACAAAATGCTTATTTTTGCGAATTTTCTCTGGGAATTCCTGTGAAATTATATCCTTGATGCTTCAAATTATATGTTTATATATTTTTTGAAGCAATTTTCTTGCACATAAAATATATCGAATAGATTTATTTTCATAAGGTCCTGGAAATGTTTTTGACCCTTTATTTGTCTTTTGCATTCATTAATTTCCTTTCATACGATACATCGAATGGTATATTTCGAGAATTATCCTTAGAAAGTTCTGTACAAATGCACTTTGGAGCTAATATTATGATCCTTATATGACAATGGTCATTTGTCCACTCCCGGCGTAAGATTACGTATACTACAGGTTTCGCTGTATCAATATAAACTCGTTTGTATTAAATTTATTTTATAGTACATATAGAGAAAATGTAACATCCGGATAATGAACGAATTAATTTATACTTATAAATATAAATCAATTCATTTTATTCCAATTTAAAAAAATGTTAAGTTTCCGGTTTCAGGTATATATTTTTTTTTTTTTTTGAACTATTTTCGGATGTTTTGTTATTTTAATCTACAATAATGTGTGTGTGTGTGTTTGTGTAGTGTACCTCTTCTCTTTGTTAATATGGTAATAGAATAAATGTAAAATCTGTGGAACGTATTATTATTTGTAAATATAATAGATATTCTACTAATTTAAACTTATTTATGCCGCAGATTGTCAAATTAGTGCATGTTTAAATATAATTAAACTTTTTGATATTTTTCTAATGATAAAAAGAATTTTAATTAAATTTTATGTTGGATATACAATTATGAATGCGTTCCCTTTTTAATGTTGGTAATTAATAAAAAAACGACGATTGTTTCTTTTTGTATACACATAATGGAATACAAATTTATTCAAAGTATGTCACAAGCTATAACAAAATTTGCTTATCTTTCAAGCAATTTATACGGATTTCTTCTTCTTCATGAGACAATTATTGATAGAGTTTGTATAAAATGTGTTTAATTTCCAGTCAGTAGTAGTTCTAGAATATTTTCTGGTGTATTCAAGAAGTTAAAATTCAGTGTTTGAGACAATATTAATAATAGAGTTTTGAACAAGATGTGTTTAATTTCCAGTCAGTAGTAGTTCTAGAATATTTTCTGGTGTATTCAAGAAGTTAAAATTCAGTGTTTGAGACAATATTAATAATAGAGTTTTGTACAAGATGTGTTTAATTTCCAGTCAGTAGTAGTTTTAGAATTTATTGCTGGTGTGTTCAAGAAATTAAGATTCACTATTTGAGACAATATTAATGATAGAGTTTATAAAAGATGTTTTTAATTTCCAGTCAGTAGTAGTTCTAGAATATTTTCTGGTGTATTCAAGAAATTAAAATTCAGTGTTTGAGACAATTTTTGATAGATTTTGTACTAGATATGTTTAATTTCTAGTCAGTAGTTGATTTAGAATTAACAACAAGTTAAAATTCAGTGTTTGAGACATATTATCATAGAGTTTGTACAAAATGTGTTTAATCTCCAGGCAGTGGTATAGTTCTAGAATTTCTTTCTGGTGTATTCAAGAAGTTAAAATTCAGTGTTTGAGACAATATTAATAATAGAGTTTTGTACAAGATGTGTTTAATTTCCAGGCAGTAGTAGTTCTATTGGTTCGTTCGGTGGCAATCCAATAATTTCGTAAAATTTTGATAAATTCGTAAGAATTGAACTGTGTTCCGGAAAGGATATAATATGTGAATGAGTAATGTTTGGTGAATATAGGTCAATTCTGCAGTTATAATTTGTTGTGTCTCTATTCTCTCATTCTGCTATCGTTCATAGGCTATAGTTTGCTTCAAGCGAATTTTAGTTGTGGTCGCTTGACAGCGCCAGAAATAGTTTTTTAGTCACTTTCAAATCCGTATCTTCTTGGTGTATTCTATATGCGCTGTACTATGTGAAAATTCATTCTTTAAAAATTGTAATTGACATAGAACATACTTTTATTTGCAACAAAGTAATACAAATTAAAAATTTCAGCAACTGAATAAAATTAAAAATTTTGAATGAAATTGTATTGACACACTTCAAATAGTATTAAAAATTGTAGTTTATCATCACACCTGTAAAATACATTTGTTGTGTCAAATTTCAAAAATACAAGTAACCAGAATTTATGCGGCTGTACATCTATTAATAACTGAACGGATTCATATTTGTATCCCCAATTCTATAAATTTTCTGTGTCTGTGTGTGTGTGTGTATATCTATAATTATTATTTTTATTTATTATATTATTATAGATAGAATGGTTAGTCACATTTTTTTTGCTCCATTTTATTGTTTTCAAATTCACCGAACAATAACAAGCCATAATTGGATTTGTGGTTAATTTTTTTTTGTTATATTCTTTCATGAAAATATATAGAGATAGTTATTAACTATTAGGTACCTCTCCAAATATTACATGTATATACAAAGTCTCGACGCGTTGTTCATGTTCATATAATATTTATATTTTTAAATTTTATATTCAACATTGGTTATACACTGAAGATATGAGGCCATACAACAACCGTTTTCATGAATTTTTATTATTTTTTTTTCCCATTTTTGACATCGAATATTATAATAATATTTTTTAATTTTTTGTGTGTACAACATAACAATAAGCGAACATAATTGAAATTAAAATGTCGATATTATTTTTTTGTTATTGTTGTTGTTAATATATCAGATCATTATAAAATAATATAATATAATAAATAAATATAATATGTTATTATTATTATTATTATTATTATTATTATTTAGAGTTACTGATGGATTGAATAAACTCATATATTATTTATTATATGGATATAGTAGGCAAGCACCGTGTGTCCGAAGAAAAATAACTATAGAATTTTGCGTTTTAATTATGTGGATGTGTCATCTGTTATGGCTACTGCAGATTTATTTATGGATTGTAAAATGAATTTATAGATAATTGTGTAAAAGGTCCGTCATTATAGAATATATTGAACAAGTTTTTGAGTGTGAGGCATCGACGACGTACGTCAATGTATTTGAGAATTCGAGAATTGTTTGTTTTTTCTTACTCCGTCCGCATTCACGCGTTTATTAGTCGGACAGACAGTGTATATTTATATTATGGAGAAAGAAAAGCAGAAGTCTTTATAAATTGTATATTGTATATTGTATGAAATGAATGGCTATTAAAATATTATAATATATAGATAGATAGATATATATACCATATATATAGTTAATTAGTTATAAAAGCTAATTAATCATTTTGTCATGGCTTGATAAGAATGAATAATACACATCATACGTACGTGTACATATAAATATTATAGAAGAAAAATTATATAATAATAATTTTTAATGACTGCTGTTTTGTGAAATTGTGTATTTATATGAATCTAACTAAACTACAATATATTCGAGTGTATATAAATGTACAATAATTATTACCTGCGTTTCTTATACAATATATTTATTTTTTTTGGCTAGAATATATTTTTATATAATTTATTTTATATAGTAGAAAAATATACAAGATGCCACGGTAAATTACTTTTAATAGTAATTGTAGTATAACAACAGAAAAAATCTAAATTTTTACTTTATTAGTTCATTTAAGGTAGCTTAATTGCTTTATATATATATATAGATAGGATCAGGCAGGCAGATAGCTACTTAATGAATTTTATATTTATACATCGAATCATATAGAATACTAATTTAATCCGCTGTCTCTATACATATAATATTCATAATTCTTTTGAGTTTAATATAACCTTTTAACACCAAACATCATTTATTATTTAAAAAATGTATGGTAAAAAAAAAACTATTGTATTATATTAATCTATATTCAAATTTATTTCTAATCGATTCTTATAAAATTCCAAACACTAAACAATAACACAACAAACTCTTTATGAATTGTAAGTTGATTTTCTATTTTATATATATGATAGTATTAATTTTTCTATAATAAGTATCATCATAAACTAAATATTATTAATAAAAATATTGGATGAATATTTTCTAATAAATATAATAGATACGTTGTTATAAATTAATCCTACAGTGGCCCGAAATTGTTAATTGAACTGTTTTGTTGGTCCAACAATGTTAACATCAATCACCGCCGCGCCGCTATTAACAATTAGTTAGCTATATAAATGTTGCGCTAATTATGATAATTTGTGTTAGTTTTATATAATCGCAAATTTGTGTAGTATACTCTCGTTTCTGGTTATCGCATTTAATCTGCCTATGTATCAATTTCCTCATCGGTAGCGATACCTTCAGTTTCTGCACTGCAACGGTTGACCTCTTGGCCAGCACAGTTTCAAAGCATTCCGTATTGTCAATTGCATCGATTTTGGAATCCTCCATCGACGAAAACGTAAAATCTCCTTAGTATACAAAATGTTTGATATACTTCCCAAAATATGGGTAAAATTATAACTATACAATTTTTAATTCCTTCATATATTTTTTTTTGTTCTCTTGTAATAAAACACAATTAAGCACAACAAATAACGCTATGATGCATTAAAATTTTCGAAATAATTTTCAGTACAATATGTGACGGGAAAGCCCATTAAATTTCATATTGAATAACAAATCATACCGCGTTAATTAACTACATAAACTAATGACGCAGCTATATTATTGTTATTAATTTAACTATTAAACACCTATCGAGTGGGTTATACGAGTTGATTATTTAAGAATATAAGAATATAAGAATAATTTGCACATTAATTCGTACTACACTATACCTGTCCGCAGATGATATAGAGAAACAGCGAATTTAGCATTTACAATTTTTTCAAGGATCAAAGCCATTTTAAACCCCTTATATGTATAATTATCGAATTTAGTCATGCAAAACCATTCATTATAAGATAAAGAAAATTAAACAATGAACTTAGAAGAGTAGTGTTATTTCAAGGAATACTGTACCACATCATTCTTATATATCAAATCATGTTAGTGGAGCTTATGGTATATGTCAAATTTTAATTATAGTTGGTAAATTAACCACCATATGCGATTATCTAACAATTTAACAATTGTTCTGCAACTATTAAAATATATGTGTTTTCTTAATTTATTTTTATATGAGTAGTGGTTGCCATACGCAAAATGGAATATGCATGACATTGCCAATTTATGAGTCTATGTTATGCATAATTTTAAATCTATCGCATTTTTTTTAATTGCATAAACTAATAAATGGTAACCCGATAGTTGTAAAATTTTTAATATTAAAATAAATAGTAAAAAGTAAATTTCGGAAATTGAACACGATATAGTCAATCGAGATTGATTAGAATGAACATTATAACCACTGTGCTACTTGGGTGTACCTTATATTAAAGACAATTAAATACGAAATTGGGAAATACTATTGTGTGTATGAACGATCAAGCATATTTTAGCCTAAACGACGAAATATGAAAATTATATTTATAAAATCCTTAGGTCCTTATGACGTATATTTATAAAGTTTCCTATCTTTAAAAATAAAAAGAATTTGCAAGAATTTGTTACAAAATACTGTTATAATTCCAATCTAATTCAAATTTAATCAGAATTGATGAAAGTGTATGGTCACATCACAATGATTGAGAATCTGAATTTAACCAACCTGATCTCGCCTAAATTTAACTTCTAATGCTATAACAATCAAACGTATTTAAATTAGTTTTTTTTGCCTTTCACATCATCACTTTATTACAAATATTTCTATAAAAATATATATAATAAGACCAATAAAAGTTCAAATAGCAACACTATTTTGCATACAATTTTATAAAGATAATTTTGCCCACATACTGCAAATTTATATAATGGCAATAATGATATAATTTCAATTAAATATACACAGTGTCAATTAATTTCGAAGACTGGTGCTGGATATGTTGATGCCACATCTCTTTATTACCAAAATTTAATTAGAAATTGAAACGGGTTTATATTGATTATGTTTCGACAATACAAAACAGCTTGTGATGCAATTCCGTAAAGTGAACTATAGAAGCCGAATTGTGCCTTATTTTGATTAAAAAAACTAAAACTTCTTTCTACTATACCGATCTTATAAAGTCTTACACATTCTTTCACACACTGTGTACATTCAATATTCAATACTGTGTAAACATTAAAACATTGATGCCGATAATCAAATAGTAATATATGTTAATAATTTACAAAATCCATTTGTAGATATGAATATTATAAATTAATAATATAAATATGCGTAAATTGAGATATTTAACATTTATTTAGTTATTTATTTATCTATTTATAATATTAATAATAATATATATTTGTATAAATGTAAATATGTATGACTGACTCTGTGTATATGTATGGCGTTATGCTCCGATAATTATTTTAATGTCATTTTATGTATGGTCATATAAGCGTTAATTATTATTATTTTTATTATTATCATATTATTATTATTATAAATTGATTTGATATTTAATTACAATTGTATTTAATTTATTTATTATTCTGTAATTAAAAGGGAAATTATTATTAGACTATGAATTGTTATTATATTTACATTATACACTTACTTCCATATATATATTGTATTATGTTAGGAAATAACTATATAAACATCTATTGTCCGAAAAATAAAAGGAATGACTTTCTAACTATAGATTTATGAGCTCACTTAAAAACATTATTAATTTTTGCAGTAAATAAGTTATGTGCTTCGGTCGAAAAATGTATAAAGAACACAATAAAATATATATAAAGTTGGTGAAATTACTATACCGTAATGCTTGAAATTCTTGTTAAATTCAAAGACAGAGTTTGGAGTGACATCGACAAATCCACTGTATTTAAGTTTGAGTAGAATAAATTAAAAATTACCGAAATACTTTTTCATTAATTCATTTCGATTATTTTTCGGACAGTGGGTGCGTAGCACAGCAAACATAATTTAACGAAATATTTGAAATTTGAGTTATATATATTCAAATACAACATATAATTTATATAATAATAATTTAATATAGGATAGCGCAATTAAATTACATTATTTAGAGGGTGATTTATTTAAATTAATAATTAAAAACAAGTCATTCTCTATAATATTATATTTTAGGCATTCGTTTGATATTAATATACACAACATTTATTGTAAGATTTCATATAAAGTGAGTAAATAGTAAAAATAATATATTATAATAATAGAAATACGTCTTTGACATAAGAAATTAATACAATAACAATTCATTTCAATATCACACTTTATGGATCGATTTTGAAAATAATATACGAGAGAATAGATGGTGTAAAGAAGTTAAATTATCAAATTTAATTTTAAAGAACCAGACAACGAATTTTAAATACTGTAAGTTTAAATCTTACACTTTCCATATACATCACCATATAGTTTAATATTTGGCTGTGAATATAAATTATTAAATGGAAACTTTAGTGTGTAGAGCAACAATTTAAGTCCATAAAAGATGATTTAAAATTTCTGTGAGAAATTTAAAAAATTGTAAATATTAAAATGGAAATTTTTAAGCTATAACTTGTTCATATATCTATAGAAGATGGTTTCAAAATAGGAGTATTATAAGTACAGACATTTCCGTAAAAATAGATAGTCTAGATAAGGAAAAACCCATACTGGAATGGAGATCAATATAACAAAGTTTTGCAATGAAATTCTTAAAAAAATTATACCGAGGAGATAAAAGTTTGGCCTTATAATTAATTTTTCTACTATAATTGTTTGTAACTTCAAAGTAGGATCGCTTTTAAAAATACACCCTTTTTTACATATAATACATATTATTTATTCTTCAATGCATATATCAATTTACAACTTAAAGCTTTTAATTTAATTCTTTTTTATTTATACTTTGGCATTTACAAATTGTTTTGCTTACACCTTATTGGTTGCGTGTTGTGTGTTATTGCTGTTTTATTATTATTATTATTATTATTATTATTATTATTATTATTATTAAATTCAATAATAATTTTTTTCATGGCTTCTTCACGAACAAACGTTTCGTTAATATTATTAAATCTATATAGTAAATATGACAAAATAAAACTATGTGTATTGGTAAAGATATTCTTTAAAAGTGCTTAATTTTTATTAATGGTAAATAAATATAGGTATTGGAAAAAAAAAAGCCATACAAAATAATAAAAACTTATGTTTCGTTTAAGTGATTTTCTTTAAAAAAAAATTGATATAAGTTTTATATATTTTTTTAATAAGATATTTTAAATAAGTAAAAAAAATAATATTAATTTCAATAGTGAACGTTTAAGTTATACAAATGCAATGAACACTTATATTATTATAAAAATAATTGCAACAATGAAAGTAATATATATATATTTAATAGTGTCTGATCAGATGGCACCACAATTAAGTATCGATAAGTGACCATGAATATGTATATTACAAAGATTACTTATTTTTAACCATTTATTCTCATTTATTGGCTACTATACAAAGAATATTTGTGACCGTGGATGTGGTCATTTACATATTTCGGAAAATAAAAGTTAAGAAATAACAGAGAGCTATATCAACAAAACAGTGGAATATTATTCTTATTGGTATTAATGTATTACTACTATAAACACACACACGAACGTCCTTTGTGTATTTCTAATGTGGATCTCATTATTACTCTAATGAAAATACAAAAAAAAAAATAATAATATTGACAATTATTGCCAAAATATGAAATATACTAAATTTTCCTAAATACAATATATAAAAATTTACATATGAAAAAGCGCAGCATTATATTTTGTTTTTAAAGTCTTCATCTCTAGCGCCCTATAGACTTCAGTCTCGACAATTAACGTCCTTCACCTAGTAGACCTTGATCGCTCTTACAACTCCAACTACCGTGGTCCTGCAACTCCATCGTCCGTGTGAATGTCAATGTATGTCCTATATCCATATCAATTTTCGTTATTTGATTTGAATATCAATTCTTGTTTGTTGGCACTTCATTGCCAATTGTTTGAGCCCATGAAACACGAATAATTCTACGAAGGCATTAATTTATAAAAAAAAAAAACAAAAAAAAACATGCAGGTGGTGATGGTCGCATGAGAATAAGAATAAGACAATTGACGTTTGAATAGAAAACAATTGTAATTTGGTAATAAGATTTACAAGTTTATAGCATATGCAATTAGAAATAATGTAACCCTGATTTTGTATTTTCTATTCCATATATATAATAGCCTCCATTCACATTACCATTCTTTTTGCGATACTGCCGAGGTAGCAAAATTCTTCGCCTTCTCAATTATCCAATTTTTAATAGATCAGCACATATGCGTTGTTAACATCAGCATGTTTTGAAAACTGTATTGCAAAATTTGTACTTGATTTTGCTTGTCATCAGTGATGCTTATAGCATCTACTAAACATTCATTACAGCCAAATTATTGTAAATTACTTCGCATGGCAGCATATATAAAAATCCACCAATTGTACTGTAATTAACGATATTTTATAGATGTTTCCTGATTTTCCCATAGTGATGCAAGTGTGTGTGCAAACATTGTTAATCTTGGAACAGCGTCCAACACCATATTTTCCAAGATATTCGTTTTTTTTTTTAAATCCATAAACGAACAAATGATAATCCGGTTGCAATTTTTCATGTGGCGGGAATTAAACCCGATTCGTTTAGTGATTGACTGCCTATACTGCTTTACTGACTGATTGAAGTGCTGAGAACGAATTAATTAATTTATTTAATAAAACACATTTAATTTAAATAAATAATATATGAAATTTTTATTTTTTATATATTTATAATTTGTTTAATTTTTATTCTTTTTTTTTTATCATTTTTTTTTTTACTTTGTTTATTTTTTTAAATTGAAATTTTTTTAATTTTTCTTAAAAATGTACAATAATTATTTTTAATATAATATTAATTTTATATGATGAAAATTTACAATTTTTTTTTTTTTACGGACACATTTTATAATTAACAAAATTTATTGTTTGTATTAATTATTATTTTTTATCAATTTATTACAATATTTTTTTAAATTTTTTATTATTAATTTAATTTGTTAAACATCAAAAATATTTATATATAAATTATTTTATTTCATTTCATTAATGTTTTGTAAATGTATAATAATATGATTTTTTTTTAATTTTAATTTTAATACTGATTTTTTATTTTGTTATTTTGAGCGTTAACAAAAATAATATTAATTATATAATTATTAAAATATTTTAAACAAAAAAATTTATAGTTTGAATGTCTCATTCGAAGTGAATAAAGGAAAAAAAAATAACTTTTTATAGTTAACCCTAGAATAAAAAAAAATGTATATGCAAGAGCAAACCTGGGGATCTTCAGAAGCCTAAGCAAACTTTTCATAATGTTAACAGCTATTTGAATCTAATTGATAAAACAAAAACCTTATCTATGTAGGATCTTTCTCTTTTAGGTCAAACTGTTTAACGATAATTTAAAATACTAAAAAATTTCTTATTAATTATCTAAACTAAATATTACTTTATTTTAAATAATCGTATTGGATTGGCTGTTTGTTTTAATGATTTAGCTCCTAGAAGGTTCCTTCAGTATGGGTCTTAGGTTTTAATGCATACACTTAAGTATATATATGAAAAAGATTCTATTCTATTCTAGGGTTAATTTAAATTAGTTAACTATTATTTATATATTAACGCATTCAATATATATATGTGTTTGTGTGTGTGAAACCGGAGACTATAGACACATAATTTTTATTAATACATTTTAAAATTTCTAGATAATAAAATAATGGAATAAATTTTCTGTTTTAAATTATTAATAAAAATTTATAATAATAATTATAATAATAATAGTAATAATAATAATAATAAAAATAATTAATAACGAAAATTGGATATCATCACATATTTTTTATCTTAAATATAGTTACACAATTGAATACTGAATGCTTGTGTGTTTTTATGTTCGACTTCGATCATTTCATTAACGTTTTTTTTTTTAATTTATTTTGTACACATTTAGTTATCAAATAAATTTTTACAATTATTATTATATTTAAATTTTCTAAATTAAATTTATTTAAAATATTTCAAACATGAATTGTATCTTCATCCTCATCACTAACCGGATTACTTTCAGATCTACCTAATGGGCTACCTGGATTTAATGGAGGACTACTTGGTGACGATCGTCGTGATGTTTGATTTGAACTATTATTATTATTATTAATACTATTGTTATTGTTATTACTATTATTATTGCTATTATTGTTGTTATTACTATTATTATTATTATTATTGCTAATATTATTATTATTGTTATTACTATTATTATTATTATTATTACTATTATTATTACTATTATTATTACTATTATTATTATTATTATTATTATTATTATTGTTATTATTATTATTATTATTAGTATTGTTATTATTTTGATAATAATTACTTAACGACGATAATGAACTAGATGCTGATAAATGTGAAAATGGTGCACTTGGACCGGGTATTCCACCTAATGAACCTAACGGTGGTACACCAGGATATAAACGATATGGAAGTGGTTTTTGTAATGCAGCTGCAGCAGCTTGACGATAATATAAATCGGCTGCCGATGGTGGTGCACCTGGTGGTCCTTGTGTAGGATATGGCCAACCACCAATGTATGGTGGTCCACCGTATAAACGTTGAAATGCCGCATAATTACCGGCTTCAGCTAATAATTCTAATCCAACGGCTGTTTGTCGTTTCCATTTAGTTCTAAAGAAAATATATAATTATTTATTTGTGGTCACACATATAAAAAGTGTTAGAATATATATATATTACATTGGTTTTTATTATAGTGCGCCCATATATAATTTGCAAACTGAACAGTAATAATAATATTTCTTAATAAATAAATATATTGTAATGAGTTTTTTGTTTTAATCTATTTAGAAAAAATATCAATTTATTTCAATTTTAAGGTGTAAATCCCCGTGGTAACGGAACGAACAAAACAGAATAAAAGTAGTTCTTCTTATTTTTAAATTC
The DNA here is from genome assembly GCA_910594885.2 of Bibio marci. NCBI lineage: Eukaryota > Metazoa > Arthropoda > Insecta > Diptera > Bibionidae > Bibio > Bibio marci. The sequence continues at coordinate 95,009,526 of OU343114.1, read as the reverse complement.
GCATATAACATTTTTGCATCACTAATTTTTGATAGAAAATAATTTTAAACAATTTTTTTTAAAAAGATTCTCTTAAAATTATTGTAGGAAAATTATTTTTGCTGAACCAAAAAACAATATTTATCAAATTATTTGTTAATAAAAAAGTATTTTCCTATATAAATTACCAATGTTGGCATTCTTAATATATTTGGAAAATTGAAGATGAGTTTGTAGTAGCTATTTTGTACAGATAATTTAACTTGTATTAATTGTAATAGTTATTGGCTATTTTATAAACAAAAATATAAAATAACCTTTTTTATAAAACGGTATCCAATAGGATAACGTTTTATCATTAATTATATATTTAGAGAATAATAAAAGTAGATATTATTAAGCACTTGACGAGATAATACAATACGAATAATTATTGAAAATATATATTTTGTAATACGTACAATATAGTTGTGATATAAATTTAAGTGTTTAAGAATTTTAGTTAAGAAAATACCATAAGTTCCTTCAAAATTGTTCCTCAGAGAAAATCAACAGAATAGATATTGCATTACTGAGTGATATTCTGTAACTTTTGAAGTCAATTGTGCATGAAATAGGTGTTTTAAATGACATTCCTAATAAATTCGTAGAAAACCCATTTTGAAGCTGTTTGGAAAATAGATTACAGAACTTGTCCATTTCTTGTCGAATTTATCGTTGTATGTTTACAATTGAATTACAACGGTACTCACTTCTCTGAAAATCGCAATACTTGTTATTAATTTAATTGTCGAAACAATGAAACAAAGTTAAAACTGAATCAAATTTTTAGCAGCAGATTGGTATAATATCTGTTATAACTTTTACTAAAATCTTCGTAAGAACACAATCTTTATGTGCTCGATTAATAAATTTGTAAACGCAATAGAACACAAAATCAAGCAAATTGGTTACAGTAATTATACTTTCAAAATGTATATAAAAACCTGTACGATAATTTCCAAAATCATGTTTACCAACCGTTTCGTAAAGAGAATTATAAATTACTTTTTTTACAAGTTAGACAATCTGCCACTACTTTGTCATTATACATTTTAAAATAAACTATAATAAACATCATTCCGATATTTAGCAAAAAAAAACTCATGCTATAGACAAATAATCAAAGGATTGTATGACATATTACCGTCATTATTATCAGCAATGTGATCCAGAAATCACATAATATTTGCAAACGTTTCTCTTATGATTAACAAATTTCCAAAAGTTACAAGGATTTGATATTGAATCACGTGAAATTTCTGATATGTAACGAGCATAAACATCTACTAGAGATCATTGAAACAAACACACAACAACTGATTATAAAATAATAAATCAGAATCATTACTTTTTGATATGCAAAATGAACAATAGATTTCCTTTGCCTTTCTTAATTCATATATCAAAGATACAATTTAAAAATACTTAAAATTTAAATACCAATAAAATTATAAACAATTCACAAAACGAATATCATTTTAAAAAACATTGTAAATAAATTACCAGCAAACACAAAAAAAGTCACTATAAATCATAAAACAATCATAAATATACAATATAATAAGAATTGATATAATGATAATAATGTTGAAATTATAAAAAAACAAAAATACACAATTGAGATGTTGAAATCATTTAAATTAAAAAAAAAAACAAAGTGTATCATAAATTTTTCCTACATCAACAGACAAAATTACCAACAACTTTATTTATAGTTATTTTATTAAATATACATGTGAAAAACCTACATATACACACCCAAGCGTGCACACAGAAACTTAAAAAAAAATCGTCCCTGTTTCAGATTTTTTGATTTATTATATTATCCTTATATGCCTTTTACAATAAAACTTTGTACACAACAGTACAAATCACATAAAAGTCATATAAATAAATAAACTGTATGCAGTTAAATAATAATAAATGTGTGTGTGGTGTTTGTGGTTATTCTTTTATTATAAATGTGTTATGCAACCGATAAAATTTTGATGTTGAAATAATTTTTATTATTCACAAAGATAAAAATAAAAAAAAACAATTTTTGAAAAATGACAGACTACACAAAACATACAAACATCCAAAACATATATAGAAAAGATAGACGAAAAAAACGAATTAATAAAATAAAAATTGGAGAAATAATTTGCATAATAATTTTGAAATCGCATAAATATAAATAACACAAATGAATGATAGATTTTGATAAATTATTATTATAAAATTTATATATATTCATGCCGCATGATATTAATATACAATATATACCAGGTATACCGGTTAATGTCCGCCGCTCACACATATATATGGCGCTACAAGCGGTAGTAGAAAACCAAAATGGCTGGCTTTTTTTTTTGTTTAAAAGCTGTGACATTTTTATCTCCAAAAATTAGTTGAAAATTAGAGACCTCTTATCGAGCAACAACATTGTTAAAAAAATAATTGAATTTTGTGTCAGTAAAACGCGAAATGCGGACATCATTGCTTGTTTTGTTTTCGTTTGCAAAAAAACTGCGGCAGAATCACATCGAATGTTTGTAGAAGCTAATGCCGATAACACTTTATCAGAAAGAACATGCAGACAATGGTTTCACCGATTCAAAAGTAATGATTTTGATGTGGAAGACAAAGAGCGCCCTGGACAGCCGAAAAAGTTTGAGGACACCGAATTGCAGTCTCTGTGGAATGAAGACGACACGCAAACGCAACAATAACTTGCCGAACAACTAGGAGTGGCTCAACAAACCGTTTCCGATCGCTTGAAAACAATGGAAATTGTATTTGATGAGATCAGAAAGGTGTGGTGTACCACGAGCTTCTAAAAACTGTTGAAACTGTTAATGCTGATCGCTACCGACAACAAATGATCAATTTGAACCGTGCTTTGCTACAAAAACGACAAGAATATCAAAACAAGGACAACACAAGGTAATTTTCCTACATGGCAATGCACCATCACACCAAGCAATACCGGTCCAGGAAACGTTAGAGGCGCTTAACAGAGAAATTTTATCGCATGCGGCTTATTTACCAGACTTGGCTCCATCAAACTACCATTTGTTTTCATCGATGGCCACGCCCTTAATGACCAGCACTTCAAAACATCTGAAGAACTCGAAAATTGGGTCTCTGACTGGTTTTCATCAAAGGAACAACAATTTTTTTGGCGTGGTCTCCACAAATTGCCTGAAAGCAGGACAAAATGTGTAACTAGTGATGGAAAATATTTTGAATAAATAATTTTTGGGTTTTCTCACCCACAAAAAATATGTTTTTTCACTTAAAAAAAAAACGGCAGACATTAACCGGTATACCTGGTATATGTTTTAGGCGGTTGTTAGACGAATTATACAATATCTCTATATAAGAAGTTAGTATAATATTAAAAGCAATTATATTATTATTAGTATTATTATTTAAAAATATATTTGTGTGTGTGTTGTATTAAATAATATCATTTATATAAATTATTAACACTTAGCTAAACATACAGATAGTTAAATTAACTATATATAATAAATAAATAATAAATAGCATTTGAAGCATTAGTAAAGCAACGCGTAACTCAAAAACTATATTATAATATATATCGTACAAACATAAATGAAATTATTACTATTATTATTATTATTGGTATAATAAGAGTTTTATTGTGTGAGTTTAATAATTATTTAAATTTTTATGAGTTCGCCGCGATATGAATAAATTATTATAACTATAACAATACAATAAAATAATTTTACAAAATTGAAAGGGTTGATGTAGTTTTATTATTCTTTAGTGCTGGATTTGTTATGTTATTAAATGAATAATTATGTTATATTATAATGTGCTGGAAAAAAAATAGAATAAAAAACGCAATCAAGGATATATTTATTTTTGATAAATGAGAAATATTGTTGAAAGACGGATATAAATTTTTTGTATAGTTATAACATTCATTATATTATATTTAAATACTAACAGCTAAATTATAAATGTAGTTATAATTAAAAGAATTTTAGTACAAAAACAACACTCAATTGGTTTCAATTTTATAATTTATTTATATAACTTTGTGCCCGATTTGAAAACTAAAATCAATAAATTGATATCATTAACTGTTTTATTTAATCATTTACATAATAATATCCATCCTTTTCTATATTAAAAATCATTTCTATGTTCTACAATAACTTTTTGATTCCTACAAATTGATAGAATGACAACAACTGTTTTCCAGCCAGTGAAGTTGATGAGGTACGATTTTCGATGATCTAATGTCAACTATTCTGCAAAGATTGGAATATAGCTAAAATATTCGAAAGAAGTTAGATCTGGAGTAAGTATAATATGGCTGCTCCTACTTCATTATCTGGCATTATCATGGTGGAAAATCACATCTATTTGGTTAACCGTTTTTATCTTTATTGCCGCAGCTTATAGTGTCCGCTGATTGTGTGTCATATCGCTAAAGTAATTATTCGACTAATATACAATCCCACCAAAAACACACGGTAATACAAGTCAAATTTATATCAATTGTTTCTACACCTTCGCCTACCATGTAGTAAAATTTAGGTTAGATTTAGGCTATTTTTTGTTTGCAGATTTCATTGGTATATGCATTAGATGATCATTAGACTAACAATTTGAAATAAAGAGTTTTTGAATTTGATTACATATATAGGTGATGCTTAAATAGTTACCTCAAAATTGAAGAATTTTATGCGGCTAATTTGTATAGGAAATTTTTGGTATGTAATATGTTACGAATATTGATACCTATAGTCATAATTTTGTTTGCAATTATTAAAGATGTTTAAAAAGTTTTATAACAATATTTTCCCATTTTGTCCATACTGCACCTGTGGGATATGAAAGAGAACCTGGGAATGGGTATACATAGCGCCACTGTATTTATATTTAAAATATATAGTGTGTAAAGTAATACAACCCTAGTTACAATTTGTCCGTACTTTGAAAAATGAGGAAAATTTTCGTGGAAAAAATTCACATATTTTCCATGGAAAAAATATATTAGAATTTGTCCAAAGAATGTCCATAGATTTTCCACTTAATATAATAATATTTAAATTTAGATCAATTGAAATCTTTGAATTGTCAGGGTAATATTTCCAACATATATCGGCGCGGTATTTTATTCATAATTTATTTCACCAATTATTCAAAACAGTGGTAGAAATTTTGTATATTTCGCTTATCTATAGATTTAATCCTCACTATTATTAATTAGTTTCAATTTATCCTTCGAATAGTAAGGTCGATGTACATTTGTAGCGTAAGTCTATTTAAATATACAACTATAAAAATTCAAAAACAAAAATAAAATAATTAAATAATTAAAATAAATAAAACAAAAAGCCGCAATAGAATTCAAAATAACGGTACATTGCTATAGAATTTGAATTTGAATTTAAATTTAAATTTAAATTGTTAAACTGTATAGCGTGTACAAAATATACAAAATACAGAGTAACTTGAAGATAAATCCACATCTACAAATTAATTAAATTTTTTTTCAAATAAAGTGGAAAATGTTCTTGTGCAACACAAATATTTAATTGTGATGACACAAAGAACACCACCACCCAAAACTATAATAGACGACAATTCACCGAAAATACAACAAACCCCAAACATGATAAGCCAACAAAAACCAGTAATACAACCTGTATCTCAATCTCTTCAATATTTACCTCAGCCTAATGATATGCAACGAACACCAATTATGTGCACATCCCAACAACATCCAAATATTTATGCACCAAACCCACAAATCGGAAGTGCATTTCAACAAGTAACGACTCAGCAACCAATATATTACACACAACAATCTCAACCAACATATACACCTCACCAAATGGCTTATGTAACGGCCTATCCACCTTGTGAAACGCCAAAATATATACAAACAACTCTGCCATATGTAGTAGAACCAACTTCAATACAATATAACGTATACAACAAACAACAAAATAAAATGCAACGACAATATAGTTCACCATCGACACAAGTCTCAAATAAAGAAGAGGATTTCAATAATATGTCCAGCAAAAGAAAAAGAAATAGTCCCCAACAAAGTCAAACAAATAAACAAAAGAAAATACAAAATAATAATTGGTTAAACCCTATTTCTACTTCAAATACTTACGAAATATTAGATAATATAAATGATGAGGAAAATATTATAAAAACATCAAATAAAATTCCACTGCCACCTCCTATCTTCGTATCAGGGGTAAAGGATATAACACCGCTCACAACATTACTAAAAAATGTATGTGATAAAAATTACAACATAAAAACACTAAATAATGAAGAGGTAAAGATACAATTGACATGCCCTGAAAATTATAGAAAACTAGTTACAGAATTAACCGAAAGAAAAACAGAATTCCATACATATAAAGATAAAAATCAAAAAAATTTCCGAGTAGTTCTAAGAGGGCTACATCCTTCAACCGACTTGGAGGAAATAAAATCTGAAATCGAAGAAAAAAACCATAAAGTTACTAATGTTTACAATATAAAACAAAGGCTAACTGGAAACCCACTGCCATTATTCTACATAGATCTCCAACCAGCAGAAAACAATAAAGATATATATAAAGAATACGTAATATTGCACACCAAAATTAAATTCGAACCACCAACTTTTAAAAAAGAAATTCCGCAATGTTATATTTGTCAACGGTATGAACATACTTGGAAATATTGCAATAGAAAACCAAGATGTGTTAAATGCGCAGGGGAGCATTTAAGTCGTGATTGCAAAAGAAATACACGGGATGATAAGGTATTATGTGTCTTATGTAATGGAAATCATCCAGCCAATTATAAAGGTTGCAGTTATTATAAGCAACTAGAATTGAAAAAATTCCCAGCATTAAGAAACAGACAAGAAGTTGTCCAGACTCGTAGAACGCAAGCAAACCAGTATGTGCAGCCAAACTTAACTTACGCACAGGTAATTACAGCTACAAATAACCAACAACAAAATGAAAAAACGATAAATACCCATGCACATCTACAACGACAACAACCTCAACAACAACAACAACAACAACAACAACAACAACAGCAACAGCAGTTCGACACACAGCCACAACAGCCATCAAATGATATATCTGAAATGAAAATTATGATGAGAGAACTTATGAGTCAAATTGGTCCTTTGATAGGATTATTAACCAAGTTAGTAACAAAAATGGTATAATGCCAAATCTTCTCAAAATAGTACTCTGGAACGCCAACGGTTTAACGCAACATACACATGAAATAAATAGATTTATTATTGAACACAAAATTGATATCCTGCTGATCGCCGAAACACATTTTACCAACAGAAACTTTTTTAATATAAGAAATTATAAAACATACCATACCAAACATCCGGATGGGAAGGCGCATGGAGGTTCGGCCATTATCATCAGAAATACAATAAAACATTATGAACTGGAAAAATATGAACATGCATATCTTCAAGCAACGAGTGTGATTATAGCGGATTGGAACGGGCCATTGACTATATCAGCCTTATACTGCCCACCAAAACACAATATCAACAAAATTGAATTCATCAAATATTTTAAAACTTTGGGTAACAGATTTATCTCAGGAGGTGACTATAATGCTAAGCATACAGAATGGGGTTCAAGATTGATCACACAGAGAGGCAGACAACTTTATATGGCGATTCAAGAATGTAAATTGAGTCATGTATCTACGGGAAAACCAACTTATTGGCCCTCTGATCAAAACAAAATTCCAGATTTATTGGACTTCTGTATCACAAAAGGTATTACAAAAAATCGAATAAAAGCGGAATCGAGTCTAGAATTGTCATCGGATCATACCCCTATCATAATTACCGCATCCACAAGCATAATAAATACACAGAGTAAGCAAACATTACATTCAAAGCTCACAAATTGGAATTTATTTAAAGAATTAATTGATAAAAAATTAACATTGGACGTATCATTAAAAAATAATACAGATATATCAAATGCAATTGAAAATTTTAACAACATAATAACAGATGCAGCTAAAACATCAACACCAGTGCACTCCGAAATTATAAGACAAGAAATATGTCCAACAGCCGTAAAAACAAAAATTAAAGAAAAAAGAAAATTAAGAAAATTATGGCAAAAAACAAGATCACCTGAAAATAAGTCTAAATTAAATCGTGCAATAAAAGAGCTAAGAAAACTAATGAAAGACATCAAAGACGAAGCAATTCAAAGCTACCTAGAAAGCCTTACGGCAACCGAAATAACAGATTACTCTCTTTGGAGAGCAACGAAAAAAATAGGTCATCCACAACAACATGTTCCACCCATTCGAAAAAGCAACGGCGAGTGGGCAAGAAGTGACAACGAAAAAGCTTTTTTATTTGCTACTCATCTAAAAAATACGTTCACACCTCATCCAACAGAAAGGTCGGTAGATGAAGATCGCGAAATTTTAGATTTCCTTGAAACACCATTCCAAATGAACTTGCCTATAAAAAAATTTAAAATACTAGAAGTACAAACATTTATAAAACAAGAAATAAATCCAAAAAAGACACCGGGACTTGATAAAATCACCGGAAAAATGCTAAAAGAACTTACACCAACTGCTATGAAATATTTAACCTATATTTTCAACGCCATACTAAACACAAATAGCTTTCCAGAACAATGGAAGACCGCTAAAATTATTCTTATCCCAAAGCCAGGCAAGAAACTCGACGATGTAAAATCATATAGGCCAATTAGCCTATTACCAGCTATTTCAAAAGTTTTTGAAAAACTTTTTGCTAAAAGATTAAAAGTAGTAATGTTGCAAAACTACATTATACCAAATCACCAATTTGGATTCCGTCAACATCACGCAACTACAGAACAAATACACAGAGTGGTTAATCAAATAATCAATACATTTGAAACAAAGAGTTATTGTTCTGCGGCTTTTCTCGACATCTCACAGGCGTTTGACAGGGTATGGCATGAAGGCCTCCTGTATAAATTGAAAAAACTACTACCTCACCACTACTTCCAAATTCTAAAATCATACTTGGAAAACCGTAAATTTATTGTCAATCATCTTGAGGAACACACAACAACTTTCCCAATAAAAGCTGGGGTTCCACAAGGAAGTGTTTTAGCGCCACTCTTATATCTCATTTACACGGCGGATCTTCCAACAACGAAACATACCATCACAGCAACTTTCGCAGATGACACAGTAATCATGGCAACGCATATAAATCCAATGATGGCTTCAAAAATACTCCAAGAAAACTTAAATGAAATTCAAAAGTGGCTCAGAATATGGAGAATAAAAGTGAATGTAGAAAAATCGATCCACGTCACATTTACCCTGTGTAGGTTAAATTGTCCGGCTGTAAATATTAATAATAATACAATACAACATGCTAACTCAGCAAAATACCTAGGTATGTATCTAGATAGACGCTTAAATTGGAAAACGCATATTATAAACAAAAACAAGCAACTAAGACTCAAGTTCAACAAACTGTATTGGTTACTGGGAAGATCGTCCCAGTTATCACTAGAGTGCAAAATAATTGTATATAAGGCAATCATAAGACCAGTATGGACTTATGGTATAGAACTATGGGGAGCCACATGTACATCAAATATAGATATAATAGAAAGATTTCAATCAAAGGTGCTCCGTAGTATAGTTAATGCACCATGGTATGTGCGCAACGATCTTTTAAGAAAGGACCTCAACATTTGTTCGGTTAAAGATTTAATTACGTCTAAAAGTACATCTTATTATAAAAGACTTCATGAACATCCAAATCAACTTGTGATGAAATTTTTAAATGCCAACGAACATGCACGAAGATTAAAAAGGCATATACCATCAGAATTAATAACAAGATTTAAATAAACAACACCCATCCTAATAAAACAATGATTATTAATGTTTATGGTTAATTAAGGGTAATTGGATCACTGGATCCATTACTAACATTGCAAATAGTAAATCAATATATATAATTTAAATGTCAAATAAAATTACTTAATATCTTTGGTTCTTACAGTATACAGTAAGAAACTAAATGTAAGATAGATTGTAAAGATGCTAAAAATAAAAAAAAAAAAAAAAAAAAAAAAAAACTATTATTAATTAATTTTCATAATTCTTAAAACAACCAGCAATTAAAATCTATATATTTCCGAGGAATTTTAAAAGACTTTTCACGGATTTTATCCGCGGTTATTTTTTTCATGTTTATTACAAATCGATGAATTTTTGCCATCGTTCAGCATCTTCATTGCGTGCTCATAGAATTTCTGGTCTATCGGGACAAAACTGAATAAAACCACGATTTGCCATCATCGTTATTAGAAAATTTATTCTTCTAATACGAACAATCCCCGGATATTATTTGCCAAAATACAAGGACGATCCAAAGATATTTTTGTCGAAATCCGTGGATCTGCTCACAAAAAATATGAATATAATTTCTATGGATATTCTGTGGAATAATAGCAACGAGAAATGCTTCTAAGGAGAATCCGTAGAAATTATCATCGGAAATATAAGCGGATAATCCAAGGACATTTTTATAAAAATCCATGGACATGGTTGCACTCATCATGTAAAATTCCAGCGGACATCCGTAAGAAATGCATAGATATTTCTTCGGATTGAAACTACGGACTACTATATATAATGCGGAAATTTTACGGACAAACTACGGACAGTGTTACTAGGGAATATATTATTCCAATAATATTATACGATCAATATATTGTTAATAGATCCATCTTTGAAACGTTAATTCCACTAAATTTTCTTTCATTTGAAATGTAACACGAATATAAATTTGATTATTAACATATCTATACAATGTTGTGTGCGGTATTGTATCATTAACTCTACTGAAGTTTCAGTAAATGTAATACAAATAATATAATTTATAGAGAAATTAAGGATTAGTTATAAAATGAAATTTATTATTATTATAATTTTTAAAAGGTTTCTTGTAATATTCTTGTAATTTGAATCGAGCAGAGATTCCTTCTGCACCGATTAATATTTATTATTTATCAATTCTTTCGGTTATTAAAAAAACAATTATACACAAAATATTTATATTTTTCTTACACGTTCATATCATAATATTAATTCCATGAGAATGCATATTATTTTCATTTGTCTATACTTATTTCTGTATGTGGTACAGAGGCTGACGCGATATATTCAATTTCTCGCATTTATTTATAACAATACCAAAATAATATTATAATAAATGGTGTTCAATTAATATAATTAAAATGATTAAACACTAAAATGAAAATAAATAAATAAAAATACCTATACGCACACATATGTGTATAATAAGAACTATGTAACTGAATAAGGTATAAATAATAATAATAATACAATAATAATAACTATTCATTTAATATAATTTTATGAGAACAAAGAATAAACACCTCTCATTTAAAAATGTATTTTTTTTTTAATATTACTTCATATAGATTGGTAAGAACAAATGTTTTCTTAAACAATTAAATACATAGAGGAGAAACATTTATACAAAAATATAATAAATACCGTCCGGCGATGTCGACGTAACATCCCATTTTTTTTCTATATGAAGAATATTTATCATATACATAAATTCGGCGCCGGATACTGATTCAGCATTTTTCTTCTATTTTTTATTAAATATAAATAAACCGATTTTTTCGTCGACAGAAGTTAAAAATAAAAAAAAAAGAAAAAAAAGTATCCTTTCTAAATTATAAATGGAATGCCGACTTCAAAATTAATACAAACATATCTGTATATTATATAAGCGAACACGATATACCGAAGAACGAAGGATATACCACATAATTTTGCACAAATTACTATAATCTTATTTTTTGAATTTTTTTTAAGATTCCTTTTTTTTTTGCAGGTTTCAATGTCCTTTTTTTTTTTATTTTTCTTGTTATAATGTTTTGTGTTTGTAATATATATTTTATCAAAAATATTAATCGAAATAAATACGATCATTAATTTTAAATATAAACGAAAAAAGGAGATAAGAACAAATAAAATAAAGGACGACGACGCGTCAAATATTTAGTGGATAATAATAATATATAAGATTTGATAGAAAGGAAATTATTTATAATAATATAAAAATAATTAATTTATTATCGAATCACAACACACTAAATTCAATGACTTGCAATATTAATGATTTTATTACAAGATGAAATTGAGATCAAGAAGAGAGAATTGTTTTTTCGAATCAATTATTATTTAATATAATTAACTATTTTAATATTTCCCATCCATAATTTATTAACTTATAACGTATAAATAACGATAAATATCAAAATATGCTATTATTTGTATATAAACTTTGCATAATACTATGTGTAAGTGTGTGTGTAACTGTTATCGAAATTATTGATTATTAATTTTTTTTCCAGTAAGCGGCACATAAAGTTTATATTGAAAATTATCATTATCATTAAATTATTAAGAAATATCTATATTTAATTCTTTCGATATCGATAATTTATAATAATATGATTATTATTTTACTTAATTTGTGTATACAATTGATTGTTTATTTTATACTTAAAAATTATATAGTTATTTTTGAATTACATGATCTTGTAGCCGCCACGCAATCGGTTAAATTTAATAAATTATATTTTATGTTGAATTGAATTATGTATTTAAATTCAATTATTAATATAATTTACTATTACATGGAGTATAAAAATGTAATTATAATACGATCAACAAAATCTATATGATACCGTGTTGAACGATCGCAAAATTATCGCAAATGCGTGAGATAGCTGCCATACGGTAAACAACTTCTATGAACGTGTACATAATATTTTTCTCGAACATCTGCATATGAAAAAGTTATCAGCAACTGTGAGTGTACTATGTTCCAGACAATTTTTACAATTATAATCACTATATCCAACAGAAACAAAAAACAACAGTCGCACCAGTGGTTATAGAACCTGTTGGCAGTGCACCAAAGTAGACAAAAATATTTACATCGGTTGTTAAGTGTATGACAACTAATTTTTAAGATTCACATGGTGTAATTTTTATCGACAATTCTACAACGTTGAAACGATGAAATTAAGAAAAAGCGACTACATTTACCGAAAAAAAAAAATTACATTTTCATCACAATTATTGCAGCAGTGCACCATCTCACACATCAGCAATTGTCATGGAAAAATTACATTATGAAATGCTTCCACTCTTGATTTAACACCAATCAAAACTTTTTCTTGTATGCAAACATAAAAAAATATTTAGCTGGAAACAATGTGCATTAAATTAAAAAGTAACATCAACAGCAACAAACGATAATTTAGCAGAGCTAAAAGAAGCCTATTATTCACAGATTGGATTAATGGATTAGAATATTCATTGTAAATAGTGTATGGAGCTATAAAAGCAGATTACGTTGAAAAATTAACTGATTTTCGTTCAAATAAGGACTTATTTTACAGTTTACCTTCATTATCAAGCAGCCACGTAAATACCTCTAATAATTATCTACCTCTATAACTTCGATATAATAATATTTTATTTAATTAAATTCAATGATTTCAATCTCCGGACTGAATGACACGCATTCTAACCACTCGCGCCATTGAATCACTTTTCTAAACATAAAATTTCTATACCAATTATTAACTCAATATTTGATGTAATTATTAAAATTTTAAAACAAACTAATTTAATTTATTTTCGATTATTTCACACGATTCATCATTACATATTTATTTATACATAAAAATTGTATCTCATCATAAGTTTTTGAGCAAAAATTATTCACGATTAATAAAATTATTACAAAATCGTAGAAAATAAAATCAAAGCAATCGTGTGTGGCAATTTGTTTTCTATTGAAATTGTAATTTATTTTTTTATTAATTTTTCCATCAACAAAGTTATTGTATATGATTTTTCTAAAGTGCATAAAAATGTCAATTTTTCGATTTTATCTATGCAAAATTAGTGTATTGTATCGCAGTAGATCGATGAGTTCGGTTGTGAGTGATAAACGTGGACTTGTGTTAGGTATTTATTGTAATGAAAAAACTAAAGAATTAAGTTTTACACCATTTGCTGGCAAATATAATGAATCAACGGCTGGCAAACTTTTGGAACAAATTAATATGGCCGGACCAATAGCAGGCGGTGGTGTACGTTTATTTTGGGGTCTTGGTGATTATGCAAGTGTTGCTGTCGCCGGATTAGGTGATGTATCAACATGGGACAATTTAGAAGGTATCAATGGTTGTAAGGAAAATGTTCGAAGTGCAGCGGCGGCCGGTGCAAAAGCATTGTTAAAAGAAAAAATAACTAATATTGATATAGAAAGTTTAGAATGTGCACAAAGTGCTGCTGAAGGTGCTTTATTATGTGTACACAAATTTCAAGCATACAAATCAACTTCGGCACGTACACCAGAATCTATTTTAAAATTTGCCGAACCATCGGGTTGTGTTGAAGATTGGAACCGTGGTTTAACATTGGCTACGGCACAAAATTGGGCACGTATTTTAATGGAAACACCAGCCAATTTAATGACGCCCACCATTTTTGCTGAAGCCGTACAATCAAAATTATCGAAATTGGACAATGTTGAAGTTATAGCGCATGATAGAAAATGGGCTGAAGAACAAAAAATGGGTTCATATTTATCGGTTAGCAAAGGTAGTGTTGAACCACCGATATTTTTAGAAATATCCTATATGGCAGCCGAAAATAAGACGGATCCAATGATATGTTTAATTGGCAAAGGTATAACATTTGATAGTGGCGGTATAAGTTTAAAACCAGCATCTAAAATGGATGAAATGAGGGCTGATATGGGTGGCGGTGCATGTGTATCAGCTACAATTTATGCATTAGCAACACTTAGGGCACCACTTAATGTTAAAGTTTTAATTCCATTATGTGAAAATTTACCAAGTGGAACGGCCAATAAACCGGGTGACATAGTTCATGCCATGAATGGTAAAAGTATAAGTATTGATAATACAGATTGTGAAGGTCGTTTAGTTCTGTGCGATGCAATTTGTTATTCGGAAAAATTTCAACCAAAATATATATTGGATGTTGCAACATTAACGGGTGCGATGTCAGTTGCATTAGGTGATTGTGTATGTGGTGGTTTTTCAAATAATAATCAATTATGGGATATATTAAATCGTGCTGGTAGTGAAAGTGGTGATCGTGTATGGCGTATGCCATTATATAAACATTATTCGAAAAAAATTACAGATGGATGCGGTTATGATGTAAATAATCTTTCACGTTTATCGGGCGGTGGTTCTTGTACAGCGGCTGCCTTTTTACATGAATTTGTACCCAAAAATAGACCATGGATTCATATTGATATGTGTAATTTAATGGCTAATTGTACGGATCAATCGTATGTTAGTAAAATTGGTATGACTGGACGTCCGATGCGTACAATATTTGAATTTGTTTGTCGTGAAGCCGGTTTAATTATAGATTAATTTAAAAACCATAAATTTTAATTTTATAATTAATGTTATGCATCAGAAATTTCTGTAATTACATATTAATTGTTTTTTTTTTCAATAAACTAGGGTTGCTTGATAATGAAGATATAAAACAAGGAATTACTTTCTATTTTTTCAAAACATAATTTACAATATTATTTTTGAACACATTTTCCAAACGATTTTACAATCTCTTAAATGCATTCGGAATTCATTTGAGTTATATTAGGGTACAATTTCAAATCAAAATCCGGTGATATTTATTTTCTTATGGGAATAAATATAGGTAAAATATGGACAAACAAATAGTCGACATCTTCATATAACCACAATGAAATATAAAAATATATTTTTGTTATCAATATAGGAGAAGTGAAGTTTCATAATTGATTAGATCTGTATAAATAACAAAAAAACTATGTAATAAATGTACATGTAATTGTCCAATTAAAATTAAATTGAAGATTGCATATATTTATCGACTTTTTACAAGAAATAACATAAAAAAAACAAAAAACTTTAATTGAATATTCCATTAATTTAATTAATAATTGTATATACAGAGATTTATATTACATGTAGGTTATAATCAAACTAATATCAACTCAAACAAATGGATAACATACATACAATCCGAAGAACGTGAATTGTGTTATAGGTGTACAACATTATAATATTTACAATTTATTACAAAAGAAAACGATTTCAACTCAATGTTATATTTATTATACGCAATTACATGTTTATAAATTAATATGTAAAATAGTTATATATAACACCGGATCCACTGTCCGAAATACAATCGGGATGATTTATCGACAAATAAAATTTATTGGATATAGAAAATACTCACATATGAGGAGATAAATCGATTGAAGCAATTAAATTTGATTAAAAAAAACTCAGTGAAAATTGTAGGACGATAGTACAATAATCACCTGGCTCTCGATATTCCCGATGCAAACGGTTTATATCAAATGCTTCATTACTATAGTTACCGAAGTTTTTAATAAATTTGCGTCACTTTCTCGTTCTCAATATTATCATCGGAATGATCAATTTGGTGCGTAATTTATAAGGCAGTCAATTGATGTTGAATAAACTTTTCACATTCACATTTTGTTGAACAATTTTTTAGTAAAAATCTCATGAATTGTTGTTTTTAATATATAACAAGTTTAATTTCTATCATAAATCTAATTGAAGATTTCTTTCTATAAGCTTCAAGTCATTTTTGATGTTTACTTGTGTATAGTCGTTGTTGATGGTAGACCTAGACCATTATCATGATCCAAAGTTTTTCTGTCGCCCTTAAATCGACGACGCCATACTCAAAAATAACAATTATCAATATATTGATTGTTCTTTATACATTTTATACGACCAACACACAAAAACTATACTGTCACTTAATGCATTGTATGTTGACATACACATAGTGTAATTTCTTGTAACGTTGACAGTTTATTACGGTCGCTTCACATTACAAAAAATCATTAAGCAACCAATAGATGCTGAGAGGCGTTACCACATATACATATATTAACAAACCTTCTTTCCCATTGTTTGCCGGACAGAAGGTGTACATTTATTTATGTTATACATATGATCAGTATATAATATAATAATAACGAAATGAAATAAGGCCTTATGGTTATCAGGAAAAGTTTAAAAATATTATGATTCTCTTCAATAATATAATTATTTACAAATGCAGAATTCGTGAAAATTATAATATATCATGAAACTGTTATAATAATGATTTAAAAGGAGTACTTTTAAAATTCTATACATTATCCGCATAGTATACTTTTTCCATATATAATAACAAAATTTAAATTGAAAGAATATTCCATATAACAATAGTTATGTAAGGCAAACCATTTCAATATATGTGTGTATAGTCAGTCATCGTATAGGTACAATATAATTTTAAGCGTTTATATAAGGCGGGCCGCCCCAACATTAAAATACATGAACGTATATAAAATAAATTTTGAAAAACGTTTAAGTTTCATAACGTTTACTTGCGTTTTTCATATGTATATATTTAATAGTATAATTATCTCATATTATAATATCGTGCACACTCACATATACCATATATGATATGGTATATGCATTTATTATCTGCAGGTTAGTCTTACAGTTTATAATATATTATGGCTACTTGCTTCATATACTATTTGTATGAATAATATGGTGTGTACGGTGTGTATATTAATATTAACTACACAACGGACATTTAACTCTTTATGTGAAAAAAAAAAAAAAACTAATAGTTTTATATAAAACCAATTACCTAAACCCATTATGGAATCTTGTACACTGTATAAATATTTATATGTATAAAATATTAATATGCATTTTCAGTTAGATTTTTTTAAATATTTCATGCATAACTTTATTTATTTAATATTATTTTTATTTAATCTACAATTTTTTTTTATAATTCTCTATTTTAATATGGAAATTTAATAGGGCGGCATTAAAAATTATTGTAAAAAAAAACTCTATATATAAAAATATAATTATAAATACTAAATTTACATATCACAATAGTGAATTGCAGTGTAAAATGTATTTGTATATTACTGGGAGATAGTAATAAATATATATTGTTTTTTGTATGGGTTGCCGCCAGAGGTAAATACTATAAATGGAGTAGGGTAAAGTGGGGTTTGTATGCGGACACTTTATCATTATTTTCACATTTAAATTATAATAGTTTATTACACAACATGGAATGTCATGTCTCTATTTCAATGAAATTTTGTAGTACACAACAAAATAGAAAACATGATTTTTATTAAATATTTACTCTTAATAAAATATTAATAATATTTATTTATTTGCATATTGGGCCCTACGGACTAGGAATATGAAAATTATGTTAATTTAACGATTGTTCTGTCCAAAATAGTTGATACACAGGTGACACATACAAATACAAAATTTTAATAATCAAATAGAAAATGTAACATTTAAGTGTATGTATTTGAATGTTTGTATACGATAAAACAATGTCGATTGATGTGCCAAAAATAATGCAACCATACAGGCCACCTAAAAATTACCTTATATTCAGTACATCTAATTTTAGGTTTATATATAGTAATTCAAAAAATTATACAAAAACGGATTCGCCAATGTGTGGTCATAAATATTTAAAATAAAGCTTTTAGAAACCAACTCAACCATATTTATGTCCAAAAACTAGTATAAATGTCCACGAATTACCACTTTTATCCTGCTGGACTGCAAATATGCAGTATGCAATATGCAAATAACCTTGTGTTTAATTTTTCGGCAAAATAATTTATGATATTTATACGTTTATAATAATAGACAGACAGCACACAAAATTTATACCCATAAACAATTATATTAAACCTAATTAATATAATTGTATGCATACAATAAAATGTTTGAAAAATCCGCTAAATTGTATTTATAGACACAAACAAGATTGATGAGTTTTCCCAAAAAATGCTCCTTTAACTATATATAAATATTCTGGCAATTATTAAACTGTTTTTTTAGCGAATAATTTAATCTATTTAGGACATGTTACAATGTGGACACAATAATTTCCAATTAAAAACCTTCATTCTATATACTTTACTTTGACGCATTGATGTTGTGTGCAATTTTTTTAAAATTTACATTTGTACATAGGGCTCCGTTTTCGAGATATGACCCATAGAATTTAAATCGGTTGTCACCTCTTTATGACTATTATAATCGTGTCCAAACCGTATGAAACGATGAAAAATCTTGCACACAGAGGACGGTGGTTAAAGTACCCGTATAATTTCGAATATAAGATAAATACAGAAATGTTTTAATATAAATTGACTTTGTAGATAGAGAATAAAAATTTTTAATTTAGTGGTTTTTGTTTAAATTTTGTACTAAAATTTGTTTCACTATAAAATTATGTCATGTAGCTATAGAACAAAACAGTTTTTAAAGGTATAATATATATAAGTGTGTGACAAAGAGGTGCAAAACTAGGTATATACACATACAAATCACAGGGTTTTATAATGTTTTCATATATGAAAAATTTGTATGAAATTTCCATAGAAAATAATACTCGGGACAAGTTTACATAGAACTTTCTATATAGAGATTTCTATCAAATTTTGTGTGATTTCTCAACCACTATATTGATGTGGTTGTAATAATCACTTTCCAAACAACTTTTATTGTCCACATATACAATACGTTACACATCATTCATCTTAATATCGATTATAAAGTACTGGATTTAATTTATACATGATAAATATTCGGTATGTGTATTTAGCCATTTTTAACTGAATTACAGCATTAACGATTTTATCGTATTCGTATTCAATTTATAGATGAGAAATTTTCGATATTAATTTAACAATTTTTTAACTGAATGTGAATTACCATTTGCTTGTTTAAATATTGAATAAAAAAAAAAAGGGATATCTTTGAATATATATTTTGGTTTTGGATGTGTTACTCAAATATTAAAAATAATTCCATATAAAAATAATGGCATTTGAGCACCATCGACCTTTTAATAATTGCAGAGCAATTGTTGATAGATATACTCCAATGCAGAATAATTGATTAATTTGAATATACAAGTTTTTCGATTCATTACATAAACAAAACAGAGAGAACTTTTTTCCGAAAATTTCTGCCATTAAAAATACAAAAAAAAACTGTCGGAAACAAATTCAGTTAGCAAAAAATATATAAATATTCGACGACACTTTTACAATAAAAATTTAACAATAACTTACCTTCTATTTTGATACCATGTTTTAACTTGTGTATCACTTAAACCTAATTTATTAGCTAATTCCATTCTATCTTGTACACTTAAATATTTTTGTCTTTCAAAACTTTTCTCTAACGTTTGTAATTGATGGTCGGTAAATGCTGTACGTGCTTTACGCTGTTTTTTACTTAAACTTGATGAATTTGATAAATTGCCTAAACCACTTTTAATACTTCCATCATCATCTTTGGCACCTGGAATTTTTTCGATTGTTATTATTTATTATAAATATAATATTGATTTAATTTATATGTTGTAGAATACATACTTATTATATCTAATGTATCACTCATTTAATTTATTTATATTGTTGATAAATTATTAATGATTTTTTTTAGTGACTAAACGATTTCTTTATATTGTATTGTATTGATATTGTATGCGTACGAACAAGTAATAATAAAAAAAATATACACGACGTGCGAGAGTTCATTTATAAATAATTAAAATAGAAAAAACGAAAAAAAAAACATCACAGAGAAAAAGGATGAGGATGAAAAAAGGACTCATACACATCATCCAATATTTAGATATATTCATATGTAATAGATATGAATATCAATTGGATTGCAGCGGAGAGAGAGGGCCCTCATTTGATGACAGTTTTTTTTTTCTATTATTTTAATAAACATTAAATAAAAGTCTATCAAATACCATTACATTGCAATTTTCTGTTTTTCATTATAATGTGAACATTTATTTTATATTTATTCCGTTCATTATTATGATTATATTTATTATTATTTGTGTTTTTATGAATATCATGTACCGAAAAATAATGTAACGTAATTTTTTTTCTCTTTAATGCTATTAACATTATGTTTTTTTTTTCATAATCTAATTTAATTATTTATAATAATAATAGAAAAAAGCATTTGAAAATGGGTAAACTAAAATTTTTTTATACTATAACTTTGATGCAATTATAAATAAATATGTAGTATTTATTATTTATTTATATTCATCACATTAAATTTATTATTATAATTTATATAATAATACACACACAGTCACACACACCGGTAATATATGGGTATAATATTAAAAAAAAAGGTATGCATAGTTGATATAAAATATGTTTTTCTAAATATATATACTCTAAATATTTTTTAAATAAAATATAAACTGTGATCCGTTGTGTTTTGTTTGAACAATAAATTAAATATTATTATAATAAAAAAATGTATAAATAAATAAATATAGGTGAATTCATAAACATTGGGAAAGAAAAAAAATGTAAATGTTAAAATGTATTACATTTTCTGTATAAATATATAGTTTTTATATATTGTATGTAAGCCACCGGCTTTTACGCTTCTTGAAAAGTCAAAAGGTGTGAAAAATGTTATTATTCATTTTATATAATATGTGCTGCGAACGCCATCAAATATTTATAAATTTTTGTTTATTTATTTTCGTATTATTAATTTGGATGTATAACTAAGTCCTGGGGATAGTCTGATAGGTGTCGTAAGTAGTATTGCTTGTACGCAATGTGAACTGGCAATACTTAGCTATTGTAGTAGTTCAATCCACATTTCATATTCAGTATATTCAGTTGAAGTGTAAACAAGAACAAGTGTTTAGTTGATTAAAAATGGAAAATTGTGTACCAACAAAACAGCATTTGCTGCCAATTATGTTAAGTAATTTTATTCAGAAGAAAACAGCGGCAGAAACTTATCGCTTTTTGTTACAAATGGTTATGGTGAACATTTCCCATCACAAAACAATTGTGAGTATTGGTTTAGCGATGGTTTAAAAATAATGATTTTGATTTGTTAGTGATAAAGAACACGTTGAAGCACCAAAAAAATTTTAATACAAAGAATTGGAAGCTTTACTCGGTGAAGATCCATGTCAAACGGAAGAAGAATTAGCAGTGGCATTAGATGTTACCCAAACAAGTGTTTCCAAACGTTTAAAGAAGATGGGAATGGTCCAAATGGGCTATCGTATTGGGTACCACATGAATTGACGAAAGTACAACAAGAAAATCGAAAACCTATGTGTGAAATTTTGCTTCAAAGACATTCAATTTTGCATGGAATTGTGACTGGTAATGAAAAGTGGATTCATTACGATAATCCAAAATGTCTGAAAGCATGGGTGAAGACAGGTGAACCAGATCCATCGACACCAAAACGCAATATTCTTGGTTCTAAGGTTATGCTGTGTATCTGATGGGACCAGCTTGATGTAGTGCACCATGAGCTACTTAAACCGGTACAAACCATCACTGCTGAACGTTACCGAGAGCAATGAATCCAATTAAATAAACGACCAGAATATGCCAACAGACATGACCGTGTGATTCTGCATCATGATAATGGTAGACCACACGTTGCAAGACCGATCAAAGAAACGTTAGAAGCACTTGGCTGTGAAGTCCTACCGCACCCGCTACATTCACCAGACATTGCTCAATCAGACTACCATTTGTTTCGGTCGATGCAGTCAGTCCTTTCTGCACAGCGGTTCAATTCATACAGGGTTATGAAAAAATGGCTAAATGCATGGATTGCTTCTTCAAAACCTAAGAATTTCTTCTATGAGGAAATCCATAATTTGCCACAAAGACTGTCAAAAGTTGTAGCTTCAGATGGCAAATACTTTGAATAAAATATAATGTGCCGTAACTTTTAAATAAATGTGTTTTTTTTACCAAAATATCCCCAAAACGTATTTATAGACCCAATAGTTTTATTTTTTTATTTTTTTTGTCTTTAAAATATATATATTTAAATTGAAATTTACGTACATTTATTCGAATTATCGCATATATTTAATATATTATAATAGTAATTTGTCCTTTATTTATATATAGTTTCACTTAAATATATTTCAATTGACATAATTTATATGTATGCGGTTGAATGAAAATTGTTTCATTGTTAATATTTGTATTATTTGTAAATTCAACGAATAAAAAATTATGTTTCAATTTGAAAATATGGGAAACAATTATTTATTTAACATTAATTTAAAGTTTTGTAATACTGTTTTTAATGATTTTAAATAATATGTGGAAAAATTAATTTTTCCAGCAATTATAGAACAATAAGGTAATTCATTTTGCAATTGTGCTCTCAATTGTTTTTTTGGGGCATTCGTTTTATTCGCGTTAATTTAAATTCGAACCACAAAATATCTTTAAAAACATTTAAAAATTCCTATTATTTGAAATGGAGGTGTGGTCAAAGGTGGTGAAATTATTAAGAAATATTTAAAATTCACATTTTAAGATTTCGTACCAAAGGCGGCAACATAACATTTCTAGAATATACAATAAAAGCTATTAAAGTTAAATTTATTTTAATAGATGTTTCCTTTTGGTAATCGTCAAGTACTTATAAGTAATTTTTTTTGAAAGCTGTTATCAGCGACAAATATCAAAAATGATATAAATAATACTATAGGCGTACTTCATCACCATCATACGAAACCATTCGTTTTTGGGGTAGCTCAGCTTGCTGAGCTTGTTCAAAATATCAAATGATATAATATTAGTAAGATATTACATAAGGAATTGAATATGAAAAACCTAAGGTTGGGTGTCGCATTTTTTTAACATTACCACAAAAGATAATTCGTTGGACACATTGTGAAAAACTTTTGGCAATGTATCAGCATAATCCAAAAGAGTTATTGCGACAACTCATAACTGTTGATAAGATATAGATCCAACAGTGTATATCAGGAAAAAAAATCAATCGAAGCAATGGGTGGAAAGAAGGTGGTGGAAGTGCACCAAAGCAGGCAAAAACGGAAAAATCAGCAGGAAAGGTTATGGTCACTGTTTTTTTTTCTGGGATGCACATGATATAATATTCATATTGTACATTATTGATGCGATTGGATGATGAAATTAAAATAAAACGACCATCATTTAGCAAAGAAAATCAATTTGATCAAGATTACGCATCGTCTGCACGCACATCAGGTTTAATAACAGCAAAATTGAATGAATTATGCTGTGAAATTACTCCACATCCAACATACAGTTCAGATTTAGATTTATTTATTGTAATACTTAAAAAAAATTGTGCAACCAAGTACCTAAAATACTTTTGAGATGTAAAATAATAGTTAAAAGTATTTAAAATAGTTGATAGATATAGACTGTGTTTGTGGTACTCGTTGTATAATTTATACAGCTCCTCAATTATATAATCTGAATTTAATCTTTTGAAAAATTACGCACACATTGTTTTATTAAAATTAACAAATTTACATTTATGCTATGATAAATGTTTATCTTATATAAATTAAATATAATTTATCATTTTATTCCAAATGACTGACTCAACCCCATACAAAAAAAAATATGATCATATTTCAAAATTTATGAATTTATTTTGTGGTTTATATACGAAGAAAAATATTTAATTTAATTATTTTATATTTTTAAATAATGTTTTCATGTTACAATTAATTTTTATTATTTTTTTTTTTTTTTATTTTTCGTTTCCTATTTAAAATTAAATCATTAAAAACTACAGGAATTGTTAAACGATCAGTGAAATATAATAATGAATAATAATGAATAATAATTTAATTGCTATAAAATGTATAATAATAATAATAATAAAAACTTTCATAAAATATATATTAATTCAATTTTATAAATTATTACATAAATTTTATTTATAATTTAATTTAATATATAATTATCTGCTGTACAGGTAACTAAAAAATATGTGTATTATATTATTTTTGCAATTACTTAATTACTTTGTACAAAAATATTAATAGTATTTTTAAACTTTAACAAAAAGCGAGAATGAAAGAAAAATATATGTATATTTTTTTTAGAGTTATATTGTAGTAGTTGAGGTGGAATAAAGAATGAATAAATTAATAACAACACCAACAACATTTATAAATTATTAAAATAATTAGTACCAGCATGGCTACTGAATAAAAATTTATTATTACATATTAACTAATAAATAAATAAACAATTGTTTAAGTATAATAAAAACCGAGACTGGTGCTGTGTGTGTGTGTGTATGTTTTGATCACATATCAATATTATTATAATTATTATAAATTTATACATAATAATAATAATAATAATATATTAGTTTTATTTATAGGCATAGACATATTATAATAACCGCAACAACTGTGACTGTGAGTTATAGATATAATATTAATTACATTAAATGAGTACGTTTTCGTAAAAATATTAATTGTTGTATTTGTTT
Organism: Bibio marci; assembly: GCA_910594885.2. Lineage (NCBI taxonomy): Eukaryota > Metazoa > Arthropoda > Insecta > Diptera > Bibionidae > Bibio > Bibio marci. Next base: position 94,983,931 of record OU343114.1, on the reverse strand, counting down.
TTTCGCTTTTTTATACAGGTACACGTACAGGTATTTTCTATACTTAAACTATTAACTAATATTATTTAAGTATTGCATTTTTATAGAAACATTTTTCATATATGATATAATGATATTTCCGCCGTTTATAACAAATTGCATGCCATATAATTTTATGTATATTATAAAATAATAATAATAATAATAATAATAATAATAATAACAATTATGATAATAAATAGGAATAAACATAAAAAAAAATATTGTACATAAATTAAATATAAATATGTAAATTGTAAACTATATCTTTATTTTATAAACATTTAAAAAGTTATATATATTATTTGACAAAGTGATATGTTGACAATTGTTGATTATATGTTCGCATATAAATGAAATTTTATTAAAATTATTGTTTTATAACAATTACAATATTATATTGCGAATGTATAATAAATTGTTTGCGATTGTCAGTTTGTCAACGATTTAAATTTAGAACAAACTGTTTTTATACTTATCAGATCATTTAAAAATCGTACAGTGGTTAGCTTGTGAATTTGAGGATTACACGTAATCTTTGGTGGTGGCCAAGACAAATTTATCGAAATTCATATTTATGTTTGAATTAAAAATGCCTTTTAAACACAACTGTTTTTTATTTTAACTATAATACGCGTACAACGAACAGTGCAAAAAATACCCATATATACACTGAATCATCGTTACCACACAAAAATTGGTGTTTTGGATAAACAAATATTTCAAGCGTTTGCGATATAGCACATTTTTTGTTAATTTTAAAACGGTTATTTATACATTATTTTCGACCGAAAACTGTTCCACAATACCATTGTATTTTGGCTTACACTGTGAAGTAAATGAAACTTTAACGGTTTGTTAATAAGACACAATTCACAATACAAAAATCAATCAGATAACGATAGTTTCAAGTTTCAGTACACGACAAAAATCCCAAAATGTACTCCAAAAAAGATTCTGCATAAAAAAAATTATTTTTCTAAATTTTCATCCATTTCAATTAATCTGCAATCGTCGAACTAACAACATTTTGCTAAATTTCTCGTACCTACAAAAATCTCACTTTATTTATAAAATCAGTGAAATTAAAATTTTAAAATATTATGGATACGAAACAGATTGCAGCATTATTAAAACTATATATGACTATCATGCGACTATATATATTGAAAAATTATAACTTAAATTAAACTAATCGAATTTGTTTGTCGAAGCTTATGTGGTGAACATGAACATGCGAAATCTAAAAGAAGATGATTTGAATATCTTATAATATTTTGTCGGAACCAGAAAGGAGTGTCGGTGTATTTTGTCTGTTTAAATGGAATCAAACTATCAATACTAAATTCTACTGCGTCAACGCAACTAACCAATTTAAAGCGATTACTATAAGAAAAGTAACCAAAATATTCGAAAAGGTACGATAACGTGGTTTTTCAAACAAAATACAATACAATTCTCGTCCTGATGTGACTCACTGCAAAAGTCGTGTGTGAGAATTAGTAGTTTTCAAGATCACTATATATGTTTCTTATCCACGTACGGGTAAAACTCGACTAAATTATGGATATTTTCCCGGAAAATTAACTTTTATGAATTATCATTTTTTTTTTAATTATTGACCATATAGTTTTAACGGATTTCCATTTTTGTATACAGAAATGGAATTTATAATCAATTCCCAATCATTTAGATAGAAGAGATTTTTTAAATTGGTTAACAACGCGTAAAAAAAAAAGCCCGCTGACAGATTTTCCGTTTATTGTCAGTGAAGTTTTCGTATGAAATGAGATTGTAATGTGCACATTTTTTTAGGCGTTCGTTTTATACATTATCAGATGATTTTTTTGAATTTTTTCTCCTCTTCCATCGATTGGAAAAATTAATTCTACAAACGATTGGAAATTGATTATAATTTGCAATTCTATATAGAAAAAATGGAAATCCATTAAAATTATATCTGACCCGTAATTAAAACAAATTAATAAATAAAAGTTGATTTTCCGGATAATTTATTTCGGTGAATGCCTAATTTGAAAGCATAGGTACTATAGGGATTGCATTACAACACTCACCTTATTCACCGCACCACATTTGTTTCTATCGACGCAAAACAGATTATTAGCACTTCAAAACATATGAAGAAATGGAAAAATTGGATTGATGGATAGAATGCTACAAAAAACAGGATTCTTTCTATGGTGGAATTCAATTATTACCGCAAAGATTTTAAAATATCGCATATAGCTACAGAAGAGGCAAATACCATGACTAAAATATAATGTATTAGTACCAGTACTAAATAAATTTGTTTTACACCAAAAAACGAGTAGCTGAACAAATTTTTTTTTTTTCAAAAATTGATTCCTTTGAGTTACTCGTACATTATTTATTTTTAAATTTATAAATAACCTGCATCAATTATACTTCTCACATAAGACATATTTGTATTATTATTATAGTACCTATATAGATAAGATATAGATATATAATAATTTAAAATAGTAATAGTAAACGCAGATATAGAGGATATTAAAACAATATTTATGGTATAGACAGGCAGGTCCACATTATTTTTAATTGCGATTTCCCACGTTAATTAGTTTTTATGTTCCTCTATATATATAAAAACGGAAATGCCTTAGGTTTTTATTTTGCTAATCATTTAACTGCGCCCTTACCTACAGCTATAGATAATATAAAACAACATCTAACAAAATTATAAAGGGTAACCTAACCCGATAAATTCAACAACAACAACAACAACAACACACAATCTTTTAATCGCATATAATAAAATATACCATATATGATAAAATGTAATATACAAAATTGTGTTATTTTATTTATGTATAATTATTATCATATGGATTGTACAATATATATTTCACATAACCACAATATGAACAGTGTACACACATGTAACTAATGGTAAGTTTAAGTACATATATTATTTTATAATTAATTTAATTTTTATTCACTAAATTTTTTTTTTTTTACATAATATACGAGTACATAAAACATACAAATAGAAAACAGTATATTGTTATATTCTATACCGAACACAAATACACATACACATTGGTGTATATAATGTACTTAAATATTCGTTATATTCTCATTCACATATGTTAAAATTATACATAAATGAATAAAATTGTATACGCAAATACTTTAATATATTATAACTCGTTCGTACGAGCATTATATATGGAAAAAAAAGTACCTTTTTTGGTTCAGTGCTTCGCTTTTGTAGTAATTAAGTTTCAAGAGATCTTCATTTAAGATAATTTTTAAGTCGAAAAGTGTTGTGTGTATTAAAGCGCGCTGGCGTGTAAATATAAATGAATTAGCGTTTACATTTTAAATAATATATACTCGTATACTCGTATATTTCTATTATTAAAACAGAAAATGTTATAATTTTCAGGTATATGCATGAAATAAATATAAAGTAAAAATTCTATTTGCATTAAAATCACATTAATCTCTATATGAAATGTTAATATTATACGAGAAAAAAAAAAACACAGAGTAATCTATATATTATTATACCTAATTTTTAGTAATATTAATAAGTTAAATATTTTAAATATATACAATACAAAGTTTAAACAAAAAATAAATGTAAGTTAATAAATAAATGTATTAATCGCGCGAGTACTTAAAAATGTTATATGTTTTTAAAAATATATAAGGTATGAACAAAAAGCATTTAATTTCTCAAATATTGCATCGCTAATGTGTCACATAAGCCGCCTTGCATAGGTGTCTCATTCATGGCCGACAACCAATTATTAATATTCGTTTTTATATAAAACATTTGCAGATCTCACTATGATTTAATTACTTTAATTCACTTCCAAAACATACATTTTTTTTTTTTTAACAAAATAATTAAAATAAAAATGTTCCAATATCACACAAAAATACTATACGTAAAATTGTACGAACTTTTTGAGCACACCTCGTACACATAACAAAAACCCACGCGTATATATTTTTTTTAATAATTGTTTTGGAATATATATACTTAAATGAATATTATTTATAATAAAGTCAAATTATACCGGTTAAAATTGTTTGGATTATTTTGATAATCGATTAAATTGTAATTTTTTTTTTTGTTTAAGGATTACTAAATTGATGAATCGGATTAAATATAAATGTGCATTAGTGTACCTTTTTTTTTAGCATAACCTTAAGCCAAAAACAATGTATAAATAAATATGATAGACGAATATTTTCTAATAAATTTTTTACATATTGTACAAAATCTGATTGAAAGATAATTTTTGCGATAAAGTTTTCACACGATTTTTTGGAGAAATAATAGCAATTATTCTCATTTTATCACTTTTCACTGTCACATGTTTGCTGGTGGTTTGTTTCCTAAATTTGTTTTTGTTATTTTTGTCACAATTTGATCTCAAGGGCTACATTTTTACGCGAACACATTGCTCTTGTTAACTTTTATTCGCCTAAGATAATATTCAGGCATTTATGCCGTTTTCTGCGAAACCAAAATTTCACATAGAGCATAATGTCAACTGAACTATTCAACCATTGCCCAACAAAAAGGTGACTAAAAGAAGCAGCATAATGAAAACGGCATTAGTGCGCGTAATTGGTTTTATTGTATACATATAGGATCAAAAGTAAAATACGCCTTTCATGCGTATATAAGAATTTGTTCAGTAAATTTCGCTTCACTGGATTAAATTCAAAGCACGTGATCCAGGCAGTAAAATACATCATACGCATTTTACACGTATAAGAACTTTTTCGAAGTAGATCACTTTGATCAATTAATTGCATTATATCCTGTATATATTTTGGTTAAAACAAATGTTGGTAGTGGGACAACACCTCCTTCAAATTTGGAAACCATTTTTAATTTATTCAAAAAGTTACGCCAATTTAGAAAGAAGAAAATTTCACATTATCGATTAGTATACCCCACCCGCCTCTACTAATTGCATTAATTATTAAATAATGAAAAACAATTAGATTTTACTATTTTAAAAAGAAATAATGAGTGTTTTTAACATTTTTTTTTTTGACTCTATAAATAAGAATTTTCAAGAGCGCTAAAAATAAGGTGATCTTTCTACAATCTAAAGATGCCGATAAACGATATGGACTTAAGTTCTTAAGTTAATATTATGTAAGTAATATTATCGGATTCGCTAGAAATTTTTGTAACAAGAAAAACTGTAAATTCAAATTCAAATAAAATGGTAAATTCTACACACAACATTTACAATCAAAAATTGTACGATCTACCGATAACTATGCAAGCACATCTCGCTTTGTTTTCAAGTTATTGAAATACCTATTTTTTTTTTTTTGAGATCAGTGACATTCGAGAAAATATCACAGCACGTACACTGCATCATATTAATATAATCTAAAATTTCCTAATTGCACATTTTCATTGCGCGACACCCTGTACGCACATGAATATACGCGCATATTATTTTAAACAATAATCTAAAAACGTAACAATTTTACACTATTTTACAATAGCAACTCTTTCAGATATATATAAAACTCTATATTACAATTATATACATAAAAATTATTACTTAAAGTAATTAGTAAACAATTACAGCACCAGACCATAAAATATTATGAAATTTATATAAGATAAATTTATGTAATTAAATTGATAAATAAAATGGTAAGAAAGAACTTATTATTGTGTGTATTATTCACTGATTTCTAAATCTTTAATCATTTAATTCTGGATAATCTACATTTATATATGAATGGATGTGTCTGTGTGTGTTTGTTGTGCAGTATTTATATATGTACAAAAAAAGTTAGTCTATATTTCCTGGGTTTTAATTTATTACTGCAATTGCATTTTACATTATATGGGTGTAAAAACTATTCTATACATACATTTTATTAATATAGTCTTTCTCTCATTACAACTACATTTTATTCCCCATTTTGCTCACAATCAGTTTTATTTATTTGTTGTAACAATAAACAATGAAATGCATATGTGGTTTTTTTTTTTTTTTTACGTTAAATAATTAGTTCATTACCCACCTAAAATGCAATGCAATTGCATTTTGTACATAATACATTGCTTTATTAATTTAGTTAGTTTATACATCTTTATATAAAAATAGAAAAACGGTATAAAATAAAAGCTTATACACACACGCAAACACATTGCCATACAAAATGAAAAGAATCCAACACAATTATACTATGCAGAGTTTAATGAATGTTAATGTGTATTAAATTTTTAACTTATTGTTAGTTATCTCGCGCGGTATATTTATTAAAACCAATTTATTTATATGGAAAATGTAATATAATAATTATATTATAAAATAGCATGAAATGTCATAATTAAATAATAAAGATTTAACAATGCGTTTTATTTTTATTTTTTAAATTTATTTCTTATACTTTATTATTGTATATTATTAACAATTCTCTTAATATGGTTAATATATTGTACAATATATAATTAATTTTTGAAATCTAAAACTAAAATGAGTGGAAAAATAATCGAAAAATTATAAAACAAAATTTTATTTAATATAATTTTGATATTTTACTGAAATTAATTGTTAATATAAATTGTACAGGAATATACATATACTAACCCCGAAGTATAGATATTAATATATGTATTAATAATAATTGTATACTATGAAAATTGTTGTTGAAACCTTCTGAAACAACTATCACTGATGATGGTGATGTCTACCGATAACTACTATATATTGCGTTTGCGGCAAGCAAAGATGGGAAAACGACCAGAATGGGTGAATAGACACAACAAGTTAATTTTTCAACATGACAACGCCAAACCCCTCATATGCAAATGTTGTTTAACATTATACTCCTGCAGACTATACCGCTTATTCTGGTTGATTCGCAGTTAGCCCGATTTACTTCATATGAAAGTATAAGTAATTCGTTAAACAAAAAAATCCAACAATTACCTGAATGATAGGCGAAGGTGGTAAATTTCAATGGATCATACATTGATTGAAATATTCATATATTGAATAAACGTGCTTTTTTTTGCATAAAAACGGGTATTGTCGAATTCTACACTTAGGCTATAATAACATCCGTTTAATTTAATCAATTGAATTGAAATTCAATGACATTTATTGTTCTAAATCTAAATAATGCAAATAAAGAGCAATGTAGTCGAAGAATTCTTGAAAATTGCAGTGTAATTCACATAACAATAATATCATAATGATTTCTGCCGAGACTCAGCCGCATACTGTATGGGGAACAATAAAATTACGAGTTCTTATACAGACTGGACAGGTTGAAAAGGCATTCAAAGAGCTAATAACTGTAAGCTGATGGTTCGTAAAAAAAAAAATGTCAAGTATATCTACGCCTAAAATAGATTCCAAAAGTTTATAACTCAAAATGCTATACATTCTTATTCACTTATAATATGTTCAATTCGGTGCGTACAATTATTAAATAAAATATTCCACCTGACCGCACTGAGAGCATTCGTTTAGTGGACAAAACTATATACAATAACAAAACAAAATCAAAGGCATTTAATGAGGGAAATTATAATTTGTTTACGAGTAGATACCGTGGGTGCAAGGTATGCAAGAGCGGTTACAACGCTGGGAACTACACTACACCATCACGGTTGAGATATATGGAACCGTAAGATATATATACCATGCAGATCACATCTCATATATACAATAGTTCGACCAATCGCTGATTTGATGCGATATCGTCCGGAATCCATTTTCAAACTTCTTCGTGAAATTTTAATTGTTTCCCAACCACATTTAAACGCGGATATCGATTGAAACAAGTGCGGTAAACTTATGAAACAAAGTCTATGGTAATTATGACGCATAAAGGCGTCTGACTTTTACATAATGTTTATTTAAAAATTTATGTGTTACTTTCTGCACTCTTTGGCCCAGAATGTTTTTCTAACGTTATGGTAACGATACATCTATTTATTTTTAATTGATTTATGAAGTGTGCCTGTTCTTTCAGTATAACTGAAAATACAATGTATTTGGTGGCGCAGCAGATTTTTGTGCTCCCAAAATGCTTGAATTCCTTAAAATAGTTTGCATTGCTAACACAATGGTTTGAGGGACATTGACGATTCAACGAGAAGATGAATATCAACAACGATTGCCGAACAAAACATGGAAATATTTGTTATCTGGAATAAGATTATTTCGTGTAATAGGTAATAGGTTAGTTAATTTATCAACAATATCCAGCAATAAAATGTATATTTTATTTGTACTGTTTTATGACAAATTTTTTCGTTATCTGTAACACATCCCGATTGAATAAATGTTCCAATTTCGATTGCAAGTGAATGCGGTTTGCTCATATTAAAAATGACATTGGTGAGAATAACATATATATGGAAAACGGATGATATAGGACACTTTTAAAGATAGGACAACATGTACGATAAAATATGATATTAGAAATGTCTAAATGAAGCATTTTTTATTTCAAACATTGTATAATCTCTTTCAATACTACAATGTCAAAAGTGGTTTTTTTTTATAAATTATATAATAAAAAAGTTTGTTTATTTGTTTGGTTTTTGTTTTTCACACACAAATACAATTCTATAAAATTTATAATTTTTCAATAACTCTTTTATAACAAAATTTGTGTGTTTGTGTGGTGTGTTTAATCTTCCTCAATCTCTTATGATATAATTATCCGTTTACGTGCGTGTATTATACAACATTGTACTCAACTCAAATTTATATAAGATTAAAATCAAAGTTCTTTTATATATTTATTACAATAATGTTATTTACTATTATTTATAATAAGAGAGAAAAAAAATACTAATTAATTCTGCGGTTTTTTCAATTTATTTAACAATATAATATAAGAAAAATGAAAAATAATATTAAACAATAGATTTTATAAATTATATACATAAAAAAAAAACCATTTCTTGTTAACTCAGGCAATTATCTAATTATATTATATATGGAAGAAAAAATTGTAGTTTATATACAGAATTTATGTTTCCATTTAATATAATATTTTTCCTCGTTCCTTAAATGTTATAAAATCGCTCTTTTTTACGGTTCGTTGCGCTAATTTTTTCCAATTGCAGACGCTTGGTTCTGTGTTCTGTTTTATAATATACATATTTTATTTATTTATTTATTTATATTATTTTTATGTACAATAATATATTTCGAGTCAAATTAACATAAGCTTTTGTTAAAATGTTTTTAAGTACAAGATTCTATTTACAATATATATAGATAAAATGTACTGTTCGAAAAATAGTCGGAATTGGTGAGCATGCCATTGATTTAATTTTACAAAAATAATATTATTATTTATAGAACTGGTATCACTATGTTCTCCACTACTTCGTTTTTAACCAGTTCAGTGGTTTTGATGAGTATATTGCGGCATGAAAAAGATGCAAAATTTTGCGTTAGGACGAGTATATTCGCCATGAGTAATAAGTATTAACAATTTGCAAAACACAATTTTGATACGCATTTTCCAAAGAGGTCGAAACAGTGTATTGGCCATGAGTAAGTATAAGTATTGACAATTTACAAGACACAATTTTGATACGGATTTTCAAAAAAGATATAGAAACAGTTAACTGGTTACAATTTTTGTATTTGAGTATCACAGTCAATTATTGTGTAAAAAGCTTTCGTATGCACAACAATTTTTCCACTTAAAATCTTATGATATATATCAAGTTTTAATTTCCATATGCACTTTTTGAATGTTTGATGGGCGATAATCGTTTTGTTAATGGTCGGTCTGGACACTCATCGCATCATCCACATCTACTTTGGTCGTCTGATGTATCATTGGCAGCCCAGTGTATTTTGCATATAAAGTATTATCACCATAAGCGATTTTAACCATTTCAAGAATTTCGGTAGCACATATTTCGCAATTCTAAAACAAATATTTTTTATGGTTGGTTCCTTATTCTAATACAGTTTTTTAATTGACACATAAAAGCTACAGTCACTTAATGTGTTTTATATGGCTTTCAGTGTGAGGCTAATGAAACTTAAATTTTGATAGTTTGTATATGGTTTTTACCAGTCAGATCTGTATAAATTATACAATAGAATAGAATGTCTTTTCGGTTGTTTTTCTGACAGACAGCGTGTTATATAACCACAAGATATTAATATATATATATATATCTGCATAGCATGATGAATAGTTAAAGGAAGAATTATTATTATTATTTAGTTCATATATTATGTAAGTAAAATATCATTATCATGCGTAAATATATAAACTATACATAACTTTTATATATTATATATACCTAAGTTAAGCATATAACTTTCGTAAATAATGTTTATGTTTTGTACATATATATGTTGTAAATACAAATACATATATGTATATGTAGCCTATAGGTATATTATAGGTATTATAAATACACGTACACAATTATATTATATTGTATGTATTTTTAAATGAATGAATTAGCAACAAAAGCATTAATGATTGCGTTGAATATTTAGCATATAATATGAATATGGTTAGTAAGCAGTTAATTGTGGTTTAACGTTTGAATTCATCAACAATGTTGTGCGACGTTAACTTCCTGCTTTTTGGCTATATACATATATTAAATATATATATATAAATGAATTAATGTATGTATTTAGAATAGGTATTAGACTGAAAATGTAATATAAATATATATTTTATTTATACTTAACTACATTAAAACATAATATTTTCTGAAATATAATGTATAAATTACAAATAAAAATTTTGTAATAATATTAATATTATAATAACCGCATTATGCCATTTACGATTATAATATATATTTTTACATAGTATATTTCTCTATATATTACAATATTTTTCTAAGTATTTTTTATATATATATTAATTTAATAATCTTTTTATGTATGTATTGTTTATATATCAAAGTAAAATTTATATTTAAAATTGTATGCACATGCACATTTCCCTGCAGTAAATTTTGAAACTAGTTGCGTATAAAAACTAATTCTTCAACTAGTGTAAAAAGAACTAGTTACAGAACTATTACTAAAGTAATGCAGATAGGAACCATTTTAAATACGCAATAATACAAAAATATGACGAAACGTAGATAAACAAAAACGTTTTTGAACTGTTATAGTAATTTATAGAAATATATGTGCTGTTTTTAGACACTGTTATGATTTCAATTTTTAATAGTGTAATGAATTTCGTATTAAAACCACGTATTGTGATTGTGAATAAGAAGTTTATTTAAGTAAATTAGTATCCAATCCAATATCCAAAAAATTTAGTGCAGTACGAAGAAGATATGCACATTGTATCTAACGAGAACTATGTGGCGAAAGATTGTTCCAACTATATGGATATTTTGGAAAACGAATCTCTACCAAAAATATCTTTTAAAGAGAAATTAATCGATTGGTATATTAGGAATAAACCCTTCCGTAAATGTTTCGAAGAATTGCTTTTTATATTACGCGAGAAAAACTTAGATGTAGCACGTAATATTAAAATTGAGCTGATGTAATTTAACAAAAGCTGATAAACTATGAAGCACCAGTTGCAATAATTTATAATATTTTTTAAATATGAAGTAAATTATTATATTTTGTATTAAAAACATAACAAAAATTAAATTATAATTAAAATATATTGTCTATGATTTTTTTTTAAAATTAAATACAACCTTTTTTTTTTTTTTTAAAAAAACTAGTTAAAGTACTGGTGAAAGAGTATAAAATCTAATTTAAATTAAAATTAACCAGTTCAGTAACTAGTTGCACAGAAGAACTAGTACTAGCACTTAAGTATTTACATTTGAACTAGTTCAGTAAAATTGGTTACAAATTAACTAGTTCTTCAACTAGTTGAAAAGTAATGCAGAAGCGGACAATTGTCTTTTCGTAGAACAGCTCAATGTTAAAAGAAACAGTTGGCAGCATGTAAAAGGGGTTTAGCGTGGAACCAGTACTATTTACTTTGTAACTAGTTGTACTACTAGTAGTAGATCTAGTACTCTTTTCTGCAGGGTTAGTATATAATTAATTTTATATATAGTTTTAATATTGTAATATAAAGACATCGTGCCCAATATATTGTAATACACTAATTTGCATGTTTGTTTGATAAGAGTAGAGTGGCAACATAAATCAAAACTTAAAACCTTGAAAAATTTTATTATTTTTTTGATAATTTTTTAGAGGTTCTATCCGCAACGATTATGTGAAAAAATTGTCCAAAAAGGTGAACGTATTTTTATGGGATTTCCATTTTTGTCAAAATTATAATTAATTTCCAAACTTTAATACAGAACAGATTTTTAAAGTCGCTATACTTCAAAAGATGATATGATCGAATTTTTAGTTTAATGTCATAGTAAAATTTTGTATGAAAGGTAGGAAAAATTGATTAAAATTATTATAATTTTGTAAACAAAAATGGAAAAGCGTTAAAATTATCAGACGTAGTTAAAAAAGATTTATGATTTTCCGGAAAATTTTGTTCGATCAACGATCAATTTCTTTTTAATAATTTATCCAACTTTCATGTTGACCACCACCGAAAAATATATATAGTGATATTGAAAACTTAATGCAAATTCTCATTATATGAATGAAGAGATCCGGTCGACCACAAACAATAAAAACAAAATCTTTGATTAAAATTTGTGGGATAACAGATGGGACGAAAACATTATTGCTGACATTATAGGTAGCCTATAAATTGATGAATCATATTGTTAAAGTATTTCAAGACCGTCTACTCATAACATTGTAAAACAAAATCTGTTAAGATATACGTATAGTTTTGTAATTTTGCAGTATTTCTATAACGAATCCGGCGCATACAAAGAAGGGGGCGAGATCGAGCAAACCATGTACAATATTTGCTTGGCCCACAGTGTGATGATAAATTTATTTTTATAGCAATGATAAATTGATAATGGCCAAAATTAATGCGGTCGAATTCGATTGAGAACGGTTCCAGAGATATGTTCCAATATATATTAAAGTTCAGTTACGTTCATGGTTTGCCAACGAAACAAGTTACTGCCGCGCGACATTTATAGACAAATCAATTAAAATTATGGTTAAATATATTATAAAACTGAAGTGTATAACAGAAGATTGTGTTTGTCCAAATCTACATAATATTGGGTGCTGGAAAGAATTTCCGCGCTTTCTTTAATAGGAAAAAATAGCATTTAATATATAACAAATTATTACAAGTTATCTTAATTTAAAAAAAATTTTCATCATTTTCGATGACCTTTTTTTCCGATCTTTCTGGTAATATGGCGCGATACCGTATCAAAAAATTAAAAAAAACGATGTCACAGTTTAAAGCAATCTAAACATTTAATTTTAACATTAAAAATTTATTCAATTGGTGTTTATAAACGTCGGCCGTAATTATTTCATTTGTTTCTGCTATACACTTTTTTTTCAAATAGTGCAAATGGACATACCGAAAACACAATTTATCATGATCTACATTGTTCATTGATAATAAAAATAATATTGTTAACACAAATGATGGCGTCAGTAAATTGAATTTTATTCACAAATGACAGAACTTAAAAAAAAAGTTTATATCGCAATGTTACAAAAAAAGAGGGCTGGAAATACCTGCAAACTCTTAATAATAATATGATGATTAAGGCTCTATTTCATATATAAGGCCACCAAACTAATGTCATAATGTCCAAATACATAGTTTAAGCTGTTGCAAGAACAATTTATAGTATAGATGTACTGTATTTTAACAAAAAAAATCTTATTGATATTTATGGTTAGTCGTACGCATGCTGTCAAAGATAAACTGTGACAAGATCACAATATTTGGAGCAGTTAAACCGGCCGAGACGGATTTAATAATAATAAACAGTGTATATGAAGCTATAATATATTGAAAACAGTTTCATATGGTTATGGAAATGGTTCATTAATGCATATAATTATTATTTCAATATCAAGTTAATATAAATAAATAAAAAAAATATCATTTCACGTGTATTTTTTTTTGTTTTAATTAAATTTAAATCCGTATGAGTTTAGATTGGACACAGTGTATTTATATATATATTATTAATTATACACATAATTTTCATTTGAATTTTTAACGTATGAAATACACATTTCCAACATGATATTGTTGGATATATTGTATAAAATGTAAAGTGTATATAAAAATATTAATAATATAAATATAAATATAAATAATAATAATAATAATAATAATGAAAATGGCATGTTTTACAGTCGAAAGAATACATTCGTGTCAAATGAATAATATCTATTGAATACCAAAAAGAGTTTATTTTATATTATTTTATTTTTTTTTTATTATATCATTATATAACTAATTGCTAATGCAATAGTTTTATAAATATAATTGCATGTAAAATATTTTTATATAAATTATTGCATTTTACATTTAGGTGCAATATATATACGAATATTTATTATAAAAATTATCTGTTTCCTGACTTTTGTTGTTTCTGTTTTTTTAAATGCATTTTAAATCATTTGTTTATAATTTTAAAATATTTAAATCCTTATTAACTTTTTCCGTGTATTTAATTGCACATAAATATGTTAAAATTGTTTAGAAAAAAAAGCGATGGAAAATAAGTTGCACAACTACTGAATTTATATTATGATTATTATTTTTAAATGAGATTTGTGCTATACAATAAAATATAATATTAATAAATTATTAATAAAAAAATGTGTGTGTGTGTGTGTGTGTGTGTGTGTGTGTGTGTGTGTGTATAGGATATTTTTTTATACATATTTTATTAATTTATTATGTGTAAAAAAACAAAATAAAAGTAAAATGATAATAATAAAATATTAGATTCGTTCACACGTAACATTATCTTAACACGATTAGTGCAAAAAAATTTTGAAATGTGTGTGTGTTTGTGTTATAAAAGTATTTGCATTAAGCGTAATCCTTTATTACAAAACTATAAAAATGTTGTTATGAGAATCTATATTATTATCGCACAGTAGCAGCAGCAGCAGTGTGTTTTTACAATAGTGAATATTACACTGCGATATATAAAATAGTTATCATCATTTTGATGTTAATCCAAATTAAATTTTATGGCTTATGTATAACAAAAATGTGTGGCAGTCAAGTTGGTTGACAAATTACACTAGCAATTAATATCTTGCAATTATCGAAACATATAGTTTTGTACTAAATTCTATTCAATATATATTTTCAAAGATATTCCTTTGTTTTTATTTCATAAAGAAACAAATGGAAGAAAAACTCATTTCAGTATTAACATATTAAAGGCGGGGGGGATCTTGACGAGAGTATGCTAGGCAACGCGTCGATCGCCCCCCTCGTTTTTCATCCTAGAACTTCACTTTCATCATCGCTAATCGGTAGTGGAAAAACTCGGGTCCTTCTCACATGTCGTATAGAACTATCACTATCATTATCATCAATATCACCAATATCATTATTATCAATATCTAACTCTCTTTCATCGCAATCAACGTCAGACAAATCGTCTGCATATATATAATTTATTTTCGCGTGAAATCATATTGAAGGATTTCAAAATTTATTGTAAGTAGAATTTGAAAAACCGAACAGATTCAAACCATAAAACATACTAAATACAAATGTAAAGTGGCGCATGGATTGCGCAATGTCGTTGTAAACCGTATACTAATACGACTCCCGCCTTTAAGCTATAGTCGAGATAAATCGTATTACTACGACTCCCGCCTTTAATGTGTTAATATAAATGATGCATGTAACATTTCATTGATTCAGTAATTTATAACATCCAAAATTGATATTATAGTAGATCACTATACATAATAACAACGCAGCGTTAAACCCATATGCAATAGAAACTCAATACGACAACATAAAATAGGCTATCAATATATGATATACGTCCAGTAATTTTACTGCAATTCTTAGAGTTAAGTGTATTTATGAAATGCAAATTTTGAATGCCATATATATGCGATTCTTCTGTGAAACGATTTATTAATATGTTTTGCACTTATTTCTTGACTTGCTGTTGTAGTACATTATTATTATTAATTTCAAAATCACATATTCAAAGAACAAAAAATTACCTTAACAATAAATAATTAATAAAGCAGTTTTCTCTAAATAAATTAGAAGCACGATAAAATATTATATGGCAATAATATTAATAATAATAATAATAATAAATTAATAATGACATGTTCAAATTGATATATTATTTATGTATTAGTTTTTAAAACGAAAAAAGAAAGAAATAGAACCAAAAAAAAAAAAAAGGTAAGGAATCAATTCAGTTAAATTTACAAGATTGTTGATCGTTTTTATATTTTTTTGTTGGTATATAATATTTATTGACTGTGCAGGCGCTTCTCAATTCTCATCGATATATAAATACCCAATATACAATATAACCATTACAATTTCATATATTATATATTTAATACCAGTGTATTAGTAGATATAGATATTATTTATAATCACGCAACTATTTTATATTACAAGTACACACAATATAATATAAATATAAATATATATTCTAGCTAGAGGGTGTTTTAAAAGTTACGGCAGTCAACGGGTTCAATAATATGATGATTTCCGGTGGGTCTAAAGCCACAAAATAAATAGAACAAAAGAGCAAAATGTGACAACGAATTTAAAACAAATAAAAACGTTACAATCTACTAAGAATTAGTATCATAAATCCGTCAGGAACAGGATTATTTCGTTTATTACCAGTGACGAAGACTGAGAAATAGCATTCAGTTTTCAATATCGTTATATTTTTCTTATAACCTGAATGAAGTTAAACTAAATTATGAAAAAAAATTTGGGTGTTCACCGAATTAAATTTTCCAGAAAATCGACTTTTATGAATTATCATCTTTTTTACTTACGGTCCATAGTTTTAACAGATTTCCATTTTTGCTTACACCATTGCAAATTATAATCAAATTCCAATCTTTCATGGAAGAGAGTTTTAAAATCGATTCACGCGTTCATAGGATATAACCGATTTTCCAAACGATGACAGAGAAAATTGAAAGACATTTGTGGTACTGTATAAAATTAATAACCGAATGGTATAAAAAATTTTGACAGTATCATTATTTCATACAAAATTTCAATGACATCAAATGGAAAATCGATCATATCTTTTGAACGTGTGAATCGATTTTAAAAATCTCTTCCATGAAACATTGGAAATTGATTATAATTTGAAATTATGTATACAAAACTGGAAATCAGTTAAAACTATGGCCCGTAATTCAAAAAGATGATAATTCTTAAAAGTCAATTTTCCGGCAAATTTAGTAAGTAGACATTCCATTTTTTTTTCATAATGTAGTCTACCTTTAATTGCGTACCCGAAAAAAAATATAGTCATATTGCAATCTGAAAACATTTTTTCACACGTAGCCACTGTTTATTACTATATATACTATAAGCTGACAAATGTTTAGCACTTACTAAAAAACTGTCGTTAATGGGTGACTCCTCTTTGACAACCTAACGTCCTCATCACATAAAGTAATTAACTTTATCATGGCATGAGGTGGTATTGGTGCGGACCACTTGACTACGACTTGGCAATTGACCAGTAATATAAAAAAGAAGACGCATTAAGAAAACATCTCATAATATATAATAAGTAAATGGGGGTGCGGATGTTGCAAATTAACACATAGAAAAACTCTATATAGTGTTGTCACTTACATAATGGTTTACAATACGTTTTCAAAAACGATATAAATTTTAATTTAATGTATCCTAATCTACAATATCTATATATTGTATGTGCTATCACTATTTTACAAATATTTTGAAATTGAATAATATTTAATTATTGTGTGTTGCCGTCAATTGCGATAGTAAAAATAGGTGTATTTTATTCTAAAAAATCATGTAAAAGTGAATAGATTGCGAATAATTATAACGAATTTCATTTAAACACTGAAAATAAATTTGTACATAATTTCAATGAATAGCGTTTATAAGCCCATTTTTCATTGTTTCAAATAATAATTCATTAATATTTTTCCTTTTTGTACTTGTTTATTGAATGAATGATGATTCGCGATCATTAATTAACTAATGCACAGAACACGTTGAAAAAATGAATAATATTCATCAAAATAATTATACAATTCTTTAAACCAACGAAGTGATTCATATGGAAAAACATTCATTTTCGATATTATGTTTTAATGAATTATTCGTTGATTTAATAAATGTTATTTCATTTTAACAATGAACCATGTTCCTTGGAGCAAAATTAATTAATATTTCATTGTTTTGACGTTACTTTTTAATTGGATCCGTGCACTTTTTTTTTTTTTTCATAGAATTTGCAAATAATCTTGTGAATCTTACCGATAATTAAAAATTTATCGGAATGAACACGTTGTTATGCAACAACAAAATTGTTTGCTATATATATTTGAATAAATTTCAGCATAAAGCAAACACCGCCAATTTGTTTGTGCCAAAATTAGTTAGTTTCATACTATTATTTATGGTAAACTATATTAAATATTTGTTAGAGTTGGCAATAGCAATTTAATTTCATTGTTTACTTAATATTTCCATTGAAAGTTGGCTAAGATTACACCTATGTAATATACATGCCTTCCAGCAATTAGTATCGCTTTACTGTTTTTTGAACGGTTTTGTATAGCTGCCACATTTATACTCCACTTAAACATATATACAATAATTGGTGATGATGATGATGATGATGATGATATTTATTTATATAGTTATTAAATTATCTTTTTAAGTATAATTAGTTATAAAATATTTAATTTAAATTTTTTTTTCTCTTGTATTTATTACAAGATTATAATACAATATTATATGGAAAAAAAAATTATTTTTACTAAACTTAAACTAATGTGAAATAAATGCAATTAACACGTTAATTTATTATTTTGTTCACACGAGCTTGAAAACTATAATAATTTTGTTTGTTGCGGTCTATACTCCATTTCTATTTATAGGCGCATAAATAAATATATTATCTTTTCTATACACAAAATACGAATAGATATGAAATAATAATAATAATATAAAATGTTATAAATAGATACATATTTATTTATAAATTATATAGACATTTCGTATTATATGTATAGGGCAGGTAACATAGGCATTAGTTTAGTTAAATACTAAGAAAAAAAATAATACAGAATGGGTTTTTTATTCTATTCATATATAATAGTGTAGTAGTAGTAGTAGTAGTAGTAGTAGGTACGCCAAGTAACATTAATCTATCTAATCTAATCTAATCTGTAAATATTCATTAAGTTGTAAAATATATACGCATAAATAAATATAATTTTAGGTACAAATTTATATATAAAAACAACATACTGCAACCACTGTTCGAAAAATAACCGTCTGTAATGACTTTCATATATTGTATATGAATCTGTGTAACGTTGCTACCAATTGGCTGTCCATTCATTTATATGTATTACGAACAGACATTAACAAAATGTTAAAGTTTTATGACATTTCTTTCTGTTAGTATATAAACAATGCATTTAATGATAATTATAGCAAAAATGAAAACGATACGCAGTTTAAAAAATTTTGATTATCTAAAACACAAGTTTTTCTAATAACATCGACGATTCAATACAATTTTTTGGATGAGAGAGAATAAATAATAATAATCATTCGTTAGTTAACCAAAATGAACCGCCTATTATTGTAAAAATAAATTAATTGTTTACATTTTTTCTTAATCCATTTCGTTTATTTTTCGGACAGACGGTCTATAAATAAAATTGTAGGAGAGAAGGGTAAATTATACGTTTATATATAGTTATACCATACGTTTATATACAGGTGTATGCATTTATGCGACAACCACAATTTATTATTTTATTCAGGGTGAAAAAAAAATCATGTACAAATATATTTTTAATTATAACAAAAATATTTCATAAAAAAAAAATTAGATATTTTCTGTTGTAAAAAGGACAATTGTTTTTATATTTAAAATTTGTTCAGCCGCGTTGATATTTATTTATTCTAATCAGATTTTAACTGCCATCCATTCGATAATGTGTATTTTATTTAATTATATATAAAATTAGTTTATATATTTTAATAATAAATTAAATAAGTTAAATGTAAAATATTATGTTGTAATTTATTAACTAAACAAGGAAGTAGTAAAGATCCTATTTATACACACCATAAGAAATATTAATTTAACTATTATTATATTGTACGTATGTAAATGCGTGCGTAATTAACTTACATTAAATAATGCATTTAATATAAAAAGTAAATAGGTATTTCACATATTCGAAAAATACTCATAAATTAAATAATATATTTTGATGTGTTATAATGATGATATTTTAAGAATTTATTCAATAAACACACAACCGAAAGTAAAAATAAATGTATTACACAAATTCATGTTCATTTATACGTGAAAAAAAATACAATCCACTAATTGGGCGCAATAATGAATCATTTTTACCTTTATAGTCTATAAAAATTACAAGAGTAATATTGTCCAACATACTATATCAAATGTAATTAAAATCATAATGGGTGATGACGGGAGCCAGAGAAAATTAATATGATAATTCAACTGGGTGTCGTAAAATTACATATATATATTTCAACACCATATGATAAAATAAAATTTCAAAATTATTACAATATATTTTTAATTTTGCACTCCGATAAATTAAATATCAAAGAATAATTGTTGACATTATGTGTATGAATTTGATATGATTAAATGTGTCAACAACTCAACAAGTATTATATTTAAATAAATATATATATATTACTTTGTAGTATATATACTAAAATTAATCACACACATACATACACACACACAACACATAGCGCATATTTTAATAATACAAAGTTATACGTAATGTTAAACATTTTAATATAAATTGCGATGTCAATATTTTCCTTAACATTATTTTTAATTTTACAAATAGGATAGTTTTTTCCTTGTTATATAAATTCCAGAAACACAAAAGGGACGACGCGTAAAAAAAATTAAAACATGTAATTATAATGTAAATTTTAAGAAAATAATAATTGGGTAAACCTACAAATATATATACTAATATTTTTTGGAATAATACTGATACACCCAATAAATTTCATTTTAAATTAATATTTTTCAATAGAGATTCCTTGAAACAAATACAAACTACAGTGTGATAAATATGGATAATTTTATAAATTAATTATAAAATTTATATAATTGAAAGGATAAAAACTATTGAAGTGGAAATTAAAAACACCTCAAAACTAAACTAGAAAACTAAAAAATTTTCGGAAAAAAATGTATAAATAAACCATTTCAGATTTTTAAATATGAAAACGCAGTGATCATTTGAAAATAATATTAATTCAAATAAAATCAATTCAACTGCAAATTATAATTTTCATAAACTTATTCCACAATTCGTTGTGTATGGTGTAGTGTGTCAACATTGTTAATCCATAAGTTCAACACCAAATTTTATCTCACTTTCTGATTCCACATAATAATAATAGTCCAGTTTGAATATATAGAAAAATAATAAATTTCTCATGTTATTATACCGAAAATTGAACAATCGAATCACATAGAATCCTTGGAAATTTAAATGTTAAATTTTAATTGATTATATTTTTTATTCAATTTATAAATGATTCGTAAACAAAAACAAACCGAAAGATTTGTTAAACAAAATTTGCTTATTCATATGAATTAATAGCGAGAGAGGTTAGTGCATTCAGATAAATATAAATAATTAAAAATATTTGCTGTCATCGTTCCTGCGTTCTATACAAACAACTCCCATTAGTTGGTATATAAATATCTAGGACAATTAATATCCCAAGTAATTTTATATTATGAACAAAATAGAAAAATTTACATTAATTAAAGACATTCATATTGAAAGCAATAAGTGTTGTTGGTAAAATTAAATTAGATTATAATATAAATTTGACACGTCGTTATAAGCAGCCATTAATAGTAGGAACTGAAATTTTGTATATATATTTCAGCAGCAACTCGCCAAAAAAAAAAAGGATACAAGAACTACAACAACGTTCAGTTTATGTATTTGTATGTCGGCAAAGATTAAATATCTTTGTTGGGTAGACGCCGAGTAGCAGAAACGATGACATTGTCATTGGAACAGAAGTAGGTAATTTGCAATGGACAACGAAAATTCAATGAATAACTAATATAAAAAATTATTTATCTAGTAATATTTTATTTTGAATAATAATAAATTAATTAATATACTCTGTCCGTAAAAATACAAAGATTTTGTATTGTTAAATTGTTTGTGTAGAATTACAATTTCTTGGAGAAATTTTTCCAGTGCGACGCACAACCTATGACGAGTTATTCTTTTTTGAAATTATCCATTTTTGCTTCAAATAAATAAAACACTTAACTTTCAGATACACCTTACAGATTTGAAATATTAGTTTGATTACCAAGATACTAACCACAAAATATCAAAAATTCAGCAGTATTGCCGTGGTTCTTAGATTAAAAAACACATATATTTATTATATTTAGTATTATGGTAAGTTAAGACATTATATCACGCATCGTCCATCATGCAAGTTATGTTAATTATATTACCTGCAATGTGCGTGTATATTATATATGTACTAACCAACAATTGTATACACACTCAAAATACTTACACAAATAGGTAATACAATATATAAAATGTTAAAAAAGCATATGTAAATGTATTGCATTTCCATAGAGGCATGGGTAAAGGTAAACAAATTACTAATGTATTTGTACACAGGTATTTTATATTTATTTTCTAAATCAAAATTATTATTATATTTTTTTTTTTTTTTAGGTTGGATTTACTTAATTGTAATAGGATTTAGTCTTTTGTCAATTTATGATGTGAAAATTGGAATTTAAAAGATTATAAATTCTGAATGATTGTGAGAAGAGGAAAAAAAAAAATTATAAATTAAGTACAACATTTATAAAAAAAAATAATAAATAATAAAAATTAATAAATAAATCTTTTTTTTTTCTTCACCTTTTCTTTCCATTCCATTTAAGAGTTAATTAAATAATGTATTATAATTTTTATATATATTATTTTCAAAATCTTATTCGTCATTATTTAATTTTCTTAATACTGCGTACTTTTGTAATAAGAAACAAAAATATTTAATGAAGTAATTAATCATAAAAATATTCATGTTATAATTATAGATATTTTAAATATTAAATGTTTGATATGTTATTTTTAATTATAATTTATTCATAGTATACGCGAGCGCATATCATTTAGATAACCTTCGAAATAACATAAGTATTTTAAATTATTTACATTAGAATTTTGGCCAAACAACAACAATGAACAAGAATTTATTTTAACTTTCTTAAGAAATAATGATGTAACAAAATGTAGGTAACCCCGCGCCACATGTAAACATATGTAACGAAAGTGTTATAGAAATTTTTGTGCACATCATAAATGAATATAAATAAAAAATTTCTTAAAAATCAATTCAAATAATATCACTTTTATAATGTAAAATGTTTATGGTAAATAAAGACGACTGACGCGTATACGAAAACGTCTTCTATATATTCCCTTTAACACCAAAGTCTATTTTCACACATAAAAATATATGCAATTTTAAGCGCAAACTCTTTTTTGATACACAAACACTTAAAATGAGCTGACACATTTTTCTAGACTTCGTATATTGTTACAGAATATTAAAAATTGATTAAATTTAATTTTCACTTTATAGATGACTTTAGTTTTCTATCGGTGTTTTTTGTGCGACAAATGTATAAATGTATAAAAAGAACAAAGATTAAATATTAAATTTTGTTGTAGAAAATGAGTGAAAAAAGCTTAGAGAAACACTTCAAATGTTTAAAATCGCGATGATAATTGTTTATCCAAATTTTGAGTGGTTTCAAATATTCAAAGATATGGTAGAGAAGATGTTAATGATGAAGAAAATTCAGGTCGACCATGTGATTACTGAAGAATAAAACATTGAAAAAGTATGTGATTTCGCAAAAATTCTTCAATCAGATTCATGGAAATTGAACTAGTTATACCTACTAAAATAACAAATCATCGCATTTTAACTTATTAACTTTAATAAAGTCAACAAACAAAACAATGCTCATTTCTTTTTAGGATTCCAAAGGAATTATTCACAAAGAGTTTCTTCCAACTGGTTTAACGGTTAATTCTATAGCTATAACCTTGATATATTGAAATGTTTATTAACTCAAATCACTTTTTTTTTTTGCTTTAACATTCACCGTATTCACTTAATTTAACTTCCTGCGACTATTTTCTATTCCAAAAAACATCAATTTAATATTTCAATTTTTTTAATCTATTCCGATTTGTTATGGGACAGAGGATGAATATGATATTACAAACGTTTCCTAACATATACTGAGCGAGAGTACAGTTCAATTATTTCTCGACTTTATGAATAAAAATACAATCACGCATATAATTTAGAGTGACTTTAAAAAAAAAAACGCTTAGAACTTAGAACAAACTCGAACCCCCCAAAAAATTCACAAAAAATAACAAACAAACAATTTTGTTAAAAATGAAATTAAAAATACCAAACGTCTGACTCTGTTTGAAAATATTTTTATTAATCTGTATTATTATATTGTCAAATGTGTTAAAATGAAATAAATTTAATTGTGAACATGATTTTGCAATTCAATTTTATATCGTATATTTGTGTAAATTACATATAAATATTAGTGTCTGTGTCTGTCTCTGAGCAAATATATAGTATGTGCGTGGGCGCGTATAGTCAATATAAATATATATATATATATTTAAATAAACTAAAGATACATATATACATTTTATTTGCATATACATAAATATATTTTTTATTGATATAATAATAGTTATTATAAATTCAATTAAATTTTTACCATATAACCTAAGTGTTTTATATTTGTTTTTATACCTATAGATAGATATAGATAGATATATTGTATTGTATTGTAATAATATACGCTCGCTCAACTCACAATATTTTTAGTATTCGTATAAAGGTGTTTGTAATAAATATATTACGTATAAAGTTGTTTTGGACTAATTTTTATTGCAGCTATCAATATTAATAAATATTATATAAATACAATTTTATATTATAATATACATTAATGATTTATTTATATTATTTATTATTATTGTATTAATTTATTATAATACTAAATTTGTATATATATAATTTAATATTTTCCTTGGAATTGTATGGAATTTTATTATAGGAAAGCATTTTGTAATCAATATAGTTATAAAATATTGATTGCTTAAAAATGTTATTTAGTTAATATTAAAGCGGGCAATGTATACACACCACACACACATACGCAAAATTGACTATATACAGATTTTGGAAAAATTTATATTGTGACAAAAAAAAGTCACTCGAACACTCGGCAACAGAACGACAGCAAGAAAAATTTTGATTTTATAATTTTGTGACGATACAATGTACGATTCTTTAAGCAGTTTTTGGATATTATTTTGTTTTCGACGACGCGACCGCCATCCTTATAAAGTTCAGTTCCGCAAAAGTCATTTAGTGATTTTTCCATTTATGTACAAATTATCCACATTGGTAATTTTCATTTCAGTATTTTAATGTTTCCACAAGCAGAGTATTTTTAATTGACATATATTACTATCGTTGGTTTTGCGGCTATGAAAGAATTTTACGTAGTATATAAACAATAATTCAACCCATTTATTTTCCGAAATGTTAATGTGTGCTGGAAAGAATTTTGCGAATTTTTGGTTATTTAAAAAAGTATTGCAAAAATTGTAATACTGAAGATATACACTATCAAAAACATACGAATATCCGTTTTAAAAGTACGATCATAAATCAATTAATAATGTTTTCATACTGGTCGCGGTGTTCATCAACACCGTTCACTGGGTGAATGTGTGGACAAAAATTAAATAAATATCAAATATGATATTGATGACATTATGGAATATTATTTGGATCACTATATAAAAACAGGGCACATTTTAGAGAGCAATGATTACGCTTTAAAATACATTTGTCAGCAATTTATTTATAATAATTATTAAATTAAATATTTTAATATCATTAAATCGAAAATGGAAAATTCAAAAAAAAAAGGATCTACTACTGCTCCTGCGATGGCAATACAAAAGAAAAAAAAAAATTGTTTTTAAAATGATTGAATTTTACTTTGAAGGCGACCAATTAAATAAATATAAATTGTAAATGTTTTTATTATTAAATGGAGTTTTAAAAATTCGTCGATAAAAAAAAAACTGTCAAGTTAAGAACACGCCGCGCAACGTTTATACTTTAATAATAAATTTAAATACTTGAATTAAAAAAACGCTTTGAAATAACATATATTATTTGAGTACAATCCATTAAATTTTAGTATGCTTATTCAATTTACGCATACTTAATTCAAATCGTTAATATACGATTAATTAGCTATTTTATTGTTCATATATCAACATATTGTTAAATGTAATAACAACAAGATTGTAACTATTTTTCGTACAAATTAAGCATATAATTTAAGTACCATATCAATTATTAAATACTTAAATCTAAGTATTATAAAAGTTTTGATAAATTACGCAAAATGTTGAGTGTACGTCATACGAAGCATAAGAATACTTAATTTAACAAATGCATGACTCACTTGAGCCCCGCTATATTGTGTAGCAAATATTTGCATTACCTTTATAAATGTGGGTGTAAGCATTAGGAAAAACATATTCGGCTGCTAATTTGAAATTTTTTAGTTAATAATATTAATAAATCAATTAGATCGTGTATATAGTGATTGTGGTACAAATTCGTGCTTTACAACTTCCTAACAATAACAAGTATTTAATTTATGAACGTACAAGCACTTAGCACTTATCAATTTTTAATATGTTTTTAAATAGTCTTATTATTGTTCACATAAAACACAATTTTTAATATAATAAAATTTATATATTTTTTCAGATAGTTTACGATTAAAAAAGAAATAACACATAAATAAGCGATAATTAACTGGGACACGTATTACGCATGGAGTTGGAATTTGTGCCGAAAAAACTATTGAATGGTAATCCAGAAGGTAAAAGCAGAACCGGAAGATCTAAGACTAGATGGCTATGTGCAGTGAACTGAGGATCCATAAAACTAAGGTTGGAAGACGTTAGCTGCTGCAGATAGGTAAGATTGGACAAGGGCAAAAATGCCCCTGGATTTTAATGCCATGGAATTAGTAGTAAATAAGTTTATAAGCGATAACAATTTCTTTAAATAAACATTTATATAAGTTAAGTTTTAAGAATAAAGTTTGTGCTGCTGCGTGTTTGTGTGCGTGAATCAAGGATCCTTAAATATTTATAACTAAATGTTATATATGGAATAAATTTAGATTGTTATTAGTATATAATGTCATATAATATATGCGCACATATGTCAGCTTAAATATATATATTATATATTTTTATGATTGTAAAAAGTCAATAGATTTTAACAAGTGATTACAACTGAGTGTTCTCATTCCCATATAAAAAAAAAGAAAAATGAAAATCTTTGCAACTGTTTATAATACTGAAAATAGTACAAAATGATTTAATTTATAAGTGTAGTGCTAACCGAAAAAAAAAAAAATGTGTAATTTAATCTGATTTTTCCCAACGTGAACTCCGTCCTCCTTTTCCCTATACGAAACACATATAGTTTATGTATTTATTTATATAAAAATTATTATAATCCAATTTAAAGTTAATTTATAAATTGTATCCCTTTTTAAACTTTTATAAATAATATAATTGTAAATTATTTAGATTTATTTTCCGCACATATAACACTTAAATAATGTAATGTACACACAACAACAACTGAGTAACTGAACGATCGAGAGTTATAAATAAATAAATAAATGTAACACAACAACCAGGCCAGTCCATAATATAAATATAAATATAAATTATAAATACAAAATAATAATAATATCTTTTCCGTGCATTTACATTTATTGTGTTTGATAAATTTTGATAAGTCAAAGACATTAATCATATAATCGGCTTAAATTATTGCCCAGGTTCTCAGGTAGTACATATACACATATATTGTACAATATAATATATTTTTTAATTTATAAATAAATTGTAAATAAATAAATAAATGTATATAAATAAAGATATAGGAATAGGAATACAAAATAAAGGTGATGACGAGATTTGTTTTTAAATTTTTTTTATTCATTCTTTTTGAGAGTGTCGTTCAAAAATGATTTATTTAAAATGTATATATTTGACTTTATTTGTAAGCAGCGTAAGTGTATGTAAAATGTATATATTTATATATTTATATTACAATAATAATAATAATAATAATGAAATAATGAACTGGATTTACGGTACGATTTGTGAAATAAATTTTATTATAAAAAATATTTATTAAATTACTAAGACACGTTTTTGGTAGATATTCTATATATGCGTACAAAACACACACACACAGACACCAAAAATAAAAAGATAAATGTGACAATTATATTTAACTTCTTTTTTTTTCTTATATTGTATATTAAAAATATATTTATAGTTCAGATTTTGTATAGATTTATATATTAATAATTTATTTTTTCAATTAATTTTAATTAATAATAATATGATTCATTTAAAATGTTATTTAATAAATAAGTATAATTATTATTATCGTATTACATATAACCAAATTGGCACACTAAAAACAAAAGGTTACAATGACCGTTAAGAAGTTTAGATGTGATTTCAAACATAAGTTTTTCTTGACAATAGTTAAAATATATTAAACGATAAGAATGGAGTGTGTGCTGGTAAACCAAGAAAAAAAAATCGTCGCGGCTAAACAATGCTTCACCTATCATCAATCACAGCATAGAGATGAATGTCCTGTAGCTGAATTCAATATTTACATTTAACACCTAATGTTAGGATTCATGTTTTTACAGATATTCTATAGTGTAGTTTTTCATAACTTGCATTATGTGAATTAGTGGTTGTGTTAAAACATTCATTTTAACGTAGTTTTTTATCATAAAATCAAATTTCATTTAGTGAAATATTGTAAAAATAAATATTTGTTAATTTACCCTCAACTGATTTTACAATAGACTTTTCAACAAATTTTCAACATGAGAAAAAGGAGTTAAATGTATATGTATAATTTCTATAATCTTCTTTAGTACCTTAAAATATTTGTAAAAATTTGTAAGCTTTTCACATCATAAGCTTTTCAGACAGTACATGAATCCATTGTGATTTTACTTTGTATAAATATTTTCAAATTCAGAATAGTGCCAATGAGAAGGGTCGTATAAAACATAAATAAACAGTTTATTTATAAATTAAATCATATCAATGGAAAGTCAGTTGTTAAATTGTATGTGTCAATAATATATAGCAAATCAATTTTTCTAAATTCTAAATATTTCTAAAAAATACCATACAATCGAAACTTGTGTAAGTTATACGTCGTTTATGGGGACGTAATTAGTAAATCACCAATTTGCATCAACTATATTATTTAGTTTGACTTAACAATAATGGATATTGCGCTTACTCATTAAAGATTATATAATGGGCACAAAATTATAGACCATATATAGGATGATTAAAATGAAATTAAAAAGAAGATTACAAAGTTATTTTTTACCCAAAACAAAACAATTATAATAAATTTAATTTTACATTTTATGCGATGAATTCATTCATTTTAACTTTCATATATTGGGTACAGCAAAAGATTAATTATTACGATATACGTTATTATCATAATCCGGATTTATGTTGTAAGTAATCTATAGGTATTCAATCGTTATGAAATTTGATTCATATAAGTATATAAGAAGAGGTTAATTAATAGATTATGAATATTTTATTTAACACTGTTATCACTATGATATAATAATTTTTAAAGATTGGAATTGATACAAAATTTATTAAATATTTATACATAAACGATGATATTTTTCATGAAATAATAAAATTTTATAATTTTCATTAATATTAGACCCGGCAAAAAAAAAAAAATCGCGGCAATCGTTTAGTCACTTATTATAAAATCGTTTCACCATAAAATAAATAGATAAATATAAAACTTACCATTACTACAAACACTATTTTCATCTAATTGATCATCTGAATCACTTTCACCACCACTGTCATCTTGATGATTATGATGAATATGATGGTGATGTTGTTGTTGTTGTTGTTGTTGTTGTTGTTGTTGTTGTTGCTGTTGTTGCTGCTGCTGATGATGATGATGCAGCTGATGATGAAGATGATGACGATTACTTGGTGGTACACTTAAATCTCTTGGTCCTTGTGGTGATGGTGTACGCATATCATTTCGCATAATATTATTTATACCAGCTGTTAACGTAAGGCCACCACCACTACCAATGCCAATTATACTATTTGCTATACCTAGACCAAGACTACCACTAAGTCCTCTACCATTATCATCCATACCATTATTACTGCCAACAATATTACTATTACCACCAATTCCACCGCCACCGCCGCCGCCGCCGCCACCTCCTCCACCACCACCACCACCACCACCACCACCACCACCACCAACACCACCACCACCGCCTCCTCCATTGCCAGCTAAAATATCATTTATCATAAATCTTGAACGTGGTGGTTGTAAAACAGCCATAGAACCTCGATGCATTGGAACAGTCATACCGCTAATGCCTATATTACCGATGCGACCACCACCTTCGCCGTCAACACCAAGTAATTCAGAAGTGTCGTCAATTTTTTCGTTTATTGTTGGGCTCCCGCCCGGTATTTGCCACTGGAGTACGATTTTGATTGATTTTATAATACTTTTATAAGAAAAATAAAAACACTTTCAAGTTTTGGGAAAAAAAAAACAAAAAAACAAAACTAAACCGAATAACAAATTGTCACCAACACAATTATTATTATTATTATTATTATTATTTAAAAAACACTTAATTATTTTATTTATTTTTTTTTTTTTTAAATTATAATCACTTAATATTAATTATTCTCACATGAAAATATAAATCACAAACATTTTTTTTTTTTTTTTTTTTTAATAACTATTTCTTGTTAGTAATCAATTGCTTGTCTATAATTCGCGAATAATATGTGCTATTATTAATTATTTTAATTAAAGCACTTAAATATGTTCTTATATGCACTTAATAAAACCGCATATCATTTATAAAAACAAAAAATAAACCCATGTTTTTTTAAAATATCAAGTTTAAAAAAAAAGGAAAGAACATGAAAGAAAAAAAAAAAAAACACAAACAAATTACACCACCAACAACAATAAAATAAAAACAATAAATAAATAAATAAAAGCTTAATCTTCTTTTTCTTCTTATTCTTCTTCTTTTGTTTCTCAACTAACAAAAAAAAATATTACCACACATCCGACCCAAATCGATGTCAAACGAATACTAAAAATTATAAAACGTTTTCAAATGGTTAAAGGGTCTCTTTTTTTTCGTTACACAATTTATTATATATGAAAAAAAAAAAGTATATAAATAACATTTATTTTTCAGTTTGCTGCTTTTTTTTCCCCATTTATAAATATCTTTTATATTTATATTTATTTTTTATCACCCGAAAAACAAAAAACATTTAACAGAATGTTTTTTTAAAATAAAACAAAACAACAAAAACAAGAAAAGATAGGCGACTCCACCTTTTACCATTTAACCAATCATACGGCATTTGACGACGTTTTGTTCAGTTATTATAATATTTTAAACACACAACGACATAATATACAATAGCAATATATAGCCTCTGTTCCGATACCAAATACAGACAATACTACTACTACATTAAAAAAAGGAAAAAATATATAAATATAACTGCAATATTATTTACCGGACATTTACAATAAATAGAAAAACAAAAACCTGTAACAAAAAATACCACGCGGTCGTCACCCGAACCCGTTCACACACAAACAAACATCACATTTCCCCGCACATTATTATTATTATTAGAAAAATAAAAAAATTAAAAAAAGCTATTTTTCTGCACAGTTTTACTACTTTGATGAAAAAAAAAAGAAAAACATTTATAAAAGCGCCATTTTACAAAAGTGAGATATAAAAGTAATCACCGAAAAAAGATATTAGAGTGAAATATAAGTTTATAACGGAATATAGGAATGAAAGTGATGAATATATATAAAATATAGAATTGTATTACCAAGCACAATAAATAAAACGAGGGTGTTAACATTTAAGTAAAAATTATGAAAAAGAAAGATATATTTTTTTTGTTACTTACATGTGTTTGTTGTGTTGTGTGTAGTATTTATTTATATATAAAATGAAGAAAAACATAATTAAAAAACAAAAAACAAAAAAAGCATATAAAAAGGAAAAAGGGTTAACTGCTTTTTAAGCTTTTTTTTTTCTTGTTACAAAAATGATAGTGTATAATCATTAATTAAACACTTTTATTTATGATGAGATGAATCTTTATCATTTTTTATGAGATGATAAAAAAATAAATATGTTTTCCTTTTTAAATTGCACACATAAACATTTTATAATCATATCGTTTTATTAAGCTCCGCCTTAACATGTTATTTTATTTACTTATTTATTAACACACACAAACACACACACACACACACACACACACACACATGTATACATTCGCGTTTACATAGAGAGGAAAAATATATTTAATGAAATAAGTTTTAAAAGCGATTTTGAAAGCACTTAAGTGATTCCTTTAGAATCGCTTTATGTCTGATTTATTTATTTTCTTCCTTTTTTTTTTGTTTTGTTTTGTTTTGTTTTATCGTTTTTTTTTTTTGTTGTTATTCCAAACATATTTTTTTTGTTTTTTTTTTTTTTTTTAACGACGTGTAACGATAAAAGGCGACGATAATAATAATAATGATAATAACAGAACGGAACTGTATTAGAAAAAAAAAAAAAGTTTATTTTAAATGAAATGAAAAGCACAACATCTACAATAAAGAAAAACTTATAATATAAATGGAAAGTCTTTTTACGTTTTATATTATACATTTTTTTTCTTGTTGAAGGAAATTTTTTTATGGTTTAATTAGGAATTGTTTTTTTTTTGTGTTTTTCTTTTTCGTAGTTATCCTTTTTTATTATTATTTATTTTTTAATCGTATCTTTTATATATTAAAAGTATACTAGCGTATTTATACATAAATAAAAACATAAAAGTCACAGGTTTGAGACTAGGCAAGGATGTGTATGTAAGGTAGGAAAATTGATGTTGAAAGCTGTGATGGTAAATTATATCTTTTTTTTTATTTTTTTTTTTCTTTAAATTATAAATTAGTTTAATTAAGTTTATTTATTATTTTGTTAATTATGTATTGAATGTAATAAATAAAACAATTTTTATACATAGCAATAATGTTGTTGTGCTTTATGCGTTTGAGATAAAGTTGATCATAATTAAAAAGTTAAAAAAAAAACAGAAACAAGTCTTTGATTGAGATTTATTATATTTAAAAAGAAAATATAATATAAATAAAAATGAATATAAAAAAAATAAAGTTAAATAAGTATTCTTAGTGTTTCTCTCATTCGGATTTGCCTTTGTATTACATTATTATTTGACCATAAGCATGTAAACAACTCAATTTGCAATGTTTTTATAACGAAATAGGTAATGTAAATGCATAGAGCATACAGTCAAAAAAGGTTTATTCTAAAAGATATTATGTAAAACAATAAAATCTTTTTTAGAAAATATTTTGTATCAATATTATTGACACCGACTGTATTTTACATATTCAAATTAGTAAACTAATAAAAATATGTAAAAATAAAACATAGGTGGTAAAGATTAATTTCATTTTATGTGGTGCATTTCCTTTCATCAATACGCGGCAGTAGGTGTTAGTATAAAATGAGTTTAAACGCATTTATTATTGATATTTTTGTATTATATTAACTGCGGCGTATATATGCAATGGGTCATATATACGTATATATGTAATACACGCACGCATAATAATTGTGTTGTCAATTCAACGTGTAAAATACGGGAGTATATATACAAATGTTCTTATAATTTTTATAAATATTATATTAGATTTAATGGTCCATCTATTATTCTATATATTAGATCTTTCCAATCTAAGTGTGATATCATCATCGTTTAATATAAATGTATACTGATAGTGTTAAAAATGTTTCTATAGAAAGTTGTTGTTAAATTCTTTAATTATACGGTATGTGAATTGATATTTATGCATTACTTTGTTATGGTAACGTATCTTAGAACATTTGCAATCATTCTTGGAGCGATTTTTGCTAAAATAATTGTAAATAGCTTGTACCCCATTCAACTATATATATTGAATTTCATAGATCCAGATCGGCTTAAGCATCACTATATAAATATATATATATAGATAAGCCAAAAGTAATCT
The DNA here is from genome assembly GCA_910594885.2 of Bibio marci. Taxonomy (NCBI): domain Eukaryota; kingdom Metazoa; phylum Arthropoda; class Insecta; order Diptera; family Bibionidae; genus Bibio; species Bibio marci. Next base: position 94,949,344 of record OU343114.1, on the reverse strand, counting down.
ATACTTTCTATGGATAATATGGCCAAAATTATCCAGTACACATATATTAGTTTCCCAATTAATTGCTTTTACTTTATATTAACGTTTTTTTCATTATATACAATTTTCTATCAATAGATGCATTGCATTCCTATTATGTGATTGTTTAGTGTTATTGATGCGGTCGTGTATGTTTCATGGAAAGTATAAGTTACAATCATCGATCATTTTTTATGATTGATCTTTTCAATTTGTAAAATATTTTTTTGAAGTAGTAGAATTGTAATTATTGCATATAATAGGTACAGCCAAAATAGCAGATGACATCAGCAAACGATGATACGGCTGGAGTACCCAGGACAGATATGTTCGGTAAAATTTGTCACCTTTTTATTATCACTACGTGTGTACATTCACAATTTTCTTTACAGATTGTTGGAATTTTGGTTTTATTGGTAGACAAATTCCAGTTTGTTGCTTTCCATATGCAAGTAATATGTTGCCTCCAGTGTGCCAAAGGTTTTCCATAATTGTATGGATCATTTTTTTAGTGCTAATGTCTGTAATTTCTTTAATTTTCGAGTTTCGATATTTAATTTATTTTTATAACTTGGGCTGTTGTGTGCTCTGCCTAATTTTTATTCATCGTTTCTTTTTTTTTTTTTTTTTGTTCGATAACTTGTAACGGACACATAGAGCGAATCAAATCGATTGAATTATTGATAGTCGATACAAAGGACTTGCATCAATTATTATAATATTAACAAAAGAGAAATTGGACATAACCGTAGTATGGGTGATATGCGAATTGCAATTTTTCAATAATATATATTTTCATACTTTACAAAACGGTTGTTTTAACAAAACTTCTTGAATATATTGTGAGACTCATTATTTGAGTACATCGGAGCCATTTAATGTACCGGAAAATGCAATTTTGATATGGATTACAGAGGAAATACACATAATACGATCTAACATTTTTCCACATCGATTTCAAATAATATATTTATTTGCACTTTGCACAAATGTATATTCCGTGGTGAGTATAGCTTCGTTCTATTTGATTACTTATAACTCTCTGGTTGTGATCTAAAACTAAAACTTAAACTTTACAAAAAGCAAGTTTCTTTGTACAAATGGTGTTCTTGTGTTAGATATATGCATTCGACTATATTCCGCTAAAACTAACATCTTTGCATTTTAAATACACGTTTCTGTATGGCAAACGTTTTTCTAAAACATTAAGAGTTGGCTCAAATGAAGACTTTTGATCAAATATTCAAACTCAAATTTAGTTAAGCAACCCTTTATATGGAGTGCACAATGAAAATGTATATAATAAATGAAAATCGTATGCGGTGGTCACCACCATAAAGTGCATTAAATCTTTGAAGTAATTTAAAAATTTATTTTTCAATTTAATTTAGAAAAATATTCAATTGAATTTATTTACAATTAGAATTTTTTTGAATCTGTTGAAAATTTTATATAAGACACAAAGTAAATATATATTTGGAATACAATTAATTATAAGAGAATCCATTTAAAATCCTGTTTATATATAATTCTGTCACAATAATTTAATAATTACATATTACTGATTGATACGTATATTTTTTGAGTGATATTTGTTTTATATAAAACAATTCCTTATAATTTCCTAAATATGTTTAAATTTTTCGTTCTTATATCAAATTTAAAAAATAAATTTTAATTTTAATTTTAATTAATTTTAAATAAAAAGTAAATTAAAAAAATATAAAACACTCACCACATTTTCATTATAACCGCCATATTTTAACATTAACATTTATTGTGTACTCGTTAAATTCATAATTGCAATACATTTAATATATGTATTATTGGATAAGAATTTACATACCTATAAAGAAATTTTAAGACATTATACAATTTAAATTGAAAATACATAATATATTTGAATAAATACTATTTTACTAATAATTATTATTTATATTTTTATAATATTATGCAAATTTTATGCTCTCGTAATAATCCTCTTGTTATTTGTTATTATTATCATTATTATTATTATTATTATTATTATCACATGCCCAAATATAACAATCTATATATGTATTTGCATTGTACATAAAATATATAGAGATATAAATAAGTGTATTGCGATTGCTCATTTGCGTTTCAAACAAATTGCCACCATCAATTTCATGTTACCTATCTTGGTATTTAATCATAAAGTGCGCATATTTAAAAACGTTTCATGTTACACAATTAGGGGAGAGAGTTTGTTTGGTTTTTTTTTTCTATTTTACATATATTTAATGTTTTATGTTTTATTTTTCCTTTTTCTTTATACATAAAACATATAATACATAACATAAGTATATGTATAATGTAATGTTAATGTTAATATATATATAATATAATATGATGTTAGTGTTGGTGTATATACATTTTACACAAACAACATATATATATTTTACATATGTACACACAACAAATGTTTAATGTGTAATAAAATGTATTTAAATATATGTATAAAATTATTTATATACACACAATGCAATGAATATTATAATTTACAATATATATTTATTAAAAGATATATAGAAATATATAGAGATATAGCTGGAGAGTACATTTAAGTACATATTTGTATACCGGGTGTTTCATCCCAATTTGGAAAATTTTGAAAATGATTGGAGTTCAGAGAAATTTTTTGAAAAAATTCTATATAAAAAATATCGATAATAACATATGTCACATATCGGTGCAATCATTCAGCTGTTTTTAATACAATTAACTTACAGATTAATAAAGAAATGCACCCAGCTCGTTGCATTTAATATATCCCAGCCGGGACTGTTCACATTTAAAATAAAAATAATGGAATTGTAACAAAAAACCAGAATTAATTTCAATCCATTACAAAATAAAGTTATAAAAATTTACTTCCTTTTCTGATGGAAACAAAACTTATGTTGAGCGGTATTGTGAAACACAAATATAGGAATATTGAACATATGATACCAACAAACCTCTCGTATTGCTAGAAAAAATGTTTCAATAGTTTTATTAAAATATAGGGCATGAAATAGGTTCATGAACGACAAAACAAGTTATTCACATTCCGATGAAAACATTTACTGTGTAAATATGATTTTAAACAGTGGTGAAAGCTGAGAAATAGCATTCAGTTTTCCATATCGCTATATTTTTCTTATAAATTGGATGAAATTAAAACTAAATTATGAAAAAAAATGTGGATGTTCGCAACGAATTAACATTTCAGGAAAATCGACTTTTATGAATTATCATCATTTTTAATTAAGGGCCATAGTTTTAACACGGTTTTCTATTTTTGCTTACACCATTGCAAATTGTAATCAATTTCCAATCTTTCATAGAAGAGATTTTTAAAATCGATTCACCCATTCAAAATATATGATCGATGGCAGAGAAAATTTAAAGAAATTTGTGATACTGTATAAAGTTGACAACCGAATGGCACAAAAAATTTATACAGTATCATTATTTCATAAAAAAATTTCAATGACATCAAATGGAAAATCGGTCATATATTTTGAATGTGTGAATTGATTTTAAAAGTCTCTTCTATGAAAGATTGGAAATTGATTATAACTAGCAATTTTGTATACAAAACTGAAAATTCGTTAAAACTATGCCCCGTAATTTAAAAAGATGATAATTCTTAAAAGTAGATTTTCCGGAAAATTTAGTGAGTCAAATTTTTTTCCATAATGTAATCTACTTTCAACTCGAGAAAAATATAGTGATTTTGCAATCTGAAAATATTGAAACAGAACAGAGTACAATGTATTATATAGTTGTTGATATAGATCAATATTCAAATCAATACTGTCAACAACTAAACAATTTAAAATGATCATAATCTGAATATGTGGTCAAAATACACCAAAACATGATAAAGCGATTTTTAAACATATTGCAAGAGTCACCAAATAAATTTTTTAGAAACATTTGAAAGTCTTACACCCCATCAGCCATATTCAACAAACTTTGTGTAATCAGATTTTTATCATTTGATCTGATCGTTACAGTCATCCATTTCTGAACATTATTTCAACCATTTGACCATTTGTTCGTTTATGGAATCAAATGAAAAACGGATATCTTTGAAAATATGGTATTGCGGACGCTTCTCAAACATTAATTATTAATTAACAATGAAAATAAAAGAATTATGAAATCAATTGTTTGTTCCTGTCCCATTAAAAAATTTATTAACTCATATTCTACAAATCTTAGATCTACAAATAATTTAACAGTTAACATTTTTCCCTTAATTTGACCTTCCTAATTTTGCATAAAACTTATTTTTTTTTAATTTTATAATTTTTAACTAAAATTTATAAAATATTTCAGCAAAAGTATTTGATAAAGTATTTAAAATAAAGTATTTGATAAAGTATTTCATCAAATAATAAATTTCATTCTAATAAAGTATTTGAAATACTTACGATTGAAAGTATTTAATTTCAATAAGTATTTCAACCCCATTTCGATTATTTTGTATTTGAAATACAATTTGAAAAGTATTTTAATAGACTCGGACGAAATCAAAAAAAGACTGGGCCACATCAAAACACACATTTAAGCACCATAATATATTCTTAGCCAAAGTATATGGATGCAAATTTAAACAATATTTTAAAAGGACGAAAAAATGCAATAACATTCCAACTAGATTCTAGTTGTGTGTTTTAACTTTTATATAGAGATTTCAAATGATGTTGTAATGACGCGTACCTCATACAAACCGTACTTCCCTCAAAACCATCATATCGTCACCATCCCTTACCATTATCTTCCGTATATAACTTCTCACCAACAAATTCCCATTCAACTTCTGATACATATACATTTATCTTTACCAGGTTCCTCTTCAACTTCCTGTCTAGCCATCCATCTAAAAAAAACACCAAACTTTTATCAAACGCGAATTCATCCTAGATCAATTTTCCAGCTATGGTACTATGGTTATTAAAAGGTTACACCCTATACATACATCTAGCCACACAGTAGATAATTTATAAATGTATATTATATCACACATAAAATATAAATAAAATGTATGCATAAAATTTAATGTTATAAACTATTTTAAAATGAAAATGAAAATTATATTTAATTGCTTTTTGTTGTTGTTGTTGTTGTTGTTGTTGTTATTATTTGCTGAACACGTATACGGATATGTAATATTATTATTATAATATATTATAGTTTATGTTTATTATATAAAATGTATATTAGAACATACAAACATTCAAGTATTATGTTGAGTGTTTAGCTATGAATTTATAATTAGATTTAATTTATATAATGGATAAAGATTTGCGTTTATGGGTGTACGAGTAATATAAAAAAAATATTTTTTAAAAAATTGATAAATCGTTTCAAACAGAATTCAAATTTAAATACATATATATGAAAAGGATTAATACATTTCGCCACGTTCACAATCATTTTATACGGATCGATTATCTATCAATATAAATGTGGTTACTAAATCTGTGACAATTTAATGCATCTTAGTTACATTTTCAAATACATTGACATACCCCCGGATACGATGCATATGTCCATCATAAGGTTTTAGACTTTAATATTCATGGAATTTCTAGAAATTTTGACACATAAATATTTAATGATATAAGTTTAGTGGCGGTGTAGGTGATACTCCTAGATATGTATAGTTGGAAGTTTGGAAGAGATTATGTTGGAGAAGCTGGAATAGTGGTATAGATGGCTAAGGCTCCGTACGGTAGGAAATTACAGACGAGCCATATTAGAAGGTTGTTGTAGAATAAAATTTTTAGAGAAAGTTAATGGCAAAGTTGTAGGGAAGAAAAAAGTATATGTAGCAGGGCATGTTAGTGAAGAATTTGTAGATAAGGTTATAGAAAATACATACAAATGGAAAGGGATAGATTGGAGGGTAGTATATAGTTTGTAATTCATTGATTTTTTTATTTCTACAACAATATGGATTTACAAATAAAATTGTCCAATTTAATAATATTCAATTTTAAATTATAAAATCATATTACTTGATCTTGCGTTTATATGTGCATTTATATACTAATTTTTAAATCACATATGCGTTTATAAATAATACACATATACAATGATGAATGAAGATTAAATAATGCCGATGATTGTTGTGATGATAAAATAATATTATAAAAGGTCATTTTGTGTCATACCATACAGGAAAAAAAAAAAATGTAAATATAATATGAGGCAGTTTTAAAAAAAAAGGGCAAATCATTATCTCCGACATTACAGCTTATATCAAACGCGTATAAAATATGGTACATTTTCACGATAACTTCATTATTTACAAAAAAAAATTGTATTCATTTATAAATATTCTTATCATTTAAAATCATTTACTATAACATTAGGTTTAATGGTTTATAATGATATTATTATATGGATTATTTTTAAGCACACAAAAATTTTGCATTATTTTTTGATGTTATCAAAACGAAATAAAATAGTAAAAATGTTGTTTATTTTTAAATTAATCCTTTTGCTTAAAAAAAACACATTAGTATTTTATAATATTTGTTCAAGTCATACAATAGTTCTAAAACGTTTAAAAGAACAACAAACTTATATATATACTCGTACATAAATATATATGAAATATTAGAAATACTAATCGATCGTGAAGTACCATAGATTTCCCGAAATTAACATGTGTATTTTTTCGGTATTTATTTGTTCGATGTTAAAAAAAACAGATATCTTGGAAAATATGCTGTTGTACGCTATACTCAAAGATTAGTAATGAATGCACCCAAAGTATTATGCGGGTTAATAATATGTCATATTAAAATAATGGAATTAAAGAAAAATCTACGCCTTTCGATAATTGCAGACGAATTGGTGGATTGCATAGAATAAAGAACACAGAATATAGAAGAAAGACGTATTGCTAGCACTTATTATAGTTGTATATTCAACGTAGCGGCAGCTGCGTGAAGACGTAAATGCGAAAAACGGTTGGGCATTCAGATCAAAAATTTTTGCTTATAAAATTGGATAATACTAAAATGAAATTATCAACGATCAAATTAAGTAAAGCAAAGTAAATAAGAAATAACATTAAACAGAAAAACCCACCAGGATATGATCAGATCTCCGGAATTATATTCTAATTATATAGTAATTATATAATGCTCCTATATAATCAATGTAGCAATATAAGATTAGAATTTGTTCCAATGTAGTAGAAAGTATAGCTATAAATTTATTATGATTTCTAAACCGGGTAAGTCATTAAGTGAAAAAAAAACATCATATCAACTGATATCGTTACTGCCACAACCGTATCCAAACTCCGTTTGAAAAGAAGATTACAATCAATCATAGAAGAAAAAAATTTACTATATATACCAAATCATCAAATTTTGGGTTTTGTAACAAATATTCTACATATACAATGGCTATAGCAAGTTCATAGAACAATAAATATAATTGAAGATTAATTATAGAAAATGAAAATATGCTGAACGATATTCTTAGATGATGCTTAAACTTTTGATAAAATATATATGGTATCGACGATTGCAATATACCAATTAGAAACTTATCTAAATCATAACATCATTTTGGTATGACACTGCGGATGCAAAATTACGTTCGATGGTGTATGTTAAAAAGAAAATAAGATGAAATGAAGGCATCAAATGCAGGAATTTGTATTGGTTGTTAAGAAACACTCTGTGCGATATCAATATTATAATAAACTTATACTATAAATAAGCACAAGTTACTAAAGCTTCTATGAATCTATTATACGAGGAACAAATTTGGGGTTGTATCAAGAACAGTAACATCAATGTAATACAAATGTTGCAGAACAAAGTATTATATTTACAACGAAACATCTATCTTTATTTAAAAAATTCCAATGGTATAGTTGAATACATAAATTTGTTGATAAAAATAAACAGCACTTACAAAATCATTAAAACCAAGTCGTACCTTGTGGCGCAATCACTGGCTTAACACTAGTGATCAATACCGTTTAGAGTTTAGACTTTCAATTTTTGAATGTTGAATTAAACGATGCCAAAATTAAAATGGAATTAATAAAACCACATATGAATTAAATGGAATGCCATTTATAAAGATCATCAATGGATCACATAATTATTGTGCACATATTTTTTGAGTTCAGGCAAAACTGATACCCACCGACTGAGGTTGAACAATAAAAAGAACACACAGCACCTGCGTCTTCTATATTCTGTGGTACATTTGTTATAAACCCGCAGACTATAATATACCAATTAGATTGTAATGAATGTTTGGTATGAATTCTGCATAATAAGCGCCACACTCTCCATACGACTCGATGATAAACAAAATACAATCATAAAGTTAAATATAATTATTTTGTATTTATATTAATTTTATTCCAATTTTATATGAATTTTATTGTCGTGTACTTTATTGTTCATTGTTTTTTTTGTGTATGTGTGTCGTGTCTCGTTGTAAACGTGTGTTTGTTACCACACAGAAAATATGTATAAATTCCGAAATAAATTTTATAAAAGAAAATATAATTTTATTTGTAAAATTCCACATTCGAAATCAAATTAACTTGTAATGCATACAAATGCAAAAATATATATATATAATTTTCTTCGCTTTGACACTTATCGCATCGCGCATCGTATACACAATATTCACCCCCATTTATGTATTAATGTAATATATTGTAGTGAAGTATATAATAAAATTTCATCCCCAACTTTTTTGTGTGCGTCTCTCTACATTTGTTTAAATAAATATATATAGAATTCTGTTCATCATATCCTTTATTTTATATATATATTTTATTTGTATCATAATATATTTATAAATAACTTAATACATCACCACTTCAATTTAATTTTTCATTTTATTTATTTATTAATTTTTTTTATTTATTTTTTTTATATTTTGGACACCAATTGTAATTTGCAATGCAGAAATATTGCGGGTTGGTTGTTTGTTTGTTTTTTTTGTCATATATATATTTACAAAAATGTAAATCAGAAATAATAATTTCATATGTGATGGAAATTTTAAATGGGAGAAAAAAATTAATGTACGGACGCGACAGGATGTTGAAATTCAAAATGGAAAATAATTGTATAATTTTTAATTGGAATACATATATTATTTATTTTATATATAAAGTAAAGTAATTCCATGAATTCATTTCAAATGTGATGAATCTGTCACAATTTGAAAATCAATATATAAATTTGTATGGTACAATATATGAAAAATTAAACCTTTCAGACCATTTATTATTTTGTTATATAAGAAATATCGGATACACAAAAACTTTGATCCACATTTTCTATTGTAACACTGTCCGTAGTTTGTCCGCAAAATGTCTGCGCATTAAATGTAGTAGTCCGTAGACAATCAATCCGAGGAAATATCTATGGATTTCTTACGGATGTCCGCTGGAATTTTAAATGATGAGTGCAACCCTGTCCATGGATTTTTATAAAAAACGTCCTTGGATTATCCGCGTATATTTCCGATGATAATTTCTACGGATTCTTCTTACAAGTATTTCTCGTTGCTATTATTCCACAGAATATCCATAGAAGTTATATTCATATTTTTTGTGTGTATCTTTGGATTGTACATGTATTTTTACAAGTAATATCCGTGAATTGTCCGTAATAGCAGAATAAATTATTATTCTTATGATGATGATGCCAAATAGCGATTTGATTCAGTTTTTTACCGATAGACCAAAAGTTCTATGACCACGGAATGAAGATGCTGAACGATTAAATCCATCTTACAAAATTCCTCGGAAATATATCGATTTGAGTTGCTGCGGTTGTTTTAAAAATTATGAAAATAAATTAAAAAGAGTGAGGATTAAATCTATAGATAAGCGAAATATACAAAATTTGAACCACTGTCTTGGAAAATTGGTGAAATAAATTATGAATACAATACCGCTCGGATATATATGTTGGAAATATTACCCTGACAATCCAAAGATTTCAATTGACCTAAATAAAATACTATTATATTAAGTGGAAAATCTATGGACATTCTTTGAACAAATTCCAATATATCTTTTCCGTGGAAAATATGTGGATTTTTTTCACAGAAATTTTCCTCATTTTTCAAAGTACGGACAAATTGTTACTAGGGTGTCTGACTGATTTTCCAAATATTATGTATATTATTTATATTGGATTATGTTGTAGTTTATTATCTACAAATAATATAAATTTAATAGATTTGCAAAACATTTTTCGTAAAACAAGCGACGGTGACTGACCCACGCCATCCATCTACCATTTTATTCAGTCAATTGTTGTGAGAAATGTTACAATATTGTGTGCGCGGATTCTGCGGATTAGTCTATGAATGTATAGAAAGAATAAAAATAAAGTAACGTAACTTAATAAAAATTAAGCTTTTGTATTTCGATATGATAACAAATAAATAAATTATTTGGAATCGAATTGATCTGATGCACATGAACGAGTTAACTAAAAATTCAAAGTTTTATATTTAACGAGAAAGATTACCAAATTCACATATTATTATTGTAGTTACAGATCGAAATGCAAGCGTCTGTCCATTCGATAGAGCATATAACGAAAAAATAAACTGGTTAAAATATTATGTAAATCAAACACTTAAAGTCATTATGGGTTTTGGCTACATTTTTTATCCCGCTAATTATACTATTTAGAAATCTTTTTTAGTATTATTATTAAGACTTCCCATAGCCAACTGTTTTGCAACATGCGGCGTTGTTCTTTTCATGCTGCTGAATAATTTTATTACGCGCACTTTAGTATATTCTGGACGATTAACCAATGATAATTTCTATGCATTGTTTAATGTTTGCTTGTACAAATCACCTGGTTTCATTTGGTTTTAGTAGTTTTTAGTATATACACCTTAGTTTATCTGACCTTATATAGCCACATCGTCATACATTTAGAGTTATCGTAATGAATCCAATTGTAATCACCAATCAAGATTCGATTTAAAAATGATTGCCTATGCAGAAATTCACATTTGATTTTTACAATTTTGATGTTATATTAATTCATGTGGTATGAATTATGATTTCTTTGCGTTTGGCAAATTGGTGTAAACGTTTTCGGGTTTTATCTCACAATTTAAGTACAATAAAATTGAATTTAATAATATATAAATAAATTGTCATATTTAAATTTTGCAACACAACTTTTTTCTCAGAAATTCTTTCGTTATCGTAATGAAATGGCATTAGAAAGTTAAGAAAAAAGAAATTATTGAATTAATACGGATATCACCGAAAAGAAAGTCATATTTGTAGAGCAAAGAATTACTATAATTGAATAGAAAGTGCGAAGATGTTACCGAATATATATCTTTTATAAATTATCACCTTTTGTAACAATCTGATTTACAATAACATTATAAATTGTATACTATGCAAATGTAACGTGTGTACACATCTAATCTACATTTTTATATATGTAATATAATATTATAATATAATCACAAAATATCTCAAACATATAAATATATTTCATCAACATTTTTCATTCAATTTTGTATATTTTTATATTTTTAAACTAAAAGCAATTTGCCTTTTTCAATTTTTCGTTCAAACGTAAGTATAAATACAAACAAAAGTAAAACATTTATTATATGCAAACGAAATTTTATTTCTATATATGCATTTGGAAAAATATTCGTGAATTTTTCATATTTAAATGCAACTGCATCAAATAAATAAATTTTATATATATATGGAAATTTATATTTTTCATATTTAATAGATTTATATTTATGTTTGTATTAATTTTATATATCTCTAATATCATACACATGTACCACCGTCCTGTCTGTCTGGCTGTATGAAAAACAACCGCGGAATAGATTAAGAAACATATTTTTATAAAAAAAAATTACTTCATTTATTCGAAATATTCTGCGAGTCAACTATGAATATTATACCACCAAATGAATCCAAGGTCCTTTTTTAAGTTGTTGATTGAAATTGAGTTGAGTATATGACTGTTAAATATGTCTTCAATTGATGCAAATCGGTTTCCTTTCATCACCAAATAAAATTAATAAACATTGACTGTATGTTAATTCACAACACATAAATCAATCTGCAACCAATAATATTAACAGATTCATAGATAAGAAAGTCATCCCGATTATTTTTCGGACGAACGATGTAATATATATATAAAATTTGAATATGTTATACACAAATAGAAATCAATTTGTTTATAAGAAAACTGAAACAAAAAAAAAATGCTACAATGATATACAAAAGAGTGCTCAAAATATCCTTGTATGCATTCAAGGTCATAGAGGTAGCTTTAGACAACTATAACTATAGCCATATAACTTCGCATGGAGAGGACTCTGCTGCAAACAAAATAGGAGTCAATCCAGCTATAATGAATTCGCAAGGGTGAATACATACATCTTATATAATTAATACTTATGAACGATTTATTACAACTAAATGAAATCAAGGCATTTATAGGATAAGCTGACGACATCCAAGTAGTTATAATCATGCACACAACAGCTGTGATCAATAAAATTCGGGATTGGAAGATGTTAGCTGTATGTTGAACATTTTTTGATATCTCATTCAAAAAAAAAATATAAACCTGTTTTGAGCTGACCTTAGTGAAGATCGAAAATCACTTACTTATTTCCCCATAAAAAAAGAACTTTAACATTTAGCTATCCATTCAAACACTTTACACTTTTTTTAGTTTTAGACAAAGTCGCATTTATTAGCATTTCATTTGCTGCACCCCCCTATCTACCCTATATATTATATATGTTTTAGATTAACTATATTATAATAAATTAATTACATAATATAAATATAATATAATAGTTAAAATAAGGGCTAAAACATCATAAACTATAATAATAGCAAAATTATTGTGTTTCGCACCAAATAAATACAGTACAACTCCATAAAAATTATTCTAATATATTTTAAAAACCATAACTTCATATCGTATCCTAAAATCAGTGAAAAAGAAGAAATAAATTGATAGACGCGGCATTAAATTATTCAATTCATATTTCTCTCTATTACAATTTATATATTCCATATATTCAGTAGATTAATAAAATATCCTTTATATTATACATAGTGTCAATAGTAAATAGAAGAGATTAAATAAACATACATACACACACACACACACCCCATCAATATATTATAATAATAATCAATGCTATTAGCATCTTAATTTCCAATACAAATTCACCACATAAATCGGATTTTCTTTCACCTACTCTATAATAATACACATAAATTGTGCAAAAACTTGTGTTCACCACTACATTTACAATTCGAAATTACCAATTTTTAATGTGTTTATTTATATGTTCGTAGATACATAAATTAGCTTTTATACATGACATAGTTTGTATGATATTGAAATGAATATATACGGGGTGGTTTTATATATCGGCTACATCGTATACACACCATCAATAAATTTGAAAAGAGTAAAAATTTCAACACTGTGTTGAATAACCGAACTAAAAAAAAACACATGCACCCATAAAATCAGCCCGACAATCACTTGTTTGAACTCATATCTTGTGGCGAAGCTTGTGAATATCGCATTCAGTTTTCAATATCACTATAATTGGCTTATAGCCTGGGTGAGATTTGACTGAATTATGGAAAAAAAATTAGAGTGTTCACCGAATTTTCCGGAAAATAGACTTTTATGAATTATCATCTTTTTCAATTGCGGACCATATAGTTTTAACGGATCTCCATTTTTGTATACATAATTTCAAATTATAATCAATTTCCAATATTTCATAGACAAGATTTTTAAAAACGAATCACACATTCAAAATATATGACCGAGTTTCCAATCGATGGCAGACAAAATTTATAGAAATTTGTGGTACTGTATATAGTGAACATCCATCCAATATGGCACAAAAAAATTTATACAGTATCATTATTTCAGAATAAAATTTCACTGACATCAAACGGAAAATCGGCCATATCTTTTGAATGCGTGAAATCCGATTTTAAAAATCTCTTCTATAAAAGATTGGAAATTGATATTATAATTTGTAATTCACGTATACAAAACTGGAAATTCGTTTAAACTATGGCCCATAATTCAAAAAGATGATAATTCTTAAAAGCCGATTTTCCAGGAAAATATAGTATGTGGAAATTCGGATTCCAATTTTTTTTCATAGTGTAGTCTATTTTCAACTTGGCTATCAGAAAAATATAGTGATATTGTAATCTGAAAACATTTGCTGATGCGATGAAAGAAATTTTGGAGTGTTTATAAAAAAAGTTATGTTATGTTTGAATAGTACTTTTAATTAACACATTTCTTTGAAGTTGATAAGTGGTTTGGCGACTCAAAGCCATACAGAATTTTACATTCTTTTTGAAACACAATTTTGAAAATTTTCATGAAAATTAGAAAATCTATACGTTACAAAACCATTGGCAATATATTCTTTTCAAATACAATATGAAATTTATACTTTATTTTAATTTTTTTAATGTTTATAAAATATTTTGGTTGTTGCACCTTCAATTCAACAAGACCTGCTATGGGTGAAAAAAAACGTGTATGGTGAACTTAAAGATACCATTTTTAATGCACCAAATTATTAACAAAAAAAAACATAATTGAAAGTTTGACTTTAAGTTTCAACAACAACTTACAGAAACTATACAAGAAAATCTGTTAATAAAGTTACTAATATACTCAAAGACAAACATATACTTTTTTTAATAGCTCTAGTAACACTGTCCGTTGTTTGTCCGTAAAATTTCCGCAATAAAAGTATTAGTAGTCCGTAGTTACAATCCAAGGATATATCTATGGATTTCCTACAGATGTCCGCTGGCATTTTATACTATAAGTGCAATCTTGTCCATGGATTTTTATAAAAAAAATGTCCTTGGATTATCCGTGTATATTTCCGATGAAAATTTCTACAGATTCTCCTTAGAAGTATTGCAATCATTATTTAAATATTATTTATCTTTGCTGTTAGTCCACAGAATATCCATAGAATTTACATTCATGTTTTTTGTGAGAAAATCCAGGACAAAAAAATCATTGGATTTTACATGTATTTTAGCAAGTAATTAGCCCGTATTAGTAGAATAAATTTTCTTATGACGATGATGCCAAATCGTGATTTTATTCAATTTTTTATCGATAGATCAAAAGTTCTATGACCATGGAATGAATATGCTGAACGATAAAATCCATCTTACAAAATTCCTCGGAAATAATATCGATTTGAGTTGCTGGTTTTGGTTTAAAAATTATGAAAATAAATTAAAAATAGTGAGGATTAAATCTATTGATAAGCGAAATATACAAAATTTGAACCACTTGGCTTCGATAATTGGTGAAATAAATTATGAATACAATACCGCTCGGATATATGTTGGACATATTACCTTGACAATCCAAAGATTTCAATTGACTTAAATAAAATACTATTGTGGAAAATCTAAGGACATTCTTTGAACAAATTCAAATATATCTTTTACATGGAAAATATGTGAATTTTTTCCGCGGAAATTTTCCTCATTTTTCAAAGTACGGACAAATTGTAACTGGAGAGGTCAAAATTGCAGTTGTTCTCAAGGTAGAATACTTTACAAGTTAATAAGGGAATGCAAATACCACGCCGAACGAATTTTTTTTAAATATCCTGTAAGTCAGTGTATTCCATATTTTCTATAATTTTTTACTAAAATTAAACAATGAATCATTGGATCATAGTATTTCGCAAACTAGATCACCCTGTATATATCTGAACCGTAAAACACATTCCATCCATACATATATTAATACATTATTTGTGTATACATTGAATGATGATAGTATCAATGCGTTAAATCACCATCAACGTCCTTTTTTTTTTATTTATTTTTCTAACCCCTCGCAATGTATATTTTATTATAATATTATTATTATATTATTGTTGTTATTGTAGTATGTCATCACATTACAACAATTTCTATATGTTTTATGTTATAAGTTTTATATCCTTCCTACTAAATATATCGTATATCCTTTCGTTATCGATATATGGTATATATATAAATTATATACATAAATGGGGTGAATATGATTTCATTTATAACTAGTTAAATATATTTATATTGTATTGAGCAAAAGTACTTAAAATTAAAATAACAATTGTTTACAAATCCATAGATGTGTCGATATTATTGTACAAGAAAATGAATTGAATGTATATATAAATTTGGTTTACTTTATACTACTCTATGGTAGATTATGAGTATTATAATAATTACACCATACGCGCATATATAAAGTACTAATCGTATAAATTATACACAAATACAAAACGCATATATGCTAATTGAATATAAATTTGATTTTAATTAGATTTATACTTTTTTATTTGTGTGAAACATTTGGAGTAAAAAAGGATAAAATTTTAAGATATTATATAACGTAATATTTTCCTTTGAAATTATATATGATTTAATTTAATTTGGTTAACAAATAAAAACAAAAAAAAACCAAATTATATAATCTAACTACAATCAAATTTATATTATACCATTAGTAATACATACACACAATCGTATCAATATAATATTAATATTATACTAAAATATAATTAAATAATAATTTTCATTGTTTCAAAATTCACGCTATATCCAACATTTACAATTATTCTCGATGTGAATAATGTTCGCGGGTAGTGTATTTTGTGATTTTATCAAATTATTATATTTTATTTCATATTTCACGCCTTTCCATAAGATTTATATTATGTGTGTGGTGGGTGTGTGTGTGTGTTTTTTTTATATTTAGTAATACATAAAAGTATAATTTTCATAATTTCTATTATTATATTTATATATTTTATTGTTAATATTATCATTATTATTATTATGTAATGACGTAAACTAAAAAAAATATCCATTAATAGTTTTCCTTGAACAGAAAATTTATAATAATAATAAATATGAAATTAATAAATAATACACATTCATCATCTGTCCACAAAATAATCGGAGTGACTTAAATAAATAGGCCTATATGTTATCTATTAGTTGTTGATTGATTTATATATATCGAGCTTCACAAACTGTCAATGCTTAATGACATTCACTTCAATGTGTAAGCGTAATTTCATTAAAGTTAGCAAAAAATCTTCAGTGAGATTCATTGATATTGAAATACGAAAAATAAAATATTCTTGACATTTCAACTGAAAAACTTGATTTCACATCAATTGTGACGAATGATAAAAAATCGTACCGAATCATTTATCATTTCAAAGACATCATTAAAAAAACGATGGTAGTATACTAAGGCTATTTCAACTTGTATGATGAAACACATAGGTGTTTTCAATATGAACCTTAAAAAAATATCATTTGATAAAATCAAAAATAATTCTTTATACGAAAACGTATAATATCCACAAAATTGGTTTTGTCCTGTTCGTCCTGAATAACATAAAAGAGATAATTGATGATTATATTGCACGATTAACGCACCTTCTCATCGTGCGACAATATGATTCAATGATAAACTTAAATACTATTCGCACATTCACTTTATTCACCCGATTTAGCAACATGTAATTATTTTCTATTCTTTTTGGCAATCAAAGGAAACCCCGGTTTGCATCAATTTAACACAACACCATTCAAATCAATTACATAAATCAAATTTTATTGAACGTGTACAACCAATCGTTGGATAATATTTCAGTTGATGTAAATTTATTTCAAATAAATAAAATTATTTTTATAAAAATATTTCATTCCGGTAATTTTTCTGACAACGGATGTTTGAATATTAGTAATAAAATATTATATTGTATTATATATTTGTTAACAATTTATTAAAATAGAAAGTTTCTAAAATAAATTGTAACAAACTGTCTATAGTTGATAGGTATAATATATACGCGTATATTAAATGAATCATAAATATTACAAGTAAATTTATAACAATTATATAACAATTTTGAGTTAAACGTATTTCGATATACCTATATGACTTCGGGTGTCCTTATGTTTGTATCTATGTCATAGGGACTGCTGCTATTACATATTTAAAATTATCAAATTGCTACAAGTGCGTATAATTAATGAACTAGAATCTAAAGTTTTTAAATTATTGTATATGACTTTTTATTTGTAGTTTAAAACATCAATTTTTGTTATTGCGTTGAATATGGAACACTTTTACGCGAAAAAAAGCATCATGTGCGTTGATAGTTTCATTTATTCTATTGTAAAGAAAAGTGTCGGGCAAAACGCATCGTAATATCTGATTATACTGTTTAGCAATAATCGTTATCTGGTAAAACTGATTTGTGAAGTGTATTCGCAAGTGCCTATATACAAAACGTTTTTCAAATCGACCAAATAATGATGAGCCAGCAAAATTGTGATTTATTGAGACCGCTCGCATGGAAAGCTTTCCATGAAAAAATTATGTGTATGTGGGGTGACTAATGCAATGATTTTAAATATTGAATATTACATTATCGATTTGTGATTGATTGCATTTATGTGTAATTGTGTAATTGTGTATAATGTAATTTTTAAGTACTATTCACGACAGCTTTCATAATAATTGGAAAAAATTAATTTTATCCTGTGATAGTCATCGCGTTTACTTGCGTAGTAAGTTATGTTAAACATTCACTATCAATAAAACGATTTATTCAACACTTCAAAACTGATTATTTTCATGTAAATGAAAATTACCCCAAAATTACTGTATTTAAAAAGGACGACAACGATCTTGTGCCAAAAAGATGAGCGAACGTCATAGAAAACAACGACATATAGCATATAACATATTACATATAATTAAATATAATTTGCCGATTTTCATGAAAATATTCCTGAAATTAATTTGCATATACATAAAAATATGAGAGTATCGTACAACAGAAAGAACGAAATATGCGTCAATTCTCTCTTAAAAATTGCATTAGATGCAACATTTTATATGTCCAATATTAACGTATGGACCTAAGGCAAGTTAGTTAGATGCAGTAAACTTTGATTTAAAGATCTATAAAATTCGGGGTTGGAAGTTATTGGCTGCGGATAGGTCAGGTTGTAGAAGCGTGTTGGAGAAGGCTAAAACCGCACCTGGGTTAAAACGCCATGGAGTAAGTAAGTAAAGTGATGCAACAGTGATTGTTAAATTATATATAGATTGTGAGTTACTTTTGATACATTGATGGTTTTCTCATATAAGTATTCATAAAAAATTTACAGCTGAGCGTGTTTAAAATAATAGCAGAGTGTTAGGATAACTTTTAAAATAGTAATTATATAGTAAAATCGAAGTTAGGAAAGAAATAAAATTCTTGATGAAATTCACATGAAATCTCCATAGTGAGTTTTTGGTTACAATTTACACAACTTTTTGTGAAAGTACTCAATGAAAAATTGTTTTTATTATTTAATTTAGTCGGATTTCTTTTCTCATCATTATTTTATATCTTCCAGTCCCTTAAAATCAACTCTATTTAATAATGCTCTTTACAACTTTAGTGGCTAAAACATGTGTTTCCCTATAATATAGATACCCTTTTCTGTTAAGTGATAGCTATATCAATGTATTAAATTTAAAAAAATAGGATAAATAGAATAATAATTTAATGATGTTTTGTTATTAACTTTTGATAGAACTCGACAGGCAGTTATTGTTTCGAAAACATGCCTACAGAGAAATTACGGCTGTATATTTCAGATACAGAAGGGCTATTATTTAATGGCACATAATTTAACGAAGAAATTTCTCCCTAATAAAACGACAATTTTCATCTGAGTTTTGAAGATTTTATGTAAAATTCAATCAATAATTTTGTGTAACTTCGATTTTATATAATTTCTATTTTAAATGGTAACCTAAAATAACTAATATTTTTAATACATTCTCATTGCACTATTGTTAGTAGTTACAAAATATAATTTAAGTTTTCTATATATGCAA
This sequence comes from Bibio marci, assembly GCA_910594885.2. NCBI lineage: Eukaryota > Metazoa > Arthropoda > Insecta > Diptera > Bibionidae > Bibio > Bibio marci. The sequence continues at coordinate 94,929,296 of OU343114.1, read as the reverse complement.
TTTGAAATAACATATAGACCAAAAATTAAAAAATCCCATCACATCATCATCAAACAGCTTAATTTGTAGTTATATAAACTTTTACGGTTATTTCATTAATTTTATGTGGTGGTCACATTATTTTAATTTTACAATCACATTACGACGACGAGTACAAAATTATAGGTAATAACAATAATAATAATATAATTTAATTAAAATAAAGTCATCATTATATTTCCGATATTAAAAGCACCTGTAAAATGGTATCTATGTGTACACATCAACTTCATTCTACGTTGTTAATTTACCATAATAAAATAATAACAAAAGAATATTATTATTAATACACCATTAAAAGATATTCATTATAAAAATATGCGGCGGATAAGCTACAATGATTTTTTTTTTGGTTTGTTAACCGAACCTATACATAATAAAAAAAAATAACTGAATTTTAACTTGCCAAACATAATAATATTGTTTATTTTATATAAATTAATATATTAATTTACGTGGGATGTTTGATAAATCAATGATAAATGAAATCAAAAATAAATTGTTATATATTCCTATTTTTTTTTTAGCTTGCAACTCGAAATTCCAGTCTTTTGATGGTTAAACACCGCGGGCACCTCATCAGTTATGTCACAACATGATATCAATTATAAATTATTTTACATGCTTTGAATACAGTTTGTAATCCAATTTTGTAAGACAATAATTTTTCCACCACACCAAATACTGCGTTTAACCTTCTTTATAGAGAAGATGCGAAAGATATAAAAAAATATATAACATCAACAATGGTCACAACATCAACACTTATACATTTATCACTGTGCATTATCAAACAGCCCACTTAATTTATATAAAAAAATATATTATAGATATAGTTGACAAATTCACCATACCGAAAATGATTAGCATTTTTATAATTTACAATATATATGTGATCGTTATAATGCGGGATTGCATAATTATAATACAAATTTAATATATATAATGACAAAATTATAAAATATATTCGTATAAATATAAATTTTATAAATTATTTAATTAAAATATCTTTCTAAAATATCTCTATCGTCATTCATTTGGTTGTTCTGTGTGTTTCTATAATTATTATTATTATTATTATTTTTTTCATTTGAAATTGTAATTAATTATAATATTACCAAAAATTACAGTGTCAAAATAAAAAATTATCATTTTATAGGTGTCAATTAATTGCCGTACACTTGAGATTCAAATGTCTAGATATATTTAAGATTGAGATAAATAAATGAGCTTCGTAGAGCGCATTAAAATCCTAAAGTGTCCCCAAATTGATGTTCCTTTATCGCAAGCACCTTGAAACTGGTTTTATTAATGAAGTAATTAGTAATAAATAGTACATTTCTATTTCATAGCGCTTTATACAAGTTGTAATAAGGATATGTTCCTTATAATATAGTTTCAATATCCTAAAAATCTACATTTTTTCTTATTAGCCATATAACCACAAAATATTTAAATGATGCATAGATAGTGTGAAATATATTTCATTTGCATAACGATCCGTTCAATAAGCAATTTTTTTAAAAAAATAGCGTCGTAGAACTGAAACGAGATTCAGAAAGGGCTAACTACGGCGATCGGAACAACTGGTAGTCGGTTGGAACAATGTCTATGGTGAATATATACGGGCGGCGATTGATGTAAGACTTACAAATCAAATATTTCTAACGTATCGGGTTTGCAAACATTCGGTTTAACGTTGTCATGCTCCAAAATAATCTATGTCATGTCTTTTAACATATATTGTGGCAATTTTTCTTTTAGTGTTTATTTCAAATTGTTGTTTGCAACATTCAATGGATTCATTTGTGTATGTCAGTGTCTGTCACATATTATATATGTATTCAATAAATCTATAGGTTATATATCATTAAATTTTTAACTTCAAAATGGCAAATGATATACGGAAGCGGCACATTTTGTAATTTATGTTAAAATATGTAAAATTTATGTTGTAAACCATGTATTGATGTATGAGACCAACCGACACGCACATTTGAAATTAGGATGCATAATTTAGGTTGTCGGAAAGAAAATAGTTCACATATGGGTTGAATTCTTATAATAAAAAAAAATTACTCAGCAAATGGCATTGGTCATTGTTTTATAAGAATCCATACCCATAGGTTCACTTTTAAAGTGTGATGAGCAGATAATCTTGAAATTATTAAATCAACTGAAATTTTTTTGCATTCATCAATAATTTTGTTTCGTCGAATTTTATGCTCACACGAACTAATTTCAATCTTTTGTTATTTATAATGGTGATCGCAATAATTTATTGATAAGCTACGGTGATTATACCTTACAATCTTCTAATTAACAAAATCTTGCTGGGCTGTAACATATTTCAAAACAATTTTATTGCAATTTTACTACTTTCATTAATTGACAAATTTGTTGCAACAATATTATGCATGATGTAATTAGTATATGATAGTGGGGACACGATATATTAAACAAGCGACAGCAATCACATTGAAATATTAACTGTGGTCTGATGACAGAACCATTATAGTGTATCGTATATCTATTTACGAAAATTTACTGTGGTATCCCTACAGCTACATAAGTGTTACGAAATAAATTAAATTTAAAGTAATATAATATTAAACACAAACATATGCTAAAAAAAAAGTCTAAAATACAAAATAAACACAATCATTATATGACGAAATTTTCCATTATTATATTGTACTTAAAAAGTTTAATATAATTTATTATTTACACGTGATCCATTAAGAGAAAAATTAAAAAAAAGAAACCATACATTATTGCATGTTTATCTTATAAAATCCATAAATATCTGATAGTTTTTGCCTCTTTTCCTTTTACACACATAATACCACGTATATATAAAATACATTTAATAATAAAATACAATAAATATCATTAAAAATATATAGTAATTTTTTATATTACAACAATTTTTTCAGTCGACTGTTTCAACCAAACAACAACAACAACAACAACAACAACAACATCAACCACAAAAACAATTATATACATAATAAAAAAATAATATTACTAAATAAATGTGATTTTAAAAAGATTTCGGGACAATTTGTTTTGTAATTTATCTAGCGATAAAAGCAAAAAAAAAGAAGGAAATCACGTAATGTAACAATAAAATTAATTAATTTAATTTAACATTATTTTTTGAAAATATATAATATTAATATAAATATCAAAATATATAGATTATTATAATAGAGTAGTAAATTAGAGTAGAAATATGTACACTGACGGAAATTATCAATTATTTTGTCCAAAGAAGTAAAAATAAACGACATATTATTTTATACACCTCTCCCATACACACACACACACACACACACACACACGGCAGAATTGTTAAATATTTATTTTATAATAAATAAATAAAACTATTTTTATTTTCATTTTAATTAATTTAATTCATGGTATGTTGTGCAAAGTATCATAAACATAATAATTGTAATTGTTGTAAATGTATACGCATATACTACAGCCACCAAAAAAAATAAACTCAGCCAGCCACCTCCATTACTCGTAAACTTAACATACAAAACAAAAACAAAAAAATTGGTCTAAGCGGAATGCGATGACAAAAATTGCAGTGGATTAATCATTCCAAAAATGTCATTAAAAACGCTGCAACGAAACATAGAATTTTCTATGCGAACCAGAAACGAAGTGCCAAAGTGTTGAATGGCAGTCAGCAGATAAAGGAAATACAAAAAAAAACTGGTTTGGTGAAGTCAAAAATGAACACAAAGTTTTCTTTTGTTTCATACGGTTCCGATCCCTAGTAACAATTTGTCCGTACTTTGAAAAAGGAAGGAAAATTTCCGTGGAAAAAATCCACATATTTTCCATGGAAAAGATATATTTGTCCAAAGAATGTCCATAGATTTTCCACTTAATATAATTTGTATTTTATTTAGGTCAATTGAAATCTTTGGATTGTCAGGGTAAAATTTCCAACATATATCCGGGCGGTATTGTATTCATTATTTATTTCACCAATTATCCAAACCAGTGGTTCAAATTTTGTATATTTCTCTTATCTATAGATTTAATCTTCACTCTGTTTAATTTATTTTCATAATTTTTAAACCAAAACCAGCAACTCAAATCGATATATTTTCTAGGAATTTTGTAAGACTTTTCTTGGATTTTATCCGCGGTTTTTGTTTCTTGTTTATTACAAAATAAAAATGTACACAATCGATGAATTTTTGCCATCGTTCAACATCATCATTCCGTGCTCATAGAAATTCTGATTTATCGGTAAAAAAAAATTGAATCAAACCACGATTTGGCATCACCGTAATAAGAAAATTCATTCTGCTAATATGAACAATTCACGGGTATTACTTGCCAAAATACATGGACCATCCAAAGATATTTTTTGTCAAAATCCGTGAATCTACTCACAAAAAATATGAATATAAATTCTATAGATATTCTGTGGAATAATAGCAACGAGAAATAATTCTAAGGAGAATCCGTAGAAATTATCATCGGATATATACGCGAATAATCCAAGGAAATTGTTTATAAAATCCATTCACAGGGTTGCACTCATCATATAAAATTCCAGCGAACATCCATAAGAAATCCATAGATATTTCCTCGGATTGAAACTACGGACTACTAGGGGATGGCATTAGACCCACAAAGAATTGTATTCCAAATGGCACAACAGTTATTGCTTTTCATTACCCATAAGTGTATGTATTGAATCGTTTGCTAAGCCGTATTAGTCGTGTTCATTCTGGCTATAGAGAGACAGACAGTTGACGATTATTGCACGATAATATACCTTGTCATTGTGCGACAACAATCACGGACTAATATTTTACTAATTTATTTGCTTCAACATTCGTCTTTTATTCACTGGATTACACTCCATTATATGTGAATTGTTTTCTATGGGCTAAATTTTATTGGGCAATGAAAGAAAATACGATTTTTATATCAATTACACAGAGACTGAACGCAGTCAACGACTGCCATAACAACAATATATTCTAATTAGCGAAATGATAAAATAATGTTGAATCTTCCAATAGATGTATTTCAATTATAAGGGAAAAAATTTAAAATCATTAATATTTTGTTGATTTTTTTTCGTACTCCATTTCGGTTATTTTTCGGACATATCAATAACGTTGCGTTTCTTCGATTTTCTATTATGGTGACCATTATGCTTAAACAAAACAACAACAAATGGAAAGTGCTCGTGAATCAACAAGAAATGATCCACATCGAAAACTAATAAAAACACTTTCTATATGGTGACAATTTAAACGGTCAATATTAAAAAGGTGTTATAAAACATTTTAAAACGATCCAAGTTATATAGAAAAAGAATTAGTTGATTTACCTATCTGTAAATTTTCTCAGTAGACGACAACAAGTTACTTTGAGGAACGATTTATTACTGATTGAGGCAATAAAGAAAAGATGTAATAAAAACAGTGTGTCACATAAAGCCTACACAATTTATGAATGACAATCGCTAATGGAAATTTTTAGCGAATTTCAATTAAACGTTCGCGATCGTATGGAAAAAAAATTGTACACAAGTAAATGTGTTACCTGGCGTCGCACGTATAAATGCAACGGAACGGATATTTTTTGATAGCGATATTATAGATTTGATAAATAATAATTTTATATCTAAGGTACAATAAATTGAATAAAAACTGTTAAAACAGGTTAAATTCAAACAAATTATAGTTTAATTATATATTATTTTGTTATTTGTGAATGGAATATAAGTAACATTTATAAATAAAGTTTATTATAGCATTAAGAGAGAGTGTCACCACATACCACATATAATTTATATAAAAATGTAATATTCGTATACATTAAATTAAATGCATATAATGACAAAATATTATTTATTAAAACCAAACATATGTTTTAATAATTTGAATAAAATAGCCCTAAAGGGGTAGGAATAAAACAAAAATCGGATAATAATATAGCAGGAGTTTGAAAGATAGAAATAGATTTTAAAAATATATGGTATAATAAATTTTAAATACTTAAATTAAAAATGTAATCACAATTTATTTATACAATATAAATTTGTATAATCGGTCTGCGTTGCCGCATATCTCGCGGAATGTCTTTTTAAAGAAAAATTTATGTTTATTTCCATATAGTTAATATTTACAACATCATCCACCATAGCAGAGATCATCATCGCCGCATACAAAATAACATGTATTAAACAATATTTATATAATATAAAATAAATCGATGCCGTTTATCTCTGCAAAGTGCGCTAATGTTTATATTTCCATATATTATATTATAATAAAGTGAACTTTTATTTACTTTTAATGTATAGTTCACAGCAAATTACAAATATTGTATTGTATGCGTTTATACATAGGAATTAAATTGATTAAATTAATGTAATCCTTTGGGCTAAATTTTATGTATATTTAATTTATAAATAAATATTTTTTCATAAATATTGTATTATGGTTAACTTTGTGATCATTGGTTGAATGTATTTCATTTTATTTCGCAATGTAATATAGCATGAGATATGTGAACAACGATCGAGTTAATATATATAAATATATTGTATACAAAAGTTGATGAAGGAGGCGAGCGGAAAACATTTATAAATTACAAAGACAACACAATAGTTCAAATAAATGTATTTGTATTAATATTATTTTATAATTATGATTACAAAATAAAATAGATGTATAAATTAGAGATGATTAAAAGTCATGATCCAGCGATGGACAAGAATAGATGAACGTACTTTCTGCAGCTCTCGAAAATTGTATCGTATATCGTCAGTCGAAACAAATTTTGAAAATCCCACACATTTTTTATATTTTATATAGTATAAGACCTTGACTTAATGCTGCACAGAGGTAAAAGTTATTTTAAACAAAATATTCTGTCATCTTTCTGGAAACAATTTAGTGATACACTTGTCGATAAAATGTTACTCGGTTTTAGGCAATCCATTTTTGCACTTCTTCAACATTTTCGGAAGCTTGTACCCTCCCAACCATGCTCCATCGAAATTCGGAGGTAATCGTAAACGATATACGTTCGTAATAAAAGTTTGAAAATAAGGGCTACTCGGAATTCGTTTCATTTTCGTTCAAATGGTATTTCCACAATTAACAATTAATATACGCTTTTTTTTAATTTAATATTAAAATACTCAACAGTAGTTCTTATTCATATATATAATTAACATTGAGTGTTATAACTTAGTTAAATATGGTCTAAGTAAATAGTATAGACTTTCTACCGGTTTATATAACAGAAGTATAGAGCAATAATTTTCCTTAACACTTAACTTTGAAAAAAACTTTTTTAAGGACTAACCTTAAAACTGCATTGTAATTTCGCGTAAACAATTTTATATACCATAAATTTAAGAATAGTTCAATCTGATCCGTGCAACTGAAGTGGATATCGATTTTGAAGGAATTTGTAGTTGTACGTACCAAATTTAATTAGAATTGATCAAGAAATGCAAAACTATATCGTACATTTTCTATGCGTTTTGTTTTTGTCACTGTATGTACTTATTTAAAATATCTGGCTATACATTGAGGTTTTTAGTTAGTGGTATAATACTTGCAGAGTGATTGCAGATATTTATATACGTATAATTTTGATATTTATGAAATATATTGTATAGGTACTCTGATCAATGAATTGATTGTGTATGGGTTTAAGTCGTAACATATGAAATTACGTTTTCATTATATTAGATCAAATCAAATACATATAATACAATCTATCTATAAGTTCATTGTTAATCTTTATATTTTATGTTTTTTAAGTTTCTTGTCATAGCCTACAACATAATATTTTACTGTAATAAATCATAATCACATACAATATAATAATAATAATAATAATAAGAGCAACCGAAATGAAGATGAAAAGAGAAAAGAACCTAAAATGAATAATAAATAATAAATAGTTTTCTTACATTAAATTTTATGTGTGTATTTGAAATGAAATGATAAATGTTAATACTAAAAATACTCTATATATTCAAAATTATATAGTTTCAAGATATTAAATTGATTTTCAAAATTCATAATTATCGAATCCTTAATGTGATGATAAATACATGTAATTTGCATAACGTATATATTAACAAAAAATTGTTAAGTGATAGGAATATCCTATACACAATTTCACGATACAGAGAATGTAATACATATAACAACATATTATAGTAATAAGATAGTAGCTTAGAGTGTACTAATAGGTATCTTTATTTCCCACCGATTACTTCATTTTTATCTTTCCTGTTTATATTTAGTTCCTCGACTTTATCAATAGCAACAGTATAATATATATATTGTATTTAATTATGAACATAAATTCGTAGGGTTATCCAATGTGCAAATTGAATAAAGTGTATTTTATTTATTTCGGTTACGATATTCTGATTACGATACATCATACAATACCAGTCCTTGTATGGTGTAAAATATTCTGATTATGATTTTAACGTTTTTCCTTCTTTGCCAATAACAATACAATTTTGAAATATAGGGGGTTCAATTAAGTAAACAATTTACATATGTTTCCTTATAAACAGTAAATTCTAATTGTATATTTCATATACCCGGCAAAGTTCAGATGAATTATGCCTGAAAGTCTTGTCACACAACACAACATTCAAACAAAATGTATATTATAATAGTGAAACACAAATAATGGAATTGAATAGGAATCACAAATAATGTAATGGGATGTGTAATATATAAAACCAAATTATTTATAATGGGGAGAGGTATAACTGTTGGAACCCAACTGAGCGTGAGGCACTGTGGTTGACCAACTTGGTTTCACACTTTTTTTTTTGAAAAATTATATATTTCCAATATTTTTATCTAATATTTTATCTTTCAGTAATTTCAAACGCATTTTATCCAGTTTGAAATATGCTTAAATTTAGTAGGAACTGTGTGTGGTAATATTGTTATTAAAAAATATTAAAAAAAAATTGAATTTCATTCATAAATTCACAAAAAACTGAATATTTTTAACATTTTGTATTTATAATTCACAAATGCTATACCTCAACATAAAATATATAGAAAAAAGTTATATTTTGTACTTTTAGTACAAAACTATAGTTTAAGTTCACAAAAGTATTAAATTTTGTTTAAGTGTTATCACACACCATCATTTGTGCGTAGTGGTGCGGTGTTTTTATCATTATATAAAAAATGATAGAAATTATTAAAAAAAATTCAAAAATTGTTGTGTCATATGTGTTTAGTTGTCAATAAATAAAATTATAATGTTTTAAAATAGGTGTAGAATTATGAAACGATCGCTTGTTTCGATGTCGGTTTCGGCTGAAAATTTTTTTGTGAGCGGTTTCTCTTAATATCTCTTTATCATTCAGTTTGTGCTTCTTACTAGCTAAAGTTTTAGTTTTTATGAGCCGGTATTCCGCAACCCAGGCTGCGGAAAATTCGGAATGTCAAAAATGGTTATTCGCGTTTTATATGTGAATTTAGTTGCGAACTGTGCGGCCATAAAATATTCTCTCTCCCGCATCAAAATTTTGCTCCCAAAATAATGAAAGCGTTTCATTTAATTCAGTTTGTGGTTGTTAAATATGACGGTTCGTTGATATAAAATTAGAAGAGAGTGATTTCAATGCTTCAAAAATAGTATATTGTAATTGTAAGTGTCAGTATTTGGGGACACCAGAAAGAATTAATACATTATTATGGTTGAAATTGAATCAAACTGTCAACAATATTTAACTCTACTGTCAACAACGAATCACTTTTAAAGTGATTATTACAAGAAGAGTAACCAAGATTTGCCAGTCACGATAAAATGGTTTTACTCGACAAGACAAATCTCTCCCGGATGTCGCAAAACCGTTCATAGAAACGTGGAAAGCATTTGGATGCGATCAGTTCTCACACCGCGTTTATTAACCAAATGTTGCTACATCAGATTATCACTTGTTCAGATCATTCAATTCCAATGAAATTCTACAAAAAGACTTATTATATTGGATTATAAGAATAGTTGCATAATCTATGTAGGCTAGTATAATAATTAAAATTGTACATAATAATATCCAATTTCAATCATCAATGCATTCAATATACCAATAGTTGAAGATGGGGATGGACTTCATCAACCAATAGTAATTGGTAATTGGTTTGGTAAAAGAGCTAATACTGGAGATTCTTTAGTATTTACAATTGGAGTAACATATGACTTGATTGATAACTATTTAATATTCTTATGTTACATAAATAATTAACAAAATACTTGTACATCGTTACAAAACTCATATGCTTCCCTGAGATATAGAATATTTTTATATGTCGTACTACAACTACATTTTTATTTAACATTATTATTATGAAGATTTAAAAGATAAATGAAATTATTTAAACAATTCTATAATTTAGTTTAAAGTTTTAGTGCAATTTGTTATTTTAAAAGATGATATCTTATATATTTTATTTTTTATTGTGTTAATGAATACAAATTTCTTAAATTAAAATAGAACATAAAATGTTGATAATATCAATTATACGTAACGTAACGTAATATAATAGCGCCCACAATACTATTATATGTGTTTAAATATTGTTATTTTTTTCTAAATTCATATAAAAATATCGCACATTCTTATGTAATAATAAGTTTTTATAATACCATATTTAAAAGCCTAAATAAGTATTACGTATATGTAGATTCTTGTTATAAACAATGTTTTAAATTTTTAAATGGCTATTTTATTTAAAGAGAATCACATTGGAATAATTGACTTTATGATTGACACATTTTTAAGCTATTTAAATTTTGCTGCATGTGATTTCATGTTAGATTTTGTTTACCTTGGGTTGTATTTTTGTATTTGTTTGTTAATGTATACTCAAAGGCAGGTTTTAAATTTAAATAAAATTATAATTATTAGGAAAGGCAACGTCATGGTTGTAGAGATACGTTAAAGCAGTGGACGTCCATCGTAATTATCGTAATACCCATTTGACAATCACTAACATTTCTGTTATTATTATGGTTATGGTATATATAGAGAGACTAGTTTGTTCAAATTGCAGATGCGAATAAATATATCGAAATATAATTATAGATCAATTGATGTATCGTTATTTGAATGCGGAGTAATCAATATAATAACTGTGACAGTGCTTATTCATTGCGTATTTTCGATATGCAACAAGTCAATAGTGAAATTCTCCAAATTTAAGAGCGCGACGGAGTTGAGAATGGGCCATTCAATTCCTATTCCAATAATATATTTAAGTTCAAAAGTTAAATCAATTCGAACGGTTCCAAAGTTATTTCATTGGGAATATTTTGGAAAGATTGAGAAGCAAGAGGTGTAGAATAATTTTGAAAATAGTTTCAAATAAAAAATGAAATATATAGTCTTTGATTACCTTTAGGTTTGCGCCTACTACTAATATCAAGAACATAAGAAGAGACCTGAAAACACCATTGGTAAATTATTAAAATAATACCAATGATTTAGAAATGATAAAAATAACCATCTACTATACCCCACCAATTTTTAGAACTCAAAACAATTCAATAAAATCGAATAAATGGTACTCGAGCAATTCTATTGAGAATAATTTACTTATATGGGAGCACCTTTTTTTCCGGGATTAATGTCGTCTACATTGTTTTGTTATGTTCATCAAACTTTAGAAATTTTCATTGAATGATTAAGTTCAAATAATATAAAAGAAAATCGAATAAAATGTGTCCGAACAATTAGTTTGGATATATTTGGGTGCAATGAGAGTGTCCGAATGTAAAATTGAATTATCTACATTCCACAAATATTTAGTACTAATCATTAACACATTAACAGCCATCATCTAAAAATAAAGTCATTATAACCCAGTGCCACAATGTAATAATTACGATGGTAAAGTAATTGTTATTTATTATTAAGTGTTTGTTTTGTGATTTGTGTTGTTTTGTATATGTTCTGAGCGTGATCACCGGTGATTCACCATAATCATGGTAACAAAACGCAGATGTTATGTGATACTATTTTCCATAGGAAACATTTCAACACATTGGTATTTATAGAATACGCATGTGAACCACGAATTCATATTGAAATCTAGCCCATAACATATATTTATTGGCTTCGTTTTTGTGGTCCTTCTGAGTGCGTTTTCTTATCCTATATTATTTGTGTACATAAAAATACACCTCTGCAGTTAAAAATTGTCATAAATAAAAAAAAAAATATATTTATGAAAGGTTCTTCCGAAAATCTTTCTAAATTAATTATTATTATTAAATTGCGATGTTGACTATAAATATATAAATATATATACGTATTTTGTAAAAGGAAATACATTTTATCATATAATTTGTGAATGGGATATTACAAGAAGTAGTCCAGACAAATGTATTTAATTATATAATAGTTATTTGAATGAAATGATATATGTTTTATATAAAGAAACAAATGTTCGTCGTCGTCGTCGTCGTCGTCATCACCATCATCATTATCTTTGTATTATTTTATGATCATTGTTGTTTCTGTAGTTGTTGTTGTTGGCACATTAAAGATAATTAGATGTGAAAACCCTATAATTGTTAATATACATATATTATTATTATATAAATATATTGTGGCGGCGCGGGTCCACACACACACATTAGGCAAGCAATAACTAAGAGAAATTGTGCATTTATAAAAATTAAAAGTATTTATTGTTAAAACTTAAAATGTATTTTTTTTTATACCCTCCAATTAAATGGGTATATTAAAAAAAGAAAAGATTATTGGTTTTTAATTATTATCTTTTATATAAATTTATAATAATAACTACATATTTTTCTATTATTTTCACTATTATTATTATTATTATTATTATTATTATTATTATTATTATTGTAGGTATATTAATAATGTGTAATATTGTAAAAACGAAATTGTCGGTGGGGTTTCGTTTTTTTCTTTTTCCTTTATCGTCCTTTTTTTATTTTTACAATTATATATATATCGAATATAAAAGGTCTTTTTTAAAAACATTAAAAATAATTTTTAAATAGAAATTAATATAGTACTGTGTAAGTAGTAATTATTCTTTAGTTTGGGTATAATAATATAATGGTGCGGTTAGTCATAAAAATAAAAATAAAATAATAATAACAGATGTGTTTTTTTTTTATGTAATATAAATTATTTTATATATAATAATTATTAAATAAAATTATTATTTTATGTCCTATATTAAAATTATATGCAAAATATTTATATTGTATTATTCCACAATTGACTAACTTTTTATTTTTAATATTTATTTAAAAACAGAAGAAAAAAAGAAAACATTATTATTATTATTATTATACATAAATTATAATAATAAACGGTAATTAGTGGTCATTTTGCTGTTAAACACATTAAATGAAACGCAAACGTTTATAACATATATTATATAAAACATAAATAGTATTTGTATATATATTTTATTATGGCAAGGACAAACATGCTACAAAACATAATATTACTCTTAATATTAATATATTTTCTTAAACCATTATTCGCTCTCTCTTTATGACCACCCCAATATTTAAATTCTGTGAATATAATGTAGTTGCAGAGTATATACAACGGCACGGATCCAAACCACCAACCAATTTCTAGAAAAACCTTATTTCATATATTCCATAAAAAGGAAAAAAGTAAATTGTTACATGTATATGGTAGAAGTAGCGAGAAATTTTCAATGTATGATGTACGTATGTGTGTGCTTGGGTATGTAGGGAACTCTAAATTGGAGGAAAATGTATAAGTAAATTGCTGTGGTGTATTTAAATAAATATACGTATATAAATGTCGAAATATATATATATATATGAAAAGGGGTTGAAATCACGCAAAGGCGATTATTAAACCATTAGACCTGAAAGCTAAAACAGAAAAATAAAAAAAAAAATTTAAATTATGTTTTATTTTTGCGTTTTTGAAGTCTTATCAAGTGAATTTATCACATAAAACATTTATTTTGTTTAGAGTTTGTTATATTATATTTATATTTAGGTTACTTTTATACGTTTAATAAGTTACGTACGTAAAAAAACACACACACACACACACATGTATGTTATTTATATATACCTCTTCTGTGAATATATAATATATGTAATATTATTGTGGTGTTTTCAATTGAGATTCTATGGGAAAATAAAAACATGATGTAAAGTGGATATATATAATAAGTGTTAATCATAAAAATAATAATAATAACAATAACATAACATAAATTGTTTTCTATATAAATTCATACATTTTTTAATGTAAACGACTTTTTTTTCTCATTCTTTATACTGTTGAGTTGAAAGTAAATAAGTGTAAAAAATTAATTATTTAAAATAAGTCATTTAAAATATTATGTTCTATTGAAATTACCGCATTCAGAATAATGATATTTTTTTTAAAACAAAAAATCAGGAAATATTTGTTGGCATCGACATATTCCTTATTCACTATATTAATTTAATATGTAATACAAAATGTTTTCCCTACCCTACTACTACACGAATCAATACACTGCTTGAATAGCTAATTTCATTAACAACCCACAACTTTTGTTTGAACATATAGATCGATCAACAGATATAAGTAATTGTGTGCAAGAACAAAGGCTACAGGATATTACAGATATGATTTACAATTGGCCACAATTCACACATAGACAAAAGAAATTGAAATATATTTGACTCGAATTTGTACGTTGTTGTTGTAGCTCAATCATTAATGTTCATTTAAAATTCCATTGTATATTGTATTAAAATGTTACAATAAAATATATCGTAATTAAAATTGTAAAAAAAAAAAAAAAAACTCACCTGTACATTTTGCTTGAACATATTTTTCGTCAGCGGCGGCTGCGGCGGCCAATTTTTTGTTTTAGTACGTACAGTGCGTAATATTACTGCGCATCATATCTTTTATTTTTCATTATCATAATTTTATATGACATGAACATAACCAAATAATCTGATTTATTAAATTAAATAAACAATTTTAAATTTAATTATGATAAAGCAAATTTTTAATTAAATAAAAAAAAAAAAAAAAAAGTAAAAAATACCTCGGCGTACTGGTGATTGTAGTCTCCAATCGGTATGCACTCTCACTCGGCAGTTGTGGTAGACATGCGGGCCCCATTATTACCTGCGGTGCTTTCTTGTTCTTTTGAATTTTAAGTTTTTTTTTTTTTTTTTTTCTCATTTAGAAATTGATGGTCATATTATTATTTTCATAACAAACATTTAATTCGATTTAACAAATTAAATTAATTTTATAATTAAAACTACAAAAAAATAACCTTATTTCTACTACTATATTCGCGATCGTACTTACGGTTTCGGTTACGGTACTTTTTTTTTAATTATTTTCTTTTGTTTCATTTTTAGATGACGGTACGTTCATAATTATCCATTATTGAGTTGTCAAAGTATTTTAACATGACATTTTGATATTTTTTGACAGTACAGGCGCCGTTTTTTCACCGGGGTAAAGCAGCTTTGCAAAACTTTTTATGACATCACCATATTTTTTTCTAGCCGTAAATAGAATTCATATGCTTTACAACTTTATTTGCATAAATTAAATTATAATCATTTGTTTAATGTTTGTTTACCAAAATGTCTGACTCTGAGCGTATTAATTTTATTATTTGTTATTTGTTATAACGAATAACATAGATAACAAAGATCGTGAATACCCTTTATATAAACTACAATTTACTATACGCTTCCATATTTGCTGGTACAAATTGGTTATTAGTTAAATTTTAAATTTTCACAGATGTCGTAAGTGTCATGAAAAATTCAAATTCAATGTATAATTTTGTCGTGCTGTATGTAGCACACTGTTACTGATTTTGCGTGTATTATCTTTAAAAGGTTTAAATTTTTTTGACATTTTGCAAAAATTGAAAATTTATTTTCTGAACGTTTTATTTTTTCAATTTTGATTCACTAGGTAATTAGGTATGTTTTTTTGTTTTTATTCATTACAAAATTCTTACATTTTTAATTACTATAACTTTTACGTTAAACCGAAACGTGATACAGGTTGCTAAGGATTCGGATTATATTGTTATAACTGATAGCATTTTGAATTTATATGTGTATGTATGCAGATAGCAGATACAGCAGAGATACAGTACAGATTGTAGAATTGCACTTTGTAGCTACAAAAGTTCAAGTTACAAATATAAATAAAGTATTTCAAAATAAAGTAGAATTTAATTAAATTCTTATAAAACATATAGAAAAAGAATAATCGCAACAGAATAACATAAAATTCTTAGAATAGAAATAACAACATAACATATTATATATAAATACAACCAGCAAAGAATTACAGGAAAAATAAAAGGTAATTGCTTATAATTTAATACAAAAAATAATGTACATTTTATTGAATTTAATCTGTAGCTAAATTGATGACTACATTTTATTGGCGTCTGATAAAAATGTACGTCTCTTATTATTCTATGAATATAAATATTCTAGTAATTAAATTACAATGAAAATATGTTATGATATAATCATTAACTCAACATCTTTTTTTCACTCTTTATTGATGCAACGATTTTTCTAATAGATTTCCACTTTTTACAAATATCCCAAATTATGCAT
This sequence comes from Bibio marci, assembly GCA_910594885.2. Lineage (NCBI taxonomy): Eukaryota > Metazoa > Arthropoda > Insecta > Diptera > Bibionidae > Bibio > Bibio marci. Next base: position 94,912,571 of record OU343114.1, on the reverse strand, counting down.
TTTCTGGCTTGGCTGTGCGGGTATTATTGAAATTTTATTAGTTAAAATATATATTGCAACAAGAATAGAAGAATTATCCATTAGAAGTGCTGTTTATGTAATATATAAATTGAACTTTATTTATATATATAGATATTATTATAATTAGTAACCAACTGAATAACAGACATTCTTACGATTTAATACATTTTTTTTAAACGTTCTCGCATCAGCTCTAATTCTATTCATGTTATTTTATAACACTAAATCCGTCCCTTATTATAGTAAACAATAATCACATATATATAAATATATTTTATTTTCTCAGAAATAATAGGTATAATAATATATAAAATAAAAACCTAATATCCAATTCATTCATTCATAACATTAATTCAAACGACGCATTTTTTGTTCTTCTTTTAGTCTTTCAGTCAGTGATGATGATATGCTGATGATAATATATAAAAACATAATATTGTATCATTTGATTTAAATTACATAGTTTTAATAATGAATGAAAAATGACCACAGCGCAACTTTAATTTTATAGTAAAAATAAAAACATTAAATTTAATATTAGTATATGAATGGGTTCTTCAGACACGCAGACCATCAGCAAAAAAAATAAAATAACTTATGTATTCTACGCATTCACAGATATGAGATATAAAGCAAATTTATTGAGATTTATTAATGAATGAATATTTATTTATCTATTAACTTATTTCCAATCAATAATTCATATTTACGAGTAATTCTTGGTCATGTTAAACGATATCACTTATAAACATACATTTCTTATTCATTATTTTCAAAATTCATCACTTCAGACAGACACTGTGACCACACACTACACCAAATTGAAATTGGTCACTTTGACTATAGTTCCCTTGTTGTGTTTGTTATTAATTCACGTAAATAAATGTTGCATGACTTGTATCAAACCACCATACCTTTTAAATGCAATAAGTTGTCACCAAAACATTTAACATTTTTATAATGTATACAATTTTAAAGTTCTCATATTTAAACAGTTAAAGTGGACTGTGATCTCGATATCAATAAAAATTTCAAAGCTTCGCATTTGCTTCTGAATACGTTCAACAACAATAATACAATAAAACGGTTAGGGATATTATTTTTACTCCCCACACCACCGACCACAACAATATCTATCATCCATGTGTCATGTCAACTACAAGTATATTTAATATTTGTTAAATAATTTATAAATTATACTAAATTTGACTAAATGAATGAACATAAAAATGGAATTATTATAAATATAAATATGAGTTAGTTGTTATATGAATATTATAAGTATATGATATATACAGCGTAACCCTGTCATACGCAGTCTGCTTATATGGAATACGTAAGATAGAGCGGTTTCAGTAAAGCTGATTATAAAAAAAAATTAATAAAATTTGATTGTTCCGGTCCTTTAAAAAGAAAAATCACCCTGCCTCTCTGTCATGAAGTGGTTAAATATCTGTCACAGGTCAGCTTTACAGGATTGACAATGTCCTTAAAAATACTCTTCACGAATGATGAATCACGATATATCCTCATTCATTACACGTAAAATATCTCCTGTTACATTCCTAAATAAAATTACATAAAAACATTTCACTCTTGTCATAAATTTACCAATTCTATAGATATGTTTTGTCGGTCCTTAGAAATAGCATAGAGTAGAGCATGCACTGTATATCTATATATAGGCTATAATGGTTGAACGAAGTGCTACAGCCCACCACAGCACAAATGAAAATCAATGAAAAATATATGGTATTGTGTTCAATGTTCATATTATAATCATTTATTTTTCTTTACTGGGTCGCATTAATTGTATACAATTATATGAATAATGTGACATGAGAAATTTATTCACATTTTCCATCGTCTTAATATAACTTTAATGCGAGTATACGAGTATAAATATACGATATATATATATATGTGTTTTGTATATGCATAATATTAAGTCAACTTCTCGTTACTAATTGTGCTCACCGAAAAAATCCGCTTTCACACACAAATAACAATAATAGTAATAATAATAATAATAATAATAATAACATTTTAGCATGTTTTTTTAAAATGAATAAAATAAATCGCGTGTTTAAATGCTGTTATATATAATTTATATATGTATTTATTTATATAATCTATTATATACAACATATAGCAGCTATATATATAATAATAAAATGGTACTGTGTTACCAGGATATGTGATATCAGGATATGATAAACGCTGGTTATATATTTGAAATTTCCATATATATATATATATATATATAGATATACTCGTAGGCACATTATATATAAATACAAATACACACACTCAACTGAATTTGTGTTATAATTATTGTTAGACTTTTTTTTTCCCTTTATAGAAATTTATGCAAATGGTTATAAAACATGTTTTTGGACAATATTACATAGTACACAGTATGTCCGAAGTATAACCGAGAATGACTTTCTAATTTATACGGATGTGGTAACACCATCATCTTGGCTGCGGGATTGATTTATGTATTGTGGAGAACTAACATTCTTGAGTGTAAATTTAAGCCAAAATACAACGTATTAAATGACAGTAATTTTTCCGCTTCGGGTCAAAATATGTACAAAGAGAACAAATAAAGAATCAACATTAAATTTAGAAAATTTAAAAAACAATTACTAAATTCTACACCATCTGTAGGATATCAGATTAAAAATTGTATATAAAATCTACAATACCATACATCGTTATTCATCGCACTCACTTAAGCTCATATACAGGTAACCCTTTAAAAGGTATCATTTTATAAGAACATCAAAAAAATTCATCACAGTATAATTCCATTATCAACGTGCATACAAAATTTCATTATAATAGAAGAAGAAGAGAAATTATCAAATTAGTCCAGATTTCTAGAATCTAATCTGTTAACCTGACACACTTATCATTTTTCAAAACATATGATCATATACATAACAAATCGTTTCTCGTAATCGGTAAAGAAATTACTCAATATGCCGCATGTTCTAGGAATCTTGTCTGGGAAGCCATATCTGAGTATTATTTTCTAGAAACTTTATAAAAATTGTACAACAATTAACATACATATAAAATTTTTATCATAAATTTGCGAAGTTCCTGACAGCTGATCAGCAAAATTGTACTGGCTATCGATTTTTAAGAGGTTAATAAGTAATCGTATAATCGTATTTTACACATTCTTATTGCATAGCGTTGAAATGCAGATGCAGTTTTAGTCTTCTCCTATCTCATAAAACGTCTTTCTATTCCAAATTTGCTAAAATGACCACATTTATCGCAATCGTATTTTATACATTACGTGTATTTACCGAATTTCATTAAAATTGGATGAAAAATTTAAAATAAATTGAAAGTTTTCTGTAATCTACTATTCTACGTTCATCAGTTCATCAGAATATCAGTGATGTTTATTTCCTATCAAAAGGCATATAAGTAATACCCATGGACAAAAATTATACGTGGCATATGCGTATTCGTGCGATGATTTTGACGACTGGCTTGTGAGTAGTCAACGCATTTTAAATATATAGAAAATAGTGTTTATAAAAACATATCGAGTTTGTTATATTTGCGTTATAGAAACTTTCCTAAGTAAAGTGATCACAAATTTTATCAATGTACGCATGTAAAACGATGTTTTCGTTCCTATTTTCTTACGGCAGGTGCTTTGACATGTTGAAAATGATGCTTATGGTGATAGTTCTTTATCCAAATGAATCATATTTTTCTTAATCCATTCTGGTTATTTTTCGGACATACGATGTATTACAGTTTTATATAGTACAAACAATTTAACTAAATAACATATATAAAGAAATAAAACAAAGTATATGTGTATTTTCAAATGCATAAAAAAAAAAAAGTAGGATTTAATTTGCTTAGCATTTTGTTGAGAAAATTGTTTATGATTTTCACTTTTTTTTCTATTTTTTTTAATACCCACTCGCATAATAATGAAAAAAAAAAGGAAAAAATTATATAATTACATGCAATCAAAATGAAATTATTATCGCATTTAAATGTTATATTAACACACACATAACACACACACACACACACACACACTCACGCTCATTTTTCTATTATTCTGTGACTAAAATTAAAATATCCTTTTGTTCCTTTCCTTTCCCGTTTTTTATTGTGTACTTTTTGAATGCTCTTTTTCATTCATTTTTTTCATTGATGATTCATATGATTTATTTGTTAGTTGTGATTTATTTGTTGATTTATCAGATTTATTTGATTTATATGATTTATTTAATGATTTATCTGATTTTTCCGATTTTCCAGATTTATTTGATATAGAATCATCATCGGTTTGTTGTTTACGTACTGGTTTTGATTCAATACGTACATCAATTGCAAATGCTAATTCTTCTTTTAACGCTTGCCACGGTGTTATCTGTATAAAATATTAAAATACATATAAAATCAAGTAATTTGATGTGTATGGGCCACACATAGCGATGCCGCACACAATATACAGCACAAAATAATTTATACCTTTTCTTCAATCGCCACTTCTTTAACATTCCATAAAAATTCTAATACACCAATTATAATGCCGAATATACAACCACCGACTAATACTAAAAATACACCGCCAACATTTGACATTTCAAGATCGGCATCAGCACCACCGCCAGTTTCTTCAGTTTTTTCACATTCAACAACGGCAACTGGAATAATTTTAAATTTTATAACGGTACGTATAAATTCTTTGATTTCGATTAATTTTTTAATGTGGAAATTATTCCAGGAAGAACGTATTACAACGTAATTGGATGGTGTAGATTTGCATGAGAAGAACATATTAGAAAATTGATACTGAAATTTGTGGCAAAAGATGTAGATTCGAACTATCTTCAATTGAATATTTCATATACAAGGTATGTTTTCAATAGTGATATGCGAACGGTTCAATAGCGATGATAGCTGTCGCTTCTCATACATAAATCATACATAAATGAGCAAGAACGTATTACTTTACTATCTTTTTCTGTCGTTTAACATTTAATTAATTAGTAATTCTTTCAATCCTGTGGTCTCGAAATTCGTATGTAAGCAAATATGTTGAGCTAATCGAATACACGATGTAAGAAGCATATGCCAATATTAACTCTCTATAAGTTATTTTTTGACGGAAATGTGACGTATTGAATGATACTGTGTACTATAAATAAAAATTACCATTCATTTCTTTCCACCATTTTTCTTTTAAACGATGTAATTTTCCCTCTTCTTGTAATTTTAATACTGTTTGACTTATATGCGTTCGATATGGTGAATCTATATATAAAATATATAATTTAATATTTAATTATTAATAAAATTAACAAACATATATACGAATACATACTCATTGGCATTGCAATGCCATAACCCTTTGAATCTAATAGGCCACCGACTTGTGTTAAATTACAATTACGATTAACAATATATTCAATTGATGATGATTCCATAAAAAATGCATATTTACGATTATTTTTAGTAACACGTTCTTCACCCTCATCATTATTTTTTACGAACACAGATGGTTCCGCCGATTCCATGGCCGCATACATTCGTTGGTATAGCGAAAAATTGGAATCTTTAAAAAAACCTAATGTACTACCACCCAATACCGCACCATATTTTATTTTATTTTGTTTTGCTAAATCTTCAGCACTATCAATCTTAACATCCATACGTGTCGTTGTTAAAAATGCTGCCAAATTGGCTGTATATGATGAAATAACAATCAATGCAAAAAACCACCATGATCCGGCAATTAAACGTGTTGAAATGGCTCTGTAAAAATACGGTATATTAATATTCTTTGGAACAATTTGAATGTGTTTTACACAAAATTTAATGTTTACTTTGGTAATAAATCACATCCTTGTTGTAATATTGAACCAACTGTTAACCATGTACAATTACTAAAATTCCATATTGATTCTAATTCTTCGGGATTATCATCACATGGATGTGGATTTTCCCAATCCTCCGATGCCATTCTATATGCAAATAAGTTAAATTAATTATTAGTATTTATTACACATTCAACTTAAACTTATTATAGGTGCGATCAATATATAATTACATATACATACCTTGCCAACGAATACAAAATTAATGAAACAATTAAATATGCTGTAACCGTGTATAGCCAAACGTCAAATGATAACGGTGATAAAAATGAAAATAAACTTGGTGGTTCTTTTGTAGGTTTAGCAAATAATATACTGATTCCTAAGGTCATAAATGGCATTGAAAAATCAACAGCTGTACGTCGTGCATACGTAATTGTAAGATCACATATGGCTAAATCAGCTTTCTGGTAACCAATTCATTTATTATAGCATAAAGAGAAAGAGAGTAGAAAAACATATATTTGCCATTTATATAAATTAGAAATTTGAAAAATTTATATTAAATCACAAAAAAACTATGTGCCATCTTACGTCTACGATTTATAAATGTGGAATTTTAGGTGCGTAATTTAACATAGGTGATATTCTAATTATTATTGTATTAGCTATGTGTCATTAGATGCATATTATAATCATTATTATTGGAAAATGGGGGTTTTTTTTTCTATAAAACTGCTAAGGGGTAATACTATATATATTTTGTCCGATTAAGAAGGGGATTCAGTAGATGGATGTCTAAACTTACCCTATCCAATAGTTGTTTTATAAGACCATCCCATTTTTTAGTGTCTTTATTATAAGAACCATATTTATTACCTTCAACAATTTCAAAACGATATTGAAAACCTAAAACTTTTGCAATGCTATCAATTAAATCAAGTGAATAACCTTCATATCTATCATTTCCTTCTAAGTGTTCACCTTCTTCTGGTACTCTATTATATATGTATTTTCAATATATATGAAATTTAATTATTATCCGAAAATTATATATCACGCATGAATTTCTACATCAATTGTGCACGGTTTCTCTCTTATAATTATAATACAGCGACCTTTATATATCCATTAAACATATACTTATACATATTTATTACTTACCGTAATTTTAAAAATGGTTTTCCTATACGTGATGTTACAATAAACATTTTATGTTTAAATGATTTACCAATTTCTTGGAATGCATCATCTAATGGCCGTGTTATCAGAACACCATTATCTTTTTGCCATTCTGCAATTTTTTTAAAACCACCACCATCATCTTTTGATAATTCTAAAATTTCTATAAAAAAATCAACTCGTTTCCCATTTTCATTAAATTGTATTGGACCTGTCATCCCGGATTCTGTTCTCTATATATAAATATTTAGGATTTAATATTGTATTAAATATTTGAAAACAATTTAATTAATAATTTACTACTGTGATCAAAAATAACCCGATCACTAGTGAACTAAAAGAAATATCTATTCGACCCATGTTACAAAAGAGAGTACTTATCGTGGCACCCTATTTTAGCCATATTAATGTCATTCACTACTTCGGGTGCATTTTAATCAAAGTAGTTTGTAAAAATTATATTACTTTATCGAAAATTTCTAATATTTTAATTCCATGTTTCCATTGTTTAAATTTAGAACATTTCAATGATACAGGCGGTGATAAATCATCAATAGTATTGAATTCACGTAACACAGATATGAACATACGAATGGCATCATAAAATAAAGCTGATTCAGTCTAATAAATAAATAATTAATTAATTAATTGAAGGATTACACATTAAAATCTTACGTTATTACAATACATAAGCTTTTTATAATATTTCGTCGGTAACGTGATTAAATAGGGATCGTGAAATATTTCGGTATAAAAATAAAGATTTATTATAATTCTTACGGAATATTTTATATAGAGCCCAGCATCGTATCATTAGAATTTATCACATAAAGTCCAAATCTTTGAAATCCAATCTGAACTTATTATTTTCAAAGATTTGTAGAAGGTGACTTTAAAACAGTTCCAAAATAATTGATAGAATATCGTATTTATTCGATTTTCTAGAAATTTTATACTTAACCGTTTGATTAAAATTACAAGAAATAGTGTTTCCAAAATTATCCTTTGCCCAATGTAATTGCAGTGGAATATCCCAACTGCATACCCATTGAGAAATTATTTATGGACATGTTGTGTATTAAATACACTTAAAATGTAATGGGGCCCAGTTTCCCAATGTACATATATGTCATTTCCAAATTAGTCATTTCAGATGACATCGTTGGCACTCAATTATGAAGAGTAAATGTTAAATATTATACCGCATTAAACCCGAAAAAGCTTATATAGTTACATTTTTATATTGTATACCTAAGACTATACTGCTATATGTATAAGAAGAGCATATATATTTTCGGTGACTTACTTTAATTTTGTCATCGTTAACATCAATGTATGTACCATTTTGCCTCATTTCACCTTGTCGCCATTCATGTATTGCACTGGATACATCAAAACTTGCATGATTTATGAGACGTAATGTTGTTATGTTTGAACGTATCGTCGGTAGTATTTCCGTTAAATCAATTGTATATGCATCCGGTGATGTTATTATATAATTCTGAATACATATTTAAAACAATAAAACAACGCATATTAATTAAAATTGCAGCACCGCACGCACGCAAATCAAATACACATATATACCTGATATATTTCCATCATTTTAACAACATTAGCCTGTTTAAATATGTTTAACAATTTATCAGCATTACAATCTAATATAATTCTTGATTCACCTGTTTGTTCAATTTCTTTTAATAACGATTGATAATCACCCGTATCAAGTGTATCTAATTGGCGAACTGTAATTGGACTATCTTCTGGATTATGATTCTTCAAGACATCTTCTAAACGCATTAAACTTTCATCATCATCATATATTATTGTAAATCCTGTGGTCCAATCATAATCTTCAATTATTTGTGCAATTGCACGTGTAAATAAACCATTTTCTGGATAAAAACTGCGACTGAATGAATGATTTGTTGTATGTATTTCGGGTTCCCAAATTGTATTTAAATGTGGTATACCAAATTCATTACATATTGACGCAACAATACCTATACGCATAAAAATTAATTAATCGCTTGAACAACATTTAATGTATATAATTTTACTAGCAGTTTCACTTGAACTAGGTCCAAATATACCAACAACACCTTCTGATATTAAACCACATGCTATATTTTCAGCTTCAAATGAATTTAAACGATCAATTTTTTTTATAATTGGTATAAATTCTAAATCTGGATTATATATATTTTCACGAAATATTGAATAACGAAATGCCATTTCAGATTCATAATTATCATTATGAAATATGCCTCCTAAATAAAAAAAAAAACACATAAATAACGCAAAAATAAACATATATGAAATGAATTAATGCTATAAAACGATGTTTTACGTATGAGTGTGAGTGTTTGTGTGTGCTCTTGCCAGTGATGTTTATTTTTGGATGCGATAAATATTTTGTAATTTATAAGTTTTTACGAAAAACTATTTCTTATAATATTTTTACAATATTTTTACTTTACGTGTATTTTATTTTTATTTACAGTAACAAATAACTCAAGTACATATATATATTATAGGTGTACAAGTATGACGTTGCGGCACAACGATAGTTTGAGTGTGGCCAGCAAATCCAATAAATGACTATTCTGTCCAACATGACACGCTGCAGGTTACATGTTATAAAGCCAATGCTTTAAGAAACATTGAAATCACTTGGACTGAGGTGGTGTCACCAGCAGCCGTATTCACCAGATGTTGCTCCATAGATCTGAACAGCGTTACAGCAATTATTATGATGTCGAAAAATTGCTCGATTCTTGGTTCACTACAAGGAAAATTCTTTTTACATCTTATTCACAAAAATCCAAAAATTTTGGAAAAAGTCATACTTGCACACGAGCATATTATGTAAACCTAAAAATACATCTGTCGTAATGTGATGTTTGAAAATTAAGAACATAGAATTACGTTGAATCGTTGATGTCACTAAAATTTGCTTTTTGAATAATCTGAATTGGTATTTTATACATTTTTTGATCGACGTGACTACTATCACTTAATACATTGTATTTTCACTTACATCACTGACGATAATGTCCGGAAATGTTGGTCATTTCTTCGCTTCACGCAATACATAAATCAATTAGCAGTCAATGAACGGCCTTACCTCGCCAAATCCATATATTAGAAAAATACTTCCGGTTTTTTTGTCGGACATTCCGTGTATTTATCATTGTAGTATATTTTATAAGTGCACGCACATACTTACCAATTGGAATTTGTTTTTTTGCTAATGTTATTATTATGGAAAGAAGATGCACAAAAATTATACATTTTATCCACATAAATGAAATTATTATTACGAGTATTATTTATTATAATATTTTTCTGAACTATATATATTTTTCACTGCGTGTATGTCTATACTAATCTTGAACTGCTGCGTACAAAGACCGCGACCATTAAAATATAACTAAATATTTATGTTGTCTTTGTGTAAATATATGCAATAAGTCAACGTACATTTAAATAAAATGAACTATTTTAAATGTTTATTTTTGGAAAATGCATTTTTGTACCTATAAATATTTTATATACAAACACAGAGGCACACGAACGCATTAATCGTGTTTATGTGTTTATAGTTGCATTTCTATAGAGAATATAATTTCCTGGTATTTTCATATTGTGCGTATTGTTTAGGTTTTGATATTATTTATTCTATCTTTTTTTTTTTTTATCTATTTTTACGTTGAGTATTGCAGATATAGCTGAAACTCTATAGTATTTCCCGCAAACGAGATACTGTTGCCCAATTGTGATTGCGTTTCAATCATGACACAGTTTCTTTGTACTGATCTTAAGCAAACTTTTTGTTATATGGTTCCGTCTGTATATATAGACATTAAAAGTTTAAGCTTTAAAATAGTTTACATGAAAGCCACTGCCAATAACTACTAAAAACAGACAGCCTCTTTGCAAGTATATTGTTCACAATTAACCATCACACTACTCGTACTAATTAATCTGTGTCAAAGTAAAACGCAATTATTTTTAGTGACAGGCATCTGTTCGCCACGATACACGATTTGGTATAACGCATCCACAGAGTTCACAACTTCGTTATTTGGTTATAATTGATTAAATTTCACGTTTCAAATTATTTAAAACTATATTATTCGGTATAATTTATAATAATTTTTAATCACACGACATTTCCATTTAATAAATAAAAAAAAACGTTATACAAATTAATTTGTATAATTCTTTTTCATCTATCATTAATTCTTTAATTGAAATGGATAACATTTATTTATTTATAAATTTTATTATCTTTATTTTATTCCGTTCAAGAAAAAAAAAATGTCGTTGTGTATGTGTGCGGTGATTCCAATCAATTTAAATAATATATTAATTTATATATGCATTATGTGTTATTTTTATTATATGTTAGTTATCCCCACATCATATCCTTCCACACCTTTTTTCGTAAACTATATTATTTTATACAAAATCTAACGCAATCAATCCATTAACCAAAACTAAATATTTTTATAATTATTACCACTTGAAATGTTTTCATGTAAAAGATAACATAATGTGATCGATCATTGACTATAATAATATAATAATATATTAATATAATAATAATAATAATAATAATAATAATAATAATAATAATATGAAGAAGAAGAAAAAAAATCGACGAGATCTTTAAAAAGGTGGGGGATAACACAGCGAAGAGATCTTAATAATTTATATATAAACAACAACACAAAAAATTATCAACATATTGGTATGTTTTATATAAGAAAAGACAAGACCAAAATAATATTTATATACAATTAATAAGAAAAAAAGCGCATATAATATAATACGATGTTGGTTTGAAAATTATGTAGTTAAACGAAACCTACTAAAGTTATTCTATTAGGGATTATATTAAGGATATGTGAGAGAGACAGAGTAGTTAGATTTACAACATTAACATTAGCCGGTCATTTTCAAATGACTATATATAGGCTATTGTAGAAGCCATTGTGCATCTATATTAAGCGTAGCACGGGATTTCTTTTGGTCCATTCTAACTACGTCGATGGAAAGTGGATCTATAACTTAACTTAACACAATCCTATAAACGAAAAAATTCATTGGTAGACCCATAGTAGAAACATCAACATCACTTTCAAAACGAAACATACACGGTCACAAGGTATCGCTCTGCATTTAGTATTCGTACCATCAGCAACGAGTGGAATAAAACTATATTACTGATAATGTATATAAGAAACGTCAATTGGGCGAAGAATGGTTACGAAAAAGTTTGACAATAGCAAGTCACACGTTGCAAGAGCTATGTCAATGACCACCCTCATACATAAGTCATAACTATATATAATAATAAGTGTCAGGCTAATTAATTATCAATCGGCGATCGTGTGTACATTAAATTAAAGTATAATAAACTACAACAATAAGATAAAAATACTCTTCATTCATAATATAATTTTGTATTAATCCAATGAACCTGTTTTTTATTTTTTTTTTTTTCGTTTTCCTTGTTTTATAAATATGCGGATAATCAAAGTGATTGTAATAACATTAGAGACTTTATTAGGTGTATACGCATACACACTCGGTTCCAAAGATTTGTGTACACCGAGAATTTCTGAATGTAAAAAAAAATTGTAAACAAATTAATTTTTGCCTATGAATTAAACTTTTAATAAATTTCATTTGAGATATTTAATAATAATTTATTTATAAAATAAGAATTAATTTATTGGTGGAAGATATTAAATGAAAATGTTTCTCTATTTCTACTATACTAGGATAGTTTACTTATTACACACCCTCTGTCCTCTGTCCGAAAAATATGCTAGTTTTTAGGAATACCATCGACGTTTCAAAGACGGCAGATGATGATGAATTTAAATATCACTTAAACCACCAGTTGATTCAATGTGTTCGTGCTAGTGAATTAGTCCTAGAAGCATAGGGTTTTCGAAATAAATCCAGTGACAACCTGTATAAATATCCAATCCGTTAATGATTTCATATTTTTCAAATATATCAAGTCTGCATTATGCATAAATTGAACCTTCACACAAAAAGTGCCATACCCATTCTTCCTCTAAGGAACATTTACTAACAAAATTGATTTTGTTAAGGTGATAATTTAGAACATAACATTTGAATCTAATTTTGCAAACTTTCTAATTTTGATTAATTTTGCAGATCTGCGAAGCCCAGCTTTATAAGCTATTTTATAATGGCAGCGACAGATGAATATTTTTTTCATTGGATCAAATAATATCTTTAATAGTCTTGTGATCTGATCAGTGGCTATTGTATCATAATGCTTTGTATTAACTTGGTATGTTAAAGTGTTTGCTAAACCGTATTCGTATCGTCTTTGTCCTGATAATATCACTGATTTTATTTTAATAGCTAATCAAATTTATATGCTTCACCATTCGTTTTATTCAACAAAGCAATTTAGCTTCATGTGAATACTTTCTATTCGCTACACTTCATTTGTCAATCATGCAAGGAAACCATCATGCATTATAATTGAACACATAAGCGAAATCAATAAAAAATTGATTTGATGTACTTTTTGCAGATGCACAAATCGTGTTTGACAGAGTATATTTCAAATAAATAAAATTATTCCGATAAAACTGTTAATCAATTTCGGTTATTTTTCGGACAGAAGGTCTGGTCGCATATGTACATTTAAAAATAAATATTTTGTTATCTACCTGCTCTCAAAATATATTTCCAAAACATTTATTTTATTCACAAAAAAAAATATCTATAAAATATTGTTTGTACCTTTTTTTTTTTTTTTTATTATACATTTATGTTTTTAAACAATATGGACATAATTTGGTAATTTGGTTAAACAGATAAGATGACACCTCCAAAAAATAAAACAAATTTATTTATTTATTTATATGTTACCCTGCGCCTCGACACGACATCGTTTTTCATCTTGCTTCAACTTTTCTGTTTCTTACCACTTAATTTTCTTATATTTCTGTTCAATTGCTTGTTTATTTTCATCGGCAAAAATCTGTTAAGCAGGAGCACATGACAGTGCGTGCCCGCCACGTCCAATGAGGTTTCGTATACTAGGTAATTAAAAAACTTTAAAATTTAACGATTGAAAATGAAAAGGAATGTAATTGCATAAAAACAAAGGACAAAGAAAAAACTAATTTTTAATAGAAAATGTCAAATTTGCAGTTCGATTTGTTGCTATTCAGGTACAAATCAAAATATTGCAGAAAGAAACAAATCCAAACGGAATGATTTTCTTTAAATATAGTTCACATTTATATTAAGAACATACAAAATTACATTCCATTGAGACCCCTTGTTATAAAATAAAAACACTTTTCATTTCAGTTGATGATAAAAACTGAATAAAGAGAAACGTAAAAGAAGATGAAATTAATGTGTGCATGGAACGATATCAATACACCATATAAGAAGTTAAGAATGAAGCACAAATATATAAAATACACTATACATATGAGAAGACGTTTTTCATCAGCATACACGACACATTTTACGTATATTCTATATAGATCGATCGCACACACAACTTAATCCATAAATTTAAATTAACGATGAAGTTTTTTCTATAAATATTTGTGCGGTTATATTATTATTATTATATATTCTCGATTCGAATATAAATATGTATTTTGGGCCTTGTAAATTGTATGAAATGTACGTTACGTGCGTACGTTACCCTATAATACCAATATAAATACATGTGGTACAATACATATTCGTGTGCGTATATGGTTAAAAATGTGATCTTCGATGATATTATATAAAAAAAGAAGAACTAATAATATAAAAATAATAAAATATATAATCTTACGACGAGTTATATAATGTGAAAAAGGTTATAAGACAGATACCTTCTTATATTCGGTATTAATATATTGCCATTTAGTTAAACAAAATGGTTTGACACTTTTTTTTTCTGTTAAATACTAATTTAATAATGAGTTTATAAAATACTTTATTATATTTTTTATTCGTTTTTCATTTAATATACATTTTACCTTTTTTTTATGTTCTTATACCATTGAATTCACATATCGCGTCCGTCGTTCGTTCGTTTTTTTAGTTGTTAGTTTATTTTATGGCGCCGTTTTTTTTTTTCATTCTTAATTTGGATGACATTATTTAGTCTTTGCTTTTTCTTTATTTTATTTTAGTTTTTTGAAAGATTGATGGATGGGCATATCGGACAGCGGAGGCTTCATTTATTATATGTATATACAGTCAACGTAAACCACCATATGAACATAATAATACAGAGTACACAACAGGTACGACTTAATTGGATTTTAAATTATTTTCTTTTATTAACATTTATAAGAAAACATTTTTTGTAGTTTTTAAATAAATAATCACAAACACACCACACAAAGACGTCCCACGAACGTTTGTCAGATATCTATTATATATATGTAATAATGTACTACAATATGATCATGATCGCTGTCATTTCATCTTGACTATTCCAGGATAACCTGTCGTATATTTATTGGACATCTCCCACATGCGTTGTGGTACGGGCTTTTGAATATACATAAAAAGCATTGTTTGTAAAAGTAACGTTTAGAGCATAACTGTTTTTGATTGAAAGAAAATTGACAAACACATAACAAACCTAAAAGGTGAAAAGGTGCTTTAACACTTTTAATTAAATTAATTAAATTTGTTTGAAAGAAAAATAATGCCATTAAATTGAATTCAGTTTTCATTGTCCACTTTTGTGCAATTTTCGTGATTGAATTCATCCAAAAGTTGGAAGTATAAACACTGTATCGGACTTAAGAAACTCATAACATATTTAGTCTACATTTAGGGGGCGTACCATGAGAAATCGGCTCTATATCATAAAAGTTAATTTGTATATTGTTGAAGACATGTGCGCATTTAAATAAATATAATATAATTTGGTTGTGCAGCTAACTAAAATTATTAAATTTGAATTTCACTACAAATTTTTTTTTTATTTTCAGAATAAGATAAGTTACTGCACTATTATATTAACCTAAACGTTGAAGTATCGTTTCGCGAATGGAAAAATAATCTTAGCTGATTCTGTCGTATGGATAACATTACTATAATGCAGTTGCAGTGTTTCAATCACAAAAATGATTCGTCAACCCAAGATCGTGAATCTAATATAGATAACCGCTATGCTTTATATGCAAACCCGTATTAATAAAAGCCTTACATTTCCTGTAGAACGTTTCTATTTGATCTGGAAACCAATAATTGCCGATCACTATTATTAGGTAACGGATCTCTAAGTATAAAATGGTTCACAAGTTTATAACTTATATTGTTCTTCATAATTTTAGATTGAATAGATGTGGAATGTGGAACAATTATGGTCGATAATTATAATAGGATCACTTAGATTTCTTCTCCATTGAAATTTTTAAAAAATATTAGCAATTTTTCAATATAATATGAAAATATTTCAGTGGAATATGATTTATGGAAAGATACTCGCCGCTAAGTGAATTCATTAAAATGCGTTTCATTTACTGAAAACAATTGTAAGGATACCATATGTTAGCCGACACACTGCTTTGAGTATCAAGTGGTAGTCTGTGAAAGTTGAATTTATAGTTTCTTCCACATCAATTAAATGATGTTCATTCTTTCCTAAATTTAAAAAAATTCGCTTGTTAACTTATACTTATTTATAGATGAAGATAGATGTTGAAACTATCAAGTGACCGCAAATGAAATATATCATACGAGTACAAGTAAAAATATCTATTATATCATATTTTTATTATTTACATCGCCTTTATTATATACACATGATAAAATTCAATATAATCTTTTGACACAAACAGCGACGACATAAAATAAGCAAAAAATGGAAAATATATATGAATAAATTTGTGTTTTTATTTGGGTATAATTCTCGCACTCTTTATTATAAGAGATTTTATTTTTTTTTTTTGTTCTATAAATCTTTCAAAACCCAAATAAATAAAATTTAAAAGAACCGATAACAAATGCAGCAAATGGACTTTATTTGAATGTCATGAAAACTTAAGAAATTTGCAAATTGCCGATCTATTTCGCATACCACGCATTTTTAATAAATCCTATTGAGAAAAAAAATAAATTTTATTTATGGGTTTCCTTAATAAGAGTGGTTCAGATAATTTAGTTTATACTATATATGTAGAAGTTACGAACGTCTTGAAATTCATCCTATATATATATAT
Organism: Bibio marci; assembly: GCA_910594885.2. Classification (NCBI taxonomy): domain Eukaryota; kingdom Metazoa; phylum Arthropoda; class Insecta; order Diptera; family Bibionidae; genus Bibio; species Bibio marci. Next base: position 94,895,254 of record OU343114.1, on the reverse strand, counting down.
ATATTATGCTATGCGGGAAGTTATATGTTATAAGAAACAAATATTAATAGGTAGTTTCAATTTTACACCCTAGCACCTAGGTATGTAAAAAATTGCTGAATTCTGTTTTGTTGTCTTTCAAATCCACTAAAATACTTTATTCTATATTTTCTTTGGCTTAACAAAATCTCGCAACTAAAACACATATACGAGCACGCATACATTTCCACTATATACCATAAAATTATGCGTATGTACTAATAAGATAAATACGTTGTTCGCACACAGTTGGTGTAATTTATATATTACAAACAGCCAAAGGAAAAGACAAACATCACATTTGAATAAAATGTTACTTGCTTTACACACAGGAACAAAATTGACATGAAAATTCTTTTCACATCACATTTTATTGGCATGTGTAAATGTCACATTCAAATAATAATACCATAATAATAAAATGTATAATAATTCCCATATCTATTTTGTATTCATGGACTGAGAATAGAAAATATTTTTTTTAATATTACATTTCGATTTGAATATATATAAATTTTTTCCTTCATTACGAAAAGTGTGATGTTATTTATTTAAATTTTTGTACAAAAATTTTTGATTTACTTTTACATTTTGTTCTATAGAAAATTACCATTAGTATATTATTATTGTTATTATTGATGTCTATGCGACCGCAGATAATAATAATATGATGCACGAATAAAATATCAAAAGAGCGCATTACATTGAATAATTATTTACAATATAAATTAATATATTCTTTCGAAAGTACCCATCTGTTGCGCGTCTATTCTATACAATATATTTTTATATATAAAATGAAGGAATTCTATTTATCCGAAAATTATCTCTAAATTGGTTCTTTAGGTGATCCAGAACATATGTGTCTGTCTGACGAGAGTAACTGAATTAACTTTTTTCTCTCATTGACATGAGTTATGCGCTGTAGCCACTTTGTTTTCCGTGCCCAGCTTATGCTTGTATCATCCTATGGTATTCTCAACCATAACAAATTGTACCGGAAACTACCATGACATGATTAACTCAATATTTGCTAAACTATTGACCTTTTCATTTCCATCGATGTCACTGCGTGTGTTCCCTTAACCAAACCATATGGTGAACTCATTTCAAGTCGTTATCCATCCATTTGAATCAGCGGTTTTAACCAAAAAGCTATAATATAATCAAAAAGTCGATAAATCACACGAATATTATTATTATATTGTGAACAGCTAATTATAAGGTGTTAAACAATAATAGATATAATATTAATAAAGATATAATTTTATATTTATAATTAAGAATATGACGACTAAAATTGAATTAATGAAAATTTATATTCAATAACAGTGATTATATCTTAATTTAGCAATCACACAAACCTATAGGCAAAAATTATATAATTATTGTGTATTTTCTAAAGTTAGATGTACTTGATTTTATATATCTTCCTTTAATACCATTCTTGTTTAATATCATCGCTTTTCACAATACAATAATTTTCCTGATTATCGTTTTCTTGGTTATCCATCTGTATGTTTGAGGTGGAAATATTCCATCTACTGCTGATGAATGAAAGGTTTCTCTATTGAGAATTGTATCCCATCATCATCCCTCCTTAGATCATCTGATTATCACATGTATTGCCATCCGTCTTCCTAGTGTACTAGCAGAAAAAATATTCAATACAGATCAATTTGTATTGAGTTTAGAATTGATAAATAATCTCAACCACCTGTAAATTATCGGTATGCACTAACAACGTATAGTACTTAATAAATTTCAATATACAAGTATAGAACCGACATAACCTCGCAAGTCATCATAATTTTAATACCATATATATTTTCTGATAATGAATTATAAATGTTATATAATACATAATATATTACATTGTGCGCAATATGGAAATTTTATTGTATTTTTTTTTTGGTACAGATATAGAACACCATGCACTCACTACTCATTCATTAAAAATGTTGATAATATATTGTATTAATTATGTATATGAGAATATAATTTAAATGTTATAAATTTTATCTAAAAATTATGTCATGCGTTGTCTATTTTTTATTTCCACATTCAATATTTATTTTAAGTAATTTATTTATGGCTTTACTCTACACAATATATGAATAATTAAAAATATGATATGCGGACGAATTCAGTAGAATTTTTTATCATAAATTTATGTATTGTAATTGTAAAGTATTTGTTTTTGTTATGTGTATTTAATGTTATGTAAAAGTCTCTACCGAAAATCATGTTAATTTTATTTATCTAAATGACACCGCAATGCGTTTTGCAACAAATTATAAAATTATAACTAATATACGCCGCAACCTGTTTGCCATATATGGTAAAGCTATAACCTGTATAATATACGTAGCCTCTGTATCATCATATGCGTGTAACCTCTGTCATACTAAGCGTGTAACCTCTATCATATACGTAATTCATAATTAGAACAACTTCGCATATCGTATGTATAATTAATATTGGCTAACTGCAATTTTAATATGTTGCTATTCCTTTACAAATTGTGATGGGCTTTTGAGTGAAGCTTTATTATATATGGATTATTATATAAAAAAAATTCCTTTGGCAATTCTGGACAATCAATACCACCCAGTATAGATTTTTTACTTATATGGAAAACTGACAATTTGATAAATTTTCAACCCATTTAGATGAAACATTATTCAATGGGATTATAATATACGAATATAGTTTCTATAAAAATTCTATACTATTTTACTGATATACAATATTTAATATGAATGAAATTTGCAATGATTTAACTTTAAATTTCTGTTACAGACTCATCGCCTGACAAATTTATTGAAAATTTATATGTATCAACGGGGGTAGTTATGGAAACAAAGTACCAAAATTAATATCCAATTTTCGTTTACAATATTCATGTTTAGACTGCCACTTCATAACAAGTTACTGAACAACAACTGCGGTACAGGTAAATTTTTTACCTTTCAAACAATATTTTACAAATAATTTTTCTGTTTTCAATCAATCTACCGTTCATTTGCAGTGTTCATATGTGTGACACCCAATAATTTTCGTTTTGCATCCATTCAATTTACATCCGTGCAGCAGCAGCAATATGTGGTTTCAATTCAATGATTTTCAAATTATGGTTTGGTTTGGATCGGTGCGGGCGGATCACTTTATCGCGCACTCATATGAAAATCACCAATTTTGAACGCTTGTTCAAAAATCATTCGTATAATAACATTGTGTGTTTTTTTTTTTTTTTGTTAACCATTAATTAAATGTACAATATTTTTAATACATAATAAAATATAAATAAATAAATAAATAATAGAATTTAACCGCACATATAATATACAATTTTTAAAATATGATGTTAATATAAAATTGTCTTATAAATATTGATTAAAATGATAAAAATCTACATCATGTAAATTAGTATCTTGTAAAAATTGTCTTATATTATTTACAAACAAAACCGAACAAAAAAAAATTCGTATATCTACGATATACTTTATTTTATAAAATTTAAATTAAAATTTATTATATTTACCTTTAAAAATAATAAAAAAAATATATACAATTTACAAATTATGTATAAAATATATATAGTATTTATTTATAAATTATAATATAATAATATATTACATCGGCGGTCCGACAAATAACCGGTGAATGGATTATGTGGAAAGAAGAAATGATTAATTTATTTTTACAAAAAACGGAATTATATTTATCCGCAAATATTAACTTATAACTGAAATACTTCGATTTGCACACTACACGTTCAACAACTGCATCAAATGACTTTTAATTTAGTATAGCTGATTGTAATGTTGTTGAGTACAGCAGCAGACAATGTCTTCAATTTTAATTTCCTATTTTGTTATCACTAAATGTGTTAGTGAATGAAAAATGGTTACATTAAACAAAATTAGGTAAATAAAAAGCTAATGTTGAAGCAACTAAAATTTGATTTTTAGTAATTAAAATAAAATAATCACCGTGATAATTGTCGCACAACTGCATGGTTCTTGATATTCAGGACGAATTGGTGGCTTTGGCAAACTCTTCAATACACATACCAAAGTAATACAAAGCCTTGTTTTTTTAACGGTTATATCACTTGCAACAAATTCTTTGTAATATGTACATTTGGAATTGTAAAATACAAATGATCACTATTTCGTTTTATCTATTATATGTGGTGACGTCCATTTATCACTTTGACACTTAGTTTTTTTTTTTGGGTTGTATTGAAAACATTACACCGCATAGTTACAATATATAGTTTCTGATCATTTATCGTCACTTCCTATTGATATGATATTGATGATATATGATGTCTTTGGAATGATTAATTCGGTGTACTACTTTTTGGTCATCAATCAATTGCGATGATGAACATACTTTTTACTTTCAACTTTCAAAACTTGTGTTAAACAATTATTATCCACCCATCCAATAAGACTTAATCATTTCAAAAGTTTCGCTATAGTAGTTTTTACCATATTTTAAAACAAAATTTATATGTTGTTTTTTTAATCCATATATTTCGAAGCGACTGTCAATTTTTTAATGTATTGTATTTTTAATTAAATCACATAAAACTATAAATGAAAATTTATTAAGATCACAAAATCAATTAGTATATGTAACCAAATAGATGATGACGTTATCCAGATCCATATATTAGAGAGACATTCTGCGGTTATTTCTCGGACGTAAAGTTTTGGTTGAAAAAGATTCAGAAACGTTGTATATTATTAGACTACAATAGGTGGTATATTTTATATAAATAAATAATTAAATAAATAAATAAATAAATAAATAAATAAATAAATAAAATATGTACGTTAAATATTTAAACCAGTCTAAAATAAAAAAAAAAACATATATTACTTATTTTTTATATTAAGATAAATTTTAAACTCTTCTTTTTTCTTTTCTTTTTAAGCAAATATTTGCAATGTGTTATTTTACAAGCCATTAAAATGTTGTTTAACACATATTATTTCTTTTTCTCGCTATATATGCACATATACTCCGTATACACCTATCCGTGCACCTATTGATAGGTGTATAGAGGTGAGAAAACGTTTCAGTTTCATATATGGAATATGTTTTACAATATTTATAATAACGATATTTTTTTATATCAATAAAAATGTTTTTTTTCCTTTTTCATCATCGATTGGTTTATTTTATGGTTTAACAAAACTTTATTTACTTAACAAAAAACTAATTTCATATACACATAATAAAATGCATTCAATATAATTATATCGCGGTATGAATGCATAGGTATATACTCCATCTATCTATATACTAATACCTGCTAATACTATACACTCGTACTATAATGTGTAAATATATATATATGGATAATATGTAATGTTTAAAAATGTTCGGAAAATGTTAACTTATTGGAAAGAATTATAGTTATATTTGCACGTAAATGTATCTAATAGAAAATAATTAGGAATAATAATTGTGTTGACCGACGGTGTTGATAAATGATGTACCTGTATATAATTATTTTGATATGTGTGTCATCAATTGTTCGTGCGATTTGGTTAATTTATTTAATTTATGTATTGTATTTATTTGAATTATCTTTAAAATTTCAATCATAGTATTGATATATACACGACGGTGTGACTTGAAGACACTGAATTATCTTTAAAATTGCAATCATAGTATTGATATATATATACGACGGTGTGACTTGAAGACGCTATCCAATTAACCTTTTTTTTTACATTATTACCCATCATCATCATGAATTTGTGGGCTAAAATCAGCAAATGCATATTTCATGTATTGAACTTCTGAAGGGAATATATGTTATTGATCAAGCTAATATTTTTAGTGAACTATTTTTGAAAAGTCTTGATATTGTTGTTTAATATTTATATGGAGTGTATTTCACATGGTTTGATTTGTTGATACACATGTTTTTCCTTCAATAGAAAACAATTTGTAAGGACAAACGATATCAATTGAGTTGTTGCGTACTACTTGACCAATTTATTATCGTCCTTCTTACATAAAAAATTACCATTGATTAACAGATTGTTGATTTTTGCAAATGATTCTGCATTGTTTTTTTACCACCATTTTTTAACGATAATATTAATGATCCTTTAATATTTAAGATGTCAATCGTTAAACGTGTTATTTTAAATAGTCTTTCTATCCAAAATATGATTTTATGTTAAATAAATAAATAAGAAATAGAAAATGCATGACAAAATAAATATCGATCGATTTGAATAGGGTTTCCCAAAATACACACCTTGAAGAAATGAATGAATGAAATTCAGTCACATGTATGTGAAACGGTCATGGTCGACTGTCAGCAAAGTCATGCAAACCAATTAACCGATATGCTATTCCATATAGGCGAATCGAATTAAACTATAGGACACCCTTTAGTGTGGTTTATTTTTTGATCTCAGTTGTTATTGTAAATTTAAATAATTATATTTATAATAATTTAATTAAACCATTTAAATTTAAACTAAACATAAATATACATGTGTGTTAAATAAATAAAGTAATTAAAAATGATATATTGTGCGCACGAATATTTAATGTACTGTGTTGTGTTTACCTTGAAAGTCGCCTTAAATTTTAAGAAATTACGCATTCGTTTTTTGTCTTGTTTTTTAAAACACTGAAATCACAAAAATTTTGTGCCCAAAACATTTTACTTCATTATTTTATTGCAAAGAAAAGTGCGCCGCTAAATCGCATGGTTTGCTTTTAAACATTTACGGTGAACGTTCTTTATCGTATATGACTTTCAAGATCTGATTTAAACAGTTCAAAAATGATGATTTCGTACATAAATTAAACAATTTGAAGTAATAATATGTATTAAAAGAAAAACATTCATAATAATTTCAAAAAATATGACTGCAGCAAGACAACGCTAGACTATATCTTGTTGCAAATCGTTATACGTACGCCATATTCAACAGACATAGTAACCATTTGTGGCAGTTCCACCCCTTTATTGATCAACGCATCGCAGTTCGTATGATAATATAAAGAAAAAGTTAACTATGCAAGCGTGGAATTTGTTTATTGCCACCGAAGAATGGTTAAAGTTAGTAGCAAACGATTAAAATACCCGTTTATTGTTTCAATTTAACATTAAATTTTTAACACGACTAAATGTCAAGGTAAACACCCAACACATAATAGTAGTTATTATATAAATTTATAATAAGAAACACTTTTAATTTATCTGCATTACATTTTTTTTCCTTATTATCTCGTTGTGTAGTAAAAATTATCTAATTTTTTTTTATGTATCTGAAGATAACAGTGCAGTCGTGGTCCCCTCTCCACCTATACCAAAAAATAAAAAGTAAAAATTTTATAGTGCGTAGAGCTAATTATGAATTAAAATTTAAATATTTTAATTGTTAGTTGTCAACAATGATTTAATAAAGATTATAATTACATATTTTACTCATAACATATAATATTTCACCATATTTGTGTTCGCGTTCAATCGATATTTCGGGGGGTTCGTATATTATTTCTATATTCCATAGAATAATTAGTTATATATAGTTTATAGTGGTCACGTAAAAAATCTATACAATATAATTTGGTTGCGTGGGAAATTGTTTGTGCGAGAAAAGTATGTGGTGAAATTTAGAAAAACAGGGAAAATATATATTTATGATATTTTCCGAATGTTTCGCGAAAAATATACAACCAAATTATTTTGTGCCTGTCTCGTCTCCAAACTATAATAAATGTTATTTTAATTAATTATAAAATGCTTTTTAATAATTTAATTAATTGTTTAAAATTAATTTGTTTTTTCTTTATAGTTTAAATCCGCGCGCAGTATAATATTTTAAATATTCAAAGGAAATAATAATCCTTTTTTTATAAATATATTATATATTGAAATATATCACACAAAATGGCGAATTTATTAACATCACATCGATTATATGTTGTAATATTGTTAATGTTACAATTAATAACAGTTATTAATGGACAGTGGCAACAACAACAAACGCCACAGCCACAGTTACCACAACAACAACCAGCACCAGCACAACCACAAAGTGTTATAGTACCAAATTATGATAATGTTGAAAATAAAATAAAATTTTTTGATGATCGTTATCGTGAACCGTTAATGTTAATGTGTAATGTAACAATTGCCGGCCAATATAATATAACATGGATGCGAAATGGTGTAAATATTGAATTGGATCCACAATTACGTGGACGCTATAAATTATATGATAGTGAATATAAATTTATAATTGATTATCCGGATTCAACTGATGCTGGAAATTATACATGTATTGTTAATGGTGAAATTGCCGATATAAATGTTATATCAAATGTTTATTTTAAAGCATTTCCCGAAAATACCCATTTAATAGATGGCCAAAAATTAGTATTACATTGTATTGTATTTGGTACCGATCCACAAGTTGAATGGATTGTTGGTAACCAAACGTTAAATGCATCCACAGATCGTATCACACTTAGTGCCGATTGGAAAGGAATAGAAAATGCAATTTTAACAATTGAAAGTGTTGTGCTTACCGATCGTCAATACTATAATTGTAGCGCACGTAATTTGGCAACAACAATTGGTGGCTATCCAGTAAATAGTATCGTTACATTATTAAGAATACGTGATAAATTGGCACCAGTATGGCCAGTTTGTGGTATGCTAATCGAAGCATTTATATTATTTATAATATTATTTTTATATGAAAAATATCGTGAACATGATGAAGATGAAAATTGTACATTAGACGATATGTTTAAACCAGTCGATGAAATCGAACAAAAATATACGGACATAAGATTTAAAAATTAATTATGAATTTCTTGTGAAAATATTGAATGAATAATTTCCAAATACAATACTAAAATTATAATAAGTAATTAATAAATAAATAAATTGTTTTGTGTTTTTTTAAATGGATGTGTGTTTGTGTGTGTGTGTGTGTGTGTGTGTGTTTGAACTTCGATAAACATTATATAATAATAATATGTACAATTATACAATAATTTGAGGAAATAATAAACATGAATTTAATAAGTTAAATTATTCTTGTAATTGTAATTGTAACTATTGTCGATTGTAAAATGAAATCCTTTAATACAATTTCTCGTTATATTAGCTGTCGGATACCATTCAATCGAAATTGAATACCTTGATTTTGATTGCACATACGATGAATGACATACAAAAAATAAAGTATATCTTTTGCAATAGTTATCGAAATACATATAGGGTCTTAAGATAAATGTATAGAAGACTTAATTGCTACACTTGGCAAACAGATTAGGTGCTGATTCATTTGCAAAACCGATGATAGCATAACTGAAGAGGTCGATGAGTTCTGCTACCTCGCTAATATCGTAACAACAAGGAATATAAGAAATAGTTATATGGTCGACCAAGAGGTACATGGTGCAGAACTGTAATTGCCAAAGCATAAAACCATGCAAAAGGTGAAACTATTAAATAAGGTGGTTCCCTTACACGCTATCATAGAAACATATAATGATGACGATGATAATGATGATGATACAATATATTTACTATGACTGATGGCATTGCAAGTGTTTAACTTCAAATCAAACCATATACATAATGTACTTAAAGCGCACTTTTAAATGTTCAAGTTGAAACAACTTAACAATATAGTATGAGTTTAGTAAAATGCTTAGTATTTGAAATACTCAATAATAAACTTTACGGTATTTCGGTAGTGTGTGTGGTTTGGGTTCAACAATTATTTTCCTGTATAAATTTTATACTATGCACGCAAATATATTTCAATTCATTCATTATTTCGTACCTGTGTATATAAAAATAAATATTAAATATATACGTGTCGTATTTATTTAGAAAATAATATAGGTATAATCTATAATATAAAAAGAAACTGCCATTAAATTGCCATTATCCTAAAGCCATTTGCCAAAAAAACAACACTACATATCTATAAATACAAATAATTTAGAGAGAGTATGTAGAAGCTCACAAACACGCAATATACAAATATTTGCGACCTATTGCTATGTGTTTATTGTGTGCTGGTATACAATTCTATATAAATTTTACATTATAATTTATTTATAAATAATTGTTTATTATAAGTGTATTTCAATTCGTTTTTAATATATTTCCTGTTGATCCCTCGCCCGCCTTCACATATATCAGATAACCTACTAATATATGTAATATATTGTAATAATAATAATAAGAATAAGTATTTTAAAAAATAATAATTTACCTTTTGGTGAGATGACCTAAGAGATTTGTGTTTGTTTTTTTATTATTATTTTCCGCAAAAATATATGTTTATTTAAAAGAAGAAGATGTGCTGATGTAAAACAGAAAAAAAAACCTATAATAAATATTATTACGGACGAACTGCGAGAGAGAACCAAATAAAAACTTAAAAAAAATTGCCATAATCAATTTGCAACAAAAAAATAAATACGTATAAAAAACATCAAAAATTAAAACAAGAAAACAAGGAACGGAACGAATAAAAAAAAAACTTTATTTTATGATGATCAGTTTATTTATTATAATTGTTATTTTCGATCAAATTAATTCAACAATTAGTTGAAGCGATAAAAGCTCTTAATAAAAAACGATCTGTTAAAATATAAATTAACTATACAATTTATTTATAATTTATACAAATTTATTTATTTTGTTCCTATGTATACCTACGTTAAGTGTATGGAACTGAAAAAGTGTGTGCGTCTCTTCTGCGGCCGGTGCGCGTTTTAGTGGTCGGTTTTTTTTTATAGAAATATTTTTTTCAATATTATTAACATTTTTATGGCCAAATATTTCTTTGCTGTAAGTGTTAAATGATATCAGATTAAATTTTGTTGTTTTGTTTCTTATAAAATAAGAACGATACGAACAAATAACGCATGCTTAGGCACATTCTTAAATATGTTTTGATATAACACACACCGGCGAGAGATATGGAATTAATTATGGAAAATAAATAAATAAATAAAATAGAATCACTCGCATTTATTTTTAATGCAAATAACAATTTTTTAATGTTTTTATTTATGTTTATTAGCAGCGAGTGTGTGTGTGTGTTGTATTTTGTTATAAACGTAGAGTTAGTTATTTGTGCAAGCAGGGTGTTTCCCTAATCCTTAAATATATATACGGATGAATGGAATATATATTATATCTGCATATAATTCCGATACCTTGAAGAACGTCTGTGCGGTTTCTGAACGAAAATAAAAGACAAATGTTTTGCACAGAAAATTATATGCACCACTCCACGTTAAAAGAAATACCGACGGAACAAATGACTGTGAAAGTTCTACACAATACGATCGATAAATTAAGACTCATTCTCAATCGCTCTTATAATGAGAATTTTGCAAAAAAGCGCGGCGTTTTCGTGACGAGTCATAACTCCTTTTCTATTTTGATCATTTCCCCGATCGCTATATTACAATTTTTAGCTTCACTTTATGTCATTATACAGATCTTAATCCATCGTTTTGCTAGCAGGATGTACGTTCTCCTTCCAATATCCCACCAAACACACATCATCACTTTTGTATCGTACACATATTCATAATTTATGTACAAATACACTAAAAAAGTAGAGGATTACATTACAACACCATTAATGCCATTGAGTAGTTAAGTAAGTATTACCCCATCAACCATTCTGACTACATATTATAATGTATCGTGTAAAATAATTGTGTAATAAATATACTTACGCTTTGAAGACAATTCTCTTATAGCATTTCACCACACAGTTATCTTATCGTGTCCTGATATTTTTGTTAATTGTTGCATTAACTTATATAGTTAATGCCGAAATACTTTATCACTGCATCCATTTAAAATTCGCAGGCAATCTATAATGATTATATTTTCTATCACTTCAATGGTTGATGCGGAAAATTGTGTGCAGACAGTTTGAAGGTGTTCTGCAATCACGTTCGAGTTTTCTTTATAATGCCCCAAGATACCTGAATCTCACGGTATGCCACATGACGATCTTACTTTATCATTTCATGCACACAGTATCGATCTTTTGTGGCACAACAACTACTTTTTGAGACAACCTTCACGAAATTTGTTCTGGAGTCAACGTCGACCACCGTATAGGATTGTGTGCGTGCTTCATTGTCATATATAAAGCGAATTAAGTTCATCGATATGCGTTCCTTTCTTGATAATTCACTTCGAAAGTTATGAAAATATGTTTACGATTTCTTACTGGAATTAATTTATTATTTATTGGAGATGAAGTTTTAAAGACCGTATAAAGAAAAGAAATAATAGTGATTGTATTTAAGTCAAAATGTCGTGAGTACTTATTTTGCTAAATAAAGGAAACTTTCCCAACGAGAAACGTGTTAAATATTGAATACATATGACAGATTAACTTTAAGGAATTAAATATATATCTACTTAAATTTTAAATTCAAAAAGGATACCAATAAAATGTACTCTTTTAGTGTTTTTATTTATATTTTAAACACCCTGCCGTATATAAATTTGCAAACATTATTTTATATTTTTTCTATAAAAACGCGTAAACACCTTAAAATAATTTTATTATTACAATATAATTCTGTGCTATGTGCGTTCTGTTCGGTTTGTGTTTATTTTAATATTGATAAATGTATTATCTTATTGTTGCTCGTCCAACACACACATAGAATTTTAGTTTAATAAATTCTTTCTTGAATCAATGAATGAAGTGAATATTACAATAATAAAACATATGGAAAACTTAAAAACTAAAAAAATATATTACTATCATTTGTTTATTTTTTTATTTTTTCTAAATATATGTTTTAATTTATCTTCATTTGATTTTTATGTTCTTTCTAAATATAGTTGATCGTTATTTGATAAGTTAATTTAAGTCTTGTTATTGATTTTTTTTTTTTTTCGTTCGTTTTTTTCATATAATAAATTTTTTTTTATAATAAAATAAAATTAAACATGTTTTTTCAACAATACAATCGAATATCACGCTTCTCTCGAACATCTATGAACTTTTATATAAGACGAATAACTATATACTAATAATATATGCGGTATATTATATTATAGAGATCCTCTTAACCGCGGATACAGATAGACCTCGCTAGATAACACGAATTTGTATATTATAACACGTTTTTTTTGTCTTCTACAACACGTTTTTTGACACGGTTTTGTATCAATATAAAAATTTTCACATTTTCAATTGATTTTTCAAGGATCAGCATCATCTTTTCGGTATATACTTTAAAGATATTTTGTTTTAGTGGAATGTAGCGCACTTCATATGAAAGAGTATATATTGTATAAAGATTCAAATGATCCTGTTGAGATTCCAAAAAAGGAGCAAGACTATTTCTAAGATGTTCTGAAGATGTTTTTGATTCATAAGCGTCACGCATCCACTTACAAAATGTTATTGGATGAATATTCGAATAATCATGTTCCAAGAATGAGAATATTTCAAGGATGTTTTTGGTTCAGCTATGTATATGTGTGTGTATAAACGCATATGCAATGGAATTGAATAATAATTGGAATGATCTTAATGTTCTAAGGATCAGTCGATCTAGGCTATACAAAAGATGTATTTGCATTATAGTTCGTTACATGTGAGATGTGACAAAACTCATATGAAAGCAATTCGAATGATCATGTTGTTCCTATAGGTTCATGATGACGTTTCCAGAATATTTCTTGGATAATTTTGCTCTCGCGTTACATGTGACCAGGAATTTGAAAAAGAGTCTGAATAATATGTGCGAGTATCAATCGAAATTCCAAAAAATCATATTATTTTTATAAAATTTCAAAAAAATAAATTAGTTCTTCTGTATAAAAGTCGACTGTGATGCGAATTCACTTTCATATATGAGGTGTTAAGTATGTAACTAAAGCAAAAACATTCTTGAAATGTCCCGAAAATGTCCTGATCCTAGGAAAAATCATGATCATTCGAATCCCTATCCAATTCAATTTCATAAATGAGGTGTCATACATGCAACTATAAAAAAATATAATATCTTTTAAATATCCCGGAAAGGTCCTGATATTTGTTTAAGTTCAATCGAATCCTGAATCCAATTCCCTTTCATCTGAGATGTAACTAAAGCAAAAATATATGTGGAGTAAAGGCTCTGCTCTTTGCAACATAATTTCAGAAAAATATTCCTATAGAACTTCAATTCCGTGCATTATACTATGGAAAACGCAAATATGAGAGATCCTTGAGCTTTATTCATTACTGCAATAATTGCATAAGGAAAGGCGATAGCTTTGGTGGCTACATTTAGTATACACTTATAGCCTATCCATATAAGCACTAAAATTATAAAACAAAATCTCATAATTACATTTGCTCTGCCGCTGATGAGCAAAATCATTGGTTTTTATAAGAGGCTCAACCTGTATTTATACACACAGTCAGACACACACCTATTATCATGATCATATAGAGTTGTTATATGTGCTATAGATATAGAAGATATTTAAGAATAAATATATTTAGTTAAAGATGCAACAATAAAAACGATTATAAATTTAAATAAAAAAGACATAATTAATTATTAATTGATATTTATTTATGTACAAATAAAATATTTTCAAAAATGTTGTTTCTTATGAAACGCGCTCGCTGTTATATTTTTTATGATCAAAGAATTAAAATCGTATTTTTTTTTTTGTTTATTTATTAATACTTTATTAAATATGTACCATTATTTTATATGTTATTAATATTGTATTAAATATAAATATTAGATCAATTTGAAAATTATATTTATACTCGCGTCGTCGCAACCGTCATATAAAAAATATCGTATATATACGCGCGTATAAAAGTTGATAGGCATAGAAAAATGCGAGTAAAATAAATGAATTAAATATTTAGTTTTATCGCGCAATATATGAACGGCGAGCGTAGGATGTTAAACAAGAAATATTTAGATTTAAAAGATTATAAATTTAATTTAATAAAATATTGGATTATAATAATTTTTAATTTAATATTATAAATAAAAAATAAATTATATTTCTACAAAAAATGTATTTTTTCAGTTATATTATTTGAAAAATGAACAATAGATATTTCAAAAACATTACAATGAGATCTAAAGTGCAAGTTGTATAAAACATTTAGTATACGTTCAATATTAACTTATGCATCGGAGGCATGATGCATGCAACACAGTATACAATTTTTGACCGAAGGATAGTTCTTGACATATTTGTTGGTCCCGTCACAGAACAAAATGTTTCTGGAGGCGAAGATACAATTTTGAAATAGACGCAGGTTGTACGATGAACCAAATATAGTCAAACCAATCAACATTAATAAATTAAGATAGTTTGGTAACGTTTCACGGATGAACATGTGCGCAAAAAAAAAACTGTTAAATGGTAATTGTAAGAAGGAAGAAAAAGAGCTGGAAAACCTAAGGCTAGATGGCAAAATGCTGCATTAAAATGTGATATTAATATCCTAATCCCTTATCGATATTTGAAGACGGTTAACTGCAAATATCAGTCCGGTTGAAGAAGCTTGTTGGAGAAGACTAAAACCGCACCTGGATTTTAACTCCATGCAATAAGTATAAGTTAATATATAATTTAATTGTGTAAACTAATTTTTGAAAAGAACAATCAATTATCGGAAAATTTCATAAAAAACTTGGAAAAACCGCTACTGAAAATTATCCATTATTCAAAGAATAATATATATGGCAATGAAAATTATTGTTTATCACGTACGCAGGATTTTCAATGGTTTCAGCGTTTCCAAGATGGCCGAGAAGATGTTGAGACGTGCTATAATACATGGATAGGCTGCCAAAACGTGTGATGACATTTAATTTTTCACTTCAAGAACAAGATTTCAAACTGTTGAGGCTGGGAAAGTAAAAGAGGTGTGCGTGTAGAAGGAGTTCAGAAAAGAAAACTTTAACACTGTTTTGGATAATGGAAAATTCGCATGGGTACGTTGTAGGGTTAGAGGAGCGGTGTTTTAAATTTAAGGGGTTAATAATTAAATATGCAAAAATTTAAATTAAAATGTTTTATAGTCTTGTTATTTTATGGTCACATCTCCTAACTATGTTTTATTTTCCTATAATACACTTAATTCAAAATTAATATATACTTTACAAACCCGCATTTATTTGATATAGCGATACATTCTTCGAAAAGATTACAACTGTGAGCTAAATGATTACTCATAGTGGAATGCCATACGTAAAATTAAATGCCCTCACGCAACAACACCACCTAGGACAAAATAATGCCACATAAGAAGCATGGCGACATAAGAAGCGAAAAACGCACATTAACTTGAAGATTATTTGGAAATCGCCTTCACATCATATACCATCAAGAAACATATACAAATGATAAAAATAATGATGTAATTAAATACGTCTATTGAACTGAATGTATGGTAGGTAACCTATTAAAATAATACAACAGTTATTAAAGACATTCAAAGATTAATTAAATAATTAATGCGTGATACCACACGGTGTCACACGAAGTCACACATTGCGGTCGTCGACGCATTCTAATATCGCATTAGATTTTGAATATGAAAATACATTTTCTATATGAAATAATAATAATAATATTTACCCATTGTTTATAAGAAATATATATTGATATTATGAAAACTGAATGCTATACATTTCTCACGCTTCGCAGCACACTGTGGAAGAAACATTAATAAAATATCTTATTTATAGATTATAACGTACAATAGGAAAAACTGGTAATAATTGATAATTTCCAGAAAGTTCAATAAAATTTTAAAATATAATATATAACTTCTTTAAAGATTATAAGAGCTATACTATTTATATATATTTAGTTAGAATATTATTATTTGTATTTAGATATAAGTTTTTCGCATAAATTTAAATTTTATGTTATTTAAAAAAACATTATAACTTCACGCAAACATACAATAAATTAATGTTTGCCAAACTGTTATAACATCAACATCAAAATATTGTACATATGATTGCTGGACATCTTACAATATTGTCAGAATTATCATGAGTATTCGGTATAAACGTGGTCAGGGTAGATAATGAATTTGATCGACAAATCTTTTTCGTACTAAAGACACTATTTCATACAGTTGGCCAGGTGCCAAATTCGGTGGATGACGACGTAATTCATAACGAAATTCGTATAATTTAATCATGGCAATATAATTACTGATTTGTGTGCTGTAATATTCTTATTTTCTGATGAATGCGATCATATATTTTCTTAATTTCTTCATACAATTATGGTCTGCGTCGGTATAATTATGAATATAATATATTCACCGATTATTGATTTACTTCACGTCACGCCAATGTGTCAATGTGTAAGATGTTATCGATACACCTTTCTATTTGAGATGTTTAAACAATATCTCATGCACTTTCAATTTACGATCGTTCATCATGGATTTTGTCGAATATTTGTTCAGTAGTCGGTATTTGGATGGTCTGCGTGTTGGTGGTCGAATTGTTTTTGTACCAGTACAACGACACCACATCAAAGTTCAGTAAAACCACTTATGAATCATTTTAATTGTTTGCTTTCAATAATAACTGCGCCAAAACAAAACTATAATTGCTATAATTGTTGGATAACGCTATACTATATTTTACCCTTTTATTATCGACCCCACCCTTGTATAAACAATACAATACAAATACAAATACAATTTTTTTTTTTGAAATGTAAACATTTTTTTTTTTTGAAAAATTTACAAATTTTATTTTACAAGAAATTTGGCTGCATACGTTTTTTAAAATATTTTAATTATAGCTGGAAAAATATGAAAACAAAATTAATTTATTGCGTGTGTATGTTTCATTTTGTGGCACATTTAAAAATGTTTTTTGAATTGTAAAGAAAAAAAATTACGAAATATTTTCAATATTATTATTAAAATAGAGGTACGTGACCGGCGATCTTTATGAATTAGTTCAACCAAAAAGTCATATGTCGCAAAATACATTTTTCTTCGTATATGTTATTGGTCTATGAAAAGAAAATATTCTCAGAAGTATAATTTATTCCATTGCATTTGGAGTTCATCAAATATGTAAAGGTTAGACACGGATATCCTTGTCGCAAGAAATACGTAATTTGCGTAACGCCTGTGTAATGTGTATTATATCGGGGATTACACATAGAGACACTCGAACACTTTTAAATGATGATTTTTTAGAACAAAAAATTGCTAATAATTGCTAACTGCCTGCGTTTCATATAGCCCTCGATCACCCGCTACTAAATATAATTTCATTCTCATTGTAACAAAATATGATATATATTCGTATATAAAACGTGTATTAATCACCAAATACAGTAAGGATAATTTAATTAAATTCACAAATTCATTATATATTTAATATACGCAGTTTTTACGCATCTATTGTAAATGTAAGGTAATATATTTCACACTTATCTCCAGTAGTGTCGTGTGAGAAAATATGTAAATTTAATATAATTGTTACAATATTTTGATACAGGCAAATGTAGATAAGTAAGAACCTTTTGGAAAAAAAAAATACTATTCTCATACTAATTTTCCGGAAAAACTGCTATTTTTCTAATTCCGGATCATAGTTTAAAATGGCTTTCCATTTTTATTTTGCAGAATTTTAAAATTTGATTCATGAATTATTTTCAAATCGGTTTACGCATTCAAAAATATTGCCGATTTTTTCAATTTCGTATAAAATTATGATACTTAATTTTACACTTTCCTCTATCAGAATATTGTAGTCATTATATTAAATTTACACATACACTCACGTGATGCTACCATATGCGGGCTACTGCTTTTCTTTATTCAATTACTTACTTTCTTACTGCATAGTATTAAAATCCAGGTGAGGTTTTAGCCTTTTCCGCAACACATTACTCCAAACGTACCCATCTGTAGCTATAACGTCTTTCAATCCCGAATTGTGAGGATCTATCTCTCTACATAGCGCACATACAATACAAACAAATTTACACACAGCAGTGATATTAAATAAATGTTTGTTGATGTTTTAAATTGTTTGTTTTATGGTTTTACGTTTAATTTTGTGTCTATACTTTTTTTTTTTTTTTCAAAAAAACAACATAATACAAATTTTTGTGTATTTTCCAAAAATATATTTTTTTTTTATACGTAAAATTGTTACATGTGCGATGATGCGTTTTTTATTTGGGTGTGTGTGTGTGTGCGAGTAATATTATTTTTGATGTGTATTTATTAAAAAATAATATGTGTAAAAATTTAAATACAAAATTTTCTCAATGAAAAACCAAATCCTATAATTATCGTGGCACAGTAATATTTTTGATCTCACTTCTATAATATAAAAAATATGTTGTTTTGTCGATGATCGTTCGTCGTCTCGCATTATTATAATATCAATTTTAACAAAAGTGTGTGTGTGTGTGTTAATAATATAAATAAATAAATATAATCGATATATTTCCAATAGTAAATTAAAATATGTTAACATTAAAATATAATAATATTATTGTTATAGTATTATTGATAAATTTTAAATTAATTAATACAAGACGGCAATTGCCAATAGGTAACAAAAAAACAGGACAAAACTAAATATAAATAAATTAATTATATTTTTATTGATTTCAATTTTTCAAAAAATCATAAGTTTCACAAAATATGACGTCAATAAAAATTATTAATATTTATTTGCTATACTTTTAAAGTGGTTTTAAAACTAATTTTAAAAAATCTATAATGTGCGTGCGTAAGTGAGTGAGTGAATGGCCCGCAATCAGTTTATTTGTTTGTTTAATTTTCTTTCCGTTTAACATATTTATTTTATTATTAATTAAAACTTAAAATGAATACAAACTTTTAATTAATAATAATCTCGTTTTTAATTAATTCGATTCAAAATTTTATTTGCAGGTGGTTTATTTCATGAAAATGGTGATGATTATGAATCCGAAATTGCATTTCGTCATTCTATTATAAATGAAAATAAATATACAAAATATTTTGAAATTGTACCAATTATTAAAAAAATCGATCCATTAAATTCATTTCAAGCTGAACGAATTAGTAAGTAAAAAGTGCATATATAAGCAGTATTAAATAAGTAACAA
Organism: Bibio marci; assembly: GCA_910594885.2. NCBI lineage: Eukaryota > Metazoa > Arthropoda > Insecta > Diptera > Bibionidae > Bibio > Bibio marci. Next base: position 94,875,054 of record OU343114.1, on the reverse strand, counting down.
CACTCAGTGGTGCAGTCAAAACTTATCACACACCATTATATATTGTTAGTGATTAGTCCAATCACTCATATAATCATCATCATATGGATTTAAGGACATATCTATATGGTTCGTTAATTGCAGACCAACTTGGTGAATTGTTTTTAAGAGTAATTTACTATTAACTAGACGACTGTTATGAATATTTGGTAGATGCCATATAAAGCGAGCTTACAGAAACACGCTGAACATATCACACTAATTGTAAAAGTGTGTAAAACAGCTTGCACATATAACTCGCACCAGCGACAGTTTTTCAAAACTTATTTGATTTAATACAATGTAAAATCTCTAAGGAATTGTTAAGTAATCAATAACCAAAGTAATACTATCACGTAATTTTCATGGGGATATTATAAAGATATTAGAAGCAAATTACTATTTTACAGGGACATTATATCGAAATGTACGTATAATCATAATCGAAAATATCAGTGAGATTTATCCATTTGGATATTGCTATTTCACAAACATGAATGGGATATTGCTTTTTTAGATGTCCTATATGGATATTAGTGTTATGTTGGCAGTCGGTTCATACAATTTCAATGCAAAATGAATGCATACACATGGTATATAGTTACACCTTATAGCTTAGTACTGTGTCTGTAATATAACATGTTAAATAAACCTATAAGTCCAATCAAAGTTCATTCAAATAGAACATTAGTGCAGTACAGCATTCAGTATACTACAATCTGATCACTAGAACATTGTTTTCGGTATCGATTTCCCAGAATTTCCATATTAATATTTATATATAATCCCATTATATAAGTCTTCATATAGATTTGCATTGAAATTTGATGAAAATTACGACCAAAGTGCGAGATTTCCAGTACACTGTTCAAGATAAATATTCGATTTTATATCATTTCCATCGCATATAATTCTATGGAATAAGCATTAATAAAAAATGTCACAAAAAATCAAAATTCTTAAAGAATTACCTTTGCAGTTTTAACCATAAACAACGCATTAATTGACAATATTAATGTGTGCTGGAACAAATAACCGTTTTAAAATTGATAAAAATACTATCGAACTGCTTTTTGTTTATCCAAAACACAAGTTTTTGATGAGTGACGATTTATATTATTCTGGATTTTTTTTCAGATTTTCTTTCCGAATCACCTTTCTATTATTGTAAAAGTAAATTGATTGTTTGCTTTTCATCTTAATCCATTCCCGAACAGAAGGTGCGTCGAACATAATTGTAATTATGAAATAGGTTTAAATATTAATAATTGATTAGTTTTGAAGAAATATGTACATTTATGAACGACTACGACTGTATATAAAATTTCCACATTGAATTACATTGTAGGAAATTAGGCGAATATAAGTATACCACAAACGAAATAAACATATAGACGAATATTTTCTTGTAAATATACCTAACTAAGCCAACAAAATGGAAAAGATAATTCCACCACAAAATAGTTTAAAGACAGATATAGATGCAATTATTCTCAAATTCGTTTCACTGTAGCATATAGAGTTTTTTTTGCATATAGGCTTTATTATTTATGATTTAGAAGCGATATTGCTCGGTTGGGCTAACTATCCTTAGTGTTATATTATAAGATACTGTTCTTTACAAAGAAATCTCCGTCTATTTATACTTCGTTTATGATATAGTGTTTATATATAGGCCACTATATACTCGTCGTATAATACGCAAGTATTTTTTATTTCCATAAAATTTGCCACAGACGCGAGAGATGTTTTGAAATATTATAATATTAAAAAATTTTTTGGTGTCATAAATGACATATTTACAATGTACGTGCGTGTGTTTATGCGTACAATATTTGTGTATTTGAAGCGAATATACTATATTTTCTAAAATAGATTAATATACAAATAATTTATATATAAATAATAATTTGAAACGAAAAAGATGATTCAAAAAACCACAGACCACCAAAATAATTTACATTTTTGTTGAAATAATATTAAAACCCTTCAATTAATAATTTGTTGCATATATTGATGGGAAAATTCAATTTTATGTAAAATTGATTGATTGATCCATAGTCAAATTTAGTATTTATACACATTTCTATACAAGGCACTTAAGACAAGCCCATCATTGTTTTACTATATATTAGGTTGTCAACTATCTCCCTTCCGCCTTTTTGCTCTTTATTCAATGCTTTATAAAAAGTGTTACAGTAATCGGATTTAGTTCAAATATGCGCCGTTTTGTTCGATAATCTGTTTCCATCTAGACTGCAACCTCATAATACCTCCCTCGTAGAAGCCCCCCTCCTTATTTGCGAAGAACTCGGACAGCCACTTTTCACAAGCCTCTTTTGAGATCAACTTTACACCACCAAGGGCGTTCGCCATGGACAGGAACAGGTGGTAATCACTTGGCGCTATGTCCGGGCTATATGGTGGATGCGATAAAACCTCCCATCCGAGCTCCCGTAGCTTCTGACGAGTCATCAACGAAGTGTGTGGTCTGGCGTTGTCCTGGTGGAACACTACACCCTTCCTTTTGGCCAATTCTGGACGCTTCTGGTCGATCGCCTGCTTCAAGCGGTCCAGTTGTTCGCAGTAGATGGTAGAATTAAGCGTCTGGCCATATGGGAGCAGCTCATAGTGGATGATTCCCTTCCAATCCCACCAAACACACAGCAAAACCTTCCTGGCCGTCAATCCCGGCTTGGCCACTGTTTGGGACGATTCACCGGCCTGCGACCACGACCGTTTTCGCTTGATATTGTCGTATGTGATCCATTTTTCGTCGCCAGTCACCATCCGCTTCAAGAATGGGTCGAGTTCGTTCCGTTTCAGCAGCATTTCGCAAATGGAAATTCGGTCCATTAGATTTTTCACTGTTAATTCATGTGGCACCCAAACATCAAGCTTTTTTTTGTATCCAGCCTTCTGCAGATGGTTTAAAATGGTTTGGTGACTAACTCCCATCTCCTGGGCGATGTCACGAGATGCCACATGCCGGTCTAACTCGATGTATTCAATGATTTGATCGGTATTTGTCGTCACAGGTCTTCCGCCGGCTGGCTTATCCATGGTGTCGTTTTCACCGGCTCTGAATCGTCGAAACCATTCCTCCGTGGTTCGAAGTGATAGAGTACCATCCCCCAAAACACCATTAATCTCACGGAACGTTTCTCTAGCGGATTTGCCTTTAACGAAGGAAAACTTTAAAATAGCGCGAATTTCGGCGTTAGTGAACTCCATGTTTACACGTCTATAACTGTTGAACGCAATATCCAAACTAATCATACATAGCGTCGTTTTGTTTGTTATGTCAAGAGCTTTCAAATTATGTACAGTGTTGCCAGATACGAGCTCTGTAGCGCTTTGTACATAGCCGCGAAATTAAAAAGACAAAAAGGCGGAAGGGAGATATTTGACAACCTTATATATATATAGCCGTCAAACTATCAATATGTTAACAATGACGACAGGGATAATCCACTTTAAAACTATGACTATATAATAATATCCAAGGCTTTTAGTAATAAAAATATCAATATAACTATTTCACAATATATAGTACATTGTTTTTTTTATATATTTAGCATGTGGATTAGCATTCGAAGGTGTCGCTGCCATATTTGGTCCAAGTTCTATATTTTCATCGGGCATTGTAGCATCGATATGTAATGAAATTGGTATACCACATATAATAACGGATTGGATACCAGAAAAATTAATCGTAAATACATTACATAATTATACAAGAAATTTCTTCCCAGACAGTGCCCTGTATGCAAGAGTATTAGCAGAAATAATTCACGATTATGATTGGAATGAATTTACATTACTTTATGAATCCGATGATAGTTTGATACGTTTAGAAGATGTATTACAAATTCATAAGCCCAGTGATAATCCAATAACTGTGCGTCAATTGGGACCGGGCCCTGATTATCAACCAATATTAAAAGAAATTGAAAAGTCTGGTGCAACGAGAATCGTATTAGATTGTAGTACGTCAACATTGTTGAATGTATTAAAACAATCGGCTAGTATTAATATGATGGGAGAATATAATAATTATCTGATAACATCAATCGATGCACATACAATTGATTTATCTGAATTACAAAATGTTATACGATCAAATATAACGACGATACGTATGATGAGTTCAACAAGTTTTGAGGTTACAAATGCTGTACATGAATGGCGTCAAGGACAAATCAGACAAAATGGTTCATATTATATTTATCCAGATAGAATTAAAGTAAGTATACATATATTGCGCGCATTACGCATCATTAATTAATACATATTGTTATAAGGAATTTACACAATTTTCAATAATAGACTGAAACAGCTTTATTACACGATGCTATCCATGTTTTTGTATCAGCAATTGAAGATTCTGATACGGCTGTTGATTTACTACCAATGTCACTGAAATGTTATTCATTTAATCGATGGCCACAAGGTTTACAAATTTTAGCATCAATGAATGTAAATATTTTCCTATAAAATACAATTGTTTTTTGTGATTAAACATTAATTTTATATTTGATTTTTAAATAATATAGAAAACATCACGTGGTATGACAGGACCTATTGAATTTAATGAAAAAGGTAAACGTGTAAATTTTTATTTGGAAATATTAGAATTATCAAAAGAAGGTTTTAAAAAAATTGCCTACTGGGATAAAGAATATGGTGTTGTAACCACACGTCCTTCCAGTGAAGTAGAAACACAAATTATAGGCTCTTTACAAAATAAAACCGTTATTGTAATTTCACGTACTGGTATGCCATTTTTACGGGAAAAGTAAGAGTGATCATTTGAATTTTAAGTAATTTAAATTAAAATTATAATTTATTTACAATTACTAGAAAACCGGAAGAAGGTGAATATTTAGAAGGAAATGATAGATTTGAAGGATATGCAATTGATTTAATTGATAGCATTGCAAAAGTGTTAGGTTTCCAATATCGGTTTGAAATTGTTGAAGGTAATAAATATGGTTCTTACAATAAGGAGAAGAAAACATGGGATGGACTTATAAAACAATTATTGGATCGAGTAAGATTATTTTTATAGTTTATAATGTACATATAATTATCAAAAAAAATAATATATAAGCGCAATAGAATCAAATGCGGACCGCGGTGCACATATATAGTTCTTCAGAACCTTATCCCCAATAAAAATCAAATAAAAGACAAAAATTAGTTACAATTACGAAACCAAATCTGCCTTAGTATGCCATAATACCATAAAAATCAACTGGCAATTCAACATCGTAAAACGCATTTAGGTGTCGGAACCTAGTTATGGACGATATGAACTGAACTGATAAAATGAACATGAATTGAGCACAACCCTCTAATTTCTCATTGTGATAATAATCCACAAACAAATATATATATAAATTATTATATTTCCAGAAAGCTGATTTAGCCATATGTGATCTTACAATTACATACGATCGACGTTCAGCTGTTGATTTCACAATGCCATTTATGACATTAGGAATTAGTATATTATATGCAAAGCCCAAAAAGGAACCACCAAGTTTATTTTCATTTACTTCACCGTTATCATTAGATGTTTGGCTATATATGGCAACTGCATATTTACTTGTATCGATTGTTTTATATGGTTTAGCTAAGTATGCGATATTTGTGGTCAGTTTTAAAAATAGATAGAATCTTATTAATTTATATTTATGTGTAGAATGGCATCTGATGATTGGGAAAATCCACATCCATGTAATCCAGATCCAGACGAATTAGAAACTATATGGAATATGCAAAATAGTACATGGTTAACAGCTGGATCTATTATGCAACAAGGTTGTGATTTATTACCGAAGTAAATTATATGTTCTTGGAACGCAACGATAAATACATATACGCGAGTATATAGATTTTATAGAAAATAATATACGCATATTCAAATTCATTTACAGAGCAATTTCAACACGTTTAGCCGTTGGTTCATGGTGGTTTTTTGCACTAATTGTAATTTCATCGTATACCGCAAATTTAGCTGCATTTTTAACTATGGAACGTATGGACGCAAGTATTGAAAATGTTGAAGATTTAGCTAAACAAAATAAAATTAAATATGGGGCTGTATTAGGTGGCAGTACATTAGGATTTTTTAGGGTAATTATACGTATAATATAACTGTAAATTCAGAATGATTACAAATAATAATAAATAGAAATTAATATATATATTTTTATGTGAAGGATTCAAATCATTCATTATACCAACGAATGTATGCGTCTATGGAATCGGCCGAACCATCTGTATTCGCAAAAAATAATGATGAGGGTGAAGAACGTGTTGCAAAAAGTAATCGTAAATATGCATTTTTTATGGAATCAACATCAATTGAATATATTGTTAATCGTAATTGTAATTTAACAAAAATTGGTGGCCTATTAGATTCTAAAGGATATGGTATTGCAATGCCAATGAGTATGTATTCGAATACAGAAACATTATGTTTTTAAATTTATTAATAACTAAATATTAAATTATATATTTTATATAAAGATTCACCATATCGAACGCATATAAGTCAAACAGTATTAAAATTACAAGAAGAAGGAAAATTACATCGTTTAAAAGAAAAATGGTGGAAAGAAAAAAATGGTATATTAATTAATAATGTTAAAGTTTTAACAAAATTTCCATTTAATTTTAATATTTTAATGTTTTTATAGATGTTGTTGAAGGAGAATGTGACGACGAAAAAGATAGTTCGGGTGATAATCCAGAATTAGGTATGGGTAATGTTGGTGGTGTATTTTTAGTTTTAATTGTTGGATGTGCGGCCGGTATTTTTATTGGTATATTAGAATTTTTATGGAATATAAGAACTGTTGCAATTGATGAAAAAATTACACCATCACAAGCATTTAAAAAAGAATTGTTATTTGCATTGGATATACGTATTCGATCAAAGCCAATACATGTACCACAAACCGATGATGGTCAATCACATAAATCAAATAAATCATTTATATCAAATAAAGATAGTTTAAAACCAAATAGTAATATATTTAAGGATGATGATAAAGATATTTAAAAATAGAAAAATATAGAAATAAATATTTACTTGAACAATTATTAATTATTTTGAACTATATATAGAGCAAAGAACGTATTATTTCTTAGTTTCGATATTAATATGCTGTACTGTACTGATCAAAATGTTTGTTTGAATAGGCATTAATACAATATTTTGAAACATATATCGTACCTACGTTACGTTCAGTTATTGCATAATAGATTTTATAATATGTATCACTTGTAGAACCTGTGTGTTAATGCTTTCACACGTTACATTGCAATTTAAATTACTTGTATTTGTACAATATCTATACGTAATAATAACAAATCAATATTTATTTAGTATTTTAAACTTAAAGTAAATGCTTTTTATTTAATTTCATTATATAATTAAAAAATATTACATTTAAAAACAAAACAAATTTGCTGTCCATTTTATTTTCCATTGATTTATTGATAATATAATTCCAAATTCATGCCATCATGAATTTCATCTGTTGTATATATAGATAAATTTTATAATTAAGGAATAATTATGATAAATTAAAAATAAACTAATTCAAACAAAAGATTACTTTTACAAAACTGATGAATGTTAATCATCATCAGATTTTAAGAATAATCTCTATATTTTTCTATAATAAAAACTAATACTAAACTAAGATGTGCTAAAAATATTAAACTTTATAATTAGTTTTATAAGAATTAAAATGATTTAAATAAGAATATAAAAAAAAGGATACAATCACAAAGTTTAATTTGATCCTTAAAAATGGTATACCATTTCTTTAGTACAATTTTATCATATTTAGTACCAGTTTGTGCAGCAATTAATTTTTTTAAATCACCAATTGTATCTTCTGGATTACATTTAACACGTACCTATATGAGAAAATAAAATTATCTAATTTTAATTTATTGATTTATTATTAATCATTTTCAATTATTCCACATTAGACAGCATAAGTTTGTTATTAAATGAAAATTGTCTACATGTTGCTACAAATTTTATTATGTGTAATTTAAAATGTTTTTATGATCAATAGTTGATTCGGAGTCACTGTTTATATATATTGTGTGATCAGACGATCCATAAATCAGTATCAGCTATGTAATGTTTTGTATTCCATAAAATGTTTAAATAATTTTATCATTTAGAATTTTAATGATTAACAATTTCTTCGGACACCAAAAACCGGTTGAATATATTTGGATTTTTTTTTTCATTAGAAGTGCAATTTGCCACAGAATCAACATAATAATTTCATTTCTTAAGTATTTATGAAATATAATAATATGAGAGGCCACAAAATATTCAATTAAACTAATATAAATAATTAGTAAAATAAATTATAGAAAAATTATAAAGAAAAAATACCTTTTTTCCTAACCGATCATTGCATGTAATTTCTATCATTTTTTAAATATTTGATTGTGTTTTATTTTACAAATTTAAAACAATTATATTTGGGTAATATTAATATTTTATTTAAATTGAAAAAAACAAATAACAAAACGATTTTAATAGTTTTTATTTTCAAAAATATAAAAATACACTGCGATCTGCGACTGCCGTTTTACAAATTTATTTTTGTTGACAAACATATAAAATTATTGCAAATTTGCGTTTGACATTTCAATTCCATTTTTTAATTCCAACAATTGTGACATATTATAAAATTCACAATAAAATAAAAATAAAAATAGAATTTTTGCTATAGTTCACTACTAAAAACCAATATCTTTTATAGATTTGTTTTAATGAACGAAAAGTTCACCGAAACGGAAAAAATTATAGGGATTTCAGTTCTTCTCTATACTACAACTAAATTTTTCTATAAATTTATTAAGTTATAATTTTAAATTTTATAATTCAACAATATTAAAATATTTATGTATTGAAACTTGAATGGTTTGAAAGTTTAAAAACATCGCAATTTCGCTTATTGTATTTTATGAACTTGACCCATTCCGAAAAGAAGAAATGAGACAAAAATTTCTAATTTCTCTCTCAAAAATAAAATTATTACAATTGCATTTATAATATTATTTAAATTATAATCATATATAAAAGATTAATAATAATTGACAAAAAAAGATTATTTAATTTATTTTTAAATTAGTTAATGAAATCATTTTAAAATGAATTTCATTTATTACAATTCATTTCATCGAATACACGAAAACACATTGAGAAAGAGGAGTTTTGAGGTTATGAACGTTTATACTATGGGTCTATTCGGTGTTTTCCTCCAAAATCAAAATCTGTAAGTTCCACATCACAGCTGTCATTACTTAAAGCATTTGTTTTCTATTTTTTTTTTTTATAATTATAGTAGAAATAAATATTAAAATACGCTGTGCGTTTTTTTAAGTGTTATTTTTCTGTTTTTTTTTTTAAATTTTTATTTTTATAAATTTTTATTAAATATTTTAAATAATTTTTTATATATATATATAACTTTTTAAAAAGAAATATGTCTATAATATCCAATCAATTAATATCAAAATTCGAAGATATAGCTGATCAGGTAAAAAATTTAAATTATATAAATGTGATCTTGTGGGTAATGAACAAGAAGAAATGTATACGTCACCTTAAACTATTTTCATATTTTAATTATTATTTCCTTGATAAAATGTATAACTCGGCCGAAATTGCCAATAGAAAGTAATTAAATGATATCTTTTAAATATAAACTATTAATTATACTAAGTTATTTAAATTAGTAAAAAAAAAAAAAAATAAAAAATAAAATCTTTTCTAACAAAAAGGAACTTTCACTTTTTATCTAGTTAACAGATTATTTTTTTTATTTAAATATCAATAAGGCCGTTAGTTTTATTTGAATCTAAAAATAATGTTAATCGAACACATGAAGAATTCATATTATAATTATTGAAATTTAATATTAATGATACTGATATTTTTATATTATTAATTTAAGGTAATTAGAAAAGGTAAACATGTACTGCCAACAATAGCAAGAATATGTTTAATAGCAACATTTCTAGAGGATGGCATTCGAATGTGGGTCCAATGGACAGAACAAAGAGAATATATGAATATGAGTTGGGGTTGTGGACAAGTAAAAATTTTTTTTTAATACATATTAATTCCTTTAATAATGTACTAATCAAATTCTAATTCTTGATTAATTAATTTGTTCAGTTTTTAGCTACATTATTTGTTATAATTAATTTATTTGGACAATTGGGAGGTTGTGTTATGGTTATAGGAAGATTTAAAGTCGATATAGCATGTGGCATATTATTTTTTATAGTAGTTTTACAAGTAAGTATTAAGAAATGCTTTTTAAATTTATAATATATAAAACAATACACAGCTGTTATGATAACCAACCAAAATATAAAACGTGTGTTTTTTATTATCATACATATCTACAATTTAGTAATCTAATTTTGTATTGATAACACACATATTTTGTCATAATCAAAAGTATTGATAGTTTTATTTTTTTTTATGTATATTTGTAATTCTTAATCTTAATATATATTACAGACGCTTGCTTATTCAATATTATGGGATTTCCAATTTTTATTACGTAATTTTGCATTAATTGGTGCTCTGTTATTAGTATTGGCTGAAGCAAGAGTTGAAGGACGTAGTTTATTTGCTGGTGTACCATCATTAGGTGAAAATAAACCAAAAAATGTAATGCAATTGGCTGGACGTATTTTATTAGCACTTATGTTTATAACATTAATACGTTTTGAATTTGGTTTTGTACAGGTTAGTCCGGCGGGGGTTATTTTATGCCATTTTTTATATTTAATGAAATTGTGAAAATTTAAAAGAATTTAATATTTATTATTGTTTCTCATTTATGTACAAAATATAGATCGTTCAAAATATTGTTGGATCAATTTTAATGGTATTCGTAACAATTGGTTATAAGACAAAATTATCTGCATTGATTTTAGTGTTGTTATTAACATTTTTAAATTTGTATCATAATGCTTGGTGGACCGTACCTCCATATAAACCATTAAGAGATTTTTTAAAATATGACTTTTTCCAAGTAAGTAAATTAATTTCTAAAGTTTCAATACAGTTTTATGATATTTGTGCGCTACAATTTATGTGTTTAGTTTGCAATTTGATGGCAGATAATGTGTTTTGTGACATATTGGAATGTTGTTTTGTAAAACTTCGTATTAAATCCTCTTTTTTTAACATGATTTTAGAGTTATTGGTATCATCTAACGCTTAGTTAGTAAAATTAGTGATTATATAACATTACTACCACTTCTGTTAAAATAAGTGTTAATAAGTTAAGAATAATATTTGTTACAGAAGAATTAGTGACTCTTTTGCATCCTAATGTTCCAGAAAATATATATCTTGTTAGTATAGTTCAATAAAAATAAGTTATACACGGCGTCTCAAAATAATATATTCTGAAAGTTGGCATTGAGCAATATGGTTCTTGAAACCATATAAGCTATATGAATGTAACAGAGTATTCCCAGTACTTTTACAAGAAGTCTTATCTATACTTACGATAATTCTTATAAAAATATTGCAAGCGAGCCTTATTTTTGGGTACATGTTCAAGAAATATTGAATCGTAAAAATAGTGTCCCTCCATCCAAGGAAGGAAACAAACTAGCTGATCAGGTTAAATTCATACCAACCTAACAGATTTTCGTCCTTTGGGCTTAATATAATGGAAAATGTGGTGAAACAGCATATTGAATAAGTTTTTAATCACCTAACACGTGTGCTCTGATAGCCTTTCTAAATAATGAGAGTCTATTTCACAATGTGAACTACATCTCAATGGACAATTTCCTATGGAACAGACGAATAGGTGACAATATGCGAAAATGGAATAAAAACATCCTGAAAAATAGGATTATAATGGTAAATATATAATCAATACGCTGAATGTTGGCAAACAATTCTCAGAAACATTTCATATCATCATTACTATGATCCATTATTATTCGATCTTCTAAGTAAAGGTCTACGCGATCAAATCGATGGGTAACATAATATAAAAAAACAAAGAAATACAATAAATAATCTAATAATAAATTACGATCAATAAGGCGACTCGAAGAGCTAATAGTTTCAATGCACAACTGCTTCAGGAGCCCTAAATGAACTGGATGTGGATAACTCTCTTGATAACGCTACAAGAGTAGTACAATATCTATACAATTATCATCTAAATAAATTTAAATTGGCTGATTAGAAAAAAATGCAGATGCCGCGATGAGAAAGGAGGACAATGTAACTGAGCGATTAATTTAATAATATAACCAATTTCAAAGTACTTACGGTAAATTATGTTGTTGTTCAATGCCATAGAAAGGAGAACATCTTTTAGAACCAATCGGCGTTGGCTAAATAAATGTTTTAGGTTGCAATGGAAAGGGAAAATGAATTAGTTTTCTTAAATCTTAAAGTTTAATACAGAAAAGTACAAACTACACCAAAAACACAGAAATATTGATTTTGAATTCAAGATTTTAAGTTGAATGTTAAATTAATTAAAAATATAATGTACCAATTCTTATTGTTGTCCATCATATTTGAAACGTATTGTTTGTCTAATTTCCATAATTAACTATTTAAATTTTTTTTTTTTACAGACTTTATCTGTTATTGGTGGACTTTTAATGATTGTATCACTTGGACCCGGCGGTGTATCTATGGATGAACATAAGAAGAAGTGGTAGAGAATATAAATACATAATAATGCAATTAAGTGTGTTCCTCCCATATGACGTTCGCTAGATTAAGATTTAAATTGCGCGTTCCAAAAAAAAAACATAATTTTTTTTTCTTTTATCTATCTTTGGACAAATGTTGTAAATAATAGTTTTATTTGTAATAAATTCTGGATAAGATGAAAAAAAAAAACTACAACAATTCATTTTAAATAAAAAATAAATAATTAAATATTAATTTTTTTTTTTTTTTATATAAATAATTAAAGACTTCACACACAAAATTATTAGTTAATAAATAGATAAAAATTATTTTTAACATTTAAAAAATAATTAAAAAATTAATTAAATAATAATTGGGTGTTTATAAAAATTTTAAAGAGATTTCTATCGTATTTTATTTATTTAAAATCTAATTAATTTTTTGTACAAAAACATAAGAATAGAAACAAAAATAAAATAAAACAAGAAAAATGAGAATTAATAATTTTTATGTTCTTCCATTTCATTGCTTTTTAATTTTTTAATTTTAATTTTATTTTTAATAACTTGTTTTAATTAATTAAATTATTACAGTCATAATTTTTTTAAAGAACCAATAGACCACCCACCACAAGGCACACACACACACACACACAAACCAACAAATAAAGAAATTAATCCTCGACCCCAACCACATTCACCCCACTACCTACCCTCCTAACTAACACTCTATAGAATTGTTAAGAAGAATTTATAATTGTTAAAAATAAATGTTATGTTGTGTCAAGGATAATTAATCTACAAAAATGTGTTACTCAATTGATTTTTTTTATGTTGTTTGAAGAGAATTTGTCTTTAATTTTTTAAGAAATCATTGAATCACATAAAATATTGGCTTCAAATATACAAAAAAAATGTAACAAATTCTCGACAAAAAATATAAATAATGCTCATTGCTTGACCGAGACGACACGTCTTTGTAGTTTAATTATTTTTGGTTGTGTTTAATTTAAGGTTTTTTTTATTATTTTTTATTTTATTTTATTTTTATTTTTTTTTGTATAATAGTAATTTTTAGAAATAAGTTTTTCAAATTAAAAAAATATTTGAGAAAAATAACATTGTACAAAAAAAAAAGAAAACGAAAATAGGAAAGAAAGGATTAGGGGGAAAATGAAATTTGTAATTTGTATCTGAAAATGATTTAATTTTATTATAATTCCAATTTAATTTTTTATTTATTATAGTTTTATTTAATTTGTGTGTGGGTGGTATATGTTTCTCTGGTCATAACAGTTAAGAAGAGCATAAGTACTGTTAAGGGGATTAGTTGATTGGGCACATAACTCCAATGGGTAAGTCAACAATACTAATTGACACTTTTTGATTTAGAGCTCTTTGTGTTTTCTAGATCTGTGGTCTTAAGAATTTAATTCGGTAGCCCTATCTTTAACCCTCACGTATTTATATGGTACGAAATCATATGATAAATACCAAAAATGTATTTGGTCTCGTATTTTTGCCTCATTGTGAATGGCAACAAGTGGTGTCAAAAGGAAATTATCTAATAGAGTTAAATCTGGAAATCTGGTTGATCTATATATTTGGAAAACTATTATTTAAATAACGTTATGTCACAATTTTTTGATTGTATATTATATTAACGAATAGAGACTCATCACAGAATTTTGTTAATGAAAAACTGCGATCAATTCATTCTTTTTCTAAAAAAGTCAAGTTGCTTATATTTTACCTGGAATTACATTCTGCAAAGCTTCTGCAAATGGTATATGGATGTAAATTACATTTCAAACCGTATAATTATTTATTTGAAGCTAGAAGTTCTTGTACTACTAGATTTGAGTTGATCATTAACAATTTCACTTAATATTTCTTCTACATACATATTTAAATTTTGAATAGGTAAGCAATATTTTGAATTAAATTGCGGTGTGATGATCAAATGTACGATGATTTTGTAATGTTCTTTTTTTTGTATATATTCTCTTGTGACATTTGTCGCATTTCCAACACAATTTAGCTGAACCGTCCAAAAATGAATGGAAAACTGAAATAAAACATTTATAACTGTTTTAAATTAAATGTTGGATTTTTATAATTACTACTGAGCAATTAGATTTTTACTTCACACATGAACAAACAACCCTTTTTATCAAATTGAAACTATAAATATTTCTGTTATGCGATGCTTATGGTGAATGAATCTTTTGACCGTAGTGCCCATTCCATAGTAGCTCATATACTAATTACACCTGTGAAGGTACGAGACAATCTTTTGTTGTGGCTTCAATATATTGCTCGTTTTCTCCCATGCTTATAACATAAACTGAAGAGTGACAGTCAGGTAGACTTTGCTGAAGTGTAATTCCCCGTCTATGATTCATCGGCGAAGATCGGAATACAACCGCATTTGCAGAGACTTCACGGTGACGCTGAAAGTCAAAGTTCATTTAGTGCTTCCAGGAATCAATTGAAGCCCAACCTCAGTGTTTATATACGATTAAAAAATCTTAAAATGTTCAAAATGTTTGCGGCTCCAAACTCTCTTAATATATATGGAAATAAAGCATCATGTATAATTTTGTTTCAACCACTAAATTAATACTCCAATATGACATTCTTATAACGCGATGTCTTCTTGCATGCTTAAAACTCATTTAGTTCCATTTTCATAGTCATCTTCGTATTATACACGTTTCCAATTGAAATTAAAGTCGAATATAACACTCACTGCAGTGCATTTGAAGTTGACAATTGTCTGATTCCGATATTATTTATATATTGATTAATACGAATCTAGGTATTTTATATTGTCATACAAAGAGTTCTGTTTTATTTAAATTTATCCGTAAACCATTTGATTCCGTACACTGTTGATATAGTGCATTTAATGTTGATTGCATTAGATCACAAATTGCGTATACCATAACATTGGTAATCTGCAGGAGATGCATTAATTTTAATTCTTCTATTATTTGGATCGCTAAGTATTCCTTGAAGATAATTAGGTTGCATACAAGTGGTGTTAAAACCTGATGGTGTACCACTTAGAACGTTATTTCTTATTATTGAGTCTACCTTATAAAATTAAGTGCATGTATAGTAATAAAACCGAGAATGGAATAGAATAATACATTCTCTGCTGCAATTTCCAAAATACATCGTCATTGTAGTAGATGCGCCATTATTGACGATTGAAATCGATTTCACATAAAATTGTGTTTTAAAATCAAATCTTTCGTTCTGCTTTCTTTTGGTTGAATGATGGAAAAAAAAGCAAATGTTTACAATATACATTTATTTATTTTGCTATATATGACAAGACAATTTTTACAAATCACCATAAAATTATATTATAGAATTGTCTGATAATTATTTGTATTTCGTTCAAAGATATTTTTTAAAGTTATAATTTTTTATTATTATAATTTTTGTTATATACAAGTCAAAGAACGCATAATATATTTATTTCAATAATTATTAATTTTAAATTTATATATTATATATTTTGTTTTTTTTTTCCACATAATTATTACTTGTTAATTTAATATTTTTTCAATAAAATTATAATACTTTTCATATTTTTTTTTTTTTATATATTCTTTCTAATTTACAACAAAAAAAAATTAACTAACGTTTAAAATATATTTGTTTTATTTCAACTTTACAAAATGCTTTTTTTTTTTTTTTCTTAAGAAAAGAAAATAAGAAGAAGAAGCCACAAAAACAAAAATATGTAATCATTTTAGGCAGAAAAAATTAAAACATATACAATTGATAAAAAGAAGAAGAAAATATGTTTACAAATTTAGATTTTTATAATAAAAATCATTTTTTTTTTCTAATACGGAATGTGTTTGTGTGTTGTGCAATTATTTTCATTCATTTTTAAAATTTATTAATAATAATAATAAAAGTAGATGTTTTAAACTTATATCTGATTATATGAATCAAATGAACGAATGAATGATTAATTTAAAAAATAGGAATATAATTATCAATTTTAGTACGATGTTTTTGTGCAACACATTCCGAAATCCAAACAATATTACGACATTCTTGTTCTTTTAATTTTAAATATGAATAAAATACACCAAAATGAAATTGTTGCATAAATGCATATACATTTAACTTAACTTCATGTTCAAAGAATCTATCTTCTAAGGTTTTATCGCCTGGATTTACACCACTGCCATCAAACAATGCTGCATATTCAGCATAATATTCAGAAACATTTTTCACGACTTCATAATCATCGGCACGGGCTAATGCTGCCAAACCATCGGGATTCATGCGACCACAACGTGGATACAATTTTTGACGATCGTCTTTTGATAGCTCAGTGCCAAATGAATTAATTGTTATTATTATTGCACGACGATCAGCTTCAAACTATAAATTTATAAACAAATATATACATATAGATTGTGTTAATGCAATATTCAATTATATATTTATAATATATAAATTAATTATAATTACAGCTAATATTTCACACATAACATCAGCTGTTGTTCCACCAATATTTTTACAAAATTCATAAAATGCTTCCAAATATGCTTTATATAATGTATTACGTATAATTTCAATATTCATTTCGTCCAAATCTTGTTCCGAAATACAATCGACAAAAAATGGTGCCAATGGTGTATCAACTAATACAGCATTATACAATTCGGCTGGTGTCTGGGCAACATGAATTGCTTCCATTTGTTCAAAACTTCCCAATGGATGACATTTTGGAATTAGTTCAGTGATCGGACGTTGATGTAATGTACCCGTAATTAATAATATTATATTATCAATCATATAACTGTATGTTATAAAATCCAAAAATGTTGATAATGGTTCAACTGAATGATTACGTAAATGTTGAAATTCAATGACCAATTTTTCACGTAATTTCTCATCAATTACCGATACCGATAATGGTGATGGTTCGTTAGCCAAAAATTGACCATAATCAGTACCTTGTAGATGGAGTTTTAAATCTATGGAAAAAAAAATGACGATTTGCATAGAATGTAATAATGGATGACTAAATGAACGAATAACTCGGATGAACGGGTTATATCCAAAATTATATGAACGATGAACTGCCTAAGAAAAAAAATTTATATTGTGTTGCTTGTACACAGAGCTAAGGTGCACAGTATATTTAACCAATCGGCTACAAAAATTAAAATGATTTGATTAAGACTAAATGGATATAACTATAAATTAAACGATATCATAAAACATATATAGAGTGAAATGTTAAATTAGTCGCCGATATGTAAAAATCTACCGTATGTTATGAAATCAACACAAATAAATTTAGATCATATGGAGGAGCAAATTAAATATACGTAAAAAAAATTCTTCAACATTTTTCCCATTTTAAAACATTTCATTATTATTATAATTATTCAAAAGAAAAGGGCGAAGGATCGACAACTTGTTTCAAGTACACATAAAAAAGTACTATAGCAAAGAAAAAAATATATATTACAATGGCAATCTTTTCCTTACCTTACGTCGTATCATATGACACATTTTTTTTTTTTCTTTTATTGTTTTACACATTGAAAAATGTATTATCGATTTTTTATTTTGATTTTTTCGATAAAAATATTAAAAATAAAAAACCACTAGCGAACAATTAATGTTTTGTTTACAATAAATATTATAGAATTTAATATAAAATTAATAAATAATATGAATTTTATGTATATAGAAATATAAAAAATATAAAAATACCAAAATTAGTAGTTACCTTCTAAAGTTTCACATTGAACCAAATTCAAATAGTCGGATTGTTTTAATATTCCACATTTAAAACCACGGCAAAGTCCTTCCAAATAGCCACCATCAATGTTAAACATAAAACCCATTTTATTTTTTTGTGATTTATTAAATATTTTCCACTAAAAAGAAATTGAAAAATAATTAAATTTTTCTTCAGCAACTTCTTTTTGCTTTTTTTTGCACAATCAACGAAATGTCATATGACTTGATAAAAAAAAATATAAAATTAAAATAAAATTGTGATGACAATTGTCAATTTTCGTAAATTTTCGTTTTTATAAGCGATATTCGCTGAACTGACACATTCAACACAATACCCTACAGGCAAACATATAACGCAAACGCAAGAAAGTCAAATTACTTTGGCTTCTGTGTAATAGAAGCGAATCGATTGTGAAATATCTTAATAAGAATACAATATTTTGAGTTTAATAATAAAAGAAATAATGTTTTCTAGTATCCACACAATTTATAAAATAAAATACTTACGTAAGTGTAATTCACAGCAAAAAATTTGTACAATTAAACACGTTGAAGATAATGTTTCGCTTGACAAACGGTGATACGCCAATTATGTCTTAAAAGCCTGGTTATGTACTTTTATTTTTTGTACAAGATGTCGTTCATTTCAGTTCAACAATGAAATGATGAGTGGAAAACAATGGAAAACATTGCTTTAAATTATTGTTATGTATTATTATTTTCTTTATTTTAAATTTGTTTTAAAATTAATTGTGATGCTAATTCTTGTTCATTTAAATCATATTTTTGTGGCGATTTTTTATCTAATAATTCATAATTATCGATCCAAAATTTTTCTTGTATCATATCAACATAAAATGGAACAATAATTTGTCTGTCTTTATTTGTTGTTGGTAAAGTAATCTTTTTACGTAATAAAGTTGTACCTTTACGATACATAATTGGTAATTGATTATAATTAATTCCAAATTTAGAAAATAATATTTCATTTTTATCAGCTGAAAATGTTCCACGTAATTCCAATTCGGCCTAATTAAGTAATGGAAAAACAAAAGAAACATATCATTTGTAACACCTCAATTTTACTTTTTCTTTTTTATAAATATTTAAATTTACTTCTGAATTTGTTCGTCCACCATTTAATACTAAATTCCAAAATACTGTATTATATAAATTATTTATATGAACATCAGCCTGTCTCCAACTGAGATAATCTTTTAAATTTTCATTCGTTGGATAAATAATTACGCGTGCATCAAAACTTGGAGGATATTGAAGCGGTTTTGTGGGAAACCATTCATTCCAATGGAAAACATATGATGTTGCAAATAAACTATTAATATTTGACATTAATTTTGCTGAACGACGTTTGTGTAGGTCCGTACTTTTATGAAATATAAATGAATATTCATCACTTTGACCATATCCTAAAATTATGTCATGATATTCTTTCATAACAGTTATTGCAGCATGATTCATTAAATTTAATCCTATTTATTATAAATTTGCTTATATTATTTATTTATAAATATATATCTTGTAAACATTGTTCAGTTTTATTTACCACTTTCATCATTTGGTTTATCAAAATCATGTAATTCACAAAATTTATGAAATGCTTTTCCATCAATACGTATAACAATCCAACAATTTGGTATTATTTTATCATCCATTTCAAATTTTTTTACATAATCATATTTACTATTTGCCATATTTATATTTGTATAAATATTTTTTTTTAAATTTTTATAATTTAGAATTATCTTTTTTAATAAATATTTTGTATACATTTATTTTTCTTCGTTTTTCGGTGAAGAAAGTAAAAAACATTGAGAAAGCGAATTTTATAGGTTATGTTGATTTTTTTTTTTGATTTAAAAAATTTTAATTTTGACATGTTTGGTTTGGCAGATATATTTATTTAATGTGTAGATAGATCGCGTTCGATAAAAAAAAAAACTCTCTAACTAAACAAGTTGAGCATAAATTCAATAAATAGAATTTAATTTAAGATTAATAAAGTTTTCTTTTTCAAATATTTATATTAACATTTGTTATTGTATTTATTTTCTATCATTATTGTTTTCCTTTTTATAGAAAATTTAAAATCATATATTTTTAATGAAGTTAAAAAAGTTTGAGCATAATTGAAATATGCTAATCAAAATGTCAAAACATTACTAATTTGACATTTCATATTATTGTGATTGTGAATTGTGTTTTGTTTTGTGTTGTTGTTGTATTCTTTTCGTTTTTTATGTTGTGTTGTGATCAATGTGATTTGGATTGTGATATATTAAAAAAATAAAATAAAAATAATTAAAAATAAAGTAAATTTTTCAGAGTGTGTTACTTTTATTTTATTATTATTAAATAATATGAAAATAATATAATAAATATAAATATTAATAAATAGCAATTTCTTTATAGTGTATAAAAATATTAGTTTATTGTTTAAAATGGAAATAAAATTATACCTTATATTTTTAATTATAATCTTAATTAATTTATGTTTAGCAAGAAAACATCACTTAGAAGTTAGAGTAAGTAGTGTTTTTTAATAAATTGTTAATCATATAGCAAATAAAAATGAAGGAAATTTGTTAATTTAATTTACAAAGTAAATAAAGTGAATGGGGAATACGAAGACGAACAACGCAATAAAAAGAAAAGAAAAGAAAGTATAATGCCTTTTATAATAATTTTAGCCATTATTTTCTTATCTGTTTGAACGAAACGATATAAAAACTAAAAAATAGGTAAAAATTGTTTTTTTTAACTTGATCAGTCATACTTAAGTTAATTTCCGTATTAACAAAGAAATTACTGATTTTTCCATCGTTTTTCAACAATCGCATCTATACATGCTATTCTCAAGATTATGGTTGAGTTATAAGAGTGCAACTAAAGGTTATAAATCAGTTCACCATGCCACTTTTACTTTCTCTCCAGCTACAGTGAATAAAATTTGGTGCAAAAAGACTGTGTTAATTCATAACATTTTTTTTTCGACATTGACAGGTACATTTCTTTTTATTAAATTATAATAATGTAAGGTCAAATTTCTAGATCAATGATTAGAACCACTTATCATCATAACATAGTTTGATATCATTGTTTTGAATTTGCGCTTATATATTACTCTTTATATGATTTTGCGTATTATTTCACCATAATTATCATCAAGTCAAGTTACAGGTGCAGCATATGGCACTTGCAAATATTACATTAACATTCAAGCATGTGCATTACTCAGCATGAGAGTGTATAATAATTAAAAAAATTTGTCATCTTAAATGCTCCCCGCATCGTTTGTTGGCTACTTTCCGGTATATATAGACAGTTTTACAAAATGTTTCTGTTGTAGTTATATTCTCCTTGCCCAGATATGAGATGAAATATGATGTATACCTGCATTTTCTACAGGCTCTGAATAAGAAACTACTAAGAACTACTAAAGACGACCCCAATATAAAAACGTGAATATCATCAACGATTTCATACTGACCAATACTGATGCGAGCAAAATACTGAATCTAATAGAGTAGATTGATATATTATTTAACTGCATAATCATCGAAGATTATTCGGATGTAACATGAAATAACTCACATATAATACTGACAATTATTGTAACACAACCGCCAGCACTAAAAAAATAAAAACAAAAAATTCGAATGGATATAAAACTGAACAACTATATGATAAAATAGGTTTATGTATACCATTAAAAACGAGTTTTAACGGGAATAGGCACTGTAAACTCAATAACTGCAAATAAGATACAATTGACATATCAATCAGAAGGTAGGATTTCTTCCCAAATGTAGACAATCTTGAAACTGCCTTACACGGTACATTTTTAAAAGAACCAAAATAAAAATAATTGAACATAAAATGTAGAAAAATGTATTGGCTAATGAGTGGGCTAGCCCCATTCGATCTGTCAGTTAATACACAACTAACTGATTGTATATAAACAGGTTTTAAACTGATTTGTACATACGAGCACAGTTTTAGGACACCACCAAGAAAAGTAAAATTACAATAATACAAACTTTTCAAAACAAGATACTACGTTGTATAATTAATGTTATACGTGGTGTACGTTCGTAACGAAGACATATATCGTCATTTGAAAATAGCAATGGTAGTCGTGAAGACGTGATACATCGGTTTGCAGACATGCATAAACAACGACTAATGCATACACAAGATATGTTACTCCATGTGGCGATTATGGTATCTATCAAACATTCATTACAGTTAAATTAGTAAATTATTCCGGATGCGAACTTATAACAATACACCGCAATTGGTTTGCAAGTAGCGAAAGGTATATTTTGCCTTAACTCACCAGTGAATTTTCCACTTTTGAATGTTTTAATTGAATTGCGTATTTCCGTGCGGTGTTATCATTTTAGAATAACTTTAGTATCTGTGTAAAACATTCGGACCTCATTCGATCGTCTTCAGTTAGCAACAGTTCAGTTTTATCCATAAAGTTGTGTAGTTTTCCTTATTGTATTGGAAATCAATTAGATACGAAACTACCAGCACACTTAAACTTATCTAAATGTTTAAGAATAAAATTAACAATTTGGGTCAAAAGTCAGAAATGTAAATGATTATAAAATTATAGAATTTTGTATATTGTATGTTTTTGTATGATTCACTTTAATTTATTAAATTAAATTTATAAAGTTAATGTCGTGTTTTTATTTTTAGAATGACGTACGTCGATATATTGCACTTAGTACATTTGGTTTTTATCAAGGTGGTATTTTAGATGTAAAATTAAGTAAATTTTTAGTGCCACAAGAACATTTAGGCGATGTGGTAATTATAGAAATTTTTATTTTGTTTTCTGCATACAATTATTTAAATAAAAACAATTACACAATAATTTATGTATTCTTTCATCATTAGTTTGGATTATCGTTAGATAAAACCGTAACCGATGCAATGAATCCATATTTAGATGCACATCAAAGTCGTTGCTTATTAGACAATCATATATCAGCTCAAAAAAATGGACCTATTGTATTTTTAATATTTGATTTGAAAAATAAATTGTAATTATATAAATATCATTTTGAGGGTACTCAATTACGTACTAATCTATATATTCTATATATTTTATTATAGAGTAAAAATTAATTGTTCCGAAGAATGGAATAAAAATTTACATATTTATAAAGATCGTGATTCATTGCCGATATTACGATCAAAGCGTCAATCATTTGAATCAACAATATTTGTACAAAGACGACGACGAAAGCGTGATAGTAAATTATTTATTTTATTTTGAAACTATAATATAGTGCGTATAATTTTAATTAAAAATAACATTTTTAGCTGCGCCAGTTGAAGAAGAAGAAGACGTCTATGATGTGAATAAAATAACAGATACATGTAATAAATTAACATTACCAATAACGACAACTATTAAAAATGATCAAATTTATTTTAATATTAATGTAAATTAATTAAATTGTATTTAATTATTAAGATTACTATCATATTATTAAATTTTATATTTTCAGTTTGCAATGTATATAGCAACAAAACAAGAGGAGGGATTATATAATTTATATTTTCATGCATGTCCAAATTATGATATGGAAAATTATTTTAATTTAGAATTTGATGTTGATATTGAAGAAAATAATAGTGGTAATTTCTTATCGGCCGGTGAAATGCCATTGCCTGCATTATATTTTATGATGTCGATATTATTTCTATTATCTGGTTTATTTTGGGTATTTATATTGAAAAAAAGCAAGTGAGTATTTAGTTGTTGGCTGGCCCCGGCCGTACACTAATATGGTATTTTTCCAAAAATATTGTCATTGTATTATGTTTTTAAATTCAATTTCAGACATACAGTTTATACAATTCATATAATAATGGCAGTTCTAGTATTTTTAAAATCATTATCATTGTTATTTCATTCAATAAATTATCATTTTATTGAAGTTAAAGGCGAACACGTTGAAGCATGGGCAATATTATTTTATATAACACATTTGTATGTTATTTATTAATCACCTATTTTTAATTTATATTTTATTATTTTGGAAACATTTTATATTTATTACATTTTTTTTCTTTTCTTTATTGATTAATAGATTAAAAGGAGCAGTTTTATTTATAACAATTGTTCTAATCGGAACTGGTTGGACATTTATAAAACATATACTATCTGATAAAGATAAAAAATTATTTATGATTGTAATACCGTTACAGGTAATTTAATATTGTTTTAAATGCACAGATTATGGTCAAATTAATTAAAATTATAATTTATATAATTTTTTTTCAAGGTTTTGGCAAATGTTGCTGAAATAATAATTGCTGAAAGTGAAGAGGGTGATAAAGAGCATCGAACATGGCGTGATATTTTTATGTTAGTTGATTTATTATGTTGTGGTGCAATTCTATTTCCTGTTGTTTGGTAAGTAATTTATTAGTTCGCACTAATCTCTGTTATAAATTTTCTCGAATGGGATAGTTTCTTTCGATTTTTTTACAAAAAAATTAATAAAACGTCAATAATTCATGCCATGGGGACTGAAGAAAACTCTGTGGAGCCCTAACTGTAATCTATCCGTTCAAATACCATCTACTAACTAAGTGTTGTGTAATACAAAACAATGCAGATCTTGTGGTAGGGATATCGAAACTATGGTACATATCTTCAATAGTTGTCCACCACTAAGGAAAAGACGAAGAATATACCTGTGAGAGGTTATTATATTGAAGAAACCAGCTCGGTTTTATATACAATTGCTATAAATTATACATCCATATTAACTTATTTTTACAGGACATCGTTCCAGCACTGAATTATGTTGATGATCTATTGAAAATTCTTCTATTAAATGTTGTTTTATTAGTATCCTTTTTTGATTTTACTATTAATTTCTTAAAGTTTTGTTTCCTTGGAGCCTTTTTTGCGATTGTTTCTCTTCCAAAATATTAGTTTGTAATTATTTAAATACTGTGTATTTTTAATTTAAAAATAAAATACATTTTCCATTAGATATAGACAATGTGCTAATAAAATAATTTATTTACTTTACACACAGGTCAATACGTCATTTACAAGAAGCATCAGCAACTGATGGCAAAGCAGCGATAAATTTAAGAAAATTAAAATTATTCCGTCAATTTTATATAATGATTGTTTGTTATATATATTTTACGCGTATTGTTGTATATTTATTAAAAATTACAGTTGCATTTCAATATGCATGGTTTGATGAAATGTTTAAGGCAATGGGAACATATGTATTTTTTGTATTAACCGGTTATAAATTTCGTCCGACATCATCACATCCATATTTCACCGAAGATAATACAGATGATGATGATTACGATGATGACGATCGTCAGAATTTAATTGGTTATCGTGATGATTATGATGATGGCGGTGGTGGTGGTGACGATGCTGAAGCACAAGTATTAACACAAACTGGTTTAACTGAGGGTGTTCATAAAACTAAAGCCATAAATCGTAATACATTAATTACAATAAATACAAATAATAGTTCTGGTAATAAATACAATGACAGCAATAGCGTGGCTATTGAATCGAAAGAAGAAGAACGTGAAAATTTATTAAATAAACGTGAATCAAGTCATGAATATGATTAATTAAAGTAAAATCAAATATATATATTATTTAGTTTATTCTTTGTGTGTCTCTGTTTGTGTGTTTGTGTGTGTGTGTGTGTGCGTGTGTGTTGTGTATAATAGAAAGAAAAATTAATGAAATTTATTGTACAAAATATAAGGGGATGGGTGGGAGAATTTATTTATAATTTATGAAAATCTCTGCTAAAAACAATTAGAAATAATATTATTATAAATGTGTGGGGGGAGTGATTATATTTTATCATTTTCAATTTTCAATATTAAATTTCAATATTTTTTTAATGCTGTATTCTGTTGAAACGAGTAACTTAACATAAAAGAAAAAACCTAGTGCAATCAAAAGTAGACACGCCATTTGTTGTATGAAATGCCAGAATATTTAATAAAATTATTTTACTCAATAAAAAAGGAAAAAATATTCAAGTATTTTCAATAATTTCTCCATAAAATTTAAATTAATTATTTAATTAAATCTAAAGACAAGACTTAAATTTTATAAAATTTATGATTTATAATTAAATAGTTATATGATGTACTAATAATTAATAAACAATCATTTAAATACTTATGAAATTTTAAATAATTGCCGTTTAATTTAAAAATTAATCTTTTCTAGTGTTGATTCCATTGCTAAGGGTTTGCACAATTCGCATCGATTATAGAAGCGGTGGTGGAGTTTTAATCGACACCTTAAATCATTGTAATTTATATATATATATATATATAATAAACCTGTCATCCTGTCACCAAATTTTACAAAGCTTGCGATGAATCGTTTCGCAACAATAATTTATGTAATTTATGAGATATGCTTGAAGGTTTACCTGTTCGTTGGTCTGTTCCGTTAAGATTAGCTATAATTATAATTAATGCGTTGTTCTATTGAAATGCTTACGCTTTTCAATGTATTTTGTTTGTTATTAATTCTTAACATATCGCGCAAACGTTTTTTAAATATTTAGTAATTTATAATAGTTTGCCAAACAATTAGAAAAACTATTAATGCAATGCTACTAAAGGAAATTTTATATAGGTAGGAATAACCTCTTATTGATATTTACTTTCTGAAATGATATGTTGTGTGAAATTAATAATAATGACGTGGTATTTCGACGCATCACAATTTCTTGTTCCCATCCCGTCGTCGAGAGTTGAGGCCAACGGGAAAACCAACCAATTTGAGATATTTGGGTAAGTACAATAGTAAGCACGTAATTATATTTATTTTAAATTAACATTAGTAAAATTAATCAATTCATTTTAACACTTACATTTTAACGATAAATCACATGTTCATGAATATGTGAACATTATAGTTTTTTAAAGTTATAATTTTAAAAATGGAAACTGCAGACCATACGTTGACATTTTGACTGTTAGATAATTGTATTCATACACATAGTGTGGAAATATAGGTTTAGTTGTATTATTCTTACATTATGTTACTATTTCTAAGTTGTATTATAGCTCAACAAATTAACTCGCCAATATAACTTTTTTTAAACTAGTGTCTTCGGTGAATCCTTCGTATTAATATTGCGTGTAACGTCAATTAGTGATTAGGTTTGTACAAAGTGCGTATGATTTTATCAAAAAAAAAACACAGATTTTCATCTGCCATTTCTTCTGAATTTGTAACATTAACCAATAACTAAAAGAACGCCGTGTATTATACTTCAATACAAAAAAAAAATTAGTAGTAAATATATTATTATTTATAAGCAAATGTTTACCATTTTATTAATTTGTAAATACTTTATAAACAAATTATATAAACTCTAATTAATATATATAAATAAACAATTATATCGAATATAATATATTAAAATATTGCCTCTTTTCAAAAATAGAATAATAATAAAAACAAAATAATAATTGTAATAATAAATAAATCATAAAAATTTTTAATTATGAAATAACAATTTTTTACAAATTTAACAAATATGTTTGTAAATTTGTAAATATAAATTTTTTATTTATTTTGTTTTTTGTTAGTAATACATAAAATATTATAATAATAATAATAATAAAAAATAATAATGTTTACAAAAAAAGAACGATAAAAATCAAAATGCTTTCCTTTTTCTACTATAATGTGATTCGCTAAACTATAAAATCAATATTACAATATATAAAATCGATTCGATAATAATTAATCCACTTTAATTAGTTAATTAAAAATTTTCATTGTCGATTTTTTTATTTTTCTTAATCAACTTAAAACTATTTATAATTTTACAATTTATAATAATTTATAATTATTTACTATTAAAAAAAAACCATCATTATTATTTTTAATTTTAATTTATAAAATCACAAAAAATAATTAATTAATAAAAATTATATGTTTATTTTACATAAATAAAATTTTTAAGTTATTTAACTTTTATAATTAAATAACAAAATTAAATATAATTCGTAAAACGGATAAGAAAAAAAAACTAGAGAAAAATTGAGAGAGAGAGACAGTGAATTAGAACGAGGGCGCAGCGACGACATAACGTACACGTACATAATATAATTAATTAAAATTTAATAAATCTGTTTTAACAATAAATATTTGTATATACAAAAAACAAAAACAACAATAACAGCAACAATTATAATTCAAAAAAAAAAAAAATGTTTGGGACAATTAACGAAATTTAATTACTGTGAAAATATTCAAAAAACAACCATCGTCATTAATAACAATAATAATTATTATATATAATTACAATTTTTATTTATAAATTAAATTAAATGCAACAATTAATATATTTTCATCTATTTTTTAATAATTAATAATATAATGATAAAATAATTAAAAATTATTTATTCGACATTTCTGAATCGACGATAAATTGATTGAACGTATGTAAAAACACATTTCCAATCAGGTTTTTTCATAACTACCATATCTTCAACATCCAATAATGGCGCTATCCCGGCTTTTTCACTAAATTAAATAGTAAATATATTATATATTAATAAATATTGTTATTAAATATTAATTAAAATACATACATACTAGAGGGTAGTGGCAGCAATATGCAGACCGTAACTACAGTCTCCAGTTCCTATATGGGACTAGAGCCTGGTTAGCGGCTTCATACTGATGCCACTACCCTATATGCAATGTGTCCATAATTGTAGTGAAACCCTTCATTAAGTGGGTTGATGGAGAGAGATGGTATCTAATTTTTTATGCCAAAAAAACTAATTGACGCTTTTTTGGCTATACATCTCTGTTTTCGAAATAAGGATCTATAAAGAATTTATTCCAGTATAGTCTTTAACTTTTTAAAGTAAATACACTATAACCGTATGCACTATAAACCGATCACGTACGGTCACTCTAAAATTCCCATAATTTTTTACAAGATACAATCATAAAATCAAATGTATCTGAAATGCTTGCCTCCAAGTGGACGCAATTACAATGTTTTTAAATAATTTAAAATTCAATTTCAATTAAGTTATATTTCTCGAAAACAGAACCATAAATCAATTCATATTTTTGATTTAAAATTATGCCTCACTTTACCATCAACCTCTTGAAGGTTCACGCACTACACTCCGTTATGCATTTTTAATTGTATGGATTGTATGTATATATAGTTAATTGTATAGAAATAATCAGATAACTTACTCAGCCACTCGGAAAGCGAGTTCAAAATTATGCCGACGATGTTGTGCTGTCAACTGAGAATAATCAAATGCATCCGGTAGAAAATGATGTATTAATGCACAAAATGCTAAACCATCATTCCATGCTGTTGAAAAGTTTGTAATATTTATATTCTAAAAATAAATAATTGTAAATAAAAATACAAATTAATTATTAAATTTTTCTGTAGCTTTTTAGATTTTATAAATTACAAAATTTACAATTAATTTATAGAAAATACTGAAATTTTAGTAGTGTTAAATTTACATGGAAAATTAATCCGTTACATAAGTTTTTCTAAGTATATGTTCAGTTCACGTCTAAATGAGTTCGGCTTAGCGTAGCCCAAGACTTATCGTTACCTTACTGTATGAGCACAGATCACATCTGTTTCCATCCGATGCATACAGTCAATTGTCATCTGGTTATGAATGACCCACAACCTATTCGTAGTTTGACTTTTGGGAAATTGCACTTCCGTCATAATAGTATTTATTGATTATTTTAGAGTTTATATAGATTTTCAAGTCCCATCACGGACCAGTCTAATCTTTAGTGGCTACAGGTCTTCTAAGGGCACACATCATTATAATTATTTAAAAAAATATGCCTCCGATAATTACATAATTTTTCTACCATCCTTTTGTTTTGGTAGGCCCATAAACCGCAATTCAATTCATTTAGTGGACGGCCACTTCACGTCTTTTTTGTGTCTTTTATGTGATGATCATAACAATGGGTTATAAAAATAGTAGTAACATATAATATAAGATTAAAATTGAATTTTTATAGTGGAATGATTCCCAATCCAATTCATTTAATTTTATCTGCGTTTTTAAACATGTAAGTGAGATGATTGCAATTTATCGTGATGATAATTCTTCTTAATTTCAGCATTCTATTTATACAACAGATCAACAGCAGTGCATAACATTCTCAGTTTAAATAGTTTTACATTTTTACCATGTACATCCCAAATAATAGAGATCATAACTTAAGTTGCATATTTGGTGGTAGGCTAGGTCTGTACACAGACTAATGTCATGATTCTTGTGTGGCTGTAATGTTATTAGATTGCTATGCCGTCAATAAAGTAGAACTATTGCGAACTTATCGTATGTCTGAGTAATCTATCCACCACATTGTGCACTCGGTAGGGTGACAAAAAGCACCACCCAAATACTGAAATATCTTAAACAAAAAAAAACTAATCGCTATAATAGGGTGCCATCGATAAAATGCTACATATATCCGGAAACTTTTCAGATCTTGTCATAATCATATTACAAAATTTTTAAAATGTATATTAGCACTTAAATATTAAATTTTTTAATTTTAATATAATATTATGAAGATACCTCGTATTCCTTTGTTTTTGATTGACACCAGTTTAATAAAATTTCCTTGACAGTGGCAGCACGATAATTTACCACCGGATCGGTAAATTTAAATAATGGAGCTGTTTTCGATCCAGGTGTTTGAGGAGTTGTAGGAGTTTTTGGGGTACTATATACACATATAAAAAAAATATATATATTTTAATAACAACAAAAATATTATTTCCAATATTGGTTACGCATATACACAATAACATAACACACATCGACATATACAAAACTTACCCTGGCGGTGATTGAGCTGATACTTGTCTATCAAGTTGACGAAATTTAGCAAAAGGAGATATTGGTTTGGCGACAGCAACTGGGGTAGTATTAATTTTGGTTGGTTGTTCTTGAGTTTTTGGTTTTGTTGTCGGTTGTTCTTGAGTTGGTGTTTTTGTTGATTGGTCCTGCGACGTTGGTGTTATTGTTTCAACTTAAATATATAAATTAATATTAATTAGTTTAATTTATAATTTTATATAAAACAAAAAATTAATCAACCTTTATTTTTTGCGGCGCTTATTGTTGTTGAAGTGGTGGTGGTAGTAGTAGTAGTGGTGGTAGCAGCAGTAGATACAATTGAGCTGCTTATTTCATTATCAATATTATTATTATTATTATTAATGTTGCCAGTGTTGTCTAGTTCTTCTCTACCAATTTCTTTTAAATCAACATCATCATTTATTGTTGTAATTGCTGAAAATTATATTTATATTTTAATTATTTATTTCCTAATCGCAATGCGGCAAAATGATTACGAGAAGAAAATACTATTATTGAACATTTGGCATAATTTCAACAAATGGAAAGAAAGAAAAAAAAAAAAAAAAGAAACAAACAATTACATGTGTAAAATTACTCTAAATTATCATATTTAATTTATAATTTTTATATAGACATTATTAGACTCGCACAAAAACAAGAGAAATAATATAGTATTTTTTTAGTTGTTCAAATAATCGCAGAGAAAAAAAAATAATAAATAAATCAAAACACATAATTTTTACTTTTTTTTTTTCTTTTCTCATTACGTCAACAGAAAAATATTTTCTTAAAAATGTTGTGAAATCTACGCCAAATGCCAAATATATTTTCAATTTTTTAATTTTTTTTTTTCTTTAATAATAATTCATATTTGTTATTTTTATATTGTTGGTTTTTTTGTTTCATTTAGTCTTTTTTCATATAATTAATTAATTTGCATATTTTCGGACACACACAGCATCTCATATGGCACAAAGGGAACGGAAATGATGAATAAAGAAAGGATTTCGTATCAATTTATATTACTAAGGAAATGTCATTGAAATCATTTTCGCTAGCAGTTGGTTTTAATAAAAATAAAATATATAATTTTTTGTAAATACACGAACTATAATAAAATATATTTTATTTATTTGAATTGAAATGTAGTTATAAATTAATAGTAAAATGCTATTTTAGTAAACAATTTAATTAACTGAAAATTTTCCGAATGAATGATATTAAGTGGAATTATAATTCATATATATATACAGAAGATCATCCTATATATTGCAAACACATAGGTATTTTGGCTGGATGTTGTTATTTTACAAACTTAACTTAGTAGTAGTTGGTACTGCAAGGAAGTATTTATTGTGACAAATTGATACAAGTTACTTTTCCCCTATCTCTTTAGCAACTTTTTCGAATGTCCAGAGCGTAATTTGTTATTTACATCAAAATCACTACTATTTTGAATCTTCTAAACCACTTTTTATACATATTGCATGCGATCGATGAGCTACTGGCTAAAAAATATATGTTATAAAATCAATATATTATCATGAAAATCTATAGCCGCATCATAATCAAAAGTTATTTAGTGTTTGCGGTCACTTAAAATTAACATATTCATAATCATCATTAATAAGGAGATGGCTATGTGTGTAGGAAGCAATTGCATATAGTGTAGTAAGTAATCGATGTCTTATTAGAAATTCTTGAAGTCATACAATGGACCGTATTTTTAGAATCCGTAAATTGATTAAAATTTGTTGTTTTATGAATTTTGGGAAACCGATCAAATATTTTAAGAAAATCATACAGGGAGATTTTCTCGAAAATTTAATTTGCTATACATCTTTTCGATAAACTATATATGCCTTCAAGAATAACTCGGTCATACTACAAAGATTACATAGGAACAGAGCATTATGGCAAAATTTTTACAACGAAAAATAACCACCCAAAATAAAAAAAAAACCATTTTAAAAATAACAAATATAAATTATATAGAATAATATTGAAATTCTCATAAATTTAGTTACGCACTCAGTACAGAAGACAAATTCTATAAAAATACATTAAAAATATTTAATTTATATTCGCACACATTCTACATTTAACTTTTGTAAAATCGCAATACAAAATATGTCAGAAATTTTACATATGTGTGTAGAATCGCTGTACTACAGAAATACAGAGGATATGATGTTTTAATGTAAAACACAATACCAAATTTTAAAGTCATAAGTTTACGATCATACACCACAATATTTAAAAGTTATTGCAAAGATACATGTATTTTTAGAATTTCTTCAAATTAATTATAATAGTACGTACTTAAATTTATAAGAATAACAATAAAAATAGTGAAATATATGATAAAAAAATGTATTAATTTATATTCATAGCATAAATTCTAAGATCACAACATGCAAACAAAAAATAATAATAATTAAATTATTAATGAATTTTTAATAAATATTTAAACAATTTATGATAATTTATGAGCTTAAACATTATATAATTAATTAACAAAAACAAACAAATTTAAAACGCATTACAAAAGTTAAAAAAACGCATATTGATATAACAAAACACAACAAAATCACAAAATGATAAAAAAATATCGAGGGACATGTTTTTTTTTTTTTTTTCTGAACATATGAACAATTAGTGAATAAATGATGGGTGTGTGTGTGTGTGTGTGTGGGGTGGGATCTGTCTGATCTTTTCTCTTTATAAAAATGTAATAAAAAAAAAATTATTATATAATAAAACTTCTCACATTCGTATTCATGATGATGACAACATTCACAACAAAATATATAATGCAAACAATTAACAGGATACATATTATGATGATGAAATAAAATAAATCACATGCATTTTTATTCCTTGTATATTCTTTTGACTTATGTCCACAAAATAATGATAATAAAAAAAAAAATAATAAACAAAACAAAATACAAAGAAAATAAAAAAAAAACAAAAAACATACACACAAACGTGACCCTTAAATAAATCTAAACAATATGACGCCAACTTTATTAGCTCACTGTCAATATATATGGATTATGTAAAGTTGTAAATACAACATATGAAATACACATCCATCCACTAAGTCACTAGGTCTCAGTTTTATCCGTGTCATTTATTTTTAGGTAGATTTTTTAAAATTTTTTGTGTTTTGATTGCTTAAAAGTGCTTTTGATTGTCTTAAGTCAGAACTTTTGTTCTATAGCTAAGCCCATCGCATCTTAGTTTGTGTTTTCAGGCTTTCTCGTACAGTTCATTTTCAGACTACAAAAATTTTCCGGGTCTATGAATTGAGTTTTCTTAGGAAAAGGTACAAGGCTGTACGCTTCTTGATTTTCTGGAATTGATAGTGTACGAAATTACTGCTCCAATGACTGTTTGGATATCTGTCACAATTGCAATGGGTTTTATTGCTGCAATTTCTGTGGAGGTTACATTGAGCACATCTTTTGATGGTATACACCTCTTCTTAAACTTGTTATACTTGTGTACGTGAAATTTTAGGAGATTTTATTTAATTAACTTTCATTGTTAGATTAATAAAAAATTTCAAGACATCTCTAGTCAAATACTTATAATATACAAAGACAAAGGAGCGTCATGTGGCTCCGTTTCTGTACAAAAGAAAATTATTCTAGTATTTTATGACATACAGAAACTTACTAAACGTTTATGGAACCAAAAAAACGAATGTCTTTGAAAATTTGTAATGTTGAAGGTTTTTTATAGAGATTAATAAAAATATTTCACCACGCATGACCGTGCGTAATTGATTCATAAAAAAATAATTGAATTAATGAAAATATCTGTCGAAACATAATCGCCCGTTTTATATTTTGGAGTTCGGCAACAGATGTATGTTTTGCCAATAATCCATATATTGTAAAATCGATGCAGCTTACGAAAAATTACGAAGCCTTTCCTTCAATGAACCATAAAGCTACGGTTTTTGTGATTCTATTCTTCTTGTAAATTTTCTCTTTTAAATAATCAAAATCTATATCAATTTTACATAAATTATCAATATTTATTCAAGAGATTAATGCGATTGCTATCTATACAACAACAAATAATATTCCGCTGGCCGAGTCACGACAATCAGTACTCCCTCACTCAATATATTTAATTTACATAAATCCATATCGATATAACAAGCCGTTTGCAATTACAATTATAATAGTTAATATTTGTCATAAATAATAATATATAGTTTAGATTTACTTAAACGGTGACGACGCAAATACATTTAAATATTATATAATAACGGAAAAGCTTACAATAACAACTGAAAAGCTCACAAAAAAAATGTTTTTCTTATTATTTTTATTTAAACTCACTAGAATTTTCGTTTTTTTATTTTGCTTTTTTTTTTTGAAAATAATATTTTTCTGCAAAATTTCTTCAATCTTCCATACTTTTTACTTCCGAACACACACCCACACACACAACGAAACCAAAAACACTTTCAGCAGATTTAAAGTGTAATAAAAATTCAATTGTATAATTGTGCGTGGTTGGAAGATTGTTATGTTGTGCAGCCACGCGCTGGCAAATTTTTACTTTAATAATTCATTTTTTTGAAATAAAAAAAAAAAAATCATGTCCCCTCTTTTCGTTTCAAAATATCTTTCATGCTTTTTTGATCCATTATTTTCATAAAAAAACATAATTTAAGTCGTTTTTAATCCTTCTAATTCGCACAAAATATATATATATAATATTAATTCCACAGTTACTTCTTATAATTATTATAATTTTAATAACACAATATATAATATCATAAATAAATATTTATAATTAAATTTCTATAATTATTTCGTTTTAATTAATTTCTCTAATCCTATTACAAAATAACACGCAACAAAAAAAAAAATTCGCATAACTGTAATTTTTGGGGTAGAGCTTTTTTGTTTTTACTTTGGCACAACATAAACATAACAAAATTTTATTAAAATTAATTGCGTAGTAAATACAGTTAATTGTTTTAGATTTAATTCCATATAATTATATATTAATCAATGATAAAATGTTTTAAATTTTATTTTTTTTTTGGAATGATCATAATAATAAAAAAAAACTATGTCTTATTATTATAAATTATTAATAATAATAATAATAATAATAATTAGAGTATAATAATTTAAAAGTAACACAGCAATTTTTAATTTAATTTTGTTCTTTGGTTTTTTTTTTTTTCTTTTTTTAGACAACAACAAACAAACAATTCAATTTAATTCATAAAAATAAAAAAAAAAACAAAGATGTTAAAAAAAAAAAAACAACAACACTTTACGCCACAGATGAATTAAAAAGATCTTCAAAAGCATCATCAACATTTGTTTCATCTAATAGATGTATACTTGTTATGTGTGGCATTGTATGACTTCTAGCCAGTCCAGAACTAGGTATTTGTTTTCCAATTGATGCTTTTTCACTGGTTTTAATACGTGTAACGGCAGAGCTTTTCTTTTTTGTTGTTGCCATTTTATTGGCTGCTGTTGTTGATGTTGTTGTTGTTGTTGCAGTTGTTCTCATATTCATTGCAATTGCCGCCGCCGATAATAAATTCATTTCGGTTGCTGATTTATTATTATTATTTTTATCGAAAACATTTTGTTGTGATGATGAACGTGACAATGATTGTGGTGATTTTTGGCCAGAAAAATATGCTTCAACTGTACGTTGTTTTTCGGTAACTTCAGTCTTTTTAATACCGGCTTCATATTGTTTTGGTAAATTTAATGTATTACCCGATTTTGTACGTTGTATTGTACGTTCAGCACCACCAACACCACCATTAAATGATGATGATACCGATTTTTGTGATGCTTGACATATTTGTTTCCATGAATTTGATTTACTTAATGGATTTGGTGAACGTCCCATTGGAAACGGTGATACATAATGTTTTGGAAAATCATCATCAATTTGTGTCGGTGCCGTACATGGTATTTCAAATTTACTTGATACAATTGATTCACCATTTGTTAAATATTCAATTGTTTGATTTGATTGTACCCGATTACAATTGTTATATAATATGTGTGCGGGAATGTCAGATTTATTAGACATTGGCATCGGTGATGATGGTGTTTCAATTATTTTTGGTGGTTTAAATTGTTGTTGAATTGGTTTAGCAACTGTTCCAGTAACAATTGATGTTTGTTTATGTTTTGTGGGAACTGTAGTTTGTAGTGGTACAACAGCTGGTGACGTTGATAGAGATGATCCAGCCGAAGATGCTTTTAATTTATGTTGCATGGTATTTGTTGTTGTTGTTGTTGCAGTTGTTTTCTTATTAATATTATTAACTTTTACATTTTTTAATGCATTATGTAAATTCTTAGCGGCTACTGAATCATCGGCATCATCACCAATATGTTTCGTTTTATGTTTTATTGTAACAGCTGTTTGACTAACTGGACCTTTCATAACTTTTGATTTAGCGGCTGTATATTCATGTACATCTGATAAATTATCATTATCCGAATCATCAACTTCATTATCATCAACAATATTATTGTTATTATTATTATAATTATTATTAATCATAGGACTTGTTGAATTAGACATTGGACTTATATCTGATGGTGAACTTGGATAATCAAATATTTTCAACAGTTCTGGTTGTTGTGGATTTCTATTTGGACTTATAATTTGACATGTATTGGTTAATACAAGTGGAGCGGCTGACGGATTTGTTAATGAATCGATATCATCATTATTGCTACTCGAAATTGTTTGAACTTTTGGCATATATGTTGAAATTGATGATGGTTCTGTATAATCTGTACATGTATACATATAATTTTGTTGTTTATTAATTGGTACCTGCTGCTGCTGTTGTTGTAGTTGTTGTTGTTGTTGGTGTTGTGGTTGTTGTTGTTGTTGTTGTTGTTGTTGTTGTAGTTGTTGTTGTTGGTGTTGTGGTTGTTGGTGTTGTTGTTGCTGCAGTTGTTGTTGTTGTTGTTGTTGTTGTAATTGTTGGTTTGATTGATGAGATAATTGTTGGTTTGATTGATGAGATAATTGTTTTTGTTGATATGAACGTGGCGCTTCTGTCGGACTTTGTGGATAATATTTTTGTGATATTGGTGCATATGAACGTGATGTTTGTGAATATTGTTGAAATGGTGGTATTTGTGGTGGTATAACGGAACGTGTTACAACAAATGGTGGTGGTGCTGGCTGTTGTGATTGACCATAATTATATGGTGGTTGTTGTTGTTGTTGTTGCTGTTGTTCATTATAATGTTTATAGTTTGTTAAATTAGGCAATGAAGGTGCATTACTATGATGATTATTTGAATATACAAATGTTTGATTTATTTGTAATGGGATTTGTGGAGGTTGTTGAAATTGTTGTTGTTGATAAGATT
This sequence comes from Bibio marci, assembly GCA_910594885.2. Classification (NCBI taxonomy): domain Eukaryota; kingdom Metazoa; phylum Arthropoda; class Insecta; order Diptera; family Bibionidae; genus Bibio; species Bibio marci. The sequence continues at coordinate 94,836,154 of OU343114.1, read as the reverse complement.
GCGGTTGATGATGATACGGCTGTTGTTGATATTGTTGTTGATTCTGATAATATATATTATTTTCATTTTGTTGTGTATTACGATATGTTTGCTCTAAATGTGGTGCATCAAATTCATTAAAATATGAATATGATGTATCATTTGGTAATGAACCACGTTTAATTTTAATACGTGCCATCGATTTATTGTATTGATTAGATAATTTATTGATATTTGTGTCATTGAAATGATAACGCATTGATTGAGTAATTCCGCGCGGTGATGGAGATTTATTAAAATTATTATTAATTTCATTGTTGACGTTATTATTTTCAAATTTTGTTGTAGCTATTTTTAATACCCTATGATCACCTGAAACTTTATTTGTCCATGGTAAATTTGTTGTTGGTGATTTAATATTGCTACTGTTATTTTGCGATAAGAAAGTGTCTGGTAAATTTTTAACAGGTGGCGATGTATGTTGTGAAAATGAAGGTGGTAATTTTATTTGTAATTGTGCGACATTTTTTCTGTCACTATAATTGTTAATATTATCATTAATTGGTATTTGCTGTTGTTGTTGAGGGATTTGGTGATGGTGGTGGTGGTGGTGCTGCTGCTGCTGCTGCTGCTGCAGTTGTTGTTGTTGTTGTTGCTGTTGTAGTTGCAGCTGTTGTTGTTGTAGTTGCAGCTGTTGTTGTTGTTGCTGTTGTGGTTGTTGTTGTTGCTGTTGTTGTGGTAATGGAATTGATTGAATTGGTATAAAACTGAGATGAGACGGAGGAATTGGTTTTTGTATTTGTTCAATAATTGGTTTTGATGGTGGATTTGCTGCCGATGGCACAGGTTGAAACGCGGATGCAGGTGCATGTGAAAATTGATTTATTGTTATTGGTTCAGGCACAACGATTGTATTTGTTTGTGGTTGTGGTATTGTTTTTGATGGTGGTGTATAAATTGGATTTGTTTGTATTGATGTTATGTGTTGATTATCCTTTATGCGTAAATTGCCTGTTACTACATTTTGATTATATTTATTTAATGATGAGTGTTGTTGGTCTTGATGTGGTTTTGAAAATTTCTCTAATATCGGTTTTGGCAATGGTGGAACCGTTGCTACATTTGTATTTTTAAATTCATTACGTTTCCAAAAATTTCTAGCAACATTTAATTCACCACCAACATTTTGTTTAACCACTTTCGCTTGATTTATAGCGGATGCTTCAAAATTATGTTTTATATGATCAAATTTATTTGTCCAATTGTTAGTGTTTCCCGTTGGTGTCGTTGCCGTTGTCGAAACACCTTTATTACTATTAGGATTCTTCCATGATAAACCATTATTTGTACTTTGTTTTTGAATGAAAGCTAAAAATTTATGATCATTTTCAGTTTTTGGTTTAAATGTAGGCATTTTTGTTTTCACCAATAATTTTGGATTTTTGGGTTGTACAGTACGTTTTAAACCAATTGTATTATCATCACCACCATATTCATAATCGTCATCTTGTTCATCGTTTTCATCTTGATCATTATAATAATCGTCTGATTCATTACCATTATTAGTTTGATATTGATATTGTTTTGGTATATCAATTGTATTGGCACGTTTCATTTTTTGTTTCTTTGAATTGTATTTATTCATTGATTTCTGTAATTTTGCTTTATTCTCTGATATTTTACCAGGCGGTGTACAACTACGTCTATCGCCGGCATATTTTATAAATGAATTATTTGGTTTTTGTTGATGATCATTATTTATTAATGAACATTGTTGTTGATGATTATTTTCAACAATTTTATTGAAATTTTCAATTTTTTTCTCAATTAATTTTAATGGTTCGGCTGGTTTTATATAAACACTATTTGATATTGATTCAGATAATGGACGTCGATTATTTATTGGATTTGTTGGTATTATTTGTACATTATCATTTATTGATACTTGCCTATGTATTGCAGACGGTTGTTCAAAACTAACTGATTGTCTTGTAAGTTTATATTTTGGATTACGCATTTCAACAAATTGATTAGGACGGAATAGTCCAGCAGGCATATTTGTTGGAGCCGCTGATATTGGGGTTACAGGATTTGTTGTACTAACACAATTAGTATTAGCACTGTTAGTATTACTATTACCACTACCACCACTACCACCACCACCACCAAGTGTGGCCATAATTGATGCATCCAATGATGTTTGTGACTTATAATTTGGTGGTGTTATTGAATTACCATCTGGTGTTACAGAATTCGATAAATTATCAATCATAACTTGTTCGACAATAAAACGTCTAGCATCAGCTAATTCTTCTTGGCTAACACCAACTGTATGACGATTTTGACGACTTTGACGTCGTTTAGAAAATCGACCATGACCCGTTGTGCCTAATGGACGACGTCCGATATCAATGCGATAATCATTTTCTGTAATATTTCCAATCGATTCAATTAATCCTTTATTATCAGTCGATGATTCTAGTATATCCGGTGATTGTAAACCGTTTTGTAAACGTGACACAAGATTCAATAAAGTATTACGTTTATTTAAATCAACATTTATTTCGTTACCATCACGTAATGATTTTTGAAGACGATTCAATGCTGCTGTTACTTCCGCCAATAAATTCGATTCACTATTACTATTTGTTGTTGTTGTTGCCGTTGTTGTTGTTACACCATCTTTTTGTGAACTATTTAAAATAATATTTTTACTTTTCATGTGATCATGTAAACCAGCCGCTAATAATTTTAAATCTTCACCACTTTCGGTACCAGAATCTTCAACGTGCATATGTTGTTGTTGTTGTTGTTGGTGTTCGTCTTGTTGTTGAGCGTCAATTTGTACAGACTCATTATTATTATTAGATTTTTTTACATAATTATTTAATGACGTTGAAGAAGAACTACTATTATTATTTTGTGATCTTTGTTGTGTCATATTTTTATGCAGTAAGCCTTGTAATAATGGCAATAATAAAGACTCACCCTTTTGTATTTCATCCTTTTTATTATTATCAGAAGATTTTGTAAATGCTGCGGCCGCCGCCGGTGGTGGTTTTTTCCCATCAACTACAATTGTTTTTGGATTTTGTTCTTCTTTTTTTATTGTTTTAGTTGTTACTTTACTATCATCTTTAGCATTAATAACTTTCTTTTTTGTTTCGATAACTTTTTTCTTTTCAACTACTGCTTCCACTTCATCTTCTTCTTCTTCGTCATCATCGTCTTCTTCTTCCTCTTCTTCTTCTTCTGCATCATCATTATCATCATCGTCATCAGCATCATCGGATTCTACAATTTCTTCAGGATCTTCTTCAACATCTTCATATTCCTCTTCAACTTCTTCATATTCGTCTGAATCGGATTCTTCAGGTTTTGTTGTTTTTATCATTTTTTGTTGATCTTTTGTGGGAACAATTGTTTTTGTTGTTGTTGCCGTTGTTGTAGTTATTGTTGATGTTGTTGTTTTGGTGACGTTAACTAATTTAAAAATTATTTATTAATTGATATTTAATGTAATTTAATTATTAATTTTATTAACATTAATCACACGCACACACTCGTACGTACGCATAACTTCATATAAATGTATCCAAATAATATACATATAACATATCAATACGTATACGCACATTTATAGAAACATATGTATATTTATGTTATATATATAAAAATTTTAATTTTAATTAATAAATTAATTAAAAAAAAAATGGAAAAAATGAATAAATAAATTTCATTTTATTTTTTTTTTTTTATAATACGAATAAATAATAATAATAATTACAAATGTAAATATTTTATTAATTAATTAAATTAAATTATAAAACGAAAGAGAAAGTATGTATGCAATAAAATCATATATTTACTTTTTATACATACTTTTTAACTTACATAAAATATATACATAAACAGTTAATATAATAATATTTATTATAAAATTAATTGCATTTTTAATTTATTAATTAAATAATTAATTTTTATTCAATTTTTGTAATCATATCGCATTCAAATCATATTTAATAAAAAATAAATACAATAATACATACATTCGCGCGTGTGTAAAATAAACAATTAAAAAATACCTTTTTTATCTGCCATAATTTTGTTGATTATAAATATACAATAATATTATTAATTAATTTAATAATTTAACTAAAAATTGATAATAATCTCTTTTCAATTTTAAGAGAGAAAATATAAATGGATTAAATAAATTAAAATTAATTTTAAAAAACATTTATTTAAAAAATATTATATTTTAATTTTTAAAACAATTCTTACCGCTAAAAAAGAAAGGACTATTTCGTTTTGCTCGCTGCAGCTAGTGAGTGAAAATTCAATTTTACTTAAAACTTCGCAAATCTGTAATTAAAAATTAAATAAATGAAATTAATTCTAAATTATTATAAATTATTAAATTAAAAATATATGTTCTCGCAGTAATAATAATAAGCAGAAGCAATAATTAAAATACAAAATAGACCTAGAATGATTATATTTAACCAAATCTAACATTGCCCATGTAGAAATTATTAAGTTTTCTGCCACAAATTAAATTAAGTCAAACAAATATGACAATAGACAAAATATTTTATCAATTTAAAATTCTAAAATTAACCCGATCATATATATCGACGCAAATAGTAAATATATTTAAAAAATGAATTTAGTTTATTACGACCGCAGAGACATCAGAAGACATCATAACCACATTGCAATACAAGAAATGAATAGGAATGAGCAAGGATTTTTAACCAGAATAAATCGAGTTGCAAGACAAACGTTGTCGGAAAATTTGTACAATCGACGGAAACCCACATCTACTCTTTATTAGATATTTCGATAATTATCTCTAACAATAATTTGTTAAGCTTTATTGAAAATCATGGCAGGATTTTTTTTATATAGTGTTAAAGAGTATAAGTGATAGCAATAGAATTTAAGAAATTGGGAAGTAAAAGACGAAGTATCAATTGCACTTTTATAAATCACCTCTGATAAAATCTAAACTCCCTGGTAAAATTATAAATGTGTTAGAATTTTTTTACATTCTGCACAGAGAATTTTGTTGATCGACGTCAGGTTGATAGCATTTTTATTGCGATTTTAGTAAAACGTTCGATAAATAACCCCATAAATTATTGCTTTTTAAAATGACAAAGAGTGCGGCTTGAATGAAAATTTTTTATCCTGGATTGATCTTTATTTACAATTATTTCATATTGAATTGTTTTTAATGGGTGTTTGTCTAATTTTTTTTGACGTTAAATCTGGTATTCCACAAGGTTATTGAGCGTTTGTTAAAAGTGCATCAATATAAAAAAGATTTTGAGATTTGCAGCGCGCATAGAGACTATTTACGATTGTCATTTGTGGTAAATTTGTTTAATATGACAAAATTGATTACTCTGCTTTGCTGGTAAAATTTGATCTTAGGATTAATTACAGCATTAAATAGTGATCGTACCAAATATGGTTGTCTTAGTGCACAAAATTCTATGCTGATTATTTATAATTCATTCAGTAACAAATTAATTTTTAATCATGTAACTGCAAGTAAATTTAATTTTTATTATATTAGATATAAATTAGTACTTAAATAAATAAATAAATAAATGAATAAATAACAGAACCAAAATTGGAATAAAATTTGTATCCATAGCAGATAACGTATAGAACGTTAGAAGTGTGACGTGTTTGTGACATATACATATCAATTGACATTAATGAACAGATCAATTTTATATATGCAGGACTGATTTTGTTAGATGATTCATTGATAGTGCATCAATAGGGTTTCGTAAAGATAAAAATCAAATTCAATATCGCTATTATTGTTGTTACCTGGAGGTAACGAGATACAATGATCATCGTCAAGGAATTCATTCCATATAACAACAAAACAAAAATACCTTATGGTATCGACAGTTTTACTTATTATTATGCAATGTGTATTATGAATTAATTCAATTATAGAGTTAGTATTATTGGTATTATGCAGATATAACAATATATTGATTATAAATATAAACGCAGAGGTGCGAAATGAGAAATACTCCTATAACAAATATATTTCGTTAGCAAATGTTGCGGCAAATGATAATTATTTCTATACAGATGTCAGTAAAAATAATAATTATCAAAATATTAATAAAATTATAATGTCTGTTTTTCTATATTTATATATTTTAATTAATTTTATAATATGAAAAACATTTAAATATGAACATTATCTAAATTTAAAAATATATACGTATGAGAGGTGGGGGAGCATGGTTCATATACCACAAAAATAAAGAATTATTTAATAATGCGTAATTTTAAAAATTAAATTTTTTATATGAACATTCACTCAATTTTATAGACATTAATTTAGCTTTAAAACAAAAAAAATAGGCAGGATGGATACACGAATAAATATTCGAAATAAATTGTATGTACACCGTCTGACCGAAAAATAACCGGAATGACCTTCCAATATATGCTGGGATCTGATATGATCGTCTCATCTGTATTAGCTGCGCTGATTGATATATGTATTGAAAACATTGAACAGTCAACGACTGCCGCACATACTGGCAACAACTTTCCAATCAACGACTTAAAAATATCATACAGTAGATGTAAACAAAAATTAATTGCTTGCATTTTACTTAATCAATTCCGATTATTTTTGGACTGATCATCATAAAGAACCGCACCGCATACATACATATAAATAAATAACTATATAATATTAATTAAAAATAGACTCTCAATTTTAAAGAAAGCAAATTTTATTTTTTTGTGAGTAGATCCAAAAATGGATAAAAAAAATATAAAAATAAATAAATTATTTTAAACACATAACAATTACAAAATTTAAGAAAGAAGAAAATTGAAAATGAAAATGTTTGCCAAAAAAATTAAGTCAAGTGGTTTAGTATTAGTTTAAACATTTGTTTTATTTATATATATATATTCGTATATATACAGTGTGCGAAATTTCGAATACGACTATTGAATAAGATAATTAACTTTTAAGAAATAAAATTATAATTAAATTTAATATTTTCGCAATTACGGAATGTCTACCGATAACATATACTCTCAATACATGTGTAAAGCTTCCACTCAGTTTCAATGGTGTTCACGTTAGCACTCGTAGCCAGCCAATTCATAAATTGTATATTTTTGCTGGCAAACCTGCAGTCACGAATATGTGTAACAATGCATGCGGTTGCTTTATCGGATTAACACCTTAACTTAATCTTTTATAAATGATATTTACCAATTAGTTCTAATAATTCAGAGTTCATTCTTATGCCAATGAAATACACAGGCGTTTTTTCGAAAATCATACTATTTTTATATCACCATCAAAATTGAACTTCTTGTCATCCAGAGAAAAGTATATAGTCGAGCCTCTATCACGATATGCTTTTGTTAATAATGATGGCATTTTGAGCATTTTGTACATAGTTGCTGATAACCGGGGGTTGAGCTTAAAATTTTAAAACCAACTATTATTGAATTAATAAATCAATTGTTCAATGTGTATTTCGTAACAACTAATAATATTTTATAATGACACGAACACACACTTTTACATAGCCTAAGAATTATTAACGCAACGAAATTTTTGCTATTTTAAATGTAATAATACCAATTCGTTCATACTAAATTTCGCACACTGTATCTCTGATGCGCATAATGTACAAAATATACAATTAAAAACAAGTACATGCTCTTGAAAAAAAAAAAAAGAAGAAAAATTTAAATAAATAAATTTAAAAAGGAAAAATTTCACGTGGTACCCACAAAAAAAAAACGATATAAATTAAACGGCGATGATTGTACACAAATTAATTTTAAATATAACAATATTACAAAGAGTCGTGTTATACTTATTTTCTTTATATTAAAATATAAATATACAAATTAAAAATATTAGTCTTATTTTAATAAATTAATAATTTATTTTTGCGTATATAAATAAAATTTATGTGTAAATTTCCGCATTAGTTTTTAATTTTATTGATGTCATCATATTAAAAACAAATAATAATATACGCATAAAAACAAATTTAAAAATGGGAAAATAAAATCGAAAAATTACTAAATATATCCTTTCTCTCATATCCTGCAATATCATCCATGACTGCCACTGCCATATACACCACCCCTCTCTACACATAGCCCACAATTTTTTTATATACAAATACATCTTATTTATAATATGTGTATAAAAAACAGAGTAATTAACAAATATCGTGTAAATCAGTTAATATCATGTACTCTCACACTTTACGTTACCAAAATTGGATCGTTTGAGAAAATTACAAATACATACAATTAAAAATTTATATAGTACAAATATTTTGTATATCTCATTTTATAAAGAAAATCTAGTATATAGAGAATTTTCTTATATATTTTCCAACATCACACACACACACACACACACATTTTTAAAATAAAAATTTTCAAATTTTCAGAAATAAACCAGATTTTTGTTTTTGGTGGCGTGGCGTATATATATTGCGTCTATATATACAATATTTATTTAATTTTCCCATGTGCTGTTTGCCTTTCGATAATAATAATAATAATAATAATAATAATAATAAAAATTGTGAAATTGGAAAAATATATATTTATTTTAAAATTATAATTATAACTAAATCTATACGATAGATTTTAAATAAATGAACTTAAAATGTGTAGTACTTTTAAATGTTATTGTCCATTTATATAGTGAATTGAATATAACAAACGAAATGTTTACTATGTCCGCCCAAACTGTATAGATGGATAGATACGAGAGCTACCGCGAATGTAAGCTCCCAAACAAAGGGAACACAGTTTAATTATCAATTATTATTATTATTATTATTATTATTATTATTATTATTATTATTATTATGCTTCAGTTTTAGCAATCTCATCATTTGACGAATTTACCAGTGAGAAAATTATTTTGTAACAAGAAATAGTCACTGGGAGCTAAATCTGGGCAGTAGTATCAGTGGAACTGCAGCATTTTCAAATCTTAAATCTTCCAAATTTTAGTTCAGTTAAAATTGCAGTGTATGATGATGCGTTATCTTGATGAAAAAGTACTTTTTTCTCCTTGTGGAAGTGTTTAATCATTGCACGAAATTCTTTTTGTTCAATTTTAAAAAAAAAACTACAAAAGTGCACAATCACCTGTAACAAAGAAAATACATAATTAGTGTTTCTGAAATTTTGAACAAAAACATACATTTGCCTAGAAGATGATATAGAAAGCTTATTTTCACGGTTGCCCTTGTGTCAAACGAATAGAATCGATGGCGACAGTGCTGTACAATATCAAAGTTTGTTTTGCTATAAAATCTCATATAGTCAAAGTAATTATTTAATACATCATATATTAAATATAAAATTTAGTATATTAATTTGTTCGATGTTGTTGTAAGAAAAAAAAAAAGTTGATTGACCTTTTTTGCTGTAATTATTGTAAAAAAAAAAAATTAGCTTCGTTTGGTTAATTTCAAATATATGAAAACAATGAATTTGTCAAAAATAAAATGTCATTAATTTTTATCAATTACTTATCTGTTCATTTTTAAACATTTATAAATAACCAAAAACACACATGTAGTTTTTGGGTTTGAATATGGTATATATAATCATAATTATGACAAATAATGTAGCTATACTTTTTCAAGGTACCCGGTTCACCATAGAATATAAATAGTATACAAATACAATATAATACACAGCACATACTTCATAATATGGCCAGTAACTTTAAACAAAAGTAAAGCCGTGGATTTTATCCACAATTTGTTGGGCAACTTTAAATGCGTGTAATTCGTATTTTAATCCAATTGTAGTAAAACTATATTCTTTGTTTGATACTTCGATTTTATATAATTAAACTGTTTTCAGTCTTTTAATTTTATATTTTGGTATTATTTGCAATTTATATGTTTTCAATGTTATCATTTCATTTCGCCAATGAGTTTGTTTAATTTCACAATATATTATAATATCAATTAATATACCCCAAGTTCAAAGTTACCGATTTAACTTTCGGGTAAATTTCTGAGTGAAGGTAATTCTCAGCGATCATTGTTGTTCAAAGTTATGGGCCTATGCATAAACATATTATTCAAGTACAATTTTGTATAAGTAAATTATGTATATTTCCTTAATTGTAGGTACTGCAATATTTTTTATATTTTCAGAATTTTAAAACATTATTATTATTATTATTATTATTATTATTATTATTATTATTATTATAAAGCGAACGCATCAATGCATATATTACTTATATTTTTATTTTTATTTTATAGTATGTTTGTGCTGTAAATGGATCGATACACTTAAGTACACACATATATTATTATATAGTAAATTTGTCTGTAGTCGTCGTCTATTTATACGTCTAACTATATATAAATATATATAATATCAAATCAAAAAAAAAACATTAAACGTATCTGTACGTTTTATTATAAATACAATTTAATATGTATTTGAAATATAAAATTTTATAATTGTTTAATTATTATTTTTTTATTTTAATTTAATGTTATTTTTAAACTGGGCGCGCAGCAAAACACATCATTTTTCATTTATAGATTTTACTTCCTCTTATTTTACATTTTCTTTTGCATACATAGTATAGGTACCATATATTCAACATATAATATTCAAAGTGTAATTTTATATTATTTGTAATAGGTGTACAAGTATGAATTTGCGGTTGTTTGAAAAAAATGTTTTGGAAATACTTGAAGTTTTTTCCCCCAAACTGTTTGGCAATTTATTTGTATTATCAAAACCACCTCTATTGATGCGTGATCTACGAATCAAATAATTTTCTTGATATCTTCAAATAATTATGTATGTGCGATGTTGAGACAATTAATGTACCATCGATCTGGAAATCTGATGAAGTAACATCTGGTTACATATCCCAACCAAGTGTTTATAATATTTCATGCCCTGGCGTTTTTATGATGCAACCAAATCTTTTTATTGCGGCACATTCTTCTTATTATTATGTTTTCAAAGTACAGTTGAATTCAATTAATTGTTTTCTCCACCATCACATTACGTGACAATACGATACAAAAACTGGCTTGTTGATTTATATTTTATGAATTTAGTTGTTTGTTATATTATTTTATTCATCATCTTCAACCATTAATATTTAATCTTCCAAAGAAGTAGTTTTCTATATATTGTTTATCGTTCACATCAAATCACTTCTACATTGTACATATAATAAATCATTGAAATCATCCATCTTTTGGTCACCATAAGTTTCGACTGTGATGTTGACTTTCAGAAGCATTTCTCTTCAAATGATGTGCGGTAAGAATCATCTTATGTATAGCCGCAATGTCATACTTGTATACACACCTATTTATATTTATTTATACACAAGATAGTTAGCTTATTATATTATAATAAATAAATTGTATAAATAAATGAAATACAGAAGAAGACACTATTTTAAGTGCGTTAAATATTATTTATAATAAAAGTACAAATAGACGCAAATGAAAAGTTATTAAATATAATGTGTATACGTTTTAGTAATACTCATATTATATTGTATTGCATATAGACATATAGAGACATATTATAGTTATTTATATTATTAGTTTGCAAGTGCAAACAAACTATATTTGTTATATGTATATTGTAAATATATAAATATAATTTCTACACATACACTCCATTTCACTTGTTTAAGGAGACATCATTTTTAATTAAATTAAGTGTTCATATAGTACCAATCACAACGCGTACACACCAAAGTTGAATAAAAAAAAGAAATCGGCAGAGAAATAGCCACATAGTGCCCAGGTTTCTGGTAGCACTTTTACTGTAATCCTATTCTGGATATCGATTTTTAAAGAATTTCTTTAGCAACTCACCATTTATAGTCCCAATGTCAAAGTGCGTACACTAAATTTAATAACAATTCGATGAGAAATGGTCAAATTGTGCTGTTGCCTGCGATTATAATTTTGGAGAAACTTCCTTATAACAATTCGTATTATAATTTATATTTTATTGTTTATATTTTGTATGTAATATTTTGTTGCTCTTATTTGGATGTTGTTTGGCCCTACTTTTAAAAATACTTTACGGAAATCAAAAATTCATAAAATTACGAGTGTCCTTAAGCGAAAGAAACGAAGTGTGTTAGTTATAATAATACAAAAAATTTTTGCTCTTTAATCTTTAAACGAAAAAAATAACATACAAAAAAACTATTTTTGTATAAACTTTAAAAAATTATATATTGAACAGTAATTTATTTTTTTCTTTTGTTAGACGATAAGTAGCAAAAAAAAATAAAAAATAAAATAAATTAATGAAACGAGAAAACATTTATTAATAAATAAATTTTGTTACGTTATTTGTTTTTTAATTATTATTTTAATATAATATTTAATTTTTTTCTATTATATGCGAAATTTATTAATGAAATTTGTATAGATTTTTTTTTTTTTTATTTTCTTATTTAATTTTTTTACGTAAATACACACAACGACGTAAACTCAAATGTGAGATGAGATGAAAAGAAATTAAATGGTATTATAAAATAATCGCAAATATCATCATATTTTTATTATTATAATTTATTCAAACACAATAATATTATTTACATGTAATATTATTGTGTGTTTGAATAAAATTATTTGTTGTTGTGGTGGTGTGAAAAGAGGTGCGTAATATTTTATTTTATGTCCGTGAAGATTATGTGTGTTTTTTTTTTTAAAATGACAAATGATTAGTTTTTTTTTTCTATTATGAAATGGTAAAAATAAAAAAATTATAATTTGATTCACACATAAATTGCAATAATATAATATAAATTATATTTCTGGTATATTTTCTAATATAATATTTTTATATGATCATTTGTATATAATCAAAAAGTATCTTTCGCAGCATAATCGATATATCCAATTAAAGTTTTATATAAACTTAACGTACGGTATTAAAATAATATAGAATTGAGATTATGATGAGAAGTAACATATATTGTGCTTAAGCGTATTAAAAATTATAACAACATTGAATGCTTTTTATATTGTATAGTTATTTTCAATTAATGTAATGAATCTTGATCAATATATAAGTAATATTAATTCCATTATATTATAAATATATAAAATAGAGTATAGATCATCATCCCAAAGTTATAGGTTGTTCCAAAAGTGAATCTTACATGACATCTATTACAGTGAAGTTAATAAATTATTCTATTCATGACAGAATATAACAATTCTACACCGATTAGTCTGCAATTATTAAAAGATCATTATTTATTTATTAATTAATTTATTTATTTATTTATTAGTTTTTTATTCTATCCTAGCAACTCATATGGCCATATAGAGAGCCCATACCATCAGTGGCATATTACATCGGTCACCCATCTATAATATAGGTGGTTAACAGATGCGGTGTTGCTATATTAAATATGAAACCAATATTTATAGTAACACCCATATCGCCGCCAAAAAAAAACATTATAATTCTATCATTTTGATATATGACTGAATATCTTATAATGTTGTGTGCAGACATTGTTAATCTTTGATTATAGCGTTCAACACCATTTGTATTCAAATACAGTTCTTTATTTATGTTCCATATATACATATGACACAAACGAACGAATGGTGACTTAACTGAAAAATATCAGTATTAAAATATATAAAATGTAAATTTTCTTTGGTAAAAGTAATTAAAGTATAATTTTCAAATCAAAACGAACAATATAAAAATATAATAATAAATTTTATTGACATAAAGAGATTGTATTGAAAGTATTCAATTTGTTAACCGATGCTAAATATAGATATACTCAATAATCACAACAACATATTCTAAGTCCAAATAATATTGGGATTCATATATCGATGTGCGAAGGTATCAATAATATGTTGTTAACTGAATCTATAGATAGATTCATATATAGCATCAAATTGCGGGCATCTATATAGTATAGGTTAACACATTGAATATTTTTCATATAATACAATTATGATACCCAACCCGATAACTATATAAGTTTTAATAAAAATATAATATTTTTACAGATCATTTTTATAGCTATTTTATCTCATTTATTTGTGATATTCTGCAGTAACATGCTTTAACATTACAACATCCCTATAATGGATATTTATAGATCAATTGATAAAATAATTATATATATACACTCCTAATAATGGGGTTAGTAATGTATCAACTTCACTATATGATAGAATTCCACGATAAAATCATCAACCGATTTTAAATTTCTATTGTACTGGTGAAACGTTTCCAAATTACAATGACTGCATCCATACCATCCCATTTAGCATATATTATTAAGCAGAATTTGTGCCCAATTTTACTGTATAACTCGCCGATTTATACGTATACCAAAACAATTAACGTTGAGCTAAGCTAAATAAATAACATATTATTATATTTTAATAATCGGCAAATTATAAAAATCATTGTTTACTTATCACATTTCTTTTCATAAAAAATTACCATAATAATACAAATGACAATATGAAATTATGAATAGCAACAGAATGTAAAATATGATTCAAACATTAATGTAAAATTGATTAAATTTGATTGATCAATTTAAAACAAAAATGTTCTATTATTGATATATCATCGATCCGGATGGATACGAGAGAAATAACAGAAGTTAATAATTTCTTTAACAAAAATTCCTTCGCATTATTGATGGTTATGAATGTATGCATGTGTTAATTTAATATTCATGTGGTGATCATCCATGTGATTATGCAGTCTGGTCAAAATAACGGCCGCTCAGAAGGTGGTGCACATCTGCAGATGTTGATGATAGTTGTATAGATAGTTTTAAGATTTATACAAACGGAATAAACCTTTTACCATATATGAGTATACCGGGTTTGTCGTGTTTTTTTTTTCTGTATTAATGTAATTTATTATTAAAATAGAAACTGCATGTTAATGCATTTCGCCTTTTTATTTTTCCAACAAATCGTTTTGCTCACGGTGTGATAATTTCAATACTAAATGTGTTCTAGTACATATATAAGACAATTCACCTGATACATATCTTATATAGATATTATATAAAGTGGGTACTATTATATAAACAGCAAATTGGTAAATATATATATAAAAGTTAATCAAATGTGTACAAATGGAATGACGTTGAAGAATTTTATAGAAATATTATATTGAAGAGGAGGAAAGGAAAAAAATTAATTGTATAATTATATTAAATAATTTATTTTTAACAAGTGTTCAACTTCATAAGATATGTGTTTACTATATTAATATATATTATCCTATTCACAGAGAATAATTATTATATATTATAAAATTTAAATTTAAACTACAATATTAACTTATATAAAAATAGAGATAAGTTCAATTTCTATATTTATATACGCACCTAATCCTATTTTTATGCGATTTCGTTTGATATATACGCTGTTTGTATATTATTTTAACTATAACACAATGGATAATAAAAATAACAGATCCAAAAGACACACGCTGCTGTTTGGTTGAGAAATAAAATTTAAATTTTAAATATTGCTTAAAATAGTATAGTAGTATTAATTTTGATTTCAAAAATTTCTAAATTAACAATTTGAATGATACAAAAATATAAAGTATAGTTACAATAAGGAAATATATAGTTTCCGCTAGTGCTGTGCAATGAATGACACCACACCCAACTATGAAATGAAATATATAGTCATATATAGGCGAAAACAACAAAATTGCAAATTGATTAGAACAATTATTATCCATTTGGATATGTTACGTATGTTAGATATTTCCATCTATGAAATTCGAATTTTGGCGTATATGAATCTGTTTGTCATACCCAGTGGAAACAGCAGAATTTTTTGTTTAATTAACCGCAACATGACACACATCCCTTTTCGCTTTGGTATCTCATTATTATTAAAAATCCTGTGATATTAACTTTTTAGAAAAATATATTAATGAAGGCTATCGGACGCAACACATAGACGGATTTTTAAAAACTGGTGAAACCATAATTGTGTATTAAATGGTTCCATCTTTTATATAAATTACATGTAAAATTTTATTTCAAATTATATATAGTGTAAGAAAATAGCTGCAGTTCAAAGGCATATTTCAAAAGAACGAATTGAAAATGTTTTGTATGAAAAATTAGACACGAAAAATGGTTTGCTGACTCAAAAATGTATTTCTCCAATATATAAGTTTGGGTTGTTTTAAGCAACAAAAAATGAATATATACACATCGCAGAATGAAAAGAATACTGAAGTCTGCACCTCCATCAAAGAGAGTATCATCGGTTTTAAAAGTTATTGCAACAGTTTTTTAAGTTACAAAGATGTTTTTTTTTCTACCGACTATCTTTAGAAATGTAAAACAATTATTGTTACCGCTCTGACTATAATTTGATTCTAAATCTATATTGGTGGATGAATATTTGTACGTGTAAATTTGCATTTAAATTGAGAACTATAGCTTTATGCGTATACTCTAGTAACAATTTGTCCGTACTTTGAAAACCGAGGAAAATTTCCCGTGGAAAAAATTCACATATTTTCCATGGAAAAGATATATTGGAATTTGTCCAAAGAATGTCCATAGATTTTCCACTTAATATAATAGTATTTTATTTAGATCAATTGAAATCTTTGGATTGTCAGGGTAATATGTCCAACATATATCCGAGCGGTATTGTATTCATAATTTATTTCAACAATTATCCAAGACAGTGGTTCAAATTTTTTATATTTTGCTTATCAATAGATATAATCCTCACTCTTTTGTTATTTATTTTCATAATTTTTAAAACAATACAAGCAACTCAAATCTATATATTTCCTAGGAATTTTGTAAGACAGCATATTCATTCCGTGCGCATAGAACTTCTGGTCTATCAGTAAAAAATTGAATCAAACCGCGATTTGACATCATCATCGTCATACAAACGCGTATTATTTATCAAAATACATGTACAATAAAAAGATATTTTTGTCGAAATTCGTGCATCTGCTCACAAAAAATGTGAATATAAATGCTATGGATATTCTGTGGCATAAAAGCAACGACAAATATTTCTAAGGAGAATCCATAGAAATTATCATCGGAAATATACGCGGATAATCCAAGGACATTTTTTATAAAAATCCATGAACACAGTTGCACTCATCATATAAAATGTCAGCGGACATCCATAAGAAATCCATAGATATTTCCACGGATTGAAACTACGGACTACAACATATAATGAGGAAATTTTGCGGACAAACTACGGACATTGTTACTAGCGTATATACGAATTTTATTTATCCTATAGTGTATACGGAACCAATGCATCGCTTTTACATGACACGCAAATGTATTCTTCTAAGTAAATTCGATATATTTTGCCAACTTATATCAAATCAATTGCATAACACTTTTTTTATATTTATACAAATTTTGCTGGAACACCAATCTATAGTGTTGTATAAAAAAAAACGATTATAGGGTGTATAGCCCAAAATTAAAATCATAAAAGTAATTTAAACCAAAGTACTAATTAATTATACAAAAAAAAAAAAAAAATAATATATTAACTAACTCTAAATTTAACATTTAACGCATATATTCTTATACATTTTTTTTTCAGTTCTTGCTCAACATATTATAATATTTCTATTTTTTATCATTACATGCGATTTTTTAAAAATAAAATGTTTTTTTTAGTACTATAGAATTTTAACTAAATAAAAAGTTGTATATTGTATATTTTGTATGTGGAAAGAAGAGCAGCAAAAACGGTTTTCATAAACGGCTGAAGATACACATATATATTATAATTATAAATAATATCATAATCTATTTTTAAAATTGTACATATACAAAATATATATATATAATAAAAAATTAAATATAAAATTAAACGAAACGAAAGAGAGAGGACGTTGTTTGATTATTATTATTATATTATTAAAAGGCAAATTACAAAAACTTATAAAAGAAAAATAAAAACCAACGTCTAATTAAATAAACAAATTAAAAATAATTAAATAAAAATTTAACTTCAATTAAGCATTTATTTTTACTATAGCATCATACCTTTTTTTTTATTATTATTATTTCGCCTTTTTAAAACACCCCCACACAAACGAAATATACAATTTTTTTATATGAAAAAGTTATTTTTATATATTCTTCTGTTTAGTATATTATTTTAAAAATATCCTTCTAATCCTCTGTTGTCAACAACTACTGTGTCTATAATAAATATGATGAAGGATGTATTTTGTATACGGAATATTTTTATATAATCGCGTTGATAATTACTAAATAAACTATGTGTGTTGATGGTCGTTAATATATATATATTTGTTGATCATATTATAAATAAATTTATATTGGATTTACTATTGCATAACTAAATACGACTGTGCGTGTATCTTTAACTATTTGAAATTTTTGGTACTTTTGTTAATCTTGTCGTTATAAATAAATGATAAAAATAAATGATTTTTTTAAATTTAACAAACAAGAAAAAAAAACCAAAATTAATAATAAAAATAAAAACCAATTACACACGCGCCACACATAAAAATTATAATAATAAATTTCGTAAAATAATATCACATTTCACACAATTATTAAAATTTTTATAAATTTTGAATTATTATTAATCATTTATTAAAAAATTATTGCACCACACATTTTAATACACATTTCCTTGTCTCTTCCTTTAGTCTTTATTTTTTTTTTTTTTTTTTATTCTTTCACAAGGATAAAAGGACTGTTATACTAAAAAATAATAATATTATTTTTAAATGTGAACTGAACACCGACCAGTCTCTGATGATATTTTTCTAATTTTTTTTTTATTAATAATAACCGTTTCCAATGAATGCTCGAGCGCAATTAACTTATGAAGTCGCACACGTTTTGTGGAAAAAAAAAAAACAAAAATTAAAATAATAATAAAATAAAAATAAAAAACTATTATAACAAAAATTATTTTTTTACAAAATGTGAATTCTCCTCACAGATACGCGTCGCGTCGTATGGTATGAGTAGATTCATTCGTATATTATATATTAGTTGTAAGTAATGAAATTATAATTTTAAAATACACAAATATATTATGAATGTATATTATAAATAAGTGGTATTTATATGGTAATTGTTTATATATTGTGTACTGTAAACTGCCACAGAGACAGTGCCACCAGAAGAGAGAGAATTTCTTTTTAATTTTACTAATTTTTTTTTTTTTTGTGTTTTTCTTAAATCACATCTACTTAGTAAGTTATATAGTTACAACAATTTGCCGTGATTTATTTTTATAAATAATTTAGAAATGAAGAAATAGAAGATAAAACCTTAAACTTCCCACCTCATCTCACTAAAAAAATAAAAAAATACACATATATTTTTAAATAAAAGTGTATAATCGCGTACATATTATTATAATATTGTAGTGGAGAGCAAAAAATAAAGTATATATGGACGTTGTTATAGTCAACATTTGTTATAGTCTTCTTTCCTATATAGTGAAACAACTCGCACATTGGAAAAAATAAAAAAATAAAATATTAATATACATTTCCCATCAAGTATTTTTATAATACATAATAATATAATAATATTGATGAATATTTCAACAATATGTATTATATATTGGTATTGAGTGGATTCATATATTGTGGTTGTCACAAATTTATTATTAGCAAACCATATATAAAAAAGAAGTTAGTTGTTAAATCGATAGATTTCCAACAATGAAATTAACATAATAATAATGTATTCAAAAATTGTGTACATTTAGGCGTATTGGAATTACTTCTGGAATTACATGACATGCGTAAAAACCTTAGAAACCAGTTGCAATAAAATATTTAAAATATGTTTACTGTTCTGATTAGTTCTGGAACATAGATAACGTTAGAAATATGGTCCGACCATAATCGTATCGGAAAGTTTAATCATGAAACTTGGATACACCAACACAATAATAACAATACCCAACTACATATACACCAAACTATAAAGACCCGATACTGTTACCATTATCATATTAATGCTGATACTATACCTTCTTTGGTGCACCGGCTTCATTCATTATGTTTTTATTATTCTTTTATCGCTATGGTATATAGTGGTGGATCAAAATTTTATCAACACTTATGAAACCATACGTTTGAAATTCATTCTATTTTTCTTAATATATATGCATTCGTTTTTTTGGTCAATTGTTAGCATCCATTAAACCTTTTTCATATTCTTTATGCAAAATATTTTCAACTCGTTCTTACCTTTAACACCTCAAACAATTGACGCATTTTATTTATATCGATCATCGTAACACCGTATCATATTGTTGAATGATTTATGCGCTGGTGTAATAGCGAATGTTGGACGACCTTCGTGTACATCATCGACAGGGCGTATTACATGCCATAAATGTTGCAAATCTAAAAATACTTGACGAAAATAAGTATGTATATATAATGACGTCAGTCAGGTTGTATTTAGGTCACCCTATTAGACAGCTATACAACGACTACATAAATTAAAATCATCCCCGGAATGTCATAATGTTCTAAACCAACTGACAAAGACAAACAATACACGTGTTTTGATTGTGAAAAACATTTTTCACCAGGAAATCTCCGGATCTTTTTTTTTATAATTTTTTGTGTTGTAATACTTTTTGGTGATCATCTTCAATGCATTCACGATCACGTTTAAATTCAAGTGACCATTTTCGCATGAGTTTCTACATTTACAATAATCTCACCGAACAAATCTTAAGAAAATAGTACTAGAAGTGTACGAGAAGAAATTTCAAAGTAAATAGACATGTTGTTCAAAAAGTTTCTGCACCAACACCAACACACTAACGATTATAAAAATTTTGTCGTCGGCTGGAAAATAAGCTATTCCTTTGATTATTTCATAATGCACAGGTACGTGGTTGTTTGTAGACGACCACTGTAAGTATATACAATATTTTATGATGTATTTATTTAAAAACAAATACTTTTAACAACACAAGAATATAAAGATTGAGATAGAGATGAATAATGAAGAAAAAAAATTTTAAAAAAAAGAGTGTTTTGTTGTAATCTTATTTTTTTCTATATAAAGAAAACAACTTTACTAATACACAAATTTGGTATACGATCAAATACTACAAGTTTTTCTCTACATACATAAAGATATGAATATAATAATACAAAGTTTAAGACAAGACAAGAACAATCGAAAGATAAAACTTTTAAACAAGCAATTTTTTTCAGTGTATAAATTACTTATTTAACTTCAATGATGATGATGAGATTGTAATAATATTATGGGATTCATACGGACTATATACATATAATTATAATAATATATATAAGAATTTTCCAATTTTTATAACAATTTATATTCAATAAAGGTTTAGTGTAACGAAAAACGTGCAAATTTTAAATTGGTAACAAATTAACGAAACATAAAGAAAGAATCCCCCCACATATCGTACCTTGTACAATATAAGAAAAATCTCTATGTTTTTTTGTACATTTCTGGTACGTAATTTTTTTTTTTTAACACACGTACAACGTTTTCTCTTTGATTTATTTTTATAAAAATAAAAAAGATTTTCCTGTTGTGTATTTTTAAATTTCATTTGATTGTATTTTTAAATTTAAAATAACAAATAGTTTAAATGTGCGTACTTTTATTTCTTTAGAATCTTTTTGTGAAAATTATTATTATTTTAAATGTCATTGTCACCACAACCACATACAATTTATATTCTTTTCTTTACCGATAAACATGTGATTTTAAAAATTAATATATTATAAATTTACTTTGTTTCTTATAGTTAGGAATAAGTAATTCATTTTTTTGTTTTCATATACATAGATACAAATATGCTAATTTCTTAATTAGCATACATTGACATTACGATAAATTTAAATTTTAAAATAAAGAACAATAGTGAAAAATGTAAATCGCATATAATTCTGGATTTCAATATTTATAAATAATACAAGATTGTTCTAGAGATTCCCTATACGAATATGTGGGACTAATAATAATCAGAGAATCTAAAATACATATAACTATATTCAATTTAAAATATCGGTTTTGCAACGCTTGCATTACAGACGGTTATGGATTTCAGTAATTAAAACAATAAAAAATCATACAATCGAATTACAAATCCAGAATCTCAAAATGTTCTAAATTTACAATTATAATATTTAATGAAATAGAATATAACGATAAAAATATAATAAATACAATAAGTTTCTCATATCAATAATATTATTATTATTGTTATTTTGACATTACAAAATTAAAAATAATTATTGAATAAATTGTTTGGCAGAAATATAGTAGCATCCAAGTCAAAGAATTGAAGAAACAAACTTTTATTGATATTGATCACGCAACAAATTTGAATAACAGATCTCAATTTAAAGAATTTAATTGTTAACTAACTTAAGAATTAAATCCAGCAGGAATATATTTACAGCACCATATGCGTTTGTTAATTGGAGATTAGAGGCAAAGGAATATTGGAAATCTAAATGTGATTGTAGAACTACAATCAGCACAACGAGTTATGAGACAAGGGATCGGCGTAATATGAGACACAACTCGAACAATAACCCGTGCCATTGCGTACTAAATTGATATATTTAGAGAAAAGAATGACATCATAATTAATATAAATTAATAAATGGTCAGAGGAATGCATCTAAGCTATATTGTATTCCATACATAACGCTAAATTTATAATTTACATTGTATAATTGCGTAATTCATAGTAAAATTATTATGTAAATTAGATGGGAATATGAAGATGTAATTGGTAAGTATATACCGCCACAGTTGATTTTATATAGAAAATATCAATTACAAAAAATTAAATGACGCGTAACGTAAGCGCATGAAATAAAATGGCGTGAATCTGAGTATTGTCAACAGAATTTAGATCAGCAACAGGTGGATATAAAATTTAAATAGATTTCTTAATAGTAATAATAAAATGGCATTCACTAAATTTGGACAAATAAATACGTATATAAAATTTTCTTACTCCTGATTATGATAATTTCTGCTATCCAATTTCATTTTAAAGAAAATTATACAGCATCACAACGTACAAAACAATCTTATATTCTTTTCAGCTTTTGCGTTTTCCTGCCTGGTTTTACGTTTCTTGAGATTTTCTTTCCTAAAACGTGTTCTTTTTTTTCTTTTTCATTACTTCTTTTGTTTTTCACAAATTTTTTTCATACTCTAATTTCCAAATTCAGCATTTTCTTTCGTCTTTCTTTAGATCACTTTTGACCCTTTTGACCCTTTAACAGAATTAAAGACATATTTTTTATCTCGTTCTTTTTAATAGAAATATTTTTTTGTTTCACTAGACATTATGTTTGAACGATCTAAACGCATTAGAACAAATTTACAAGATTCACAATCACATTTTCAACACAATTCACATTCGAAACGCTCTTCACATTGTTTAATTCTCTTTTGAATTCTCCTACTTCAAATGATTTTGGAAAAAATTGTACATGTTTAAATACGTTGAATCAAAATTATATTTAATTTTTACTCTGTTTTTTTTTACTTAAAAAGAGGACTATGGAAAACTCGATAAAATTAATAAATACTATATATTAAATAATATAATAATATCAATTGTGTTTTCATTAGATATAGTCATTTTATCACAGTTTCTTTTCTGTGGAGACCAATATTCAATGGAGAACTCTATGGAAGCACTCATTGATCAGGTAATACTAAAATACTTGTTTTTTTTTTGGAAAAATTATGTTTTGACTTTTGAGTTTTGTATATTGGCTGGCTGAAAGAAAAGTCGAATAAAAGGAAAAGAAAAGGATTTCTTTGAAAAAAATATAAATAAGAAAGATTATAGATTTATAGAAATTATGAAAATAACATTAAGACATTTCATTAAAATAAAAAATAAAGAAGTTTTGCCAAATAGCAAAATAAAAGTATTACGTAAAGCAAAAACAAAAGAAAATGTTACAAGAAAAGAAACTGAACAATCTGAAAAACTTAACACAATTGTTAATAAGAAAACTTTTGATAAAGAATATCGTGAAAATGAAATGAAAATACAGATGTTATCAAAAAATTTATATAAACAAATTTTTAAAGATTCAACATCACAAAGTAAAAATCCAGAATTAATTGCAAAGTACGTATAAAAAAATTTGTTACACTTTTTTTTTTATCATAACCTAACTACATTTTACCGGTACTCAAATCCGATAAATATAATTTATAAAATTTTATTTTAGATGGCAAAGAGATCTTATTCGTCATGGCATAAAATTAGATGAATCTATAAAATTACCGAATGTTCAACTTAAATTACCAAAATTTAAAGGTAAAAATATTGAAGAACATTTTCAACAAATAGCTACTGAACAATGCATTCCATATCGTAAATTAATAGATGAATTATTAAATTGCAATGAATGTTCAACAATATTACCAGATATTAAATGGCCTAAAAATCCAGGATGGACCAGTTATAATAAACAGACAAAAGAAATAAAATCTATACCATACCCGGAAGAAAATGGATTAGTTTTTGATGTTGAAGTTTGTATGGCTGAAGGTAAAGCACCAACAATTGCATGTGCAATGGGTGAAAATCATTGGTATTCATGGGTAAGTGAAAAATTATTTAAACAATCATCACAATTATCACCGATACAAATTAATGAATATCAAGAATATAATTTGAATGAATTAATACCATTAGAAACTACAGCCAAAGATACAAATATAAAAAAAGTACCAAAAATTATTATAGGACATAATGTGTCATATGATCGTGCACGTATCAAAGAACAATATTTTATAGAACCAACAGAATTACGTTTTTTAGATACAATGTCATTGCATGTATGTGTTAGTGGTATAACCAGTTATCAACGTGCAATTTTAAAATCAACAACTAAAGAAATGTCAGAAGATGATCAATTATGGAGTGATCAAAGTTCATTAAATTCTTTGGTTGATGTATATAATTTATATTGTGGACAGGATCCAAATAATACTGCCTTAGAAAAGTCTAAACGTAATGTATTTGTAAATGGAACATTATTGGATGTTAGTGAAAATTTTCAAGAATTAATGACGTATTGTGCTAATGATGTACTGGCAACATATAAAATAGTAAAAGTATTATATCCTATGTTTACAGAACGCTTTCCACATCCAGTTACGTTAGCTGGTATGTTAGAAATAGGTATGGCGTATTTACCTATAAATTCAAATTGGAAACGTTATATAAATGAAGCAAATTTAACATATGAAGATTTAGATATCGAAGCAAAACATATTTTAAAACAACGTGCAAATCAAGCGTGTCGTTTAATGCATAACGATGAATATAAACGTAATTTATGGCTATGGGATGAGGATTGGTCACAACAAATATTTAAATTTAACAAAATACCAGTAAAAGAACAGAAGGCAATGTTAGCTGCTGCTGCAGCTTCTAAATCGTTGGAAAACGATAGTAAAGATACAGATAGATATGAATATTTAAGAAATAAATTCATGCATTTATATGATTTTAAAAAATATATGCCTGCACGACGTTCACTTTTACCAGGTTACCCAAATTGGTATCGTAAATTATGTGAAAAACCAATATCATCAGACTGGTTACCCGGACCACAAAATATTGGAACTGGGATGCAAGTATATTTATAATAATATTACAAATCTGTTATTTATTATAAATAATGTCATTTTATTTAAAGATATCACCAAAATTATTATCATTATGTTGGGAAGGTTATCCATTACATTATACGAGAGAAAATGGTTGGGGTTTTTTAGTACCATTTAAAATGCAACAAGATAATTGCAAAATTCCATTGACTGAATTAGTTAAAAAGTGTCCCGTTGTTGAAATAAATCCAGCGGCTAGTCAAAATGAAAGTAATGAAGCCTTAAGTACAATTTGGAAAGATGTTGAAGTAATTTAATTATTATTGATTATAAATTTTTGTATTTTTTCCGATAAATAAATAATTATTAATTAAATTTTCATTTTCCTTTAGAGTAATTTAAGTCGTAAAGAATATTATCGTAAAATAAAACAGGATAAAACTGATGGTGTATATACTGGAACTGGAATTTGGTGTAATACGATATTAGATGATTGTTGTTGGTTTATAAAATTACCACATAAAAACGGTTCAAAATATCGTGTAGGTAATCCATTAGCAAAGGATTTTTTAAATAAATTTTCGGAAAATGTTTTATCTGGTGATAGTGTTGCGGCCGAACATGTTATTGAAATTGCACGTATGATGTCCTATTGGCGTAATAACAAAGATCGTATATTAAATCAAATGGTTGTATGGCTAGATAACCATTGGAAACCAAAACATTTCGAAAATAATACCACAACTTTATTAGGTGCAATAATACCACAAGTTGTTGTATGTGGTACACTAACACGTCGTGCTATGGAACCAACATGGATGACAGCCAGTAATGCACAACGGGAACGTATTGGCTCTGAATTACGTGGTATGGTACAAGCACCGCCGGGTTATAAAATTGTTGGTGCTGATGTTGATTCACAAGAATTATGGATAGCGTCTGTTTTAGGTGATGCTGCTGAAACTGGTTTACATGGTGCAACACCATTTGGTTGGATGACTTTAAGTGGCACAAAATCTAATAATACAGATATGCATAGTATTACGGCTAAAGCTATTGGTATTTCAAGGGATCATGCAAAAGTTATAAATTATGCTAGAATTTATGGTGCAGGTCAAACGTTTGCAGAACGTTTACTAAAACAATTTAATCCAACAATTTCTGATGGTGATGCAAAATCAAAAGCTATGAAAATGTTTCTATTAACGAAAGGTCGTAAATTATATGATTTATTACCAGAATATTATAATGAATATGATAAACGACAATATTCCGGCTATGAAGCGTTAAAGGTGGCCGCAGCAAATCAGAAACCTGTTACAGAAATGTTTAAAAAACCAAAATGGCAAGGCGGTACCGAAAGTGCAATGTTTAATAGATTAGAAGAAATAGCTGGCACAGAACATCCTGTTACGCCATTTCTACAATGTCGACTAAGCCGTGCGCTAGAACCACAACCGAATGCAGATGGTGATAAATTTTTACCAACACGTGTTAATTGGGTTGTACAAAGTGGTGCTGTTGATTATTTACATTTAATGCTTGTTTGTATGCGTTGGTTAATGGGCACAAATATACGATTTTGTTTAAGTTTTCATGATGAAATACGTTATATGGTGGCCGATGAATATGCATACAAAACTGCTTTAGCTATGCATATTACAAATTTATTAACCAGAAGTTTTTGTTCACATCGGTAAGATATTCATTTCAATTAATAGAATATATAACTGATCAAACCTTATTAAACTTCCTTATGAAAATGATCAAAATTTTGTATATATTATGATATATTTTTTTTTTACATATAATTTTCTATCATAGCATTGGACTTACGGATTTACCCCAAACGGTTGCTTTTTTTGCATCTGTTGAAGTCGATACAGTTTTACGGAAAGAAGCCACATTAGATTGTAAGACACCATCAAATCCACATGGTTTATCTGGTGGTTATAATATAAAATATGGTGAATCGTTAAATATACAAGAAGCAATTGAAAAAGCTGGAATAGGAAATGAATTTAAAATATAAATATTTTAAACGATGTCTGCGGGTAAGTAAATATTTATGATTATTTAATTGATATATAAATACAGAAACATTATCTACTAAAATTTATTATATATAAAATTAAATTACCATATTTTAAAATAAAATTTAACAGTTAAACATTGTGCAACATTATCATAATCTATATCTAAATCAAACCAATTTTTAAATAGAAAACGTAAGTCATAATCTAACGTAATTTTATTACGACATTGTGTACTAAATAATAATTGTTCATCTAAACTAAAAAAATATTAATAAAAATTTATAGTCGTAGAAAGAAACTAGTAAATAAAATTTAATAATTAACATAACATATTCTCTGGCACACAAAAATTAAAATTTCAACTGACACTATTCAATAGTTCTATATTATTTATAAACGATGATGGATTTGATATTCAATAAATTCATAAAATTATTCACTTCTTGTTCTTACAAAAAAAAACTAATTTCATTTCAACAATTAAGAAATAAGAAACACTAATTATAATACCAATAATATAGCAAAAAAATGAAAATTGTAAATCAATAATTGTTAAAGTTTTTTTATGATTAATGGCACTACTACTACTACTACTGGGTGGTATCGAATTTATTATATTCTGTTGTAAATTATCCATAATTGATATTTTACCAATTGTTTGATTAAATGCTAAATCATTAATCCATTTATCAAAAAATCCACCATGTAATAATTTTAACAATATATCATTTAAACGTTGTGTAAAAACGGTTGGTACATTTGATGGTAAAATATATGCTAAATTATATGTACGTGGACATTCTTCAATTAAATGTAATTTATTCGATAGAAATAAATTTGCATTTTTTGATGCAACTGATGATAATCGGATTACAGTTGACAGGTGTTCATTATTTATAATACTATCTAATAATGATAACATTGTTGTGTTAGTTGATTCTAATTTTAAATGTAAATTATCAAACACATCCGAATAATTTCTTGGAAATAAATCATCTAACATTGCTTTAAATATAATTTTTATTTTAACATTTGTATCACTTAATTCACGTAATGTATCTATATTTTTATAATATAATGGATTTATATAAACTGTTGCTAAACTTGATTGAAATATTGATACAAATATTAAAC
Source organism: Bibio marci (assembly GCA_910594885.2). NCBI lineage: Eukaryota > Metazoa > Arthropoda > Insecta > Diptera > Bibionidae > Bibio > Bibio marci. Next base: position 94,807,255 of record OU343114.1, on the reverse strand, counting down.
CAACAATACACATTGCAACTATTAATATACGTTCGGTGGATTGTCGAGAAAATCGTTTGTATGGATAATTTAACATTAAAATACATGTTAATGATATTATTTGAAAATATTCACGATACCAATGATGATGCTGATGATGTTGATGATGATGTCGTCGACGACTATGTGGCTGCTGTTTGTATAATTTTCCGTTAAAATGTTTATAAAATAAACGATTATATATTCTTAATAAATACCATGCAATTGAAAACCCAAATGAAAATATAAATAAAAATAACCATAAAATTGGTTTAAAACATGTTAACGGTAATATTAATTGTGGATATTGTTTAGTTTTTTTAACAACACAACATACTTTATCGGAATAAATTGATGTTGTAAATGTTATTGATTCATTTTGATTGAAATAATCTTTTATAAAAAAACCAGTTAATGCTATGTCACTTTGATCATTTAATATACGTCCAATTGCACCATTAAATGTACCATTTTCTAAACGATAACCAAATAAATCCCAATCATATGGTTGATAAATTGCAGTGAAATTCAAAATATCTTTAAGAACATCAACTAATTTAGCATCGGTTCCCATAAATATTATATTATTATTATTATTATTTGTATTTGCAGTTGTTGTTGAAACATTCATGCCTGATGATAATGATAAATTATTATTTGTATTGATACTATTAATTGGTATTGAATAAACTGATTCAAATAGTTCAATACGTAATGGATATAAATTAAAATTTAAATATTTTTTATTATTCATTATTAATAAACTTTCATTAATATTTGTTATCAACGATATTTTACCGAAATTTGTAATATTTTCTTTATATTTCTCATTATTATGAATATCAATATTTGAGTTGAATTCAAATGGATTAAATGTCTTATATTGATTATTAAAATAGATTAAAATGGTTAATGTTTTATTTTGATACCATGCATTTTTTAAAAAATTCTCAATTATACGAGTATTAATATTTTTATTATCATTATCGATAACAATAAATAGATAAAAATTATGTGAATGTAAATTATTATAATTCAGTAAATAATTAATTTTATTTATAAATATTATAAAACCATCATCGGATGGAGTTTTTATGGAATTTATCAATTTAATATTATTCTCTTTGTTAACATTTATAATTCTATAATTTTTATCTAGTAAATTCTGCAAAATGTTATTAATATAATTTTCAAAATTATTATAATTATTGATGCCATTTAATATTATATTTATTCTTGTAATATTTTGAAATGCAATTTCAATTTCATTGAATTTTGGATATGATGATAATGAATCGTTATTGTTGATTAATTCAATTTGATTTGATAATATTCCATAAATTTGAATAAAATTTAGTGAAATTATAATAATTTTGTTATACATTTTTGTTATTCTGTTTCTATTTGATTTTCAAATTATAACTAAATGAAAATTGAAATTCGTTTCATATTGATTAAAAATATAATAGCATGTATTTTATATACGAAAAATACCACTTTATGATTGATGTCAAGTGTATCGTATTTACTCATTAATAAAATTGGTTGGGTTATTGAAGTGGCCGTTTCTTTTCTATTGTAGTGTATTAATTTGTTTGTATTTAATTTAAATGAATTAGTGAAATTTTATATCATCACGCATAATAACAGAATTAGGTAACTTATTGTCGTATCTATCAATTTGTTAATATTTAATTAAATTTACAACTTGTCCCAGATTATAATGTCGACATATACTGACTATCAAATATATTTTAATGTTATTATACACCATTTGCATATAACGAGCCCTTTATATAATGACAAACACTGGTCTTGCTTGTTTAAGCATAACGGAAGATAGGGAGAACGATTTCCATGGCATCAATAAACGTTGTAATTGATCTTAATCTACTGCGTGTAAATAAAAAAAAACGTCATATCATATCTTTATCAGGAGTGAAGGGGAGTTGGGGCGAACTTACGGAAATACGTGAAATAATGAAATACAATTTTCGGTGATTTTATTCAATCTATTCATTGCTAACTGGTTATCATTGCTGGTTAATAGATAATGCTCAGAAGTCGTATACGGACGACTCAAAGATATGACTATGACCAAGAAAGAGTAAATTAGCTTATGTGGAACCCTCACAACTGAACACTATACGTGTAAACTACCATCTAAGTAAACTTAAAACGGCAAAATGTAGATTTTGTGTCGAGGATATCAAAACCATTGAACATATCCTCACAACTGTTCCAGCGCTATGGAAAATCTGATACATGTACTTTAAAAATATACGATATATTGTACAAAATGTCTGAAAGCGTTAATGAAACCAAGTTCAAAGAGCTGCCGGTAAAGGTTGTTTTCCAATTCTTTAGGTAAAGGAGCATATTTTAAAATCAATTGGCGGCACACTTGATTGTTTAGGTCACAGTCCCATGATAATCGATTCGGTTCCGCTAGCACTTAGTTATCATGATATAATAACAACTTTCCATTTATTATCTTTTATTATTTCCATGTATTTATTATTTCCTAAATACATTTAATATAATTATATTGAATAATAATTATCAAAAATATAAAACATTATTAATTATTCCTATACTGCTTCATTTTCATATGACTTTATCCATTTTAAACAATCAGTCACATTATTTTTTAAATCTTCATCGGTATCTCCTTTTAATATGTGAATAATATTTTCATCATATGAATTTCTAGCTTCATCTAATACGATTTGTAAAATTTCACATTCAATATTTTCACTTATTTTATTGTCACTGTATTTCCTATAATAAATGCAACGAACTTTCGATTAGTTAAGGTTATTCTTTCATTAACGAAATTTAATGCATTTACTACCTTTCTTTCAAACGATCATAAAGTATTGTATTGTCACAGGTTATAACAAATACACCATTAAAAAAACGTTCAGGGAAAAAATCACTAACATGATATTCAACGATATTTCCACCTTTTGGCATGAAAGGTTCCAAATAATCTAAAATCTAAAATTTAAATGTATTAACAATAATTATACAGGCAGATACAAAGTTTTTAAAAAAATTATGTTACAATGCAAAAATAAATAAGTATCATTTGATTTCTATACCTTATCCTCATCAATTATAGGACAATTTAATTCACTATCAAAACCACATAAGAAATTATTTTCTTTTGCTATTTCAGATATATTATGCCATTTATAATTTGGCATCTTTTTAATTATTGCAGAACATAAAAGTGTTTTACCAACACCTGGGGTGCCTTTAGAAAAGAAAAAAATTAAAAATATAAAAATATAATATAATAACAAAAATGAACTTGTAAATATCAAGAACTTTGAATTGAATTATAAATAAAGAGTTAATTTTTTTATTAATTAAATGATTACCTATTATTAAAATATTTGGTCTTTTTATATTCTTCATAATTATCTTTAAATTTTATTTAGCGTTTTTATTTTTTTAAACCTCAGCAAAAATCTAAGCAAATTCGTATTTCGTCTTCGCGCATGGTTTTTTTTACTCTCACTGTGAGAAAAAATCTCATGTGTCAAAATCTTATTTCAATTATCCAATATATAATTCAAATGTCAAATTTTCGCTAAATTTATTCTAGGCACGTTTTACGTTGTCGGCTAACTTTTTTTTTGTTATTGGCCTTACGCTAGGTTCACATTGTACATAATAATTAAAATACAAAATTTTCACATTCACATTCATAGGATTTACGTAGAAATTGTTACGTTAAAATTGTTTAAAATCACTAAATATAAATATTAAATTACCATCGGTTCTTATTTTGGTTTTGCATATGTGAACGAGTAAAATTTTCTATTTTTATTTTTAATTTCATTTTTATGTGCAATTTGAGAACCTCGCGTTAAAAATTTTATCATGAATTCATTCGGCAATAAACTACTGTCAAAAGTGTAAATGTCAAGATTTCGGTTAAAATAATAAAATAAAAAAAAAAAAAAAACGTAAACGTCTTGTCGTCGGAATTTTTCATTGTTTGTGGTGTTAGTGATAGTGTCTGTTCTGTTCTTCTGTTTTTGTAATAATAAAATTAAAATAAAAAAGCAGCTTACGACGAAATATAATAATTTTAAAATCTAAAATTTATAATAGTTATAAATATCAAGTATTAAAACTTCAAATAATTATAATATCAAAACTGCCGAAGTCTTCATAGCAAGTAAGAATAAAAAAAAACTAAAGGAAATTTTTGAACACGAATAAAAATAGTCGGAAAAAGAAACATTTTTTTTTTTTAAAGTACCTACTCTAACTTGAAATATCTTTCAAAAGAAAACCTTATTTTTTTTTTTTTTAATTACATATATTCTTATTAACATAAAAAAAAAACAACAACAATACATCAGCATAAATTAAATTCATAATACGTAAAAAGAAAAATAAAAACTTATCAACTCAATTTCTAATTTTTCATTTTAAATTCTCACAACAATAAATTATCCATAAAATAATATATTTTTAGTACATTTCTTTAATAAATAAATAAAAGTGTTATTGAAATTTATTGATAAAATAATTCATAATAATAATAATAATAATAAATAATAATTAATAAAACAAAATAAAAAGTTCAAAAACTGTTACAAACATGCCATTATTTGGAAAATCACAAAAAAGTCCTGCAGAACTTGTTAAGGCTTTGAAAGAGGCTGTTAATTCATTAGAACGTGGCGATAAAAAAGCCGAAAAAGCCCAAGAGGATGTCAGTAAAAATTTGGTAATAATTTATTTTTTTTATTTTCATATGAAATGTTTTCAAATTCCAACCAATATCCAAATTAATTAAATTTTATTTTGTTCACAATTTAGGTTTTAATAAAAAATATGTTGTATGGAACATCCGATGCAGAACCACAAACAGAATTTGTTGTTGCCCAATTATCACAAGAATTATACAATAGTAATTTGCTATTGCTACTTATTCAGGTAATATAAAAATAAATAAATTATTATGATTCAAATGTAATATTTCATTATTAAGTCATATATTAACGAAACGGTAATCTCGTATTGTGTGTGTAAAAAAAATGATTCATAACAAAATATGATATGTATTTATATATATTTTATATAATCAAAATTCTCATAAACAATTCTAATAAAAATTTGATACAAAATAAGAAGAAGACGGACAGACGACAGACACATTCATAAAATACATAAAATTATAATTTATTATTTATTATTTTTATAATAATAATAATATTTGTAATTGATTTTATTCCGTTCTTTATATCTCGTATCTGTAATAAATTTTTCGTTTTTTTTTTGGTCTGCGGTTGTGTGAATGCGGGGAAATTGATTATTTTTTGTTTTTGCTTTTTTGGTACATTATAGAGTTATTATCGTTTATTTATTTAATTTTTTTTTTGAATGCATCATTTTCCCACTTTTTCCGCAATACCTTGAGAAAAATAAAAAATGAATATAACAAGTGAACTGTCACATGCAGAACAAAAACTTGCATACGATACCATAATTCATAAAATATTTTATTTATGATAAGATTTATTAATTGTTGTATGTTGTATGTATTTGTTGATAATTTTATATTATAAATTTTCGTGGTAATATCGTATGTCAATTTAGTGGTGGTAATTTAATCTGTTTTAATTTGTGTTTTTTATTTTTTTTTTTGTTAAATTATGGTTTTGTATATATTTAAAATGAATAATCTTTTATATTGGGGTCAATTATTTATAAATATCTATAATATTATTTCGTATCATAGCGAAAGTTTGATACTATGACATTTTTATTCTTGGTTGTTGATTGGGGGGGTTCAATATAGTCTCTGTTTATTACCACACGTTCAAGGTTTAGCAGATTATTTATTGTTCGGTTTTATGTATCATTTTAATTATGGTAACCATTTCACTTGATGTAATTTATTGATTGTTTAATAAAATTACATCTTTGGGGAATTATTACAATTACACTTATAAATATTGTTAAATTTGTTTATACCCATTATTCCGTTCTTTTTAAGTAAATAAAATACATTTGTTTGTTTGAGAGATGTATTTATTGAATGCATTCTCCATCGTTTTCTGCAGCTTTTACTCAATTTTTGGCTATATGTATATATCAAGCTATTTTTTTAATATCTTCGCAAGAACTACTGCTTAGAAAAATCTGACAGTATCAAGCAAAACAAAAGATAATGTGATGGAGTAATGTCTGATGAATGACTCGTATGGGGTTAATACTTCACAGCCAAATACTTTTAACGTATCCTTGAATGGTTTAGCAACATCTGAGTTAGATTAATCTTGTCGATTAACATATTCTGAATGTTTTTGTGTTTTAGTAATTAATCCAATTGATTTAATTTTTCTTTGTAACTATTTTGTTTTCATTTGGTTTCAACAGCTCCTAGTGTACCATATCTTGCTTTTTATGTACGTTTTACAATGCTCTATATAAATGGTATTCAACATCAACATCTAACCGAAATATTCATGGTCTTATGAAACTTATGTTGTGTATATGGTTTTTGGTATTAAAAAGGTGTTGTGTATTATGTCTGATGATAAAACGAACAAAATTTTCAATATTTAACTATAATGTAAATAGCTAATTAATGTGAAGCGATAAGAAAACAGACCAGAACATGCCAAAAGGACGATAATTCTCGGGCACACAAGAGCCATAAAATTAACATTAGCAACATTTGATTCGGATGTGTCTCTATTATTTAAAAATATCTTATTTACCAAGAAATGCCAATAAAAATAATAATGAAAATGTGATTAAATTAATAACAGGGACATTCATATGTAAAATACTCCAAATACATCATACGTTACTATGTGTAACCTCAAATGAAAACTGCATATAAATACGTATTCATGACCGGGCTACATCCGATTTCGACGGTGTTCATAGTCAAATATCAAATTACCAATTTTATGAAATGGGATAATGTTGATTGTGGACCAATTTGATATCTCCACTGATATTATAGATAAAGTTATTCGTGAATTTCGTAGCAACAAGACGAGTATTGTAGGACAACAGCATTAGCTAATTAAACAATAAAAATTTCTATCAAATTATATGAGAACTTGGAACAGAGACCAACGACCTACCATTACATTTCTCCTAAAATATTGCTGTTATTTATTTTATGAAAATTTACTATATTTAATTACATAACTGTACTATTTAATGCATCTTATCACGTGTTCAGACTGGAAATTCTACGATGGTAACAACAGGTGGTGGCGTACTTGTTACTATTCAATATCCTCGCTTTCATCATCCGTGGTTGTTTTATCAAACAAAATTGATAAATTGGATTGTCTGCATTAAATCATATGGAAGATATTTACATATGTTTATATATGCCACCTGTTGTGTTGCTGGTATTACACTATATAAAATTTGATATAATCTATGTGTGAGTTATTTTTTGGAACTATGTTCTGATAAAGACAAAATTATGGTTTTGGGTGATTTCCATTTATCCAATATTAACTGATGTTGCATTAAATGTAATCCTTGTTTTTGTTAGAAAATAACATCGCCTATCAACTCAATTCATATAACTTGATTTGAATTGGATTTTCATATTTGTCGCTTAACTGATTGTTTGATTATCTTAGAGGATATTCATCATCCTACGATAATATTTATTAAATTTGATGTAACATTCAATTCTTCTGATTTATGGTTTTAACACTTTATAATATTAAAATTATTATGTCCGACTTTAATTTATTCTTACCATTTTGTTGGTATATTTTCTTCAAAAATATTAAGACACTTGATCTGCGACTGTTTATACTGAACGCAAACTTACGCTTTTTAATCCCATATAGATGATAATAATTTTTTGAATATTGTAGATTGCAAATTAAATGAAATAGTGGTCATCATCAATCGGTTTAATTTTTTCATCGCGGTTGTTATGGTTTATCAAATATGAACGTTTCAGTTCTTTGAATGTTTTTTTTTTCGATTATGATTTACAATTTTTTTATTTAAATATCTAATATTTTTCTAAATTGTATGTTTTAAATTACGAATTATAAGAACTTTGTTGGACTGTATTTTATGCTATGTTCAATAATTTAATTTATTTAATTTATAATTATAAATTAACATTAGATATTTTTTGCTTTATAGAATTTAAATCGAATTGATTTCGAAGGTAAAAAAGATGTGGCACAAGTTTTTAATAATGTATTGCGACGACAAATTGGAACGAGATCACCAACAGTTGAATATATCTGTACAAAACCAGAAATTTTATTTACATTGATAGCGGGGTAAATAAATAATGTGTTAAAAATTTTCTTTAAATTTTATTTATGATAATTGAATTATCAAAATAGATATGAACATCAAGAAATTGCATTAAATTGTGGCACAATGTTAAGAGAATGTGCAAGATATGAAGCATTAGCTAAAATTATGTTACATTCAGATGAATTTTTTAATTTTTTTCGTTATGTTGAAGTATCGACATTTGATATTGCATCCGATGCATTTTCCACTTTTAAGGTATTTATTGATTTTATTTTATATATGTTAAAATTTATTAAATTAAAAACTGATTAAATAGTTACAATTTTCATTCTATTTTCTCTAGGAATTATTAACACGACATAAAATATTGTGTGCTGAATTTTTAGAAACAAATTATGATAAAGTTTTTACACATTATCAACGATTATTAAATTCAGAAAATTATGTAACACGTAGACAAAGTTTAAAATTATTGGGTGAATTATTATTGGACAGACATAATTTTACTGTATGTTATATCGGGTGATTTTAGAAATTTGCACGAAGTTATTTTTTTAATTTATTTTTAAATCATATATTGCTCCAAGTGGAGCTTTATGTCATCTAATAAACCATTCATTCCAGCCAAGTTGGTAAATTACTCTGCATGGGAGTATATAAGAATTTACCAATTGTACTGCAATTAAAAAAAGATAGATGTTTTCAAAATTCTATTATTTTTATATGGGTGTTTAGCCCATCGTGACGTTTTTTTCTGATTCCATAAACGAACAAACGGTTATTCAACTGAGCATAGCGTACCCCGCTAATTATATTATATAAAACAAATATTACGTCGTTATTTTAAAGGGATAACATTCAGAATGTCATTGGGAAATTTCTAAATTAAGTTATAAAATAATTTGTAATTCCAAATAACGTAGTGCAAATTTCTATAATTCACACTATGAATAATTGAATGTTATTTTTCCACGACATATTTTAATAATTTTGTATTCATTTTTTTACAGGTTATGACAAAATATATATCAAATCCTGATAATTTAAAATTGATGATGAATATGTTAAAAGAAAAATCAAGAAATATACAATTTGAAGCTTTTCATGTATTTAAGGTAAGCCAAATCTGTGGACCATCGAATGATAATTATGCATGCGGGCGCATTCAAATCTATAATTAATTTAAAATTTATTATTGTATAGGTCTTTGTTGCAAATCCAAATAAACCAAAACCAATTATGGATATTCTATTAAGAAATCAAGAAAAATTAATTGATTTCTTAACAAAATTCCATACAGATAGATCAGAAGATGAACAATTTAATGATGAAAAAGCATATTTAATTAAGCAAATAAAAGAGCTTAAGCCTGCACCAGAATAGAAATATAAAAAATAAATGGATAAGATGATACATAATAAATAAATAAATAATTTAATTTAATTTAATTTTTTATTATTTATTATTTTAGATTTTTATTAATATTATTTTATTATTATTCTTATTCTTACTCTATTTTTTATTATTAATTAATATTATTATTATTATTTTAATTGTTGTTTTTGAGACAGAAGAACATACACATACACACACATACACATACACAAAGAGAATGAGAGTGAGAGCGAGAGAAAAAATAATTATTCAATTTATATATTAATATTATTAAAGAAAATAAATGAATTATAATTATAATTATTAAAAATTAATTATTAATCGATAAAATTCTAATTATAAAATATTAATCTTTTATCTGAACTAATCTTCATGTATAATTAATACAATCAAATATAACAACAGCAGCAATTGTTTTCAGGTGTGTTATTACGAAATATTTTAGGATATTTATCACTTCGTCGATCACCATAAGAATTTTTATTAAATTTAATTTTGTTAATAGTTTATCATATGCACAATATGTTCATTAATCAATAATAATCGTACCGCAGTACCTTCTTGAATTGGTAAACGAAAGTATCGGCGGGAAATAATCTTAATAATATATTTAATTGTGATTGAATTTGTTCCAATTTTCAATCGATACGATTCCAATATTTGGATATATAAAGACACGTTCATCATCTTGTCTTGTATAAGTAATAAGAAAATGTTTGGGAGTGAATGAATCTCAAAAATGAAATTTTATTTTTGAATATTATTATATTTATATTTTTGAGCACCATGATTTCTTTCGAAATTCAATGATGTTTTAACAGATTCTAATATTTCATTATAAATAGACATTGCATAGTATAACAAAACGATATTTATAATAATAATAATAATAATAATAATAGTAAGACTGAGTGCCTGCGCTCAAGAACACGATAAATAGAAATTTTAGTGTACACGCGGCGGTGTAGGGTTAAATAAATTTTATTTTTTAATTGAAAATCATTGAATTTTTATTTTGATTCGTTTTTATTTGGTCATTTGGATCATCATCGATACATTAAATACATCATATATTGAATTAAAATTACATTGAAAAATTTAATAGAATTTAAATTAATTATTGCTGTCGCAATTTACACGTGTACTTTTGTAAACAGAGCGATATTGTATTTTGTATTACGTACATTTTTGTACATATTAAACGCCTTTTAGTTTTTAAATTAATATTAATTATATTCGCCTGTTTATTTGTGTATTTGCAAGCGGACAATATAATTATAAAATGATGAATACAAAATATATAAATTTATAATGAATCCCATGGTGAACGAATATTAAAATACTAATCAATTTAAAATTAATTGCAACTTGCAGCGCCAAAAGAATAATTGAATATGGTTTTTTTTTTTTGAAACAGTATATATATTCCGATTTTTTTAATTTTTTGGGGTTGAGGTTACTTTCCCAACCATTCTGATATACCAATTGTGATAGAATTAACCATAAATTATCTATTGGACGGGTCGAGCTGTTGGAATATGTGGTGGATTCGCGTATTTGTGTTTCATATTGGTATTCTTCCATGTTTTCTTTTTTTATTTTCTTGCTATGCTAGATTGTAACACAAGAAATGATCGACATAATTGATTTCTTCTTGATCCATACGGCCTCTACAGAGATGCTGCAAAGCGATGAGAAATCTTTTGAGTAATTACATCCATGCCCAGTGTACAAATCGATTTTCTGTTGAAGAGTGGGAAGTGAACTATCTAGACCAATCTATGAGATTATTTTTTAGATGTTTCGATAACTGTGCTGAATTCTTATTAATAAATGACATTAAAATAATTTTTGAATGATAATGATGGAAAATGGAAAGATAAGAATATGTTTTTTTTAACGAAATTTAGTATAATTTTTATATTTTATTACCAGAATATTAAATGATGTGACTGCAGCAAATCATAAACAGAAAATGTTTGAAAAACCAAAATAAGAAGGAAAATGCTATTTGTAAGCTGTTAATTATTTTCATTTAATCCTAGTTTGTATGCGTTGGACAATGAACACAAATATACGATTTTGTATAAGTTATCATGCGATGAGATACGTTATGTGGCAGCCGATAAATATGCATATAAAACTGATTTACTTATGCATATTACAAATTTGTTAACCACGAGTTTTTGTTCACATCGCGGTAAGATATTTATATTATACTTATAATTTACACTTAAATTTCAACAGAATTTAGTGGAAAAAGTTTTTAACTGAATTTCATGTTCATAAAAATCGATCAAATATTATTTTACATTCAATTATTATTATAATGTCTTGTTTTAAATTTGCTAACTACTAAACCAGATTGAATTTTCTTATAAGAATGATTAATATATATTTTTTACTTTTATTAGAATTGGACTTAAATACATTTACATGAAAGAAGCTATAACGTTTTGTTTATTGTAAGCAGCATCAAATCGATATGGATTAAAATATAAAAGACGATGAATCGTTAGATGTACATACATCAAGTGGCAATTGTACAAGGCTGGGAATCGAAAATGAATTTAAAATATGAAATTTTTAAACGATGCCACTGCGGACCGCGGGTAAGTTAATATTTATAATAATTATTATTTAATTTATATATAAATATGTACACAGAAACATTATCTATATCTACTAAATAATTTATTACCATTGTATAATTAATTTACCATTTTTTAAAATAAAATTTAATAATTAAACCTTGTGCAACATTATCATAGTCTAAATCAAAACGATTTCGAAATTGAAAACGTATGCCACCATCTAGCATAATTTCACTACGACATTGTGTACGAAATAATAACTGTTCATCTTCGGTTAATGTTGGCCAATTTGTTTCAATTTCATAATCTTCAAACGATTGTATTATTAATGGTTTATTTAATAGTATTTTTGTAAATGATTTTGTTGATATTTCAATTGTTTGTTCTAACAATAATTTATCATCTTGTTTTTTTCGAATCAGTAATTGTCCTTGTTTCTGTTCATTGGTTAAACTTTTGAATGTACTAAATAATATTTGTCCTAATAAAATACGTTCGTTTACAGAAAATATTGTTTTATCTTGTTTTTTATGTATCAAAGAATTTAAGTTTGGCACCGAACGTCGATCACAAATACGTATGTGTTGATCTTTAACCCATGCCGGTATACCATTTCTTGGCTCTCTTAAATAATGATTTGTTTTCAATGGACGACGTAATGTTAAATATGCTAATATATCAAGATATTCTGTAGCCGGAAATAAACCTTCTTCAGCAATACATTCGGTAAAATGTACAGCTGACATCGTTGGAAATCGTATCAATTCAAAACATTGTCCTAATTGTATTTTACGATTTTCAATTGTTGCCGGTATTTGTAATTTACGACATGCATTTGTTGCCCACAGCATGCATGCATGAAATATTAAAATTTCATCACAACTTAATTTATTCATATTCAATATACGTTTTAATATTTGAAAGGAACACCGTTGGAAATCTTCTGTTTGCAAAACCGTTGTTGTTTCTAAACATATTTTTTCTTCGCATTCATTTATTAAATGTTCTAAATTAAAATTGACCGCAACTTCATATATCCAACAGACGGTATCCAATTTTAAATTACATTCTAAAAATATTGCACATATATTCATTAATTGTTGTACATCATATTTATCGGCAATTGTCATTACCTCATTTATATTATCGAACGTTAATTGTAATTTATCACAATAGAAAAATTGTAAAAATTCTACAAATGCATCGTGTGTGGCATCAACTATATCAATATCACCCATTTCACGTAAATCACCATAAAACATTTTATAAAATACAGGGCTTGCCGTTGCCAGCAAACATTTATTAGCCGGAATTTTTTTATTTTCATCTCGAAATATAAAATTAACATCAGCCGTTTCTGAATTTTTATATAAATTATATAAATTGCCACTTAAATGATAATTTTTTAATTCTTTTGGATTTATTTTAATCATTTTTTTTTGTTTTTTTTTTCGGTGTTAAACTAGAGAAAAAGAAAAAAAAGTCTAATTATAATTAATTAATTAATTTATAAATTCATTAAATCTTATATTTTTATACCTATTTTATATTCTAAAAATTTCAATAAACAATTTATTTTAATATTAAATCACATATAATAACAGGAATAATACACTGATCGACCAGAAAAACTATATTAAATTCATAAATCACATGAGCGTCTTTTTTTTCCTATACCTGGTAATTAGTATATGTGGATATATTTTGAATGTATTTAATTATCACGTCTCTCGTGACAGTTGAAAGATAATTTTCATTTATTTATTTATACCTTTTTATTCATTTCTTCATAATAATATAAATGATAGAAGTGAAAACAACAGCGTTATACTATTATCAAATTATATTATTTAATCATAATACATTACGTCATGGTTATGTAATTATTTATTTTATACAGCATAAGATTATGTACTTTACCCTGTTACACACTTATTGTGTGGTATATTCTTCTATGACTGAAATCAATATAGAACTAAATGTTTATATTTCTTAAACCATGTATTAATACTTTGTTTTTTTTTGTGTAAGGTTAAGTTTTGCGCAGGTATTTGATAATTTTATTATCACTAATATGTATATTTATTTTATGTGAAACAGCTGACGAGTGTATAATAGGTGTACAAGTATGACTTTGCGGGTTTTTGTTACGACGTCTTCATAATTGTAAAAGAACTGTTTAGTATGTGCCATCAAATAAATGGAGATCGCGGATGGTTAATATATCACACAAACCAAGTGTTTTCCATTTTTTCTGCACTATAATTTTGTGGTCTGGCGTAGTTTATGAATTATTTTCGGTAGCTATCACCGTAGTAATAGTTTACGACCATGTTTCAAAACCATAACCCTTCTGATCCCACCCCAAAATATACAGCAAAATTGTTATTTCGTATGGATATTCCAATTTGGAGACGATCAGTGCAATATAGATATATAAGTTAATGCCTCTGGTAAATCCTTGTAAATATCCATAGTGACTAATTATATTCTGTTGTATCGGAATCCTCATCGTAGAATTTTGTATTTTTGCGTATTAGTCAACCCAAGCTTACATTGATATGGTAGTTACAAACATATAGTGGTGTCCAGTGAGAGCTTCACAGAAACTTATCTGTATATTAATGAACAAAGTTAAATTTCCGTTGAATATTATATAATTAATAAAAATCGTAACGGGTAATAAATTGTTTACCATTCGGATTATTTCACTTTCCTTAATTTTTCCATACTGTGATCAATTCTCCGTAACTGCAAAGACATTCGTACTCGCATGGCTGTTATATATTAATTAATCGTGTAATTAATGAAACTACAAAACACCAGTTGAATATTTTGTCATTGGATCCTTATGGTTTCTGTGTTTTGAAAAATATATTCCTAAAAAATGAAAGACAATGTTTATATATTTTTAATGAACATATATTTTTCTATTTATTATTAAAAATAATAAAATTTGTATTATATTTTAAAAAATATTGATGAATATTATTTTGTTCTAAATTCATTAATATTTATAACTCATCAAATAAATAATTTATTTCAATTTAAATTTAATATTCTCTCGTATATGTACAGTATAATATAATCTAATTTGTTATACAAATTTTTAACACATTTTTTGTTTATTTTGCTAAGAATGACTAAACGTAATAACATTAATTATCAGTTTCCATAACAGTTGAACGCCGATTTCTAAGTGAATGCAGACATGCAAGCATACGTATCATAAATGCAGCTGGTACTGTTATTGTATCTTTAGTTTCCTCTAACATAATTGCATTTCGTGCTATTAACTGTAAAAACAAATAATAAGTACACATTAATTTAATTGGTGTACAGTGAGTGTGGGTAGTTTGTTCATGCTAATCGATCGTTATAAGAACGACTGGGTGCAATCAATATACATGAGAATTTTTTCTTTAATTACTTTACTGCTTGAAATGTTTTAGCTGCGATTTGTCCGTGTATGGAATCAAAAAAAAAAAAAAAACAGTGTTGCACTCTATTAAAAGATTAACAATTTCTGCACATCAAGATTACGGGACTAATTTATATTTGTCGATTATTGTAGACCCACCTATTGGTCTTGTTATTTACTCTCGTTAGCGCGAATAATTTCCTAGAATCGACTATGTAATGTGAATGTGATAACGATGACATTAAGCTCCACTACATGGATTGACATGATGTGTATAACCATCAGTTTAACCGCAATTGTGTAGGTACTTATGAAACGACCAATTTTCAATAAATAAAATGTTTTTGTTTGTTATTAATTAATTACGACACCATGTAGCAACATTTTATTGGTTCTTTTCCCTCACATTAGCGGAGTCGAAAAATGTCTGTACATTTTAAGTGTTTTTGTGTATCAAAATGCGTCAGCGAATAAAATTTCATATACTCTCTGCGAGAGAAAAAAAATGGAATAATATTTAATAATTTTACTATATAATATATTTATATTTACCTTATTTGCAACATCTTCATTAAAATTATTATCATCGGTTTCACCATTTGTATAATTTGGTGCCCATATTTTTATATCATAATCAATACCGGACGTTGCCAATAATGGTAATGTTGGATGTGGTTGTATACAATTAACAACATGTTTATCAGCTTCCATTAACATAACTAATTTACCAGTTTTACGTTCCCATGTAAATACATGACCACAATCTGAACCAGACATAACATAATTATCACCCCAAAAACCAGCTTCTTTTATCATAGTTCTATATATTTTGTTAAAACAAATTAATTAAAATACTTGCGAATACAAACAATACAACACACACACACACACTATAAGAATATATGTACAGATACTGTATTTTACCTAGAATTTCGATGTCCAGTATATATCATTTTTTTATAGTCAAATGTTAATGGTATTATATTAATATCGTTTAAAAAATTATCTTCTATATCATTATCAATAATAATTTCATCATTATCAGTATCATTAGTAATATTATTTGTATCATTAGAATTGGAATTAATTGTATTTGTAGTATCTATAGGAACTGATGAATTTCGTAGCAAATATGATTCGCCACCATCTATAAAAAAAAAATCATTAACTAATTAATTAAATACAAACATAACAAAAATAATTATAAAATTACATGTTGACTGTGTTGAATTATTACTATCATTATTGTTATTATTATTATTATTGTTATTATTATTATTATTATTATTATTATTATTATTATTATTATTATTATTATTATTATTGTTATTATTATTTGTTGCACGATCAATACTATTTACTTCTTCTACAGCAATACGTATATCATGGTCACGTAAATCTAAATCATTTGTATTGGTATTATTAAGACCAGAACGTATACGTGGATCGGCTAACATACGTGATAATACTTCGGTCATACGATGCATAATTGTAGCTTGTAATTGTGGTCTAGCTTGTCCAACAGTTGATCGTTGTGATGTTTCACGTTCGGGCCGAGCATCGGGTCCGGTATCCGACCAATCACCACGTAAACGAAGTCGGCGTACTGGTGGTGGTGATTCATTTTTATTTCCTTCACCATTTGAATTTAAATCTTTATTTTTTTTAAATTTGTCAGTATGTGCATTATACTTAATATCAACACCATCTTTCGTTAAATCAAATAGATATACATGATCTGATGAATAACTAACTAATAATTCTTGTTCATCAGAACTATATTGTATTGATGTGACACGAAATGGACGTTTTTCATATGTTGGAATTGTATATACTTTAACAGGTACGGTATGTAAATCAAAAGGTGCATTTTCAATTCTACCACCAAAGTCGGTGAATGAAGACGATGATGATGTTGATGATGAAGATAAAGATGATGAAGAGGATAATGGTAATGATGACGATGAAAAATCTACTAATGATAAATAACGTCTATCGTATATTCGTACCAAACTATCTGAACAACCAACAGCTATATAATTCCATGATGTTGGTGTTAATGCCATTGCTGTTATTGCCGATGGACTTAATATTAATATATTATCTTTGCAATTTGATTTACGACATCTGAAAAAAGAATAGAAAAAAAAGTAAATACTTGTTAATAATTTATTTTTATTTATGCGGACTGCAATTCTGAGACAAGTTTTTCGGTGCTTTTTCATACTAAAAATTTCTCAATTAAAATACTATTTGTTTGTTTATGCAATCAGAAAGCAAATTATTTTAAAAATATGGACGTTGTTGGATATTCAGAAAATATAAAACGTTTTCGCCACACACAACGCTATCGGCGACTCCACCATAAAAATTGAATTAATAATCCTCATCAATCAAAACATAATTGTATGCGATTTGTGGTATGTTTGAGTAATCAACCTGTGTAATTCACTCGGATTGGGAAATGAAACACAATAGATGTTTTAGGTCGCAGGGCGAGAATTGCTGACCCTTAATAGTTAGCTTAAACCATCATCCATAATACAATATTTGACCATATGACTATCATATAACATATAAATATAATTAAATCACAAATATTTATATACCCGCACCGAAACTCTCACAAACACACACACGCACACACATACCTTGAAATTGTTCTGAGATCAAATAAACGTACGGTACCATCTTCACCACAACTCATAAATGATTTTGGTTCATTTGGTACGGTTAATACTTCATATGTTGTACCACTACTGTGACAATTAAAATAATTTAGATTTGCTGTATTTTCATGTTCATAAGATTGTGCAGGTTCTAATTTTGATGTTGCTGCTGTTAATTCAGTATATAAAACAATACCATCGCCAGAACATGAGATTATAGCTAGATCATCTATAAAATGTAAACAAATGCATAAATATATATATATCATTTAGAATTAAAATTAATAATTTAAACAAACTAATTAATGTACCTGATTGTGGCATAAATTTTGCACTAAATATATTTGAACGATGTGCGGTTTTATATTGTGTTAAAATTTTTCCATTAAATGGATTTGTCACAGCAATTTTTTGATCATCCGAGCCCGATAACAAATATTGTCCACGAGAATTCCATGATATTGTATTTACACAACCTTTATGTACTTTTAATTGTTTAAATAATTGCAAACGTTGTAAGTATGTTAAACTATCTATATAATAATAAAAAAAAAAAAATGATTGTTATGAAACTTTTAATGAGTTATTATTGTAATAAGAACACAATAAATTTGAAACGTGTTTAGTGCTAACCAAATATTTAACCATTTTAAAATCACAGTAATCTACGTAGAGTATAACAGCATATAGACAGAGTATCTATTCACTATATGATCAGTTAAGTTTCCAAGATCAGTTTCATAAGTTTAACTATCATTATATAATTATCTCTTATAAAGTGTATAAACTCTGTCTGTAGTCTATCTACATATATTTTAAATATTAAACTCAACTATTATACAATGTTACACTACACTACTACTAAAATTTGTCATCAATTAAATAGAGAAAGGGAACACAAAGTGTAAAGGTTATCATAATAATTTGTTCATATAATAAATTCAAAATTGATATATATATTAATAGGTAGTTAAACAAATTATAAAAAAAAATTATATTTATAAAATTATAATTTAAAATGCAAATTGACACTTTTCTCAACTGTGTGTATGTTTCACATTGCGTAGTAGTAAACCAATTAATAATGAAATGTATTTACAAGTATTTTTGGTTTGGTATACAAAAACAAAGTGTGTTAAAAATAGAACAAAAAGGAAATGATATATTTTTAAATGATGAAAAATGTTAAATATGTTTTCGTAAAGAATTAATTGTCTTTAAATTATTCTGAATTTCTTCCTATTCTTTTCCTTTCTTTACTCTCTCTATACCCACACAATTATTTTCTATTCACACACATTAAATAATTAATTATGCCTAAAATTTAAATTCTAACAACAGTCATCCACATAATTTATAAATCACAATTTATTCTATAATTAGCTACCCAAAAAATATATTATGTATATGTTGTGTTGTCATTTAAAAAGAAAAAAAAAATCATATACGCAATTGAGATGTTATTTTCAATTCTTCCAAACACAAAGGTATTTTTGCACATTACAAGTTGAATATTTCTTTTTATATTATCTAAAAGTCTAAATATAGATTAAAAATATATTATAATGAAAAAAAAAGAAGAAGAACAATTACCTTTGGTGCTATTATATAAATTAAATTTATGTTTTATCAAATCCCCGTATAAGGAACGGTCGTTAATTGTACGAAAGACACTTCCACATCCATAGTAATTAGTCATTATAAATAATTTACAGTATTCCTTATTAATTAAATTACTATATGTTGTGTGTATATCTTTTGTTTGTTTTTTTTCTTCTTGTTAAGTGTTTTATTGATTAAATAATAAATGTTTATATCGATTTATTATTATGTTTTGTTCACAACTACTACTACTACTACAGAGTATAACGTATTAACGTAGACTCGTAGTGCTAAAGTGTATTTATTTTTGTAGAAATTTTATTGTATTTTATTAAAATAATAAATTTATAAATTGTATATGTAATTTTTCTTCATTGAAAAAAAACTCAATTTTTGTTGGCATCATCAACACACAACACAACATCTTATTAATTATTTTTAATAATAACTTTTGAATATATAAACACACACAAAAAATATGATAAATATCTATTTTAATTAATCCTTGAATAAATTAATTTGCAAATATTAATTATTATGATTATATTAATTTTAATTTATATCACAATTATATACATTTTTTTTTACAATATGACTAGGTCGTATTAATATTTTTCTTTTTATATACACAAGATCGATATTTGTTTATTTACTTTTTTAACTAATTAATAATTTATTATGCATTTTTTGAGTATAATTATTTTTAAAACATAATCTAACTTCGTTACGATATCAAATACAAATCGATTTGCTTAAAATCATCGAAATACAATTAAATAAATAATATAACACAAAATCAAAACAAAAAATTTTACAAAAACAAAAAATTTGGTGTTATTTTTATTTTTGTAAAATTTGCTGTCGGTGTTTTGTTCAGTCGATGCTCTGTCATTCTGTCAGTTTACTCAAATCGTTCAAAATTGTCAATCAAGCAGCTTGAAGCCGGCCGTCCTACGGCATATGTAAATTTTCAGCACGGACAGCTAGCACAGCTAATTTTATCTCTAATGGAGCGTTATTGGCTTATGTATTTATTTTAAGGAAATGGATAAATCTGCATCATGTTTATATGATATTAAATTTTTTAATTCTATTCATCACAGAGATACCATGGAAACGTGTCCAACGGCATCAAATTGTAGTTGCAATACGATCTGGTTGTAATTAATTGGACAGCAAAAAAAACTCACGTTTGTACAGAAACCAAGAAATCGAAAAATAAAAATTAACGTATTTCCCTTCTTTCCAGATATTCAATTACGATTTAATACCATTGCGGATTGTGTGCTACAACTTTTGACATTTAAATAATTTTTGTTTTTTTTCCATAATTAATTTTCTCTTTTTGTTTCGAGTTTACGTTTAACAAAAAATTATTGTAATTAATTTTATAAAAACCATAAATAAATAATAATAATAATAATAATAATAATAATAATAATAATAATAAAAATGCAAATAATATTGTTGTATAATTATTATTGAATTATAATATGTAGTGTAGATATTCTTATGCATACAAGTGCTACACCACATGCGTTATCATCACATGGATTAAAATATGTTTTAATCATCGCAGGTATATTATTATAAAATGAATCATTTAATTGTTACCATAATATATTCATTAAAATGTATAATAAATAAAAAGCTATAAATTTTACATCACGCACAATCAATCAATTCCAATAGTAATTACAATAACCTGTAAATTTTATATCCGCCATTTATGGGATATAATTAAAATATTAATTTTTAACTTATAGTACTACTACTTCTCTCTAATTTATTTAATAAATCCACAAAAGATCACTAATATTATTTGTTAACTTATAGCGCATAGGCAGATTTTATTATTATTAATTAATCATATTCAAATAGTTTGTGTAAATTAAATTCATTTAAACTATATTTTAATACATATTGAAACTAAAACAATTGTATATTCAGACGTATATGATACGATATTAAATGCGTATCGTTAAACACTACTACTCAATTATCAACAATGATTTGAATTGCATTATCGTAATTATAATACAAGTGTTACAACATAAACAATAGCAATTAATTACCATATGGATAATATTTGTATTATTTGGTACTTCACCAGTTGCCGAATTTTACAATGCCATATTTATCGCACATACTAGACTATATGCCACGTCTTTTGAGCCCTACCACAATTCAACAAGGCTAACAGTTTTCCCATCATGACCGCCCAACATTAGGCTTACACGAAAATTACCAAATTTTAAATCGGTCATAAGACGACCAATAGATTTTTTACGGAAAAAGTCGAGAAGCTATATTGTGCGCCTTAAGATTCTCTATAACATGACCATAACAAAAATTGGCTACCTAATTTTTTATGGACAGCACGAACATCAAAAAGCTCGTTTTGAGAAATACCCAATATTTACTGATGATGAATTACAGTTTTCTAATAGCCATAAATGGATTTAGTTGGTAAAAGTAATGTGGGAGTGGTACTGAAAATGTTTCCTAACTATTACAGTTTTCCCAGAATTTTCCGATTAAAATTTAAATTTTGAGCCAAAAATGTTATGGGACACATTTGCCAATTCGTCTGCATTATGAATACCATATAATTTTCACTAAATTCGTATTTTGATCTCTTCCGGCATCATAATTTATAAATTATTAATATATTTAAAGTTTTTAAAGCACAACTGCAGTTAAAATTAAATAAATAATACA
Source organism: Bibio marci (assembly GCA_910594885.2). Taxonomy (NCBI): domain Eukaryota; kingdom Metazoa; phylum Arthropoda; class Insecta; order Diptera; family Bibionidae; genus Bibio; species Bibio marci. The sequence goes on along the minus strand of OU343114.1, from coordinate 94,784,549 downwards.
ATAAATAAACTAAAAACTTAATTTAATAATTTTTAATTATTTTAATTGTTGTTTTTTCAGAAAAAATAAACACACGCACACACACACATAAATATATACTTATATATATATATATATATTATTAACGAAAATAAATGATTATAATTATTATTAACAATTAATTAATATTTTATATATATCGATAAAATTTCTTATTAAAAATTATACTGCACCTTTTCTCTAGATTATTTTTCATTTTACAAAACAATAATATAATATTTTTCTTAATTAATTTTTAATGGTATAACAATTAATGGTTCATTAACTAATGGATTATCAGAATATAAACTCCATGTATAATTAATACAATCAAAAATACCAACAGCAATTGTTTGAACACACTCAGAACCATCACGAAATACTTTATGAATTTTACCACTTTGATCGCCAAGCATTTTTAATAAATCTAATTTTGTTAATGGTTTTTCATATGAACAAAATGTATTCATACGTTCAATACTGGAATCAATAATCATACCGGTAACTTCTTGAATTGGTAATCGCAGATATCTATACGGAAAATAAACGAAATAAAACAAATTAATATCAAATTGTATAAAGCAAAGTGAAAAATTGTAATTTCAATTAATTTATTATTTACTTATTAGCATGAAATATATTTTCACCAGAATTTGCTGTTAACATATTTAATTGTGATTGATTTTGTTCCAATTCACTCGGTCCCATTTCAATATTATGAAAGACACGTTCACCTTCTTGTCTAAACATGTTATAAATAAAAACATATAATATATTAAATAATAATTGGAAATGCTCCAGAATATCAAAAATTACATAATAATGCGTACTTTAAAAATGTCATATTTATTGAACAACCATCACCAGCACCAACACCACTGTCACGTAATATTGTTTCAGCCTGTGTAAAATTTTCAGCACTTAATAATGCTCTTGTTATAAAATGTCGTGCTATATAATTAAATACACCATATATAATTAATACAACACAAAATAATTTCAATTTATAGCTTAAATACACTGTCCTCCGGCCCATGAGGTCAATTGTAATGAATATCTCCAACGACTGTTTTGTGCTAAAATATAGCTGCGAACAGTAGAAAAGGTGTCTCAAGAATTTATAAATTTAATAAGGCAAAGTTATGGATGATTATATGGAAGACTTTGATATTCCCAAAAAACTTGGGAATAGAATTGGCGGCTGTATGACGTTGGAAAATGTTAAGTCACGTGTGCCAATCCGTGATAGATGAATAAGGATTTTTAATACATTTGCGATGAACATATCAAATCATAATAATAATCAACAAAATCAATAGACTATATTTGCTTGATCACGTATCAAGATGCATGTACCAAGGTTCCAAAGAAACTGTTTAATGGTATTCCAGAGGAAAGAAGTAGTAGGTTATTTTCAAATTCCTTAAAATTCGTGGGATTGGAATACGTGAAAGTTGCGAATAGGTCCGGTAGAGAAAAAATAAAACCACCCTGATGCCATAGTGCCTGCCACGCAACAGTAAGTACATATAAAATATATATATAAAAACTTACGAGTTTTTCCACTATGCAATTTATTTGCACTTAATGTATTTATAGAAAATATTAGTCCATGTTGATTATAATTCATTGTGTAACCGGGTAAATGTCCAGCATAACATAATGATGTAAAACGTTCTTCTTTAACATTATATTTTCCCTGTGGCGTTTCGTTTATTATATGTGCCGACACAAAATAAAAATGATTTAAAACTTCGGATAATGCATCTTCGGTGTGACCAAGTAATTGCTGAAATTTGGAAAAATTTAATTTAATAAATATTATATATAAATAAAACTTTTAGAGAATATATATAGGTGCGCGTGTATGTACACAATCCGGTTGATTAATACAAATTGTTGAACATCCCGTTGGTTGTCTTATGATTGTATTTTCTTGATCAACAGCTTTTGGTGTTATATCATCCATATGTAATAAAAATAACTATATACACAATAATAATAATAATAAAATTATAGATAGAGGATTATTTGAAATGAACATCATTTATATTTTTGTATTATATATTTAAAATTAATACTTTATGAAATTCAACTTGAGCACCATCAGCAATTCCTTCTAATTCTCGTACATATTGTGGAAATGATTTTTTAACCGATTCTAATGTTTCATTGTAAACAGCCTCTGCGTATAAGTATATATTTAAATATATATAGTAACAGCAAACGATTTTGTATATGGTATAATAACAATTATTATAAATATGAACACTTACTTCCTTCTGGTTTATTATACAATGGCAAATATACATTATTTAATGGTCCTGATAATTGTAAAAAATTTTTAATAATTGCTGCAAATGTTCGTCCCTGTAAATATTGGTTTTTATGTTAAAGATATATTTTATTATGTTATGTGAAATTTAATTGCATTTAGCTATAAACGATTCGATTCGTTATTATTTTTCCTTCAACATATCATACATTATTAATTTATTGTATAATTATTAAGACAGTCCCGCCGGTATCCCCATTTTGAATTCAACACTCTCCGTTTTCATTTGCTATGTAAAAGTCTATATATTAAACATATATTCAATTTTTTTTCATATATCAAATCCTTGGTTACATTTTTTAATAAAAAATATTATATAAGTCACAGCGTCGTGCACAATGGATGCATCCGCATTTCGTAACATTTAACACAAAATTGTGATTATTTTATAAGTAATGGAAAATGTAAAATTGTAATAAAATAAAATTGACTTTGAGCTGTTATTTTTAACACTTAATTAAACATAAACATTATGCATACAATAATTAAATAGAATTTATAATAATAATAATAATAATATAAACACACGATCTAATAATTAATAATTGTAATTATGTAAATAGCAGCGATAGATTATTATCTTTTCATTATTATTATTATTATTATTAATATTATTAAATATTATATTATTTAATTTAGTATTAGATTCTATTAGTTATTAATTGAAATTTATTAAATTTATAGTTTTCGCATATACAACAATAAAAACATGGTGAAATAATCATGTTTTATAAATTAATATATGTATTTTTATAACTTTAAATTTATTTGTATGTTGATATTGATATAATAAATCAAATCAATAAGAGAAAATTAAATTCCTGTATAAGAAGTATTCGTATATACTTAGGCTTATGTACAGGTGTACACTTAATCTTATATACGCACCTAATAATACAATAAACTAAATTATACCTATTGGATTAGATATGAAAACACAATTATCGTGCTGACATACAACATTTCACTAAAAGATTTTTATTAAGAAAAATTACCATAATAATACGTGAATATTTAATATGATTATAGTCCACCCGCACCCATCATTTATTAACCCATTTTCATTCAACACACTGTTAATGTAATGAAAAACAATATAAGCCAAATTGCCATTCGAATGTAGTTATTCACTTTTTTGTTAAAATGTTCAATGACATATGTTGGAATAATTGTGGTGTGCACCATAATAATTAACTCGTTTTGGATGTACGCAGGTTTTTCATGTTTTTTTTATTTGTGTATTTTTCATCACACTATAAATAGGAACATTTTGTTTATTAACATATATACATCAATTTCCAAATGTGCTTAATCAGTAAAGATGGTGTTTTCAGAAAAGGATGTTCTTTGTTCCAATAGGCAAATGCACGACTGCATTGAATGATTCAATGGGTTTAATAATTACTGTGTCAATTGAACGTTTTACTACAGGTCTTTATAGCGAGCTAAATACTTTCGTAAAATACACCTGATATTGACTGGTTTGACTAAGTCCAAATTAGTTGTGAACGTCAATGTTTTTTCGAATCAACTCAAATCATATGTTTTATTATAGATTTAAAAAAAAAAACGCCCATATATTATAAATTTCGTCGACACAACTTATTGACTGGTAGATTTACAGTGGTTTTGTCCCTCAAAAGGCAAATATATAGGTTTATATATTTCGATGCGGAATTATCAACATTTGCCAAAAAGATGGGATAAAGTCATACCTATAACTAATTAGGACCAATACATTTTGTATATGCATACAGAAACATCACAATTAGCAATAAACAATTAGTCCATATAAATTCGTTCACATTATTTTCAAATCTTCGTCGCTTCCGTTATTGTATAGATTTTTTTTTTTAATATCTCGCTTTTAATATATTATTTAATCTTGTTTAATCAAAAAAGTCACAAGATATCGTATATAATATAAATGCCAATACAAATTTAAAAAATTAAACCAGAAAATGATAACAAAAAATATACTCGAATGTTTGTTATTTGTATTTTTTTTTTTGCTGGTTTTATAACCTTATCTTTTTAAATGTTAAACTATCATTTAAAAATAAATAACAATAAATCAGGTTTTTTGTTAATGCTTGTTTTCACATAAATATAATAAACAACATAAATATTATTAATAATAATATGTAATAATAACAATTAATCACCGTATCAAAACCAACATCATAATGTGTTCCTTTTGTATAAATTATTGGTATACATTGACGTCTTGTTGTTGGTGTTAAAATATTATCAACAGCCGGACACATATTTTTATATATTTTGGATTTTTAAATAATTTGTTATTTAAACTATAATTTATACACACTCTCTCTAAAAACAATTATACAATTAATAGAACGATATTTTTAAAAACCGCCGACGCTATCGGTTATTACTTATTGATTGAATGAAATAAGTTTTACAACTAAAACTAAATTCATTTTTAAAATGATTTTCAAAAATTATCTTGTTGTTGTTGTTGTTGTTGTTATTCTAAGTCTATTGGCCTATAAATTTTAATCGCATATTATCATCATATCGCGTTTCTATGAACAAAATATGTATATAAATATTATGTTTACATTGGAATCCGGTTTATTTTAAATAAACAATACCTGCGATCGGGTATTTTAATGGCGTATTATTATTCAAAGTTAGCTACAACCCTTTGTCTTGGCTGTGGGCAATATGCGAATTCTCGATGAAGAAAGAAGTTTTGTTTCGTTTAAAGCGAATCAGCCATAAAGCCCAATTTTGATTTTGTCGCTTATAGGAACTGAAGTACTGGTAAGAGATGGTTGACTGTATCGACCGATAAAAATTGTAGTCTGATGGTGAATGCGACGTATATTTTTAATGTATATCCTTAACCGATTTTTCATTTTTCATAATTGCCATACAGAACAATTTTTCCATATCTTTTAATATATTCTGGACGTTATTCTTTCAATGCTTGCTTCAAAGTGTTTATTATTGTTGACGATCTCCTTTGTTATGATTTCATTCGGTCGCACCTAATGTATACAATATATATAACCTTTCTTCCATATTAATGTTTCGTTTTTGCATTGATGGTCATTGTGCAATCACTAGCGGGCGTTACTGACCGCATATATACAGATAAATAAAACATGTGCGATGCAATTGTAAAAATCGAAAGCGAATTTTATGCTAAACACCCAATAAATATGATAATTAATTAATTAATTATTTTTTATATCTATATAGTCTGGTCAAATTAAAAATAACGTAATGAAGAAACTTATAACACAAACAGCAATGTCTGAAGATTTATGTGAATTTTACTATATAAAAACGTATACGCATATGGTAAATTGTGTACTAAAACGCAGTTATTTATAATAATTGTTGATATTTATTTTATCTATGTAGAAAAAAAGTTGGTATATGCGTTTTAATTATAACTTTCTATGTCATCGGTTTGAATTAAGTCATGTTTCCATAATATCTATCAAGCATTCATTACAGTAAAATGTGTAAAATACTATTCGCATGAGAGTCTACATACGAGTATAATATGGGTAATTCTGTTTAGAATTCGCTCCGATTTTGGAAAGTTGTTGTGAGCATGTTTAGCCTACACACTTAAATCATGTACACACATCTCTATTGCACATCAAATTCACCAATATTGGTAATTGAATTCGTTAATAATATAATAGGATTCCATATTATTTTATAATAAATTTATGGTTTCTAGAACATTTCACATTTTCCTAATTTATTCTGACTTTTTACTATAATATTTTACGCAATAGTCGCAAATTTAATAAATATGATTACTTGCACGAGACGATCAATTTTAATTATATGAATGAAATGCAAATATTATTATTATAATAATTGTCTATGAAGACAATATAAATTATTGTATGTGCGGGTGTATTTATAAGTTTAGTATTTATAATTTTTAATTGATTATTAATAATTATTCTGAAGTTTAATATATGTATAAAAAATTTATATATTAACATACATGAAATAAATACATATTGCCTTGTGTCGGTCTGTTTGGTATATATTGTACATAAATAAATAATAATTATAATAATTGTATAATGTCTTTAATAATTGTGACGAATCTTATTATATATTTTATAATTCTTTAATATTGAATTTGTAACCATGAGCGAAACTTAACTAACCTATAAGATATTTTGCTATATATAGTTCTATATAGATCGTTCGAACGTCCTCAATAGATTAAAAATTTGTAAGCAGAACCTCATGAATTTTTAACAAAATCATAAATATAAATATGTGACACATAACATAAAAGTACAATATATATGGCGTTATAATGATTTTTATGAATTTAAAATGTTATTATATTATTGAATGTATTTTAATTGTAGAATAAAACCCCAGTAAATGATTAAATTAATTGTCTGTATTGACTCCGCTTTGCTGCAATTGTATGTTAACTTATATAGTAACACACATTAATTATATAAAATAAATATTTCTTACCACATCAAATCCAACATCATAATGTGTTCCTTTTGTATAAATTATTGGTATACATTGTCGTCTTGGAATATTATTCATGGACGTAGTAGCTGATGTACACATATTTTTAGTAAATTATTATTTTTTAATAATAATAATAATAATAAATAAAATTCACAAATTAATTCTATTATTTTGAATTTATGTATTTTTTATATATTGATAAACTGCACCTATTTAAATAGGATCCGCACCGTTTATAAGTTGAACTGCGTTGACAACAAAACATCGACTAACTTAATGTTTTTATTCTATCGTTATAAAAAAATGAATTGAAAATAAACCCATTTATAGGTATGCTTTTTGAATATTTATATATAATTATAACAATAAATGATATAAATAATTATAATAATAATAATAATAATAATAATGGGAAATCTTATAAGAACTTTTATGTAACATTCAAAACAATAATTTTATTATAGAAAATACACGTGTGTTTAAAAGAAAAATTAACAATAATGTATAATATTTAATATACCCCAACCATCCCCATATAAATGCGATACATATAATAATAATAATAATAATAATAATAATGATGATATAGAATGTAGAGTACCCCCTTATCTGACTCGCGCATATTGTATTATTTACGAATAATTACATATTATATAATATTTGTATACAATAATTGTGGTTGCCATGTGATCAGAAATTTATAATGTATAGGGAGGTGATCGCGGTGCTAGATGCATCTGAATTTATACTTTAAAAGCCGCATTTCTTCTAAAATACAAAAATATTATTTAACATATAATGGGGCTATTTGGAAAGAACTAAGCTTAAATTCATTTCATAATCCTTAAATTTAATATTTAAACACAATTAAAAGATGATGTTATATGAAATATAGTGTAATTAGTTAATGTGCATTAGTGCCTTCCGTTACAGTAACGTGAATTTGTCAAGAATTGTATTGCATTACATATTAAATACGTTGCACACAGTACATTCTATGAAACAAAGTTACCTACAATTAAACAATATTTATGCTTACTTACTTACTGTGCATGGCATTAAAACCTTCTCCAACATAATCTTCAAACGTGAGCTAACGTCTTCCAATCCAGAATTTTAACAATCCTAATATCACCGACATCACCGTTTACTGCATCTATATAGTCATCTAGCCTTATTTTTTCGGGTATCCATCTATGCGTTTTGGTGTTGTATCATGCACCATGCCTCCGATCCATACGTTAATGTGTTATTACAGTTTATGAGCTTTAAATCTCGTTGTACTGTTGTTGATTAATATTGTATTTTTAGCCCTTTGGTAGCACCTAAAAATTTGTATATGTTATTCATACAATATAAAAATAATTATAAAATTGTAGCACATGCAATAACCTTGATAGCGGAGATTCACACCATGTTTCTTCAACTAATTACTTTAATGATTCACTTAACCGTTGGTTAATGTTGTCCCGGTAACCCCTACATATTTATTTTTTTTTCAAATATAAGTGCATCCATCATCACATATAGAAATCAATAAATTATATTATTTATATTTGGTTATTTTAGCATATTTGATTAGTTATAATAGAATGTGTAGCACGTTTTGAAAACGACACGTGTGTGCGCTTATCTGTAAAACCAAATTACAATTATAAATTTAGGCATTAGGTCATTTGATTTCCACAACCACATTCCCACGACGGCATCCAGACTGGACATAAATAAATGGACGCAAGAAGTGACAATGGAATTCATATACTAGATTGTTCAAAATCCAATACATAATACCGCTTTGCCGAATTCAATCGAAACACTTTCTGGTGCAGTTATATTCAATTAAACCAAATGGTACAAGTCAAAACATGCTAAGTGTTCACATATACAATTCAAAGGTCGTCATGAAATAACATATGAGAATTTAAGTTTAGTGTTTGGGATCAATGTAAACGTCAGCGGTTAGCAAGCGCAGTTGAAGTTATACTATTTTATGGTATAATAATAAATAAATTCGGTTTTATTAGAAGTATAGTTTTGTGACCTTCAGTTCAACACTCGCATTTCATATAAAGTTATACTTATAAACATAATAATTTATTGAGTTTCGGAATTAAGGTCATCTAACCTATATTTATTTTTTTTTATACAAAATATTATAAATAAAACATTTTTTGATATGATATTTTTTCTATGGGTTTTTCATTTGCATGTGGTTTTCAAAATTTCCATAATAACCATAAATTCGTTATATGTCGCTCAACTTTTATCAAACATAAATAGTTTTATGGTTGTTATAAATAAAAAAAAAGACGTGTGTAAATATAAAGGATTTATATTTATAATCATTGTTATTTATTTGGATTAAGAACAATTAACTATAATTAACAACAGAACAGCATGATTTTAAGTTTTATATACGTATTATGTATGTGTATATGTATATTCATGTTATGACCATGTACTCTTTAATTATTTACCTATGCATTGTTTGTTGTATATGCATGTGTGTTATTATAATACATATAATTACATTAGCATATTAAATTATCTATACTACTATGATTAAAGATAACGCAAAGTAGTACAATAAAATCAGGGAACATTAATATTTTTTTTTCAATGTGATAGATTGTTATAATTGTAGATTCACACCGAAATTTATTTGATATGCCATATAGAAGTAACTTGTGGTAAAACAGTTATTAATCGAAAACAATTACTTCTTTTAATTTTACATTTTTATGCGCACCACATTGTTCCATTTTATTCAATCGACACTTCCGATATAAAGAATTTTTGTATGGTATTGAATTGATTAAAGAAAATTCGAAGAAGGGTAGCGGCATCAATTCATATTACTGTGAAATTTTCCATTACTATTTCACTAGTGCACGTTATTTTTGATCAGAATAGTATTATTATAATACAAATTTATTGATTTTCATTGATGAATCGATATAAAATATTGTTATATATTTTATTATTATACGATACTGTTGGTTACACAGAGGGATTTGGAATTATGGCATGACAAAATAAGGTGTACTGGTGTACTCAACATTAATATCGTGGCATTCAAGAAGATCAAGTGCGATTTTCATATTAAATTTTATTTGTTAATTAAAATAAATGAGATTATCTTGTACAAACATTTTTATTTAATTAGTATTTTTCATACTAAAAATTATTCAACTGAACTATCATTTGTTCGTTTATGAAATCAAAAATCGAATATCTATGAAAATATGGTGTTTGAATGCGAACATCTATCAATACATAAATGCAAACTAATTCGGTGAATTGTTATAAATTCGCATACGGGAATTAATTTCCCAACTTTACTGCAATAGTTGTTTTCTTTTGGTAATCGCCATGTTATGTATATTATAAGTAATTTGGTTTGAGTAAATGATGATTTTTTCTACTTCTACCTACTCGCAATTTTTCTTTCGATCATGTGCAAGTAATAGTTATGAGTCGCGTAGTCGGTATAAGGAAAAGCGCATATAATTTTTTAACATATTATATTTTGATGACTTTTATTTTGTTTTTTTTTTTAAATTAATTAAAATTTATACTTAATTTAAGTTAATAAAATTGGTTTGGAAAAAAAATTAACCAATTTTAGTATTTTTCGATTATTTTTCACTTGTGTCATATTTTAAATTGCTAGTTCTTTTGGCAGGTTTTTGTCACGGCTAAATAAGTACTTATAGAAGTAGAAAAAAATCATCATTTACTCAAACCAAATTACTTATAAGTAACATACCGATTACCAAAAGAAAACATAACTAATTACAAAAAAAAAATTTTAAATAGACAAATGTTTATACAAATTTAATAAACTTACTATCATTTTTATATATTTTTGAGAAAGTAATTTTATTTTAATTTAATTATTTTTTTTTTTTATATATATTTTTTTTTTATTTTATTATTATTATTATTATTCGTATATTATTTTATTTAGAAGAGAATATTCTTCTAAAAAAAAAAAAAATAAAAATAAAAAATAAAAAATAATATATTAATTATATAATATTGTTGTAGTAGTAGTAGTAGTAGTAAAAAATAATAATTAATAAAATTATTGAAGGATGCTTGAATTTATCAATACACAACATTTTTTAAATCGTTTTTTTTTTAAAAAAATCAATATCTCTTTACTGTTTTTATTTTTTTTTTTTAACACATTCTTTTTAGTTACTATTTAATTTAATTTAATTTAATAATAAGTTATACACATTTAGTCTCATTTACAACAACTTAAAAAAAAAAAAAGCCTAAAGTTTTTTAAATTCTTTTTTAAATTGTTTCCTTTCCTATTACTTTTTTTTTTTTTTTTTTTCAAAATATTTTACAAATAATGTATTTTTATTTATTTAATTAGTATTTTTTTTGTGTGTGTGTGTGTGTTTTTTTTTATATTTTTAAAAAATATTTATTATTATTTTTTTTTTTTTTTGTTTTTGAATGAAAGAGAAAAATCACAATATTAACAAAATATATAATTTTTAATAGTTTTTTATTTTTTTTTTATTTAAACTAAATAAAAATTATATATTATATATTTTTTTTTAATTATTATTAAAGCATCCTACAATAGTTTTTTTTTTTTTTTTCTTTCTCTTAATTCTATAAATATATATTTATTTATTTTTTCATTTTTTATTTCCCCCCTTTTATTTATTTTTATGCAGGATAATTCTTATCAATAAATAAATAAAAAAAAAAAAATAATAATAATAAAAACAAATTTTTATTAAAAGATATAAAAAAAAATGAGAAAAAAAACATTGAACTTAATTGTTTTGTTTTTTTTATGTGTGTGTTTACAGTTAAATAATTAATAACGGGATAAGAATTTGCCTGCATAATTAATAATAATAATAATAATAATAATAATAATAAAAATTGTTTTAATATTAATAATTAAATTGAAAAACCAAAAAAAAAAAATAATAAAAAATAATAAAAATTTTAATATTTTTCAATATATACACAAACAAAATAAAGAAAAAACATAAATCTTATTTTGCAAATTTTTATTATCTTTTTTTTTTTTCTTTTTTATTTTTAATTAATTAATTAACAAAAGAGAATATTATTAATTAAAAAAAAAAAAAAAATATATATATATATTTATAATAATCTTAACAATAATTTTTTTATTTTTTCATATATAATATATAAAATGAATTTTAATTAACAATTATAACTAAAAAAAAAAAAAAAAAAAACCAACAATAAATACATTTAAAAAAAATGTTTTTCTTATTTTCCAATTTTAATTAATTTTTTATTTTAATAATTTACCAATAAAATTTTTTCTTTTATACAAAAAATATATATTATCACTGCGCTTTTTTTTTATTTTTTAATTTTCAAATATATTTTTTACAAATAATTTTAAATATCGAAAAATATTTTTGTTAAATGTATTTATTGTTTAAAAATTTTTATTATAAAAATTTTTATATTATTTTTAAAGAGATTTGAATTAATATAATTATTATAATTATTATTATTATTATTATGCAATTTAATATATAATAATAATTAAGTATTACCATATATTATTAATATAAATATATTTTTATTTAAATTTTAATTAAAATAATAATTAATTAATAATGAAAAAAAAAAAAATAAAATAAAATAAAATAAAAATAAAAATAAAAAAGCATTTAACAAATTCCATTCAATATTTTTTTTTTTATTGTATCTATTATTATTATTATTATTATTTTAATAATTAAAAATATTTATTTTAATAATTATAGTGTAAATTTTTTATTGGCAAAAACTTCTTAAAACTAAAATTATTTTTTATTTATTTTTATTTTTATTTATTTATTTTTTCTTTTTTTTTTTTTATATTAAATTTATTATTTCTCTAATTATTTACAAAAAAAAAAAAAAATTTATTAAAAATAATTTAAAAATTATAATTTATTTAAAAAAAAAAAAAAAAATCTGAAGAATTTGAGAATTATAAAATTCGCTATTTTTTTATTGTTGAATTAGTTTTATAAATTGAAGTTGTCATCCGTTTTGTTTATTTTTTTATATAGTTACAGTTTTTAGTTATTAAGAAACCTTAAATAAAAAACAATCATCTAATAGATATTGGATTCGAAATAACATAAAAAATCATTGATAGGAAGAGATTTACAAAGAAATTCCTATTCAATTTAATCACAACGGCAGACTGACTGTGTGTGTTGAATGAGAATTATCACCGAATAATAATGCAAACAGTTTTTTTATACAAAAATGAACAACCAATCACCTTTTTCATTTTTTTTGCTAATTGACTACACCATTCTTTTTTCTTTTCTTTTTACACTACTACCCCGTGATAATAAATTTGATATTGTATTTTACATGTCCAATTGAATGGGAATTCTATTGAATGACGATAAATTTACATGTAGTTTTTAACGTAAAGGTAGACTTCTGCTTGAATGGGACTAAAAATTGAATAGTGTGTATATTCAACTGGGGGAATGGCTTGCGCTGTGCTGCGTTCGTTGCTTGCAGCATTGTGTACTGTGAGAAGACGTTATTGTGGTTGAATTCTTATGGCGGTAAAAAGAGAAAGGAGCACTAATGCGATGGGATTACTTTAGCGAATGTCTAAGTCACGAAGGGCATTCTGCAGTGCCCAAAAAAAATATAATAAATTGTTAAAATTTTTTCTTGCAAAATTAGTTTTGTACAAAAGTTTTCATCCTTATTTGATTTGATTCGTGATGATGTATTGACGCTATTGACTGACATCAAAGTAATATTTAATAAATTTTTATTTTAGTACCCCTTCAAAGACCAGATCTTTTATTTTAATAATTTTTATTTACGAAATTTTACTAATCCTTATACTACACTCGGATAGAGGGACACAAAAGATCTCATTGTGAGGGAATGGTGTTCGTTTTGGCTGACCCTTAGCTTTTAAATCTTTACTTACAACATAAAATATTAAAAATCCTATCATTGAAAGGCATGTAAAATATTAAAACACTATAGTCAACAATCAGGAATAACATATGAGCGTTTACATGCATTTGAAAACAGAAATAAATATCTTTCAATAGATGACATTACGTATTCTATATATGATTGACAATTACATTATGTTGCGTGTTATTTTCAAAAATGATTAAAATTAGACAAAAAAGAAATACAATGCATACAATTCTACACAATATGTTACAATATCCAACAAATAAAAGTTAGAAACATTTGGTTTGAGATGTCTTAACCCACCATTCATCAGATGTTCATCCATCTTAATACAATTTGTTCAGAAATGGTTCAATTCCTGGATCTCACATCAAAGGAATGAAATTAATAAATTAATGTAAACACCCAATTACAATTGATAAAATCAGAAATTTATACACTGGCACTTTTTGCACACATAACTTATTCCTCTATGCCCAATTTCAATTGTGTTCTTTGTTCGCGGTTTGAAACATACTACAGATGGATGGAAATTTATTTGATTTCATTATAAAATAAAACGAGAAACTTAAAATTGTAAGACATATACAAAAAATCAAGGCAATAAAATATTTTATAAAATATATTAACGAACAAAACAATTGGCAATTTAGAAAAAAGAATTCACAAGAAAAATTACATCGTCATAAAATTATTGATAATTGTTGAAACAATTATAAATGCGTAAAAAATTATATCACTTTTTGCGTTCTTATATATAGAACCATAATAAAATATACCGATTAGGAATAGGATTTATGGCTGTCAAATACAACAACATAGTACTTGCTTACTTGTCGAATCCAAAATGGAAGTCAGACCCAATAAAATTGAAACGATTTTATTGTGGGTTCTCTCAGACCACTTCCGAAAAATAAAAATGCTTATAATTAATTGCATTTTTATTTAAGTTATACACACAGATACTGTTCGAGTGTGACGACGTGTTAAATGTGTTTATGATAAAACTATGCCCTGTTTATAGTATCTATAGATACACACACACATAATCAGACACACAATAAATAATAAAACTCTGTACTCCTAAACTTTGTGCTTTAATTCAAAGCGCATCACATCATCGTTATCGTCGATCATCATAATTATTATTACAATATATTTTAAAAAAAAATCTTAAATTCATAAAGTTTTTCTTGTTGAAGGAATTTCTAAATAAATTTTTTTTTTTTTTTTTTGTTTTTTACATATTAATTCATACTTAAAAAATATAATTATTTCAAAATTATACTATCCAATTGATAAAATTTATAAACGTTTGCATTTTAAATTTATAGAACGGAAAAGAAAAAAAAAATTATTAATTTAATTTTTATATTTTATTGTTGTTAGCTTTAACTAAATAATAGAATCCTCATCTTTTCTGTCACTCGAATAATATTTATATTTACTTTTATTATACTTACCTTTGCGATTATTATTGTTATCAATTTGGATATCCGTTTTATCAGCAACAGCAGTAGCATCAGTGGTAACAGTAGCAATAGCAACAGGTGAAGAAATGCATAGTGGAGGTGAAGTTGATAATATTTTAAATTGATTTTTATTTAAATTATTTTTTCTATAAATAGTAGTTGAAGTTGACATTTTATTATAATTATTATAATTTTTATTAAAAGTTAAAGATGGTATTGATGGTTTTTTTCTTGGGATGGGTCTTGTAGCAGTAGTGGTGGTGGTGATGGTGGTGGTGATGGTAGAAGATGATGCAGCAATTTTTGTCAATGGTGTTTCAGTTGTGTTTCTTGTGGATGGTTGAATTCTTTTCTGCTTTAAATGATATAATTTTTTTGAAGATTCCATATTTTTTAAATTTATCAATTTATATTTTGAAAAAGTTTTTGGTCGTAATGATGATGTTGCAGTTGATGTTGATGTTGATGTTGATGTTGATGTTGATGTTGATGTTGATGAGGATGATAATGATGTTGTTGTTAATGATGATTTTAATAATTTACGATTATTAACAATTTTAAATTTATTGTAGTTGTTGGTGTTGTTGTTAGATTTTATAATTTTTGATAATGATGATGTTGATATTCTTTGTTTAGGATTTTGTAGATTTTTTTCTATAATATATTTATTTTTTATCCAACTTTTTATCGAAACTTCTATCTTGGTGTCCTTCTTATTGCCCGTATCTTTCGACGCTGTGCTGTTGCATTGTGATTTATTGTTTGTGGTGATCCTTGTTGCTGCGTTGGTGCCCTAATATATTTATTAATTTATACATTAAAATATTTTAATGGTAATTTTTTATAAAAATTTTAATTTAATTTTTCTTTTTAACACATTGAAAATAAAAAAAATTCGAAGAAAAAAATGTTATTGAATTTTAAAAGTGTTCAATCAATTGTCGCTTCGTATAATTAGAAAGATTTAGGAAAAATTATAATTATGTGTAACTTCGAATTTATTTTTATGTAGATTACCATTATCATTCACATAATCTATTATATTGAATCATTAAAACTGCACCATAGGCATGTTTTTTCAGATAAAGCCGGTTCACTATATAAGCTTCGACGTAAGCAGCTTTCGATGACTGTTAGAAGCCAACAAAAAATAATATCACTCGAAGTTGATTTAATACATTGATGAGACACATAAAATGACGGGAAATAAATTAATAAAAAATGTTTTACAGTTTTATTATAAAAATTTAACTAGACTGTGTCCGTGGTTTGTCAATTGTGAACTGTCTAAATTTCAATAAATTGTGTTGGTTTGGAAATTTTCAATGTGTTAAATTAATTAATTCTATTCTGTGTTTTTACAAAATTTAAAATAATAATAATGCACATAAAAAAAAACAATGAAATAACGCGCATAATACAAAAACAACAAACAATTAATATATAATTTTAACGTACAAATTAAATACATATAAATTTGTGTCATTTATATTAGATGGAAAAGCAATTTTTCTGATATTTAAGAGCCGAAGTGTACAATGCACAAAAACGTGTAACGGAAATTTGCGTCTGCGAACGTATACTACTGACGGAATTCCAATCAATAAATTGATGTTAACATTAACACAAAACCGATAGCCTCTTGATTAGTCACCTTCTCTCATTATGCTATAGCTAAATCTTAGATACGCTGCTATATGTACTGTCAACAACTTTAGATGCTAATGAAGAAGCTTGTTATAGCGACAAAACTTTTAAGTTTTCTATATTTACCCTAAATTTTTTGTAGAAACGAAACTGTAGCTTTGAGCGCATCTTTTAGCCTTAGCGTATAAATGCAACTATTTATATGAAGATAAATCAGGCGAGAAAGTAATAAGATCAAATATCAATGATGACAATTAACTACGGTGAAAACTGTGTTTTTACAATTGTTGGAGGAAAGTAACATCGCATTTGATTATAATACAATAAATAAATAAACATTTAATTAAAATTAATTGTAAAAAAAAAGTTGTATTTGGTGTTGTCCTCCAACCAGTGCCACCTTGACTTCGACGAGCCGTATTCGCTCATAAAATGTCCATATTATTTTAATCAAAAATTTAAAGTCTAAGTGGTCTGTTAGTTTTATATGAAGATTATATACATTTCATGGTTTCATCTTAGACATCTTAATCATTGATAGTAAATATGCCATAGACGATGTGGCTGAGATCGTATATCAATTTAAAAGCCAATTTTATACTCGCCGATCTTTACTTTCAAGTTTTTTGCATTGTATTGTATTAACTCAGCTCTTTGAAATTGAATGAAATATAAAAATATACAATTTATGAATTATAAAATAATTTCTATACATGTATTAAAAATATAACAAAATTAAAAATTAATTAATATCTGTATTATTATTAAAAAAAAAAAATAAATAAATTGTTATGTGCAAAATTAATTAATATAATTAAATAATTAATAAAAAAAAAAAAAAAACATTATTACAAATATTATTTAATTAAATTATTAAAACAAATCACATTCATTGTTTAAAAATTAGTACTTACGCGAAAGGATTATTAATTGGTGAGGCGCCAAATTGGAATGGCACATTTGGTGTCGCCTATAATTTTTTAAATAAAAAAAAAAAAAAAAAAAAAAATAACAAACAAATGTTTTGTTGATATTTTGATAAACGTAAAAATGTAATTTAATTTAATTGGAAAATTTAAAATTTTTCCATATATAAAATTTTAAGAGTAAAAAAAATTATAAAATCAAAAAGCATAAAAAAAAAACATAAAAAAAAAATATTTTTAAATATTTTCTTCTTATTTTTACCAAAAACCCAACAAACATAATGTGTCGCTATATAACATTTACGCCCCGGACCCTGATGAGAAATTTTATACCCAAAAAATGTTAAATGTTATAGTCACACCCAAAATTAAGGTAACTTTACATTTTATTAATATTATACAAATGACAAATCACAACATACATATAATCGAACTGTTTACTGTCATGTTTACCGAGTTTGATGTTTATATTCGAAGTCATCACCTTTTGCATACACATTTATTTAATTTATTTGAATTTGTATTAACTACCATTATAAAAACATAAACTCAACGAAATACAAACACACACACACAGACATGATTATTTTCCCCAAAAATTTAGTTGGGTGCACAACCAAAACAGCTTATTACCAAGTAGACGATAATCACGAAAATTATTGTATTTAACAACAAAATTGATAAGCAAGAATGTTATTAATACAAAAGGTTATAATGAAAAACAGATATAACGAAAACTGATTGATTGTAGCAAATACAAAGGTATTATATCCTGTTGGCTATTGGTCCACAACTCGATAAATATAAAGAATATAATGTTTGTTTATAATGTTAATAGTCTTCTGTATTAATTGAAATCATATTATTTTCTATGTAGGTGTCACGTCACGTTGTGGACCTGAAACGAAACTAATATCATGTTTGTGTATTTGCTAAATTCAGCTGTGTCCGAATCAGTTTTCATTGTTTAAGTTGATTATAGCTGTCTGTATATTAATAACATTCTTGCTTATTATCAGCTTCGTTGTTAGCACTCCCGTACCTCAACTAATTTTTAGTTTTTTTCGTAATGTAGTCTACATTCAATGCGAAGTTTCACCACTGGTTGTGTCCCACAAATATGTGATGCGCGGCGGAAACTTTAATGCTGGAAAATAATATTTTTTCGCCAATGAAAATTTTCGTATTTATTATTACATAAAAAGAATGCATTCATACAAAGTTTTATATTTATGTTTGGATTAAAATTTTTTGGGCAGGCGTAAATTAGATAGCGTCAAAAAATTTGCGATATAACAGGCAACCAATTAATATACAATATTAATAATTTTTTTTTTTTTTTGATTTCATTTCATGGGAATTTTTTTGTTCCTAAATTTTAGTCAATTAGTTCTAACAATTTGTTGCCATTTTTACGTTTGTAATTTATAGAATAATTTTATACCGAACAAAAACCGATGTTCGTGTTCATTAAATACTTATTTATTGCAAATATAAATTTAATAAAAAATACAGGCTCAGTATTGAAACCATTTTTGATATCTTTAAACGGTTTTCGAATAAAATGTCTGGCATCTAAATTAACTGTGACACAGCCCTGTATTTTATAATTTAATATTTAATTAACTTTTATTATATTTTAATAAAATTTCAATAAATACGAGAATTGCTCATCTGGCTCATATAATTTTACCATCATAATCAAGTCGTCCTCGTACATGTGCAACTTTTATTAAAATATTTATTAATTAAAGAAATGTAAAACATCAACAAATTAGAACAATTTGACCATAAATTAGGTAAAAATAACTTTATAATTATAAAATTAAAATAATAAAATTACGTTCCGCACGTGAAGAAAATAAAAATAAATGTGTGTGTGTGCGATTATTAAATTAAATATTATGAATTCAAAATTAAAGCAGCAATTAAAAAATAATATGAAAAAGATATGCATTTTTTTTGTTGTTATAAGAAAAATTAAAATATGCACATTAAAAAATCAATTTTTGATGATTATTTATTTCAGTTTTACTGATTAATTTATGATGATGATTTTAAAAGAACGTATATTTATTAGAATTTGTTATTTTTGTTATTGCTAATTTAATTACTAATTAAAATTAATTTAATTATTATTAATATTATTAGTTTATTATTAATTAATGGTAAAAAAAATGCATTCAAATTTTCACACAACAAATTCATCGCATATAGAGCATAATTCTGAGATAGGTGTACTAAAAAGGAAATCATCAGCAGAGCTAGTACAATGTAATTTAGAAGTAACAATTATGTGTACCGTTACTGAATCACAGTTACTGATTTTTAAATTTTAAAGAATTACTTAGAAAATTTTCAGATTCTAAAAATTCATTATTAAAATGATATATTTTTTTTAAACCCATATACCAATACCATAAAAGTTGTTTTTCGCAATACAGTATTCTATGTTCCTTTTTTTATACCATCACTAAATCAGAATCATCCCCTATATTACGTTCGGGTTAATATAACAAACATTTAAAACACACTCACACAATCACAAAGATTTGTTCGCAATTGAACTATTTTGTATATATCGTGCACAAAATTTTATTGTAATATATGTATTTATTAATCAGCATATGCGGATATATTTTAGGATTAGTGAATATTTTTTTTTGAATATATAAATGTCGTAGTGTTTTCTTCAAATTTTGTTAAAATAATAAAAGGCGACAAGAATGAAATGTATAAACTACCTAAGAAGTAACTTAGAAACCGGGTGTTCAAAACCGTTAAGTGTCCGAGATAAATTAAATTAATGCTATGTTATGAAAGTGAACGAATAATCATAAATATTATTATGCTATATACAAAAGTGATTCAATGGCGGCGTCGTGGATCATTCAATTGGACGGTGGATCGGTTGCGATCTTAAAATGTTTCATTATATTATATGCTCACAGACCGAGTAATTTACCAATCATTAATTTCGTGTTAGATTGTTATGAATAATCAACACATTTGGTTCATTCGGTAAGTGAACGAAAAGCAAAAGGATTCCGAACAGTTGTCTGTTTCGATATGCACCACAAATAAAGAAAAATTGTAATTTTCTTTCTGAAAACATGTCGAATTATCAACATAAATACCATTTTTTATTTTCATATCAATGCTATTATCAAATGAATAGAAAACATAAACAAATGTTTTAACATTGTTTTAACTTCATTTCAAATTCATGTTGAAATTTTTTCATGTATTTCTCTGTATGTAAATAATTTTATCATATATTAAACGTTTTTCATTCATTTCATAAACACTTGAAATCAATGTTTACGAGCGCCAAACAATGAAAGCTTTTTTTTAAACTATATACTTAAAATTTTACTTAACATAAACTTATATTAATTAAGCCATAAAGCAATTTTTATGCAAATATTAAAAAGCTGTGAAAATAGTTTCATTCACAATATATCCAACAAAATTTATGCGGTATAACTTTCATATTAAACCCAATAGTAAATATATAATATCCCTGGGTATGTGTAGTTCGAATGAATATTAAATAGGTATTAAACATTTCACCTTCCCCATTTTGGACACACTATATTTGTAGAATATATAATAATATATATAATTAAATGTGTTCATAAAAATGTGTGTGGTGTGTGTGTGTCATTATTCCTTGTATGAATATTTTCTTGTTTTCATTTTATTGACATTTAAAATAAATATGAAATTAAGGAAAAAAAGGTGTGATATTTTTGAATAGTGTGTGAACTTTGAATTTAAATAGAATTATTTTTTAAATGCAATGCACAAAAATATAATTATATTAAAAAAATGAAACAAAAAAAAAAAAAATGATAAAGCAAACGGATATAATTAAAAAAAAAATTAAATGCAATTGTATTATGTATTTTTTATCTTTCAAATTTTTCTAAATTTTTATTTTTAATTTTATTACCTCGGTTCCAACACCAAAATTAAATATAGAGTTATTTGGTGTTGAAGAACTTGCTCCAAAAGTAAAAGGTTGTGAAGGATTTGTCTAATTAAAATTAAAAATTTGAAAAATCATATTCATTCATTCCAACAAAAAGAAATAATAAATAAATAATACAAATAAAAAAAAAAAAAAAATTAATAATTAATAATTATCAACTTAAAAATAAAATAAAAAATTAAATTAAAATAAACTATAAATAAATTAATTCATTTATAATTGGTGTTTTTATAAAATATAATATAAATACCAAATATATATTTATTAAAATGTTAATTACATACCTGTTGTCCTGCTGTAAAATTAAAATTTGGTGCTGCATTTGCTGCAAATGAAAATGGAGTTTTTATTGTTGTTTCAGCTGTTCCTCCAAATGTTGGCTATATATAAATAAATGTTAAAAAAAATTAAAACCTTAATCACACACACATTTAAAATAACTTCATACACAAAGAAAACACTTACCGTTGTATTTGATGAAAACTGATAATTTGATTTTTTAATAAGTGGTTCATCATTTGATGACATTGTATTACTATTACCGAAAAAGTTTGGTGTTTGATTTGTTGCAGCAATATTACCAAAACTTGTAGCAGTTGCATCAAAATATGATGGTGTTTGTACTGAATTTGTGGTATTTACATTAGTATTATTATTTCCAAATCCTCCAAATGTATTACTAATTCCAGTACTGTTGTTGTTGTTATTGTTATTATTATTATTAATATTACTATTGTTATTATTATTATTATTATTACTAATATTATTACTAATATTATTATTATTATTATTACTATTATTATTATTATTATTATTATTGTTATTAATATTATTAATATTATTATTAATGTTATTATTATTATTATTATTATTATTATGATTATTATTACTGCTACCAAATTGTACAGTTGATGAAACTGAACCAACATTATTTGTGACTGGTGTACCAAATATAGATGAAGGGCTACCAAATGTTGTTGAACTACCACTATTATTGTTATTATTATTAATATTATTAACATTAACGTTATTATTATTATTATTATTAATATTATTAGCATTTCCACTAATTGCACCACCGCCAAACGGTGTTTGTGATTGAGGTGGTCGTTGTAATTGTTGTTGTTGTATTAATGACGATGGATTCACTAAGGAACCAAATGTACCACCAAATGATGGTAAAGTTTCATTTTGCTGTTGTTGCTGCTGTTGTGTAGTTGTTTTTAAACCACCTGTCATTGTTGCCGGTAGTTGACCAAATAATTGTGAATTTAGATTATTGGTTGACGATACATTGCCAAATAAAAATGGTGTTGATGATGATGTCGTTGTTGTTGTAGTTGTTGTTACTACTACTGTTGTTGATGTTGTTGCCAAAGATGCTGTATTTATTGTACCGGATGTACTTGATACATTTGATGAATTATCTGATGTTCGTATGCCAAAAAATGATGAATTATTATTATTTAAATTACTTAAATTATTATTACTCTGAGCCGTAAATAAATTGTTTTGCTGTGGTAATGAATTAAATGTTGAAAATGATGAAATATTATTATTATTATTATTGTTTGATGGTGTTCCAAACATTTCAAATTGATTTAACAGTTTTGATGATGATGTTAATGTACCAAATGTAATTGTATTTGATGTTTCCGAGGTCGCAGTTGTAGTTGATATTGTTGATGGTAATATTGATGATGTTGATGCTGTACTTGTTGACAATGTTGTTAATGTTGAATTAATTGTGGATGGCGATCCAATTGAAAATGTTGATGAATTACCACCTGTATTATTACCTATGAAATGAATGAATGAAATTTAGGATGTGCAATAGATTTAGATTTTTAGTGGACCATATCTTATTAACTATTATAATATAAAATTAACACATATATTTTAATTAAAATTGATTTTGTAGTAGATGTAGACGAATCGAGTAAGAATCCAGCTTAAAGTTTCTGGAACCGGATACAAAAAAAAAACACAATAATTGAATATGCTTAACTGAGATCATTGTCTATTAAAAATTATTTTACAAACATTTTTAACTCAAATTTGACCAACTACTGCAGTTGTTGATGACCAAATCAAATCGGGTCGTCGTATAAAGGTATGAAAAATTGCATATTTAAATTAATCAATCATACGTAACAATTGAAAATCTTTTAAAATGTCATACGACTTGTTTCGCAATGAAATCAATCCGTTTTTTAAATGAATCAATACTGGGGATGAAAAGGGGATTGTTTATGAATAAAAAAAATCGAACAATCAAAAAAGAAATAAAGAAGTCAACATTTTTTATTGTGACTACTTAATAATTTGTAAGTGTATTGTTGCATGCAATAAAGCCGCTTTTTTTTTTAAGTAAATAAATATATTTACATATATTATAAATTTAACACTTACCACCACTAAAATCACCAAATAATGATGGCATTAATGTTCCCGTTCCAACCGTTGTTGGTGTATTTATTGATTGTGTTTTAGCAAATGAAAAACCACCAGATTTTGGTGATGTAAAATTTTGTGAACCGAATAACATTGAGCCGGTAATAGTAGTTGAAGTTGTTCCTGCTGATGGTGTTTCAGCAACTGTTGTGATTGGTTGTATTTCTGGTATTGAATTAATGCCTGTAGTTTTAGTTTGTTGTTGTGTTGATGTTTCTTCTATTCTATTAACATTACCAAACAAAAAATTAGGTGTTTCCACAGCACCTGATTTTATTTCATTTGTATCTGTTGCTGCTGATTTTGAGGCATTACTACCAAAATGAAAATTACTAATTGGTGTTGTATCTGTGATTACGGAGGACACTTCAGTCGAACTTGGTGTTAACGTTGTTGTTGTAATTGTTGTTGCAGCTGCTGCTGTTGTAGTTATTGCAGTTTGTTTACCAAATGTAAATGTTGGTGTTGTTGGTGCCAATGGAGCTGCTACTGGTTTGCCAAATGTAAATGATGCTGATGATGTTAATGTACTAGTTGAAGTTGATATAGATGTTGATGATGTTGCTGATAAATTACTACCAAATGAAAATGATGATTTAATTTCCGTTGCCGCCTTGTTATTTTGATTTTGTCCACCAAATACAAAACCCGACGCATTACTTGTATTGTTTTCAATAGTTGTTGAAGTTGATTTTAAATCATTTGGTATACCAAAATTAAATGTTTGTTGACCTGAACTTCCAAATGAAAATGTAGGTGACATTTCAGTAGACGGTGACGTTGCACCCGGTTTAATTTGTTCACAACAAACACATTTATTACGGGCGGCTTCATTACGTGTCATACACGTTGAACATTCCCATGTCTTTTGATTTTGTGTATTAACAATATTTTTAAATAAATCATCTGTTGATTTTTTTATTGGTTTAATTGTTGTTGCTGTAGTTGTATTTTCTACTGTGTCTATTTTATTTGAATTGGGTTTTAATTGATCACAACACATACATTTTTCTTTCGACATATCATTATGGGTCATACACATTGTACATTCCCATTTCTTGTTTTGTTGTGCTAATATATTAGCAAAACCTCCGTTGGTTGGTTGTACTGGTAGTACAGATGTTTTTGTTGATGCTGAAATTGTTGTTTTGCATGTCATTTTTTGAGGATTTTCACATGCAATACATTTTAAATCTATATTTTTATTACGTATCATACACACTGAACATTCCCATGTACTTGCATTTGTTTTAAATTGTTGACCAAATGATATCTTATTATCGTCATGGTTAATTTTTTTATCATTACCATTATTAATTATTTCATTTGGTTTTTTAAGTACATCTAAAACACTTCCACTAGTTTTTAATATTGGTTTTATGACATTCAATTGTTGTTGATCAATTTTTTGTTTTGCCGTTTCCGGATTGAATTTAATTGATGATAATTGATTATTATTATTATTAATATTATCATTATTGTTTGTAGTAATATCAATAGTATTATTTATATTATTATCATTATTGTTATTAATACGTGTTGATTGATTTAATAGATTTAATGGAACATTAAAATTATAATTATTATTAATTGGTTTTATATTATTTATAGATAATTTATTATTACTTGTAATTTTTAATTCAATCGGTTTTGAAAATGTATATATAGATTTATTATTAGAATCTGTAAAATCATTTTTATTTGATTTTTTGTTATTATTAATTGTAACAATTTTATTATTATTATTATTATTATTATCATTATCATTACTATTAGTTAAATCAATTTTAGGTATAGATTTCATTTCTGGAAATTTAATTTCTGGTAAATTAATATTATCTGTTAAGTCTTGTGAATCATTTCTATTAGACGATGATCTTGTATTTATTAATTTTTTATTACGTAATTTACTAACATGTGTTGTTGCATTTATTGTATTTGGTAATTCATATTCATTATTATCAGTATTATTAGTGGACGCATTTGTTGTATTTAGTATACTATTTGAACCACATGCTAATTCACGAACTTTTTCGGTATTACTTTGTAATTTTTTCATTTGTAATAATTGTGACATAGTTGGTACTTGTAATTCCGTATAAACAGATGTAGTTTTTTGTCCAGGTGAGGATAATTTACGATTTTCAATTGAATATGGTGTCTGTGGACTTAACATTTTTATACTACGATTTTTTAACATATCATTATAATTAAAACGTTGCCGATTACTAACTAATGATGGAATTTTACGTTGTTGTATTAAATTACTAGTATTATTTGTAGCTGCCATTTTTTTTACATCACTTATTGGTGTTGTACATTGGTCCATTAATTCTAATATACGTTTTGCTGTATTTGATATAGCTGATGATGTAGTTAAATTTGATGTACCAGCAAAGTCACCACTTAAAGAATTTCGAGATGATGTTGATGAAATTGTTGATAAATTTGTTAATGATGGTCGTATTTGTGTAGGAACTCGTAAATTTTTTCTATATGCATTAGCCACAGTAGCAGATGATGCACCGCCATACATTGTACGACCATTGTAAAATGGTGAATTCATTGATGTTGCTTTTATTGATTTATCTGAATCAATATTATTTTTATTTAATAAACGGCTATCACTTAATGCTGACATACTACCAAAGATTGATTGTGAATTATAATGATGGCGACGATGATTATTTAAACTTGTTAATGATAATGTTGATGTATTTAATGCTCTTGGCATATTATTATTTGAAAATAACGATTTTTTTGTTTGTAAATGTGTATAAAAATTTAAACCGCTATTATTATCATCATTATTATTTGATAATGTATTCATCATACAAATACGTTTACTTCCATATAGACCAGATTTTCGTTCGTCATTAACATTACATTGATTTAAATTGCGTGTACTTGAATAACGACTGTCATCACTTTCAGACGCAGTTGTTTCATTATATAAATTATTATCCATATTATTAATATTATTATTATTATTGCCATTAGATAATTCTTCTTGAACAGATTCATTATCATCTACTATAGTTGGTGTTTTTGTTAGCCTTATCAAATCATTATGTTGATGATATGATGAATTTAATTTATTATAAACATATTTATTGTTATTCATTATAGATGCACGGGGTTTGACAACTG
Organism: Bibio marci; assembly: GCA_910594885.2. Taxonomy (NCBI): domain Eukaryota; kingdom Metazoa; phylum Arthropoda; class Insecta; order Diptera; family Bibionidae; genus Bibio; species Bibio marci. The sequence continues at coordinate 94,757,093 of OU343114.1, read as the reverse complement.
ATTCGATATTATCATATGTTGTATTTTTTATATTTAATTTACGCGGATTTAATAATTCATTGTCGTCTTCTTGTTCTTCATCGTTTCTATTGTTATTTGTTCTATATGCTAATATATTGTCTTCATCATCGTCTTCTTCATCATCTGTTGTACTGTTGTTTGTATGTGTTAGTGTTGTAGGTGGTAATGAAATATTATGACTTTGTCTTATAATATATTTTTCTGTTGATGGTAAATGGTTTGTTGTTAAATTACCAATATTAAAATTATATGGTTCTGTATTTTTATTAAATCCTAATAATTTTTTTCTGTTAATATTTCTTAATGTTGGTGTTGATGCTGCTGCTGCAATTGATGATGGCGTTGATGTTAATTTATAATGTCTTGTATCTGTTGTTGATGTATTATAGTTATATTGTGAAGTTTTTGATATAATATTGTGTTTTCCAATTGTTTCCATTTCTAATGGTGGACTTTCCTACAAAAACAGTATAATAAGTAAAAAGAAATGAAAACATAATTTAGGGTAGTAATTTTGGAATCATATATTTCACACTGTGTAATAATCACAGTAAATATTAATTATGTGAAGAAAACTTTGATGGGATCAAATTTGATTATAAATTACTGTAAGGAAGCAAATATATTTCAATTTAAAAAGTTTTTGTTATTAATTAAATATAAGGGAAATATTGATCTCATAAATTGGTATTATTAAAACATATGAATAAATATTAATATAACTAAGATTGAACCGACAAATAAAAAACGGCATTTCTATCTTTTCACTCTATCGATATAAACATTTTTGGAATATAATGTTTAATTAACTTTAACTAACTGCTTTAATGAAAATTCTCTCATTTATTAAATAATAAAATAATAAATTCAATAAAAATCTGATATGTTAACAATTTTTCAATACGGCCAATACTAAAAAATCGAATTAAGAAAACATCTTTCGTTAGACACTTACAGATCTACAAAAAGAGTACCATATGATAGCATCTATCTCACTTATAAACGAATAATAGGGAACTTAACTGAAAATATTTGAAAATTACGCAGTTGGTTAAAAATATATTTTGCAAGTTTTAGTTAGATCTGTTTAACAAAAAGATGATTAAATTTTTCCGGCTTTTTATATGCGACAAAAATCTTATTAAATTGATATAAAATCTTAATAAAACACAAAAGAATGCACTTATTTGCATTTTGCATTTAAATTTTAGCACAATTTTTGATATGTTCAAAGTTTGTTTTAAGATTTAAGTGATGTGACAAATGATTCAAAAACTATTTCCTAAATTATATATCAAATAAGCAATAAAATATGAAATTTACATAATTTAATGAAGATTTTAATCGTTTAGCATTATGTCTTTCTATTTGCGGTTGTTGTTCTAATTTCGGTTGATTTAGTTGTAATTGTTGTCTACTATCAGTATATTCTTCAACATCTTCAGTCTCGTCATCTTGTCGTGAATCTCGACGTTTACGTTGTATACCCATACTATTTAGAAGTTGTTTTTGTTGTTCCGTAGATTGCGTAAACCATTTTGTAATTGAGCTTGGTAAAATATTTGTTACACGAGATCTAACTTTATTAATTATTGACTAAAAAAAAAATAAATAAGAAATACACATGGAAAATAAAAATTAAAAAAAAAGTTGTTTCAAAAAAAAAAAAAAATGCCGCGTGCGACTTTCATTCCTTTTTCTATCCACCTTTTATTAATTCACTTCAACATAATTTTTTTTATTCATACTAAAAAAAAAAAAAGTTGCATTTGTATTAGTGGTGTCATTTTGAGTCAGCTTTTTTTTTCTTGAAATAAAATTTTAAGATGGCAAATTTAATTTAACAAGAGAATAATCATTTCATTCAATGTCATTGATTTTGTATTTTATGAATAATTAATTATTTAATTTTTATCATACGTATATTAAAGAAAAAAAAAAAAGGTGGCTGGCTGGCGCAATTGAAGACCAATGCAACTTTTTTTTTTAATAATGGAGAACAATTTTTAGTAAAGAAAAATTTTAATATAAAAAAATGCATTACACACACACTCACATTATCCAGTTCATTTTCAGTTGTAGTAGTATTCATCGTCGTTGTTTCATCAACATTATTTTTAGAAAAATTATCATTATCATACATTCTGGTTAGCAAAACGAAAATTAAAACAATTTACACAAAATTTATTAAAGATTAATTAATTCAACATAAATTTTATTTTAATTTTTATTAATTTATTAATATCATTTTATAAAATATATATAACTTTTTTTATTAACGAACCACACACTTCGATACTTTACTTCGCACGCAAAGGAAGGAAAAAAACGAATGAAAATGAAGTTTGTTTGAAGGCTTTTGAATGTAATAAGAAGAATCGATCGAGAGAAGCGTAGATGACGAGCGGGGAGGGAACTTGGAGCGTGTTCTTTTAATTACAACAAAATTGAAAGATGTTCCTTTATATGAATTTACGCCAAGCAATGCGAAACCTTTTTTTTGAATGAAGAACGTAATCGTTCTAATTAAATTTAGTACTATAATAACTTTTTCTTTAATGTAGCATTTACATTATGCCTAATTTTTGAATCTAGAAAATTTCTAGGAAAAATAAAAAGAGATAGTTATAAAAAAATATACTAAAGTAAGAGCAGTAAAAAAAATACCAAAATATAATCTGACAATTAATTTTATAGCAAATTGACCATTGTTTTTTTTTCAGATAATAATAAAAACAAATAAATATTTATTAATTATTACATTTTATTTGTTTTAAAATTACAATAACATAATAAATATATGTATTTACATATGCGTTTAATATTTTTTTTAATAAATACCATTAAATTTTTTATATTTTTATTAATTTTAGAACAAATAAAATGTTTATTATTAAATTTGTTTTATTACTGTCAAACTATATTTATATTTTATTATAGTGAAATGACAGTTTTTTTTTTTTTTTTTACAAATTAGCAATTCAGCTATAAAAAAAGATGAACATGTTCATCTTTGAATCTAGTTTTTCAATCTAAATTATGGCTAGGCCCATAATTAGATTCTAATTTTTTATACTATTGTGCTCTTCTAACTAGTTTGACATTTGTATGTTATATCTCAATTTTTTCTAGATTCAAAAATTGGGCATAATGTAAATCTCCCATAATAATTTTGTATTTTTACTGACTCTATGTCTTCTTTTGATAACTTTTTCAGTCAATCAATCTGTCATAAGTACATGACAAGACGTCAATATTGTTACGTTGTTTATACGATTAGACAAAGCGATGCGCTCAACTCAAAACAGTTCGACTGAAAATCTGCCATATAATAACAATATTAAAGAAGGCAAAACTAGTATTAAATTTATTTTGTAAATGAAGCGAAATACAAAAAGCTAAAATTTTCTCGGTATATTTTGGTACAATCAAAAGACAACCAAAAGCCAAAAGGTATAAACACGACTAATAAAATATTTAATATTTTAATTATTTAATTAATAAATAATATACATTTTCTTTTTATTTTTTAATTGATATTTATATTTTAAAATCTAAAAATAACTAAATATAAAATTACAGAAAGTAATAAGAATGTCACAACCAAGAAATTTTTGGGATGAACGTGAAACAATATTTTTGATAGAAACATGTATTAAGGTGAATTTTATAAAGTTATTAGAGAATGCTGTTACACGTAATGAGCATTTATATGAAATTTTAGCCCAACATTTTAATAAAGCTGGTTATAATCGTACAAATAATCAAATACGTACAAAATTCAAGAATTTAAAACAATTGTATCGCAATGCTAAATTAACTAATACAAAATATCGTTTTGATTATTATGATTTAATGGATGAATTGTATAAACAAAATAATTCAGTGATAGTAGCGACGACAGCGAGTTCTTCTCAACCCTCTATGCCCATTAACAATCCAAAAAATACGTTTCCCCCTTTTATCACAAAAAATAATGAAGAAGATGATAATAATAATAATTATGATGATGATGATGATGAACTATTTGTTGATGTAATAAAAAATGATACTATTGATTGTAAACAAATTATAGAGATAGACTACGACTTAGTAGATTATAATTATCAATCAAATACTATATTAAATGATATTTGTAAAGATATAGAAATTTTTAATGATAGTACAACAGAAAATTTAACTAAAAAAGAAGATAGTGATAATGACGAAAATATGGACCACGACGTAGAAACTGCCAATAATACCAATGATGTACATATCGCAGAAATTTCAACTGATTTAATTCAAACATCATTACGCAATGTATCAAACGGAAATATATGGAGCCAATATGAAATTAAAGCCTTACTTGAATTATTAATTGAAGAAAATTTCATGGAAATATTTATGACATCACCACGAACTGAACAATTATTTAAAAATATATCCGTAAAATTTTTAACTGAAAAAGGCTATCATCGATCATTCGAACAAATACGTAACAAATTTCGTAACTTAAAAACTACGTACCATAAATTTCAAAATTATACTACAATTTCAAATAATGATGAAAAGATTATAGTACCATTATTTTATAAAGAAAAATTTATTGAATTGTTTTCAAAATTTAAATTTTATGACAGCGATGATAGTAATGATAATCAAAACAATAATAATAATAAAGATGAAAAAAAAGTTTATTGGACAACAAATGAAATTCAAAATTTTATTAAAATAATTATCGATATGGATTGTATCAATGAATTATTGTTAAAAGGGAAAATTGGAAAACCTGTAAATCATCAAAAAATTTATGAATCAATCGCTTTAAAACATAATGAAAATGGTATTTATAATCGTAGTTGGCAACAATTACAATCGAAATTAAGAAAATTAAATGAAGATTTTATTAGGGTATCAGCTGATAAAAGTGCATTGCCATATTACAATCTATTAAAACAATTATTGCAAAATGATCAAAAATTGGAAAATGGAGAAGGTTTAGACACTTTAGGTAAATCAAAATCATAAAATTATATAATTTGACCAATTTTTTTTTGTGCATTTTCATCATCGCATTAAAATTGTAGAAATTCATTTATTGGAAGAAAATCAAAATACTATAATTCAACCAGACGATGATGATGTTGCTGATGATGATGATGATGATGATGAATATGATGATGATGATGATTATTTAGTATATAATGGAAAACCTATGTTAGAAAGTATGATTATATATATATTTTTTTTTCTGGATTAAATGCCCAATTATTTCTTCTGCAATTCCTTATACAGTAACACCATCAACAAAACGAGATATTGCAATGAAGGACAAAGATAAAAATCATAGAAATTTTGCAAAAATTACAAAAAGTATCTGCGATATGCAAATGGAATTACAAAAACATTTTTTATTACAACAGCAATCATTAATTGATATGCAAAAAAAATATGAATTAGAATTACAAGATCGCGATGATCGTCGTCTTAATGATTTTTTAATTGGTTTAACAGCAATTATAAAACCAATACAATCTGATCTAATCATAAAAAATTCTAAAAAGGTATGTGTATTATATTTGGTAACAAAATTATAATAAATTGAAATTTATTTAATTTGTAGGATATAAATAAAGAAGATATAATTAAAGTAGATATAAAAGAATCAATCTTCAATAAAATGGACACAGAAAATAATATTAAACCATTTAAAAAACAATCAACTGTAACTAAAAAAGATACATTAAATACAATTCATAATTTATTAAAACTTGAAATTGAAAATTCAACAGAATATGTAATTGATAAAGATGAAAAAGTAGAGAAAGAAGATTATGATTATGACATAGAATATTATAAATTGGAACAATTAAATAATCGATACGATGGTTGTGACGACAATGATAATATTGAAATTGATAATTCTATCCATAACATTACTACTAAAACAAACAAAAAACTAATTAAAGTTAATGATTTCGATGTTAACGATAATGGTTTTTGTTCAGATAATTCCGATAATAGTACTGATGTTGATAATCATATAAAATTACAGTTACTAGATCCACAACAATTAAAAGATGCATTAGGATGTTTTATGTGTTCCCATATAAGTTGTAATTATATAATTCATTGTTTGTTTTTATTTTATAAAATAATTAGTAGTAATTTAATTAAAATTTTATTATTTTAATCGTTAGTTTCATTACGTGAATTACGATCACATATACGCATGCATGAACTATGTGATTTGCAGTGTTATGAATGCCAGTTAAAATTTGATGATATTAATTCAATAAATGATCATTTCCAATATCATCGTAAAGGTAATCGTTCTAAATTACGTGAATTAAAAAAACAATCAACAAATGAAAAGTTAATATATTTTGATTATTTTTATGTCATCTAAAATATAATGCAATATCAAAAATTTGTAAATAATAATATTTTTTTCCTATAATTAAGAGCATTATGCGATATATGTGGAATTATACGTGTTAGCAACACTAAGATATTAGAACATGTTAAAAGGCATGGATCCACCGCTAAACGAGTATATACAGAATGTGAAATTTGCGGTAAGTATTAATAAATTTATGTTTGTTTTATTATTATAGCTCTGATTGCTGATGTCAGATGTATGTAGAATGAATTTTGTAATAACTGGACAAGAAAGACTATAACAATACTGGTGTCTGGGCAAAATCATTTGCCTGGCTCTATATTATATTGAAAACACCATGGGGACGTGCATTTCTAAAGGTTATGTAAACTGATAATCTATAATATAGTTGTCGAAATGAAAAACGATAGGTTCCTTATAGATTTTATGCACTCACATGATTATTGGCAAAAACTATTTCCAGATGCATAATCATATTTTGATTTAGCATCGGAATACTTTGTCAATTTTGGTAACCATCAGAAACACATAAAATCAATGGCCGATAGAAAAATCTACAAGTACAGAATGTATAAGAAATTATGCAACGGAACCTGAATGCAAGAAAAACACCTGGGTATGACCTTACAACTTTTAAAATATTAATAGAACTTCCTAATATTGGTGGTAACATTGATAACATACATATTCAAAGTATACAATAATGATACCAACAGTTGGTAAGCTGTATAAGTTTTAATTGCCACATTTGCGAATGATACGGTTATGCCGGCTGGCCTCACATACTAACCGTAAGAAACTGAAACTATATTACATTGAACAAAAAAATATTGCCATTAGAAAGTAACCATCATTAACGTGTTAAATGAAAAAAAACTAAAAAGTATTCTTGATAGTCACTTCCATACTTGTATTCAAATTGTTTCTTCTTAAATTTTATGTATATTAAAAATTAATCAAAATTATAAAAACAATATTTAATTAATCGAATAGAAAATATATTAATAATTTCTTATATTTAAATTAGGTAAAAAACTGTTAACAAGAAGTGTACGTGATCATAAGTTAGTGCATTCTAGTGAACGTCCATATAAATGCGAAATATGTGGTAAAGCTTTTCGTCAATCAAATGTCCTTAGATTACATAGTAAATTACATAAAGAACGTAATATTCAATGTTTAATATGCGATAAAAAATTTTTAAAACCAATTTATTTAAAATATCATATGCGTCGACATGATGATGACCGACCGTATAAATGTGATAAATGCCCGAAATCATATTATTCTACACAACATTTAAAAACCCATTCATTTTCACATTTTGATGAACCACAATTTCAATGTGAAATATGTAATCGACAATATAAAATATATGATTCGTTAAAGTTACATATGTACGCTCATATTGGTAAACCATTTATATGTCCATTTTGTGGACGTGGATTTACGTTACGTTATAAGTAAGTATTATTAATCATTCCAATGATAATATTTCACTAATTATATTTTTTAATTATAGATATAAAAAACATTTACTGATTTCACATCGTTTAACTAATCTAGTTGAAATTAATGAATTATTACAATGTAGTATATTAAATAATTAAAAAATAAATCTGTTTGTATTGTTTTTATAATCTTTTTAATTTAATTAAGACATTTACTCGAACGTTTCTAAATATTTGTTTTTAATCTTAAGTATACTGTTCATTATTGTATAAACTGGGAGTAACTGATTTAATTGATATGTAATTTTAATACAATGTGATTATCTTTCTGAATTCGATGAAATTAGGGATGGAAACCATTAACACACAAAATTTTCATTTTATAATACATAAAAGTTAAATACCATTTAAATTTCAATTTTTTTTAAATAATTAATTCAAAAATTTTACAAATACTATTTAAATGTAAAAACACAAAAAATATAAAATACATTTTATTCGCAGTTTAACGTACGTATATATAATTATCGATTTGAAGTTTGTGAAGTGAACGAACCCCGCATGAGCAAATATATGCGCAAGTGTGTGTGAGCACGTGTATGTATTTTGACATTCCCATTTTAATTTTCTCCAAACCATCATAAACCAAAAAAAAAAAAAGAAACCACAAGTTGATGTTTTTATTTTTTAATCAATTAATTATACAATAATTTAACAAATTAAAATGATGGAAACAGAAAATAATATAGAAAATATAAATAAAAATGAACTACATACAGTGCAAGCAAAATTTATATCCGAAAATGGTGATGAAGCTGGCCCGCCATTGGATTTACCCATTGGTATAACAACAACTCAATTGGCATTAATTTGTAATGCAATTTTACAAAATGTATGAGTTTATGTTAATAATAATAGTAATAATTATAATAATTATACATTTCCTTTGTGTGTTGGTTTTTTTTTTTTTTTAGGAAGAACCAACACCATTTTTATTCTTTATAAATGAACAAGAAATAAAAAGTAGTTTAGAAAAAACTATAGATTTAAATAAACAAGACATTGAAAATGTTATTGAAATTGTTTATCAACCTCAAGCCGTATTTAAAGTACGTCCGGTTACACGTTGTACAAGTTCTATGCCTGGACATGCTGAAGCTGTAGTATCATTACAATTTAGTCCAGACAATCAACATTTAGCCAGTGGTTCGGGTGATACAACGTTACGTTTATGGGATTTAAATACAGAAACACCACATTTTACATGTATTGGACATCGACAATGGGTGCTATGTGTTTCATGGTCACCAGATAGTGAAAAAATAGCAACAGCATGTAAAGCTGGTGAAATACGTATCTGGGATCCAAATAGTGGTAAACAATTCGGTAATAAGCCATTGGTGGGTCATAAAAAATGGGTAAATTGTTTAAGTTGGGAACCATACCATCAAAATCCAGAATGTAGACATTTAGCAAGTGCTGGTAGTGATGGTGATACACGTATATGGGATGTTACATTACAACAATGTGTTAAAGTTTTAGCCGGACATACTGCAGCTGTTACGGCTGTACGTTGGGGTGGTGCTGGACTTATATATACATCATCAAAAGATCGCACAATTAAAATGTGGCGTTCTGATGACGGTGTTTTGTGCCGAACGATGACTGGACATGCACATTGGGTTAATAATTTAACATTAAATACAGATTATGTTTTACGTACCGGACCATTCCATCCGGTTATGGATAAAATTAAATCATTTTCACAATATCAAAGTAAGTTTTTGTTATTAAATATCGAAATAAATTTATGTGCCACGTATTTTCGAATTTAGATAAATATAAATTTATTCAAATATCTTATTCAATACAAAAATACATAAATTTCGCATATGTTCTCCGAAATCAATCTTCTTATTTATTATTTATTTTTTTTTTTTTAGAAGAAGAACTTAAACAAATGGCAATGGAACGTTATAGAAAAGTTTGTCCAAATAATATTGAATCATTAGTATCATGTTCAGATGATTTTACACTATATTTATGGCGTTCAGATCAATCAAAACATATTGCACGAATGACGGGACATCAAAATGTTGTCAATGATGTAAAATATTCACCGGATGTTAAGTAAAAAAAAAAACATGTTAAATATTATCTCAACAGATGGTATATATATTAAATAAATATTTTAATATTTTTAATTGTGTATAGATTTATTGCATCAGCATCATTTGATAAAACAATACGTTTATGGCGTGCAAATGATGGTAAGTTTATATGTACATTTCGTGGTCATGTTCAAGCCGTTTATACATTAGCATGGTCTGCTGATTCACGTTTATTGGTTAGTGGCAGTAAAGATTCAACATTAAAAGTATGGAGTATACAAACAAAAAAACTGGCGCAAGAATTACCTGGACATGCTGATGAAGTATTTGCTGTTGATTGGGCACCAGACGGTTCACGTGTTGCATCTGGTGGTAAAGATAAAATTGTTAAATTATGGTCATATTAAAATTTTAATAAAAAATATTTTGCACAATTTATTTCTTTTTATTTTTTTTAATTTAATAAAGATTAACAAAATCTCTTACCATCATCAGTTTTAATTTAATAATAATCCCGAAAGTTTTTATTCTACGAATGTTTCATAAAATTAAAATCATTTTAGTTAATTTTTTTTTTTTATGATTTAACTCGCACATAAAATACACAAATAAGAAAAATTCAAATATTCAAAACCAAAACAAATGAAAAGTGTGGAGAGTTTTTTTTTTCTTTTTATTATTATTTATTTATTCAATTTTTGTTTTTATTTTTTTAGTTCTCTTCTGATTTTTATTTTGTACGGATGTGTATTTTCGATATCGTGATTTTATAATTATTATATTTCCTAATTTTTCGTATCTTAACTATTTGTTATTAATAAAAATTAAAGTTAATATTAAATTAAAGATATTTATTATTTAAACATAAAACAGATAATTAGAAATAATAGAAAAATGTGATTATGAAAAAAGAACAAAAAAATTGAACTAAATTCTTTTTATTAATAAAAAAAAAAAAATGCCATAAAGTGTGAATCAAATTGAAGAAAATAGTGTTAAAATATTTATAATTATTAATACCATTTAACGTAATCTAATAAATAAATTTTCAAATACAATATACTAAAAAAATTAATTAAAACACATGTTTTGTGATCCAAAAAACACTTTGAAAAAAAAAAAAAAATGTAATTACGGTAAAAAAAAAAAAAAAAAGTAAGTGCGGACGAGAAACCATTTTGAGTTTTTTTTTTAGTTGTTTTTTTTATTTTTTTTTTGTTATTTAATAGAAAATGTGCACACAACAAAAAAAATTGAACTAAAATTCATTTTATTAATGAAAAAAAAAAATTCAGTACTATAAAAAAGGGTAACTAAAATTGGTGCTAAACGATTTTTATTATTAAAACCATTAATAATATAAATCTCATATTGTTAATACATTTTCAATTAAGATAAAGTAAATAAAGTAATTAAAACTGATGTCTAGTATCCAATTAAAAACTTTAAAAGAAAAATGAATATGAAAGAAAAAAAAAATTAAAAGTTAACTAGTGTAAAAAAAAAAAAGTGCGGGCAACCATAATTGTGTTTTTTTTTCTTTTCTCATGAATTTAGTTTTTTTTTATACATAGTGTTGTTTTGTTTTATTTAGTTTTATTAAATTCCAATAAAATATAAATAATAAAAAAAAGTGTAATTTTAGTAAAAAAAAAAAAAATAAATAAAAAGTTATATTCAATACTTGAATTAAAGTTCTTTTAAAAAAAATTGTTTAAGGTATTTATAAAAAATAAATAAAATAAAATTCGAAGGTACAATAATTTTTTTTAGTACACATATTCACCTTTTGAAGCGGTTTCGGCGCGGTTTTTTTTTTTTTAGAATTCGTTGAATTACAACCAGCTGTTGAAGATAAAATCGCAAGTTGTACATATTTTTTTTTCTTTTTTGTGAATTTGTTTTTAAATTGGAAATATGAATATTTCCTGAAATAATAATAATAATAATACTAAAAATAAATAAATTTGTGTTTTTAATTTTGTAAATTTTACAATAATATTATGTGTTGTGTTAAATATATTTGTGTTTATTCAGTTAAATGAATTAATATTAAAAATAATACCATATATTATTATATAAATAATTGTTACAGAGTATAGAGCTTCTTTTAATTAATTATTGTCTTGGATTATAATCAGCAATTGTAATTATCATAAGATAAATGTTTTCATAGTTCCATTATTTTTATATGAGTGTAGTCAATCCAAAATTGTGTATGTACAGACGTTTTTAATCAGTCTGTAGCGTCCAAACACCATATTCGTTACTCAATTAACGAACAAAGGATGACTATTAAAATTAATACTATTTCTATTTATTACTATTTAATACAATACTTCACGATCCATTAGCCTGAACACTAAAAACCGTTCCACTAAGTCTTGTTTTTCCATCATACTTTATTGTTATTTTCCTAGATATATTTTTTTAATAATTCTTTTCAATATTTTACATTTTAATTGTATACTTTTTTACCTCACTCACCTTTTTGTGCCAATTAAATTAAAAACCCTTGTTTGTTTATTACAAATTCCATTATGATGAAATTATTATTGAATAGTTTGTGTTAATTTAAGTAATATATAATTATAACACTGGTTTCAAGTGATATTTTAATTAAATTTTACATAGGAACTTTTGTTCTGCATAGTTACATTCTCAACTTTCATAAGCTCTTCTGTTTTCTAATTTTATTATAATAATTTGAATTAATAAAATTATGTGTTGTTTTTTAATAAAAAAATTCATAATCAATTATCATCAACAGTTGAACACAACACTTCAAAAACAAAACTTCAGTTATCATTCCATAAGAGAATATATTCTACAATTTTAAATCAAGAAACAAATACAAAGTGAGTAATTTTTTTTAATTTTTATTTTTTTTTTTATAATTATATATTTATATTTAATATTTTATCACTTATTTTTAATGCGTATATATTTATATAAAATAAGTACATTATAATAATAATAATAATAATTATTTATATGTTTTTTGTGTGGAAATTTTTATTCTTATAAGATATAAATGAATTTTTTAAATATTAATTTTTTATCAATTTTATTTTATATTTCGCATTTATGAAAAACGTACAAAAGTGAAAAATTTTTAAAAAATTTATTTCAATCTTTTACTATTTTATTATTTCTAAAATTTAATTTAAATAATTTTCGGTTTTATTTTTTTTTATAAATATGTTTATTTTTTTACATTCATTCTCTTCAACTATTAATTAAATGAAGAATTCAACTGTTTTAGAAAATGTTTAATAAATTATACAATTTTTTTTTGTAATACAAAACAAAACAATTAAAAAAAAAAAAAAAACAGACTAAGCAAATCTTTTTTTCTTCTAAAAGATTTTCTACTAAAATCATTTTTCTGTATCATATTTTATTATTATTTTTTTTTTCATGTTCTAAATAATTATTAATAAAGGGAAGGGGGAGCGGTAAGCAATAAAATATAAATTTTTTACAAATTATTATGTTTAATTGTCACAGAAAATCCTTTAACAAATAACATTTCGTTTATAATGCAGCAATGAAGAGTTTTCTAGTGGATGAAAATTCGAAAATTAAATTAGTTGTAATTTAGTAAAATATACATTTAACTTTATAATTTATTAAATAGTAGACTAACACTCAATTGTGAAATTATTAAATTTATAATTATACTTTATTTTTTATCAACTTTTGACAAAACTTTAACGAAAAAATAAGAATAATGTGACAGATGCGCTGCGAAAGGTTAATTAATATCAATATATGCTTTTTCACTTCCCATTCCGATATTATTTGCAAACTTCTATGTTTTTCTGTGCAATCTATATTTTTTTTTTAATTATTATTAATATTATTTTTTTAAATAAATTGACTAGATATCTAAAAAATATTTATATAATATTTAACTTTTTTTAAAATTATATATATTTTAACTGAACCAGTTTTTTTTTTTTTTTTATATTTATTTAGTTATTTTTATTTTTATTATTTTTTTAACATTATGGAAAACAAAAGAAAAACAGTCCAAATATTTATTATTATTTTTTTGTTTTATTTTTTTTATATAATTTAAATAATAAAAACTTCCGTTCAATTAAGTCTGTTTTCTTTTTTTTTTTTACTAAGAAAAAAATGTCTTAATTATGTAAAGAAAAAAAAAATGATTATTTTATATGTAGAAACTTATATGAGAAAAAATCAAATAAAATAAAATATATATATATTTCAATTGTAAAATAATAAATTATATTCGAACGCGCCCAAATAAAATGAAAAAGCAAATTTAATTTTATATAATTTCAAATATAACGTACGGCACGACGGCACACACACACACATACACACAGAAATACACACAATAAGAAGCACGATTTCTTCTAGCAGAAATGTTGATAACAAAAACAAAAGATTTATTTAACAATTACATTTTTTAGCAGGTAATGTGTCAACTAAATGTAAAACTTTTAAACCATTATTTCTGACATCTTAGAAACAGTATTAATATGTTAATTTTTTGTTGACATAACAATTTACTTTAAACACAACTACAAACTGAATTGCATATAAAACCATTTCCTATTTGTATTTGTTAATGTCTTATACGAAATTATGTGGATCACTCCACACCGGGCCGGGCAGCGTTCGATTTTATTTATTACTTTTAGCTTGAAAAAAACAATGTAAAATGCCAGCTTGTGCCATTACATCAACTGTGCTTGATTCTAAAAGATCTTTTTGCTTAGCACTATGTGGTCCCGGTCTTAGTAATGTTGGTCCAAATACCATTGCCAAATTATGTAGTGACATTTTATTTTCGCTTTCTTGTTGATTAACCCTGTGTTTGAGTAAAATTAATATTTCAAATTTAGGATAAAAATTATTTTAACATTCAACTCAATAAAAATATAAGGTTGTCAACTATCTCCCTTCCGCCTTTTTGCTCTTTATTCAATGCTTTATAAAAAGTGTTACAGTAATCGGATTTAGTTCAAATATGCGCCGTTTTGTTCGATAATCTGTTTCCATCTAGACTGTAACTTCATAATACCTCCCTCGTAGAAGCCCCCCTCCTTATTTGCGAAGAACTCGGACAGCCACTTTTCACAAGCCTCTTTTGAGATCAACTTTACACCACCAAGGGCGTTCGCCATGGACAGGAACAGGTGGTAATCACTTGGCGCTATGTCCGGGCTATATGGTGGATGCGATAAAACCTCCCATCCGAGCTCCCGTAGCTTCTGACGAGTCATCAACGAAGTGTGTGGTCTGGCGTTGTCCTGGTGGAACACTACACCCTTCCTTTTGGCCAATTCTGGACGCTTCTGGTCGATCGCCTGCTTCAAGCGGTCCAGTTGTTCGCAGTAGATGGTAGAATTAAGCGTCTGGCCATATGGGAGCAGCTCATAGTGGATGATTCCCTTCCAATCCCACCAAACACACAGCAAAACCTTCCTGGCCGTCAATCCCGGCTTGGCCACTGTTTGGGACGATTCACCGGCCTGCGACCACGACCGTTTTCGCTTGATATTGTCGTATGTGATCCATTTTTCGTCGCCAGTCACCATCCGCTTCAAGAATGGGTCGAGTTCGTTCCGTTTCAGCAGCATTTCGCAAATGGAAATTCGGTCCATTAGATTTTTCACTGTTAATTCATGTGGCACCCAAACATCAAGCTTTTTTTTGTATCCAGCCTTCTGCAGATGGTTTAAAATGGTTTGGTGACTAACTCCCATCTCCTGGGCGATGTCACGAGATGCCACATGCCGGTCTAACTCGATGTATTCCATGATTTGATCGGTATTTGTCGTCACAGGTCTTCCGCCGGCTGGCTTATCCATGGTGTCGTTTTCACCGGCTCTGAATCGTCGAAACCATTCCTCCGCGGTTCGAAGTGATAGAGTACCATCCCCCAAAACACCATTAATCTCACGGAACGTTTCTCTAGCGGATTTGCCTTTAACGAAGGAAAACTTTAAAATAGCGCGAATTTCGGCGTTAGTGAACTCCATGTTTACACGTCTATAACTGTTGAACGCAATATCCAAACTAATCATACATAGCGTCGTTTTGTTTGTTATGTCAAGAGCTTTCAAATTATGTACAGTGTTGCCAGATACGAGCTCTGTAGCGCTTTGTACATAGCCGCGAAATTAAAAAGACAAAAAGGCGGAAGGGAGATATTTGACAACCTAATAATTACAATAATTATTAAAAATATTACCTTATTAAATGATCTAATATATAATTAATGGTTGCCCTATTTGATTCGGGAAGTTCTTGAAAATTTTTTAACAATTCATCCGTACGTAATGCATCAATATAATTACTACTATGTTTATTAAATGTTTCAACCAATTTTGGATATAATAAATCGGTAAACAAAGCTTCTGGTAATTCTCTTAAATATGATTTTAATATACCCGTTACTGAATGTATATCGACGTCTTTTAATAACTGTTCAGCTTCATAATTATCTAACAAAAAAAATTAAAAACAAAGAGAAATTTAAATTAAAATATTCATATTGGCAAACACACACGCACATAGATAATATAATTGACATAGAAATAATATGCCATCACTTTTTGCTGTGCTCTCTCACTTACTTGTTTCAAATGATTTTTTTAATTTTGCTAAATCAGACGCGGAACCACTAACACGATAAATACCAACTTCGCACATTCCACGACGTTCAACTTCTCTTATACATGCACTTATTATAAATGGAATGTCACGTTTTTCACGTCTAAAAGTAAAAATTTGAAAATAATTATTATAAAAATATTCTATTTAACATATATTTAGTATATTTTTTTTTGTAAATAAAACTATAGTAAATATTTTAACCAGCATAAGCAATAGGATAGGAAGTATTAGGAATTTGAAAGATCGGTGAACGAAATAGACACGGACCTAAGAAGCTAAGAAACATAACTAGGAACGAATTCATTTGAATTTTTCTAGGAAACAGCGCGGATGGTAATAGATATGACATTGTGTGAATATAAATTAAATACATGCCGAATAGTAAGATTATAACAGCAAATATGGTTGTTCTACACCTGATAATCTCAACAATTGAGGTTTTTAAAACCATGGCATATGCAGGTGACAATTAATAATAGTTAGGTGTATGCATGACAGAACCAATATTGGTGTGTTGATGATAGTTGTCCTAGATATCAGGTGTCAAAAATGGAGTTTTTCTTTAAACCAAAAAAAAAGCAATAATACCACAAGAGGCAGAAAAATATTTCAGAATTAAAAATAGACGAAAACCAAAACTGACAATTCTGTGAATTATGAATCGTTTTGGGCTATTAAACGGATGATCGGCAAGAGTTAGGGTGTTACAGTGACTGTATATACATACAGATGGTTAGACCAAGTAAATTTTATGCAGCAGATGTCTGGTGGAAAAAGACCGACTAGGTCAAACAAAAATTGAATAAAATCCAAATTCTGCTATCTCTTAGTATAACGGATTATAATAATTTTAAATTTAACAATCAACATTACTTTAGAACTTGTTGCATTTTGGCACCAAATAATGCTCCTGGTTTTGATGTTGGTACACGTCGCAGCGATACTTCACCCGGCACAAATCTTAGCATTATATTCAATGTAATTGTATCTGATAATTTTAATGATCTATTTATTGATGAATCACGCAGCCATTGTCGACTTAACTTTAATTATTAAAATAATAAAAATTTACATACAATTAAATAAGAACAAACAACAAATTATTAATTTAAAAAATACAACAAATTTACCTTTAAAATATGTTTTGCACGTAATATTTGCCTTGGACTATGTTCTTCATACAATAATATTCTAATATTTTGACTACCTTCTAATTCTAAAATAAACGCTTCGTTCCATACTGGACTGCTAGTACAACATATTAATTTTGTTTTAGCTTTACGAAAATAATGACCATATGAATCAATTTCCACACATATATAAAAATCAGACGGATGTTCGATTCCATTTAAACCTTGAATGGTTAAATGTAAATCACCGACTAATAAACTTTCATCACGACTATTACGTAATAAATATGAACCCATTTCCGTTTTTATTAATGCTTGACATGCTGCAATCCATGCTTGTAAATCGTAAATACTAACTTGTTGAGCACCCGGTAAATTACATGATTGCTATGTAAAAAATAACATTTTAATTATAATTATATTGTTCACTGAAAAATTATTTATATTTTATTGGTAAATTCTTACTTGTAATGTCATTATCGAATCAATCCATTGTGTACGTTCAAAATCTGAACTTAAAAAAAATGTCATTGCTTTGCCTGATGATTTATTACCAATACGAAATACTAAATTTGGTGAGGCCAATACTAATTGAGCTTCCAAATCATGTAATTTTTTACGATGTTTGTCGCCGGCACGTAAACCGTAAGATTTTTGTTTTTTTTCATCTTTATCTTCCATCAATATTTGATCACGTACCGTACAAGCTTGTGATTTTAATTGTAATATATTTATTGGACTTGTTTCCTTTGGATCAAATGATGATTCTTCATAAATACATATATCTTTTAACGGTATAAACCATTTCAATTCAAATTCAAAACGATCACGTCCACTTGCCTTATATTTTGCACATGCTATGACATCATTAAATAAAAATAAATGACGTAATTTACGATGTCCATCGGCTAATTCAACAATAAATGAATTTTTTACAAGGCGTCGCAACGCTTTATCTTCAGACTGTTGAGGAAAAATAAATTAAACAATAAATTAATTAAAAATATGTAATAATGGATAGAATGAAGATTATTTTTCGAATGTTTTTATTGCTTTCAGTTTAACTTGGACCATTGTGGCCTTTCATGCCAAGATATACACTAATTATAGATAATTTTTATAGTTCCACTTATACTATAAATAAACATATAATAACTTACCGGAAATATATTTTTAATTTGTACAACATTAAATTCGGACAAAAAATTACGCATAATTTTTTGTGAATGTTTTAATGGCTGATAATCCGGATGATTTTCTGGTGTTTCATTTATTAAATCTTGTAATACTAATGCATTTTTTTGTACACGTGCCACCGGTTTATGTAGTAGATCTTCTAGCGTCAATGATTGTTCATTTTGTGAATTTAAAATAATTTTCGATACAATCTCTTTAAATTGTTGATTATTTGCACCACATTTTTTTACAGTTTCGATTGCACGTCCATAATTATGTAAAAATGCACCATACAAAAATATATGACCAATTAATTCTTTAATACATTCACCAACAAATATATCACCATCATGTGATTTTGCTTTTTCCTTAAGATCATTTAAAAATTTCGTGTGCACACAATGCAATTCATCAATTTTAAAAAACATTGTTTGAAATTCTTCTTCAGATATCACAGGTTGTGATGTAGTTAATGTAGCCCGTATTGCTTTCATATACTGCATCATTTTATTTAAACATTCAACGTATAATGTTTCACTATTTATAATACTGGTAATAATATGTCTTATCGAACTATTTTTCGTTGGATTTCCAGTGGTATTATTGCCGCCGCTACCACTATTATTAGTATTATTATTATTGTTATTATTATTATTATTATTATTAACATTTACATTGCCACCCTGTTAAAATAGAAAAAATGTTTAAATTAAATTTATAATATTCTTCAATATCTTTGCAATTTTATTAAAATTACGTACCATAGATGAACGTAAACCGCCTGGTATTGTAGATGGTTCATCATGTGATATTGCTCTCATTAAAGCTGGTGCATCACCTTCACCATCACTATCTACTGAATTACTTCTTGCCTCATGACTTTGACTATATATTGAAATTTACAAATAAATGGATTAATATTGAATATGGAAGAAATAAAATTAATACGAATGCTTTTAAAACAACTTACGATAAAAAATAATCAATATTAACATAATTTGAACTACGTCCAGGAGATTCTGGTTCAGGAATTATACTTGTTTGGCTATTATATGCTGTACGATTATTAAAATTATTATTATTATTATTATTATTATTATTAACATTACCAGTTAATGGTAATGTACTACCAGCATTTGATATATCATCACGATTAATTAACATTGTAGTACCGGTACCAGTAGCTTGTATATATACATATTCACCATCACCACTACTATCTAATGGTACGGTATCATAAAATGGTTCATTTTCTAATAAATGTCCGGTTGAACCACCAACTTTTATACTATCTGAACTCAGTGAAGATATTGATTCATAGCTTTTCATCTAAATAAAATAAATCATTCATTAAATGTAATTATGTAATAATTATATTAACAAAAATGATATAAACTTACACGTTCGGAAGCACCTTGTGATGCCAACGATTCTTTAGAACCAACATTTTGTTGTTCATTACTATCATGATCACCACGATCTTTTATTTTACCAAGACTACCCGTTGGACTATCTGTTCCACTGACATTACTATTATTATTAGAAAATTTACCTAAACTTCCAGTTGGCGATGAATTACTTGCACCCGATTTTCCTATTGAACCAGTTGGACTTTGTGTTCGTTTTACTATTTTTAAAATTTATATATATACAAGTAAATTAATAATTATTATACATATGTGTTTTAGTATTTGGTGTACACTTACATTCCGATGGATGATAACGATTTTTTTCTAAACTTTCTGATTTTTGTAATTTTCTACCAAATTCATCAGCTAATTCAGCTGATTTTGTATATTTATTATTTAAATGAGTTGCATTATTACTAATGTCTGGCGTTGTTTTACGATGAGCTGCTGATATTTTTGGATCCAATGAATCTGATGATTTTTGTCGTAAAATTTCTGATGGTTTAATATTACGTTCTAGTGAATTTGATGGGCTATTATTATTATTATTAATATTATTATTATTATTATTATTATTATTATTATTATTAATATTAGTATTATTGTTATTATTATTAATATTTTCAATTGCTCGATTTGTTGTAAATGTTGTTGTTGCTGTCGATGTAGTTGTAATTGTTGGTACTGTTGGTGGTTCAATTGGTGCTGCACGCCGTATAAATTTTGGTGGTGGTCTAAACGAAAAACAAAAACAAAATAATAATAACAATAAATTAGACTAATTAGATATCAATAATCAAAATAGAGAATTTTTATGTGAAAACTAATAAGTTTAATGTTTTTTTGTGTGTAAACGAATTATGACATTTTTTAAACGATTGACTTTTAATAAATTCGCAGTGACGATGATTAAATTAATTCATTTTAAACTCGTATTTCGTGCCTGTAATGTAACCCATTGTACCATTATCATAATTGAATTCTAAACCAAACCACACGTCACAGTAAAAATTTTGTGTCGCTGTGGAATTACATTTTAGTCTGTGTTTATAATATAAAATATTTATTAATATATAATTTATTTTTTTTGTCATATACATTTCAACAGGATGTTCCATCAATATATACAGCAAATATAGTTTAAGCTTATTGTAATTTTAAGGACAATTTATATAGCAAATTTTTTGACCAAGAATAAACGGCCTTCCGGCACAGCCCCTTAGTTTACAACCCTTTCAATTTTTTTTTTGTTTGATCTTACATATATACTATCAAAGATACAAGATTACAAGTTCGCAGTTCAAGAATATTATCTTGTGAATTTTGAGAAGAAATTAACAAATTTGAAATATAATTTCAAGTGTTCCGAGTGTATTTTTTATTAAATTTAAATGTGTATATGAGACGATATATTGGACACGGCCGGCGGCGGTACACGAATGTGTGTATTTATAAATTATATTAATTGAATATATCTATCTCGTAGTGAATGAAAACAAATAAGGAAACCCTTCAGAGAAAACATATTTTTTTCTTATTGATATATATGAACATACAAATCAAGAGTTTATATATTATTATTACTTACTTATAATTTTTTTCAATTTTAATTTTTTGTGTACTCATCGTAATTTTTGTTTATATACACATTTTATATGAATGGAAAAAAGGAAAAAAAAATAAATAAATTATCGGAGAAGAAATACTAAAAAAAAAATAATATAACCTATACCAAACTAACTATAAATTAACCAACAACAAACATTAACAAAATAAATAAACAAATGATGTAGCAGTAGTTCATACGAGTTCAAATTTAATATATATATATATTACTAATAATATAACATTTCAAATCACAATTCTTATATAAAGACAGAGATATTATGTTCAAATGTAACAAATTTTATATAATAACAAAAAAATCATTTTATTTATAAAACTTTATTGTTTACAAAATATTGTTAACTCCAATTAATTATATTCTGTTTTTATAATTTCCCTGATTTTTGTTCCTATATAGATGGATATACTTATAATATTAATTAACGTCATTTTGTCTTAACGTTAAAGTAATAGATAACTCACAGAAGATTACAGTCTTGGAGATGCGTGTACATATATAAAATAGAAAATTGTCTTGGAGACAATTTGTTAAACAACTAAACATTCTAAAATACATATGTTGAAATTGCATTACCGATTAAATAAAAATGTTAATTTTGACGTTTACATTGATGTTTTTTGTGCAAGTGCAAAAGGCACAACACAATACACAAGTGACACAAATATATAATGTTTTATTGCTAATTGTTATATATTGCTTGCGTCATATGGATTAAGAACTGCTCCAGTGCCTCGTATGGCGAAAGATGAATATATATCTTTGTGTGTGACGGGTCGCAATTTTCTTTCTTTATGTCATATATTACTCCAAGTGGAGCTTTATGTCATCTAATAAACCTTTCATTACAGCATCATTTTCTATCAAGTGTTTTGACGATGGCAAAATTTAACGAATTAAAAACATCCATCATATATTTACCAGATTGTGCTGCCAGCTTTGACTATAACTTCTTTTCAAACCTTGTTTTATGCATCAAATGCCGAATTTATCGTGCATGTGTATATGAATATTTTGTGCAGAACTTCTGGCATTACACTGTAATAATGCGATATTGAATTATTCATGAGAATACGTTGAAATTAATGTATTCAAAATTCAA
Source organism: Bibio marci (assembly GCA_910594885.2). Classification (NCBI taxonomy): domain Eukaryota; kingdom Metazoa; phylum Arthropoda; class Insecta; order Diptera; family Bibionidae; genus Bibio; species Bibio marci. The sequence continues at coordinate 94,734,027 of OU343114.1, read as the reverse complement.
GAGATTTTATTGAAAGATAAAACATATTTCACGTCAACAAAAAATGTACCTTCCATTGTTAGCACACATCAACAAGATAATAATGCGGATAATTTAGATAAAATATATATGAGTTTTACAAATTCAGCATGAATTTCTGTTAATCATTATTCTGAAAATAATGAATAAATAAATAAAAAATATCTTGATTTATACAAATTTTATTGTTATTAAAACCACCACAATAATTGGTATAGCTTAAATTCTGGTTTCGATTTTGTTTGGCGCTCAGTTTAAAAAGAAATTCAATAAATATATATATTAAAAAATTTTAATATTATGTGTCATATGTGTATTTAGTTTTTATATATAGTCACACCACAAAATTTTGAAATTCAATTCAATGTTCTACATACGCGAGTATTTATATAATTTTTTACTTAATGAGTATTCGTATACAAAATATTTGACATCAATTTTGATTCTACGTATCCACGAGTAAATCGTACAAATACACAATTATAATAAAGAAATAAAGTTTAGTGATTTTGTTAAATAATATTAAATTATATCCATTATTATAGGTACAATATAATTAACATGAAACTAAACTAAAAATGTCATTATATTCAATTTATTAAAGTATATTATGTCTTTTTGATTGTCTAATAATGTTTGTGTGGTACGCAATGATAACAAATATATTATGGTGTGTACAACAATTTTCATTCATATTCAATTCATATAAAATATTTTATAATAAATATAAAATATACAAAGGAATATCAAATTTAAATTAATATTCAAAACATATAAATTTGAATTTATCATTCAGTTATATCGTACTATATAGTGTTCGTGTATTTGTATAATCGACAAAAATGATAAGACTTATACAATTGTATAATGTATACGACGTAGTATATCCCATATATTTATAAATTACATGGTGATACTGATAACTAACCGTCGCCATACAAGAATTGATATGGATACATTTAACAAGTTCTCATTTTTCAATTATATAATTATCTAAGTCTTTGGCAATAAATTATAAATATTAAAAAATGTTATTGAAGGCTAGATCGAAAAAAAACCCCTCAGATGGATGGTTTACAAACCCGGCTATTTTTTCTGTGTATAGTTGTTTGGAGTGGAACGAAAAAAACTCAAGGGTGTTGTTATTATATTTTGCTTGATACATTTTAAGTGATTACATGATTTTCAAATGTACAAAAATTACCAAATTATTTCTCTTTAAGTGTTCCATTTCTTCCGATGGAAATGATCGGAAAATTTCTCTAATTAACCTAATTTTCAATAACAAATAATAATCTTTTTGATTGTGCCATAAGCTAAATGGTATCCGAATCGGATTCACAACAGATGTCTATATAGTATTTAATCATAATATTTGACTACAAAATTAATTAAATCCGTACGAAATGAGTATATACTGAACAGTACATATATAAATTTATACAGCAATTATCTTGTCTATTCTGGTCTATTTCAGTATTGGTCTGCATATGATACAGAGATTGTCATGCCTATAAGATTCACCGAATTCTATATAGATCAACACCGTCAAAGAGTCTGGTCATCTCTAACTATGGGAAATTATCAACAACAAAAAACACGACGACCAACTGTGCTCTCATATGAGTGAAAGATTCGGAAATTCTTCAAAGATTCTAGCATCCTATATAATCAAAGAGGCCTTGTTCCATCAACGGACGGATTACTGAAAACTTCATATTATATTTTGACAAATTTTTTTCCCTACACCGAGGATTGAGGGATTGAGACAATCTGTGGCCTAAACTGAACTGAAAGAAAAGTAAAAGTCTATAGTAACTTTCATATAAAAAATGGAGTCGTCGATCTCTGTATAAAGAAGCTGTATGTATATGTAGAAGAAATCTGTTGAACATTTCTTGTGTCACTGTTCAGCATATTGCGCAAGAACGATGGCTACTACTATAATAATATGGGGATTAAATGGTTTGATGATATACACTGTCTGATCCAGAAAATCATTGACAAAATTAAAAATTTTTATATAATTTTGGAATTACTCGAGTTCTTGTATAGTAAAAAGTCAAACTTATACCATACAATTTATTTATATATTCTCTAACTTCATTGTTTTATTAAGAGGGTTATTTAAAAATTTGGCATAGCAGAAATATAAACACATTATATTTTTCAATAAACTCATCCATAACACTAAACTAAATTCAACAATATTCAAAATCCTGAATATCTGTAAAATATATATTTATAGCAACTATCACTTCTTCTTTATTTAATGAGAAATTTTTGAAGATTTCGAAATAGAGCTGAGGTCGGCAGAAGTCAACTCCGATGAATAGACAACAATTTGTACTTCAAATTTTCCATTGATAAGAGTCTCACAGATACATTATCTTGATGGATAATGATTTCTTTCATTTGCACAACTCACTAATTTTCGCATTTATGTAGTTGTTCCGATAAGTTTTGAATAATATTCTCTGGTTATTGTTTTACCTGTTTCTATATACAGATAATCATTCAATAAAATACCTGCTGCTGGCACACCAGAAAACAGAGACCATTACGTTTTCATGAATATTCATATTTTATTTATAAATAATTTAATGCAAATCTATTTTAAGCAACTGTTTTTTTTTTTTACAAATGAATTGATGGAAAATCGTCTTATAGATGACTTGTGAAATGGATAGTATAGTTGAAAACTTAAAAATTTAGAAGATTATTCAGTTCTTTTACTGCTCTGTATATATATATGGATATCGTTTGCGCTCAATTTTTGGCACAGCTCACGTATATACAAAATGGGTTTCGGGGTTATTTAATTATCACCCGTTTAACATATATTTATAAAAGTTTTATGTCATACGACGAGTATATATATGCGTGTAAAATGAAACTTTGATAAATTAAAAAAAGTTATATACAAATACAGGCACAAATGCATTTTTTCTAAAACTATAATAATATATGATATTTATTTTTTTAACATATTATTAATATATTGTTAATAAAACTTCATCACTTCATTATATCAATCAATTGAATACATAATAATAACAATATATTAATAATAATAATAATACAATATAACAAAAATAAAAAACATTATTTATTAAAGATATTTACGTAAAAAATTATATAAATGGGTGTGGTTGGTACACACTACACTGGCACACATACACAGCACATGCACAGAACGCGCATACAAGTATTTTGTTATTTTTGTAAGAAACAAATATTTGTAAAGAAAATTGCAACAAAATATTTATAAACGTCGTACTATCAATTTTTATATGTTGGTAGGTATCTATAATATAATTAAATACATGTACGTACATGCAATATTGAATATAGGCGAGTATGCAATGCAGAGAGTTCTTTAAATTAGTATACATAAAATATATTTATAGTAAATTAGTAAGTATAAATACGAACGACGATGTTGCCTATTGCATTGCTAAAATGCACATTATAATACATAATTTAGCTAATAATAAATAAATTGAATTTAAATTGTTATGCAGACAAAATCACATATTTATATTCAACATTTTTTTATATAATATGTAAATATATATATTATTATAATCCATTGCATATATATATATATAGAAAGATGATGTATTACATATTATTTTATATAGACATATTTATGAAGAAGATATTATAGAAAACGTGAATTTTAATATATATAGAAATATTCAAAATAGAAAACAATAACAAATTAATATTATTATTTAAATAGTGAAAATTTTTTCATAATTCCATTTATAGAATATGGAAAAGTATATCATTCGCATATAAAATAGAGAAATCCTCTTAATTTACGTGTAAAAATTGTGTGATGCAGGCTCCAGTTAAAGTGTATAAAGTTTTTGTAATTGCCTATAAATCTTCATGCAGTTCCGCATGCGGTTCGAATCATTTCTTTGTTAATGTTTAAAAATTGTTTGTGATTGTTTGCCGCGAAATCAAATACATTTTCAATAACTCTAGGCACCTGTTTCATTTGTACTATATACCGAACATACATCATACATTCATGTCATACCATTTAGGTAACATTGAAATAATTGTTGTGAAAACCGGTTGATTGACAGGCATATGTTATTTGTATAAATACATAAATTAGAGAACAGAAAATCAAATCCTATAAAACATATATATCAAAGCCGCACAAAATTATCTTCACCATCATTCAATATGATGGCACCACGTCTTAAAAGAGAGATCCATCGTTTGTTTTTTTTTTTTTTCATTTATACGACAGATTTTATTTATTACTGCAGTATTTATTAATTTAATTTAATTTCATTTAACTTTTTATATATATTAACTATATTAAAATCTCTTAACCCCAATTATAAGACAATTTAATGTTTATTCGTTTGTACTGTATACGGTGCAGTTAAAAACATTTTTGATCTACTGTACTTAAACAAAAGTTATTTGTAAATTTATTACTTACATTGAAAACAAATAATAGATCGAAAATATCTTGTTTAACAGACGAAAAGAAGATACATCAACGGATGAACTATTATTGAACTTCTCTGTGTATCGATTCAAAATCACACTATATGTATGCCACAATGCGGCGACCATATACCTCATATGCAATTCACCTTTGTATTAAACCCACCACGGAATATGCCTTTGTTTACTAAAACATAATGCTATGATAATTGATTTTTTAAGAAACAGCTGCCTTAGAATATTTCTAACCAAATACGAGAGAATGACAAAATTATATCATCAACAAAATGATATACGAATAAGCAAATTTTTATTGTACATATTTAAAGTTAATTTATTTTATACCAATTATATACACTGTCATTCATTAAATCAGATTGTAAATTAATATACAATATACGAGACATCATCGTTTGTACACGTCGACCTTCCACCAACCAACTTATAATGTAGTGGAATAATTAAAAATTACTCTCCAAATGTTTGGCAACAAATTATGTATATTAAATATTAGGTGATATCTGCGAAATGACCGAAATGATTAAATGTATATGAGTTCAAAATCTTGCTCATTCCAATTGGCACATAATATCAACAAAAAATGTATATGGTACCAAAAAATCTTGTAAACATAATATTAATCAATCTATTGGATAACAACAGAAGTATATATATAGCCTAACTTTTATTATGTCAACATTTTAATGGAATCTCATGCCGTGCAACATCAACATCAATGGCGCACTCAATAATGCGGAAAAAAAACTACCTTCTATCTATTTCCTATTAGTCCACACAACAAAATGAGGTATCGGTTATATAATATTATACACATTTTCTATATATTGTATTTATCAAAATGTCCTGTGCGGTATTATAATACAATAAATAATAATAATAAAATAATTTCATAAAATATTTTCGGATGACAGATTTCATTCTTATATACATAAATAAATATATATAATTTTAACCCAAATCAATCTCATCTCATGTCATTTGAACTGTTTTTATTTATAAATAATATAAATAAAAGGTATAATCCCATTTTCATTCACCTAAAAAAATATATATATATATAAAGTACCATTAAATTCGTTCTACATATCGCAATAATAATAATAAAATATAGAATTTACCTATATATGATTTTTTTTTATGGTATGTTAACAATTCCAAAGAAATCACACTTTTATGGAAAAAATATAAAAAAAAAAAAAACCAAAAAATCAATTCATTTTATTATTGTCAATCATAGAAATAGACAATATTTTATTTATTTATGGCAAAAAAATTTAGCACATCCGCATATTTCCATATTTAATTATATAACATTTATGCGTATAGTCGTCACACATTAACACATATACAAATTATATTCTCAAACATTTTAACTTCTATAATCGCATATATAATTTGAATAATATACAGAATAACGTATGGAAAAAAAAAGCCAAACTTTTCTTATATTAAGGTCACCAAAGACAGAAGATTATCCATAGAAAAATTTGTTTGAATTTATTTATCCATTTTTGGTTATCTAAGTGTCTTTTATTTAAATACATCGTTGTTTGCAAATTCTTTTTTAGCTGTGTCTCATGAAACGATTCTGCAACGCCTTACATTTTTGATTTGGTATAAACTCATTGTAATTATAAATAACATTCATGTTGCTGTATGAGGTCATTAAAATGCGTGAGGAACGTTTTGGGTAAAAATTCAATGAAAACCAAATAAATATGCCATCAAATAATCCATATATTGGTACTAAACAATTTCGCGTGCCCGCAAAATCTTTGAATATCATTTTTTTTTATTTAATTAAAATTTTAAAGAATAGATATTGTTATATTTTGATTTTCATAATATGTTTTGGAATAAATAATTAAATAATAAAAATCTTCTATATATATGGTTGAATGTTTTTTAATCGTAAGGGATTTCGGTATATATGGGGAAGTGTATCTTGTGTGGAAAACTAATATCTAATTAAATTTAGTGATATAATTTCACATTGTAGTTCAGTGGATTCTGTGTAAATTACGGGGAATGCTCTAGTTCAAACCGGTCAGACAGACAACTATTATAGATTCATAATAATATACAAAATTAACTGTATTTACACTTCTATCTTCTTCATTCACCTCGTTTTAATTATCGGCGTATTACCATGACTAAAGTGCGCCATTTACTGGTGTAGATTACAATTTTTCGTAAGCAATTCTGGATTCATTCTATCTATGGAAACTTGTATGCATTCTACATAAGCGAATTCGGATGACTTCCAGTGCTCTAGAAGAAATTCTCCATACAAAAGTATATATATGTATACGAAAATGTTACTATTTAACGTTATAGTTTTTGCGTTGTACCACTTACAACATATATTTAAAATTTTCGGCCAAATATTCTAAGATTTGAAAAACTAATCTCAATCCCAATCATTGTTGTTTTAATTTTTGTTATTTACCGCTTTGCCTGCAGAAGGTATACTACTGTCCACTTTCAAATTCGGATGTTAAATTGCAAAAGACAAAATAGCTTACTTTAAATTACGGATTACATATATACAAATTGTTAGGAAATAATAATATTGACCCCATAAATTTTGGTTTTTTATTTTCCATACGTTATTTATAATTTCCATCATATATAGAAATGAACATATTATATATTATTTATAATATTTATTAGGTCGGGAAGTTGAATTTCCGTATATATTTAGTTATTTGTTATTTACATAACTGAATATATTACATATATATTATAATAAAATACATATAAATAGTTTTTAGATCGTTTTGGAATAGGTGTACATGTATGTTTTTGCCGTTTATTTATTACCAGTTAATTCTTTTTCCCAATTTCATGCGATAATTTATGAATATTATAGCCCCATTTCTCAACGTCATTCATAATTGTGTATACGCTGTTCAGAGAACCAACATACAACGCCATCAATCTGATGTAGAAAAAGTGGTTAAGATTACATATAGGTTGTGGCAGCAACAGCAACAACTTTCCACTATTATAATTAAATTTAGTTTGATTTCGATATATGTGATACTATACCAAATATTAAAATATCCATATCATCGCGAATATTTGTAATTAAAAACCATAATTCGCAAGGTTCGCCATAAAATCGAAGAATCATACTTGCACACGTATTACACATATATATAGTATAAAAGCGTGTGTGTGTGTGTGTTACAATAACTAAAATATATTATATTATATAATAATTATGACAACATTTTAGTCACTTGTAAAATTTATTAATATACGTATTTTAAATATTTTAGTATTAAAAAACGAATTGCAGTCATATGATGTGGTAAAAATACTATAACAATCTAGTAATTTATATTTTATTATCATAAATCAAATATGAGAATAAAATTAATGTAATTCGAATGAATAAAACTAATCCTTTACCACACCGCAGAAAATAATCATATATCAATTTTATAAGTATAGGTAACAATATTGTGCCGATAAAAACAATATTATATTTTCTCTTTAATAAATTTATATTTAAAATGATAATTGAAAATACGAGAAATCGGTCATACATGTTTATACAGTAAATTCGCGTCTCGTAAGCTACTTCAAGTAAATTAACTGTATAGACCTAATGCGACATTCACTTCAAAAGTATTAGTTTAAATTTTAAACCCTCAGATCAGTTTCAAATATAAACTGAGACTTCCCTCCCACCATAGTATCTGTACCTAAAACATTCATTACATTTTATACAGAAATACAATTCACAACTCTTCTTTAATCGCATAGTTGAATGAAAAGTTACAATAATTGTGCACACTTTCAAATACCATTCGTCAATTATTTCATTGTTTTTTTAAAATGGATTACAAAGTGAACGCTTGTCGATGCTTATTTATGATGAATATACTTTACCTGCAAGAAAAATGCAAATGGGACGACGACAATTGAACAATTCAATAATATAGGATTTGATTTTAATGTGAATGATAAACGGCAAGGAAATACAAATATAAAAAACTCAAAAACATAGATGCACAAACTCAACAAAAACTACTAGTTTAATTAAATGCAAGTCAACAAACGATTTCTCGTCATTTACGAACAATGGAAAAGAGTTTATTAAAAAAAAGGAAGTATAATGATATGAATTATATGAAAAAAAAATATAATAAATTAATTAAGTGAACGAGGCAAAGAAAATCGTAAAATCAATTGTGAAAATTTGTTTGAACAATTGTGATTGTTTCTGTTAATCCTAAATGATCTTAACATTGAATTGATCCAGATCAACCAGAAAAAAACGATTTCATAACGAAATATCCAAGTAAGGAAGATTTTGTTGTCCGATTGTGTTGTAATCTAAAGAAGTATGCCTGACATAAAATTGTTGTTAACCTAATCCAACTATACAAAATGATTATCACTATACCGCCGACATAACAATTGAAGAAAAACGATCACAGAATGTGTGATTTAGTTGTATGACAACGCCGTACACCACATCTCTTAAAACTAAATATATATTGGAATATATGTTATCTATTTTATTGAATGGTATATAATTTATACCGCACCACATATTGTTTACTCACAATTATTATTTATAGGTTATGTGATGTGATGATAAGATAATATATGTGTCATGTGTATAATAAATTTTGTATGTTTACATATTATTTCAGTAAACATATACGCAGTCCATTAAAAATAAGAAGTTCCAAATATTATCAATAGTTAATATAACAATATCAAAAAACATTATAAATATTATATATATAAATAAGTATACAACAATAATTTTGATAGATTTTCGGTCCGAAAAATAACTATAGAATGGATTGGTTCTTGATATTCAGTACTTATACAACAATTATAGCAAACGCTTCAATACCAAAAAGGTGAAAAATAAAAGCATTAATCACTTGGCACTAATTTTTGTGCGAATAATATACATTTACGGAATTGTAATAACAAAATGATTTTTGAATTCATCTTTCGTAGACACATTTTTAACAGTTTCGGTATCTTTTATGAATTGTTTTAATTTTGGTTTCATTTACCACGAATACAGTTTGTTAACAATACCTAAATATCAATCAGCTGTTAATAATAGACGGCCGTACTGCGTTCATCTATTAAACTGTCATTTCGATTATTTTTCGGACCGAGGGTGTAAAAGAAAACAAACAAAAAAAAAATAGTGAAATCAATAAAATATCAATTTTTTTTCATATAATAATTATAAGTTACCTATTATGAAATTTAATATTTTTATTTATTTTATAATATATACGCATTCAAATACACCGTACCGCACCGTGCTACAGCCACAAAAATTACCAATAACTATATGCCGCATAAATTAATAAATCGTTATTCTTTTTCCGCATTTATAAATCAATTTTTTTTTATTTATTTATAATAAATTAATTAAAAATTTAAATGGAAAAAATTTCACCAAAAAGAACATTTACATGTTTTTTTATTAATTATTTTAAATATTACACAGTAAAGCGATGTTAATGTGAACGTGATAGTAAAAAGAAAGGCTTTGATTTATTAATCTATTTTTGATTTGAAGTTGTGTAAAAGACATATATTTTTTTTTAATATCAAAATGATTGTATAATTGATTGAAGGTGTGTCAATGGCATCTCTCATTAGTTATTCTAAGCTCAAGTTCAAGATTAAGACTATTTAAAGTGGACATACTGTATATTTTATATATTATTGTATGCGATTCGCATCGTTGGATGCATTTCAATCCATAATCTGCTTGTGTTTTTGTTTTTTTCATTTGTCTTTTAAGTATAGTATGCATTGATTAATTTAAAATTCATTGATTTCATTAATATAAAATTACAACATCACAAACAATTTTTGGTTATAATCATAATTATTTCGTTTTTCTTCATTTAAATAAATTATAATAAAAACTATAAATAAATATAGAAAAGAAAAAGGTCTATATATTTTACTTTCAATATTTTTAAAATTATTACATTACAATGTGTGTTTTAAAAATAAATAAAAAATTTGATGGTTGTTGCAATCGTGATATTGTCGTCAGTTTTTGTCATCATTGTGTATTATGAAAATTTATATAATATATAATTATGTAAATAAAAAATACACAATTAAAGTTATATTTAATAACACAAACGTGTGATTTTAAAGTTAAATATAATAATATATTATAAATAAAATTTATCTCTGTACTATCGCTAATATATACACGCAAGTAAAAGTATATATATAATACAAATGAACTCATGTATAGATAGATCATCATCGTAATCATCAAGTCAACATGTTAATCCATGTGAAGTAAAGGCATTCATAACAATTAATTTGGTAAATTACTTTGCATAGGAATATATAACAATTAACTAATTTTGATCAACAATCGATTAGTTTGTTTCATTTAACCGTTTCGAACCGAAAATTAGCTGGCCTATGTAAATTACGTTTGTTAATTTATTTGATGTGTCTGCGTCTATGAATAAATCTATGAATATGAAAAATCATATAATAAAATTTCTCTTTTAATTTCAATAAATTGCACATCAAACAATTAATTATTGCATTCAGTTTTCAAATTTAGTGACATTTGTTTTTAAAGTTTAAATAACAATTTTTTTTTATTGTGTATGTGGAAAATGTATAGTGTCAAAAATCATTAGTAAACATAGTCAGTCGAAATAGAACTATCAAATTGTGTGTAAACAGTTATGACATTAATAAAATAGATTTAAAATAATAATTTGTACGACAAAATCCATAGTGAGGCTATATGAGGTGCTAAAGCTGCTAAAAACAGAATAAAAGTATCACAATTGCTTATTAAACAATTCTTTTCCGTATGAGGAACAGCACGATAAAATTTGAAATTATACTTATAAACAGTTCTATAGAAATATCCCTTGAAAATGATTATCGAGTTCTTCAATATGGCCAACATAAATGTGTCAATTTTGAAGAAAAATGACAGAAACTATACCTTTATTATATAATCCTATTTTAAAGTATCATTAGCTAATTCCATTTAAATTGCGGTTATAAAAGAACATCCTGTAATCATATATTTTCATCGACTAATATTATGAGGATATTTTCTAATCTTACACTAAAACAACTTAACCTAGAGTTATTTGAAATTTCATTCTCATTTTTGCTTGTTGATAATGATTTATTTATATCCGGGTAACTCTTTCTATAAGATGAAAACAAGTCTAATGTTTAACGAGAGCAGGACCATACATTTATAAAAAATGTTTAATTAAATTTTATTTTAAAAAATTAAGTGTACTCATGTACAATAATAATAAAATGTGGGCGGTAAGGTTTACAATAATATATTTAGACATAGTTTTATTGACAATTTCTTTACCAAAAACATTCATTGTTTCACCACATTTACCACACACACACAGACACACATATATCCATGTTGATTGTTGTTGGTTGTGCCAAGACCATCAATAATATTTTATTATCATACTTTAAAAAATTATATTTTATATATTCTCGTTGAAATGCGAATATAAACGTCTTTTCAAAAAGAACGGAAAACAAATTATTTAAAAAAAAGTAACAAAGAAATTTTATGTTAAATTATTAGTAATGTATGAGTAAACAATATTATTATTAAAAAATAACAACAACAAAAACATTGTTGATAACATAATGCAAATAAAAAAAAAACCTTACAAACATTTTTTCCTTCCAAATGGTTGCTATTATATATTTATTAACTAAACTAACTATACAAAAAGTTATATTTACAATTCACGTTTTCTTATCGAATGCGTATCATTTAATATGTATTTGTGATAATGACGTAAATTTTTGTAGTTTTATATACGAGTCGAGTATATGTATAAAAAAAGAACATATAAAACATTGTGGTATGGGAACTTTAACATCGTATGTTAATTTTTTGCATCTTATACTTATATCAAATACATTCTCAAATTTGATACGTATACACACAGAGAGATTAACACAAAGATAACATTTAATAAATTCAGGCATATATTCTTTTTGTTTACTTAAAAAACCTCTTTTTTTTAACTAAATAAAAGAACAGGTGGGTGATTATATTATAAATTTCTTTACAGGTTGTTTTTTTCTGTGAAAAGAATTATACACTTTTTTCTGTAATACAAAATATGTTATATTATAATAAGGTAAAAATACCAGTTGATGGTGGGTAATCGGTACATACCATGGATGGAAAGTGACCATAATTAGTATATATATAACAACCCTAATTAAAAAATTGTACAGATTAACGATGCCTTTACTATTCACTTTAAAATGTAATCTTTCCAAAATATTTGGACATTCAACGTTATCTTTTTAATTAATTACAAATGAAAACCTACCCAATTAATTGTCTGTGTGTTTTAAGAGTATAGGCATATTCAAGAGCACAAGCCTATGACCATAACTAAGCAATATTAACGAATCAGACGAAGATGGAAAATTCATAAGAGCGAATCACAAAATTTCATCACTGAACCGATTCCAACCTATAGCTTTGTCAATCAAATAAATAGGTGATCAAAAACCGGACATGCATATTCAAGTTTAGAACGAACCAACGCATAAAATACTACTCGAATACAAATTAGTTATTGCAGATATGCCACGAACAAAACCATTTTGTTCAGAACATATAATAGAACTAGCATTATGAATACAACCACAACATCAGTAATTACAAATAAACCATTTTAGGAATGTATATAAGTCTTTAGCTACCCACATAACTTTTACCACTTTTGTTTTGTGTAAACAATGTCGCTTATGTTTCAATCCTAATTGTGTATAATTGTGTGTAAATCGGTTTAATATCAATTCAAAAATTATTACTACTAATATTATTTTCAATTATTTGAAAGTGCTTTTGTAATTTTACTAATAAACTGGTAGAGTTATCTTTATAACATATATATGTTAGCTATATATGTGTATTGTATTGTATACGTAGCAGTAAGTACATGCAAAATAGAGCATTACCGAATTACCGCATTATTTACATTCATTATATTTTTAAACATACATTTTAGATTTTATTCTATATTTTTTCGTTTCTATGAATAACAATAATAATAATAATAATAAAGATCACAAAAGAAATTATATATCTTCACAATGAATTCTTTTGTATGATTATGATAATATAGTAATGGTTTTAATGAATAGAAGAGAGGGATGTTTGGATAAAATGTAGACACTAGGGCAAGGCTCGTTTACAAACGAGAGGTAGAGTTGCGAACATTACCTATCTTATGAAAATACAATAACCAAAGTCATTCACAGCCAGAAATAAGTTAAATTAACTTGATGTTTTTACACTTAAACCCACACATCAATTTGGTATAAAAACTAATTTACCAATACATATATAGTAACAAGATCTATGAAAAACTTTAGCACAAAAAATCTCGTTTGTGAACCATCTAAGGAGAGAGATATGTTATTGCACGTGGACTTTTACCCATGAAATGAGCCTTAAATAACGTATCCTTCCGTTGTCAATAAATTGTAATTGGGACCAACATAACAAATAATTGTATATCAAATTGATGATATAAACAATTTGTTTGAAGTTCCTAGCAAATGATATAAATCGGATCTGCTTCAATAGCGATATCTGGTATTATTTTGTGATTTACTAACCAAATTTGATGAAATTTGATGTGTTAATTTAAATAATGAAATTATATATGAACAACTTGAATGAAGTTCATATATGTAGTCTAGAAGAAATCATCATCTACACGATCATAATTAAGAAAAGACAATAAAACAAATATTATTATAATCCAGATCTCATTGTAAACTGGTTTTAAAAGGCCTAATATGTTTGTGTGTATAGGCGACATGCAGACAAGGAATTGACAAGAAAAAGGTACAGATTCAATTTCTTCTATAGACCTCAACCTTTTCGGGGATTTTATATAAATTAGGTCCAACGAAATTACGATGAGGTCATATATATATATGGGAAAATACCGATTTTGTAATAAGGATATCGAAATTATATATGGAATATGCTTACAATTTGCAACAGTACTATGGTAAAGCAAGAGAATGCGTATACCTAGGGGATTATTTCAGTAACTAGAGAATGGAACATGTTTTAGAAATAATGGGTGGCCATAATAAATATTTTAGGTGACAGTGTAACAGGAACCGATTTGCTATAATATTCATCTTATTAAATTAAATTAATTTGTATGATAATTATTAGTTTCATTCCTGCAAATTAACGAATATCTGTCTACTTTATCAGCATCTTCTAAGATTTTCCGAAAGGCAATATTAAATAACACACATTGTTAATTGTTTGTATGTGTATTTAGTGTTATTCTTTAAAATCAAGAGTTTTATGCCAATTATTGTCAGCAAATTGGTAAATACTTATTCATCATTGATATTTGATCATAAAAACAAAAACCGTTTAGCGAAATTTCAATCACTGAAAATATCGTTGATTAATCGAAATTTTATTATCACTTATTTAATTAACAAACTGAAAACAAAAAAAAAACTAACCTTGGTGGTATTTTTCTTTTTGCTTCCAATAAAACAGCTGTTGCCGGTGGTGCTGTTGGTTTTTGTGATACCGATGATTGCTGCTGTTTTTTATCCAAATCTTTTTCACAATCATTTTCACTTATTATTTTATTATCAATTATTTCACTATTTTTGTGTTTACTATTATTATTAATATTATTATTACTAGTTTTATTATTAATACTATTATTATTATTATTATTATTATTATTATTATTATTATTATTATTATTATTATTATTAATATTATTATTATTATTATTATTTATTTCTTTAACTTCAATAACTGTAACAAAATGTGATGGTGATTGTAGTAATGCATCATTTTGACTGTTACGACGATTTTGTTCTTCCAGCTGTTGTAAATTATTACCATATTTTCGTAAATATGAAGAATCTCGAGATGATGATGAAAATGATGATGTTGTCGATTGAGGTGTTTCACTAATACAACGTCGTAAATTTGTTGACAATTCATTTATACATTGATTCAGTGCAACTTCTTTACCTTTTAATTTTTTATCTTTTTCATTATCATCAATATCTTTTACATTATCATCGTCATCAATTGTTTTCGTATTACTATTATTATTATTATTATTACTATTACTAGTTAATCCATTTGTTTTATTATTTGCTGTTGTTTCTTTTTTCAATGATGCAGCCGGTGAACGATTTGAATTCTATATAAATATAAATATAATGGAAAAAAAAAATAAACTTATATTATTGGTATAATCGAGAAAATTTTTAATTATAATAAATCGGTAAAAATGAAAGGTCAATTGGAAACAGTATATAATTCAATGTATTTTTAATATGCAAATGTGAAAAATAAAATATATTCTATGTATGTATAAAGTCTTATTTTTTTGTCGGAAATTATTCAAAGACGAGTATTCTTCAAGGTTTTAACTGCACGTTGTATACAATGGGACAATAATTTAATATTATAAATAACGTGTATACGCAGCAAGACATTACAATTCCATCATAAAGGTACAATTAGATAACCTTTTTTAAGTATTTTTGAATATGAATACAAACACAGATCATTCATAATTTAATTATATAATAGTACAATATACATTTTTGTTAAATGAATAGATTTTTAAGATGTTAACTAACATATATATACAACACCTACACATATAAACTTGAACATCTCAGATATATTTCTCTATATATATTAAACAAAATATATATATCAACTGAAATTTTTGACCATGAAAAGTAAAAGTTAGTTGTTCTCACACACAGGAAGTTATAATAATAATAATATACACAATAAAGGCATAAATAACGCATATATTCAATTTCTTCGTACAGTTTTTATACACACGACATATATAAGATTCCGTATATGAAGGAAATGTAAAATCTCCTCTCCCCGAAAAGATTACTTTTTTTTTTTAAACCGCACAAATGTTACATTTTCTTATCAATTTAGGTGTAAAATTATATGATTATTTAAATGATAAAATAAAGAAAAAATAACAATATATTGTTTTTTTCATACTATTTTAGAATCAGCTATTTATCCAACCAAATACAAGACAACATTTTTATTTTTCTGCTGTTTTATGTATTATAATCTTATCTTATCATAAAGTTTTGTTATTCCATTTATGTGTGTATGTGTGTATATAAAAAATAAGTAAACATGTACTTGTCATAATAATAATAATAATAATAATAATTATTATTATTATTACATTCTATTTAACCATTTTTTAAACAGCAGGATTAACCGCCGCCACGCCACGCCACCGTCACCCAATAAATGTATAACAATTTTTATGTTATGGTTATTTTAATATAATAAATAATAAAAATGGTATACAAATATGACTTGACGGTTTTTGGTTGTTTAAATCTGTGGTGAGGTTTGAGATAATACATACCAACCAAGTAATTCTGAAGTTTTTATTACTACATTTGTTCGAGAATTGTTTTTTAATTGGACAAATCACTCCAACTTGATATTGGCATAATATCTGGGCGTTTTTCTATAGCAAAGATCACTTCAAATTAATGTTTCCCAGCATGGAATACAGAATTGACAGTGTGGTTCGATTTCAACGGAAATATGTTAATGTGACAATTCATATTTGAGCACCTATTAATTACTATTTACCGATTCGTGTTTACAATAATTTTTAGGTGTGTCTGTGAAATATTACAATATCCATGCTCTGATTCTATATAACTTTAAACTCCTTGATTATTCAAACGTCTGTGTTCTCATCTCGTCCACAAGTGTTTTTAAATAGATGTCCTCGATTCTTTGTGTTCGATTTCCAAGAATTTTTGTCACATGACCAAAAATGTGTTATTACCGTGTCATCGTGGAATAGAATATTTTTACAATTTAGCCGCTTTTTCTATGATTGGGTCGTGCAGTTTGTAACCATCTGAAAATATACAACGCATCCTCCGAATTGCGTCCAAGATTATTTTCGATTGATATTATTGTGTAGATAATTAATTTTCCATTACCGGAATAATGATATTTCGTTTCAAATCCGGATTTGATTCAATTTTTGGTTAAATGTGAATCTTTTTCAATTGATGGGATAACCCCAAAAATATTGTGTTGATCAACGAGTACAAAATATACATCTAAAATTTGTGTAATACATTTAAACTATCACCATTTTATGGATATTTAACGTATCGATTCAATTATGGTTTGGATTTGGTTAGTAGTTGGATGTCCTGAATTTTATTTACCTTTGAGAATCTTGCCATAACGAAATTTTACGTATACCAATTATGTGAGACTTGTGTTCTTGTGTTAAGAAGCATCAATAACACCACATTAACATAAGAACATATCTTTTTGTGAACTTTGTCGGCACAGCTTGTGGCAAATGAAATATATTCTGAAAATTCTATTTTATGTACTCAATGCAAAAGGTGACCATTACAGAATTTCAAAATCGTAACATTGACATTGAATGACATTGATTTTCAATTTCAATTATTAAAATTAATACATCCGTTTTTTTAAACCTTATAAGAGTGATTACAGTGCTACACACCGGATATATCCTATTAACGTTATCCTGTAGTCTAAAGTAGTGACCACAGAAAACCACATATTGTATGTGTATATTGGTAACCCTGTGTTATTTTAATTATAGGTATTTTTGTCATTGTATAGTGGAGTGGTTGTGTGAGTGTATTCAAGTATGTGAACAAGCATATAAAACTATATATATATTAATTTGTTAGCAAAGAAGTGTTATATATTTGTCTTTTATATACATAAGGTACAAGTACATTACATTTATAATATGATCTTTTTTTGCTTGATAATGATAATATCCTCTTTCAATATACAGATGGTCATTATTTATTTTTTTTATGTAATCCATTCATCACCATTTCCCGTTTAATTTTAGTTAGATTTACCTTTTTATTTTTATTGTCACATTATTTCCTTTTTTTTTTTGTTATGTTATAATTTTATGACAATAAAAATAGTTGAATGAATGAATCACTTATTATTTTTTTTTTCTTTCTATCTATATTAAAAAACTAAACTAAAATATAATTTAATTTGTTCCATATACAATAAATAACACACATACACATACATTTATTATATACTGAATATTATATATTGCAGTATTTAATGGTAAATGGTATGGTAGAGAAATATTGTATTATAATAATTAATTGACAACACCTGGTACAAATTTATTTGATTAGTTTTTAAAAACACAAAATAAACAGGGTGAATTAATTAGTAGAGAATGAAATAAAGTTTTAACCGTTTTGTTAGAATTACGTTAATGTTAGTTTTATATGTGGAAATTATTGAACAAAGAATTTGTGATTTTAAAATAAATTAATGTGTTTGTAAAGCCAATAAAAAAGATGAGACAAGATCTGGCAGACTATAGCGACACCGGATACTAATGAAAAAAATATCGACAAAATCAGGAAGACGTACCGACGTTCGTTTGAAATGACTTATGTATTTATGGAAAAACAATTCTTGGACCGGGTATATTTTTCGATATAGCCATACAGTAATTATATAACATAATATATGTCTATTTATACAAATATATATTGCAGTATATATTCATTCAAGTATACATAGACAAAATCAATGTTAAAGTATTTGAAATCTTATCAAATTCTCAAGTGCACAAAATATTATTTACTCATTCATACTTGTTCGTGTGTAAACACAGAAAAAGGTTTGGTTATAGATTATATAATTTTCGTGCTACTTTTTCATACTAAAATAAATTATTGTGTGTAGTATAAAATTAAAAAAATCCCTTGAGTTCATTTAAATTAATAATTATAAAAATAGTTGTACGTCAATTCCACGGCTGTAATTTTTTTTTAACTATATAATGTATAAATAGATAATTAGCTCTTTTATAATTTTTCATATTATTTAATGATAAAATCAAAAGTCCCTTGGCATTTGCACTTATTATTTTATTTATATTCATATATATTCTATGACGTTTCACTTCGATGTATACATAAACAAATTAGTAAATTACAATCAGAAAAACAATTTCAGTAATCAATCAAACAATTATACAAAAAATGCATAATCAACTATGCGATAATAATATTGTTGATGTTATACACGGTTCACCTAAATTTAAGTATAAATAATCGCAGTCATATTGAAATATGTATATAAATTGATATGTTTTTACCACAAAAAACTCATTGGTGTGCTGTAACGTTTGTGCATAATTTCATAAAATAATGTTTATAACAATTTTGACTGATGTCAATTAATTCGACACAGTAACATAGCATTTTCGATATAGTGACCTGCGTGAATGGTGACTCGCTGCTGTTACTCAAAGTGAGTCATTGGATTCATAATATATTGGGCAAGATCAATTTAAAAATTAATTAAAAGTGGTCACAAACTTAGGACATGTCCACGAATTAACTTTTTTATCCTATATTTATATATATATTGTATATCAGACGATAGATAAATAAAATAATGTCACGTCGTAAAATTTATAATATTTTTTTTATTCTCATATACTTTTGATTTATATAAAATTATAAGCATTCAAATCCACAGTTAACCCTTTTGATTATGGCCCATTCTAAACATTCTCATTAACTCACTATGTCAGACAACAAAAGATTTATATTTTGGGTGTTTCTTTTTTTTCATTTTAGCGTCACAGAACATTAAATTTGAATAATACACAATTTAATTAATTTAACTGCCACCATATCAATTTAAGTTATAAACAATACCTAAATCTAATTACTGCCATGTTATTATCAATGGCGAAACCTGAGAAATAACATTCAGTTTTCAATATTATTATACCCATTATATAAGGTTGTCAAATATCTCCCTTCCGCCTTATTGTCTTTTTAATTTCGCGGCTATGTACAAAGCGCTACAGAGCTCGTATCTGGCAACACTGTACATAATTTGAAAGCTCTTGACATAACAAACAAAACGACGCTATGTATGATTAGTTTGGATATTGCGTTCAACAGTTATAGACGTGTAAACATGGAGTTCACTAACGCCGAAATTCGCGCTATTTTAAAGTTTTCCTTCGTTAAAGGCAAATTCGCTAGAGAAATGTTCCGTGAGATTAATGGTGTTTTGGGGGATGGTACTCTATCACTTCGAACCGCGGAGGAATGGTTTCGACGATTCAGAGCCGGTGAAAACGACACCATGTATAAGCCAACCGGCGGAAGACCTGTGACGACAAATACCGATCAAATCATGGAATACATCGAGTTAGACCGGCATGTGGCATCTCGTGACATCGCCCAGGAGATGGGAGTTAGTCACCAAACCATTTTAAACCATCTGCAGAAGGCTGGATACAAAAAAAAGCTTGATGTTTGGGTGCCACATGAATTAACAGTGAAAAATCTAATGGACCGAATTTCCATTTGCGAAATGCTGCTGAAACGGAACGAACTCGACCCATTCTTGAAGCGGATGGTGACTGGCGACAAAAAATGGATCACATACGACAATATCAAGCGAAAACGGTCGTGGTCGCAGGCCGGTGAATCGTCCCAAACAGTGGCCAAGCCGGGATTGACGGCCAGGAAGGTTTTGCTGTGTGTTTGGTGGGATTGGAAGGGAATCATCCACTATGAGCTGCTCCCATATGGCCAGACGCTTAATTCTACCATCTACTGCGAACAACTGGACCGCTTGAAGCAGGCGATCGACCAGAAGCGTCCAGAATTGGCCAAAAGGAAGGGTGTAGTGTTCCACCAGGACAACGCCAGACCACACACTTCGTTGATGACTCGTCAGAAGCTACGGGAGCTCGGATGGGAGGTTTTATCGCATCCACCATATAGCCCGGACATAGCGCCAAGTGATTACCACCTGTTCCTGTCCATGGCGAACGCCCTTGGTGGTGTAAAGTTGATCTCAAAAGAGGCTTGTGAAAAGTGGCTGTCCGAGTTCTTCGCAAATAAGGAGGGGGGCTTCTACGAGGGAGGTATTATGAAGTTGCAGTCTAGATGGAAACAGATTATCGAACAAAACGGCGCATATTTGAACTAAATCCGATTACTGTAACACTTTTTATAAAGCATTGAATAAAGAGCAAAAAGGCGGAAGGGAGATAGTTGACAACCTAATATATTTCTAATAACCTGGGTGAAATTATTAAACAAAATTTGGGTGTTCACCAAACTAAATCTTTTCTAGATAAACGACTTTTATGAATTATCATCTTTTTTGAGTGCTGGCCATAATTTTAACGGATTTTTGTATACAGAATTGAATTGCAAATTGTATAATCAATTTCCAATCTTTCGTAGAAGAGATATTTTAAAAATCGAATGGGAATTTCGGTAAAACTATTGGCCATAATAAAAAAAAAAAATTATAATTCTTAAAATCAGATTTTCCGGAAAATTTAGTAAGAGGACATTCCAATTTTTTCAACTAGACTATACCAAAAAAATATATATATATATATTGATATTGCAATCTTAAAACACTTCATCACTGATTTTATTATTAATTGAAATTTTATAATTTTTAATTATATAACTTATTTATTTTTGTAAATTAAATTAATTAAATTAAGAACGCAAATTGCCAGAGTGACTACAAAGGGCAAATATAGAACCGTAAAAGGGATTAATAATATCATAAGTATTTCATAAAATACATCATAAAACCTTTTGTTAAAATTAAAATTACCAAATTACCATGCTTGACCACAATTTAATTTTATCCGAAACGGAAGAAATCATTTTTGGTGTCTTTTTTGTTGTTGGTGTTGTTGTTTCCATTGCGCTATTTTTTTCACTAATTATTTTTCTTTTAAAATGACTAATTTATTTATTTAAACAACACACACACACACACAAACACACATATACATTAAGAAGATTAAAAACCTCTGTATATATATATTTTATTATAATTATTAATAGATAACAAAATAATTATGATAAAAAATTAATTGTAATCACACTTTTTTTTAGTAAATAATTAATTTCACAATATAGAAAAAAACTAATATATTTTTCATAATAATTAATTTATATTATTAATAAAAAAATTAAAACGTTTTCTTTACGGTTTAATGCAAATCTTAAAACTAACACGAACAAATAGAAAGTCTTTACAAAATACCTATAAATTAATAATAAAATTAAATTTATTAGATATTTAAAAACTTTAAATAAATTGTTGTTGTTGTGTTTGTGTGCGAAGTGTATGTAATAATAATATGTAAAATAAAATAAAATATAAACAAAAAACCATAAATAAAATAAATAAGTAAAAGTTAAATAATAATTATGCAATTTTAAAACTTTTTATATAATAAAAATAATAATTTTTAATATTTTTTCACGTCTTATTATTATTATTATTATTATAAAAAAAAAATAAATTGTATGAACTGAACACTACCGCGAACCGATTTAAAATCAAAATCTAACTAAAAATCCGAGTAGTAGTAGAAAAATGAAAAATTGAAAATACATTATTATTTGGAAATCAATATTTTTATGAAATGGAATTATTTTATATACACATTTATGTGTAATTTTAATGTGAGTGTTTGTGCCGTAGTGTACATACACTTACACCAGAAATAAATAGTCTTTTTTTCACTTCTGTTTTTATCAAAAAAAATTCTTTTATTCTTATCACATAATTTTTTTTTTTAATATTTTTCCTTATTAGTTAATCAATTAAATTATAAATATTTATAATCTCCGCAGTTTTTACGTATTATGATTAGTAGATAAAAAAAAACCAACCAACCAACGATTAATATAAAAAATTGAAAGTTACCGCAAATCACAACTTTATAGTTCAACTATTCCATTGATACTAAACACTGACAATCAGTAATAATTTATATAAACCAATTTTAGTAAAAGGGAAATCTCACATTTTCCATTCTATCAATAAATAATCTCGTTCCGTCGTATTAATATATACAAAAATAACAACCCAAAAAATGTTTATATAAATATTTATTAAATAATTTTATATCATTTTGAGTTGTTGTTGTTGTTATATTTATAATACAATGTATTGTTGATTATAGTATGCATCATTTACACACATATATATTTCAATTTGTTTAACACTGCAATGTGTACAGATTGAACCAAAATAGAGTAATCGTAATTGGGGGAGTGACACTATATATATATAGCAAAGCGATAAGAGAAATTATTAAACAAAATGAATATGAAAGTGGAAATTATCCGACGAGCTTATGGCATCTACACAAAACATTATAATTACATCCAAGTTGGTAAATTGCTTCGCCGCATGCGAACATATATAACAATTCACCAATTGTACTCTGCTATTAACGAAAGATTTAGTCGATTTTTTTCATAATTCTATTATTTTTTATATGGGTGATTAGAAATACGTTTGATTTAACTACATTATATTAATTTCATCTGTTCTATATTTATATAATCAACAAATTATGCAGTCTTTGTTTTGTTGTATTGCTTATTTGGTAGAAAAAGTATTAGAACAATGGAAGTATTTTGTACGAACTTATTTAATTATTAATTAAATATGATGCTGAGGCAAAAAACAAAACACCCACTGATTTGACAGTTTTTTTTTGGCTGAAAGAAGAAGAGAAGACAACACTTTCGACGCCGATTCATGTGCATCTATCATTGAATGTATAAGAAAATTTTCTTCCTATATATTGTACATACACAACTTCATCCTTTAGCTATAATGTCAATACCAAAATATGTTCACATTATTTTGGTTCAATCTGTTTATATCAGCATCTCTCTGTACCATATATAGCAAAATAGCACAGATTATTGTACATGAAATGCAGAGTAAATATGGTATTATTTTTCGTTTTGAACTTATCTGACTTGTATGTGGTTGTTGTTGTTGTTAAATTGGTATGAATGAAATCCTCTCCTTTATGTCTAGACATTTATTTCGATTATTTGGATTTTTTTATTTTTCTTGTTTTTCGTTTTTGTGTAAAATATAAACGTAATATTATTAAATCGAAATCAAAATGCTTTAAATATATTCTTCATTGTAAATGGTATATCTTCTTGCGTATGTATAGAAACAAAAATAATTAAATAGAAAATTTTCAAGATGTACATTAAATATTAAAAAAAAAAAAGGAAAACGTCATTGTATGGGCTGCCGATTGATTTATGTATTGTGAACCGATGAATGTCCTCCAGACCTACCACCAACACCGAATAAAACATCCATAAAAATATGTGATTTCATGAAAGTTAGAAAGTGAATCTTCAGTGAGATCGATGGAAATTATGATGGAATTTACATATACAGGAAAACAACAACGATTTTAACTGAAAAAATTGATCAACGAAAGGTGAATTTAAATTTTATTTCACACCATATTATTAATGATCAAAATAAGCACCGAATTAATTATTCCAAAGACTTTCAAATGGTACAATGGATTAAGCGTTTTATATTGCCTTGGTGTATTGAAGAGTCAAACCGTATTCGTTGTGTTTCGTGGATATACGAATGAGACCACAATTAAGATTCCTTTTCCTTTCCCTAATGGCAATTCACCCAGTCATCCAACCGAAATAATGTTCCTCTGCTGCTATCCATCTATAACATTTCAGACATGATGGTAAATTAGTGTGTATGGAATCGGTGGGTACAATTCACCAATTCGACAACAATTATGTTTTACGAAAGTTGTTTTTGATTCCATATGTTAACTGAAATATATGTTAGTAATTTAGTTAAGTAATTTTTAGTTAACAAAAGTTTCATCCGATTATTGAAATGAACAAATTTTATAATTTTATATTATTATAAAAGAAATTGGTAAATTATTGATTTCTTACACTTACTTCGCAAACAACTCGTTTTAAGGAAGCTATGCAATTTTTTGAATTAAGCTTTTGTGGTTCAACAGTCGTCTAATTTCGTAAATGTCGATCACATTCCACATTAAACAAATTAATAGAATATTTGAATAATAACAGCGTTTAATTGTAAAATGCTTTATCGTCTTATATATTTTAACTAAAATTGTTCGAGTAAATTTCTAAACAAAACTTTATTTACAAAATTGTTCTATACACCACGTTCACCCTTCCCATATAGCTCAAACATCCCTATTATATAGAATAACGTGTATCCTATAATCTTTTAACTATGTTGGAATTATCGAGATGTGCGGATTTATCGAATTAAATTATTTGTTGTTAATAATAAGATTGCAAAAAAAGAGGTTGAATTTCAAACAACAGCGCAGTGAAGGCGCAAACGTATTATGACACGTAAACATTTAACAATATAACCAAATTTATGATAAATGATTATATAAGTATTTATAGTTGAGATGATGAAGGTTAGTTGTTCATATATCCATACTCGTATTCTAAATAGTTATAATTAAAATAAAAACATGCATGCAGCATTTTTTTTTCTTCTATTTAATTTCTTTATTCATTCTTTATACTTTTCCATTAAAAAATAATCAACCAACCAAAAACCTGTGTTGTCAAAATGCTGATTTAAATATCAAAAAGACTTTATTATTCTTCAAACAACAATAAAATAACATTGTTGTTCGTGTGTCAAATATATTTTATTTTATAAATATAAATTGTATTATGTGTGTATCGTATTTCTTTTTGTAAACACACCAATTTTACGATTAAACAACCGGTGGGTTTTTTTTTTTTTCTTTATTTAAATTATATTGTAATCTATTGCTTTTTTTTTAATTTTTCTATAGTAAAAAACTTGGTAAAACTATCGAATATACGAATATAATAAAATATATATACAAAAATATACATATGCTACTAAATATACTGGTACAGGTGACGCTCCTATAATATACGGATTATTGATACCGTGTATTATATGGAATATATATACAAATTAATTAAAAGAGGGAATATTTGCTAATAACCACACTTGAAATGTTTGACAATTTTTTACAAAGTTTCAAAAAACAAACGCATTTGAGAAAAATTAATATTCAGATCAGAAGGCAAATTTAGATCGATCTTATTGAATTTTTCATTCACAAAACAAACCACCCCCCCACACACATGCCACAGTGAAAAGATAGAAATTAGAATAAATAAATGTTCAGTTCATAACCTCTCTAGCAGAAATTATCTTGCAGTATATGTTTAAAGAAAAATGAAGAAGTCCAAGTTCACCATTTTTACCATCAGAGATATGAATATGGTTTTTTCGTACAATTGAACAAAAGTTTACAAGTAGGAGATGTCCCGCACCGAACGCTTTCGGTATTTAGTGAGCCATGTTGATTCAAGAATTTAACAAAAAGAAAAAAAAGGATACACATTTTCCTGGAGCACTATCAGCTGCACGGTCTGCCTCAAATATAATTACCCAAAGAATTGTCCGTGAGAAATTCGCAGCTGTTTATAAAAAGCTGCTGAAGATGATGTCAATGTAACGATAATAGTATAAATAAATTATTTTAAATCCATGCAATATTGTTTTTTATTGTTCGATGCAGAAGGCCACTTCCAACTTTTTCTTTCGAAAATAGCACAGGCAAACTGAATCGGCCAATAACCTTTCTAAAATATTAATATACTTAATATTGTTCAAAATTGGATGAGAGAATGACTAAATTTGTTCAGGTTTACCACAACCGGTTTTGAACTGTACCATATGTTTGGGATATTGTGTTATATGAGGATTACCTGTGAATATTGTTGTATGATGATGATGTGTGCGGTGTACGCAGAGAATATTTATTTAAAAATATATGCCAATAAATATTAAATATATACAGAAACCAGTGACGGTATTAGAAATTGTAACAAACACCTTGATATTCATGATCATTAATTGTATACGGTATTAATATTAAATGATTAAATTTTAAACTATTCGTTATTTCAATGTCATGATTCGCCGGCCTATAGCTGCTGCATTGAATTTTATTTTAATTTACTATGTACAAACCAATGTCTTACATATTTAGTTACAATTAATATCATATTACTTTGATTAGATTAGTAGAAACCTGAAACATTAAAAAGTGATTCGAACCGTATTAAAAGTGAAAAATTGTACTCTTTAGAATTGAGGTTACCAAATCTGCTGAGACCGCAAATGAGTCTGTGTTTTTGTGGTAGTGCTCTTCTTTGAAATTTTGTGATATATTGAACATATTAGGACTAAACTTCCACATACTGTAGATCTTTTGTAGAGTATATAAATTACGTGTAAATTATTTCAATTTAATATTCAATCATTGTACAAAAACAAAACAAAAATCCATGCAACACAAACAGCGACCGAACGACGATACAACAAAATGAAACAACAAAACAAAAAGTAGTTTAATTGCCATTTTGAAACAGTAATTTATTCAAATCGATGATACAAACTGTTAAAAAATTAAATATTTATTTATGTATTTTTGTTTTTTTTTTTGTTTTATAGGTGTATGTTAAAATGTTATTGTAAAAGGTAAAAAATAACAACAAAAAAACGAAGTGTTTATTATAATAATAATTTCTGGTTATTTGTTAAAATCGTAACGAAATTAAAATGGTTGCGTTGCGGTGCGATGCATATGACGATATTTGAAAAGTATAAATTACTAATATAGGAGAAAAAAATTAAAAAAACACGTTTGTTACCTTTAATTTTTTGCCAATGCGTAATCCGTCCCATAGTATTTAGTCATAATAATTATAAAATAAATAATAATTTAACAATAACAAAAACAAAAAAAAAACCTAAACAAAAAGATAAGAAAAAAGTGATGAATGACACTTTGTTGGTGGGGGATGGAATGTTAAATTGTAAAATTGATTTAAGTCCAATTGTATTATATACAACAAAAATTATAATCTTATAATTTTTATCTTATTTTTAAGATGATTATAATACGACATTTTTCTAATTGATCATATAATATATCTTAGTCGGATTTTTGTAAATTTAATTAGCTAAAAAAAAAAATAATTAAAACACAACAAACCTCTAATTTCATTTCCTCTATGTTACTGTTAACATTATCGTTATCATTACTACTACTACTACAATTATTTTCAATTTGTTCTGATGATAATCTGTTATCCGTTAAAGTGGTTGCGGCAGTTGGTGTTGCTGTTGTGGTGGTTGTTGTTGCTGCTGCTATTGTTGTTGATGAAAATTGTAATGCAGATGATGATGCTGTTGGTGGATTACCACCTTCAAATATTGCCGATGGATCACCACCAGATTCTCGAAATTTTTCAACATCATTTAATAAACATTCTAAATATTCAACATATAAATTTTCTTGTTCTAATTCTTTTTTTAAATCTGTAATTTTTTGTTTGTGTCGTTGTAAACTTGCACGTACATCTTGTTCCCAAGCATCCGATAATGAACTCTGGGGAAATCGTTGCACCCACATACGTTGAAAATCATTAAAAACATTCATTTTGGTGTTTTTATTATTGTTCTTATTGGTAATTGTATTGCAGTGACTTTCTCTTTACGTATACATACAAACAAAAAAAAAAAAAAACACTTATCCACCCAAACAAAATATATGAATATAAAAATTAATTACATTTCCTTATTTATTTTCAATATTCATTTACACCCTTTTTTTTTTTTTTAGTAAACTAAAACCACTTTTCTTTTCTTTTTCCTTTTTTTATAAACTATTAAACACACACTAAACTAAAACTAAACAATTAATTAATTAAGGAATTAAGTAAGAAACGTACAATTAAAATTTTTTTTTCTTTTGTTTTTTTTTTTATCTTTTTATTATGGGTATTATTTTTTTTTTGTTTTTAATTTTACGTACCTTTGTTTTGTTTTTGCTATATAAAATAATACAATACTTTAGAATGGGTAAAAAGGTAAAATTATAAAGTAAAAAGTAATTTATATATTTTTTATGTACACATTTTTATTTTTCTACCATTTGGCACTTTGGTAATTTATTTTATCTTCGATTATTATAAATTCAAATTACGGATTTTTTATTTTTACATATGGACGACGAACGATCTTACAAAACGACGAATTCGGTATATATTCATTTTTCACAATTTTTCATAACATCAGCAGAAAATAATCCACAAACAAGAACAAGAAGAAAAAAAAATATAAATTAATGAAAATAAAAACATATTTTTTTTATGATGATGTTTACGACGAGCCACGCATCTACCTGCGACAACCAAGGCGATGCATTTTTTGACAGTTTGTAAACTACGCCGCCGCCGCCGCCTTTCTATTTATAAAATTTTTGGGGTAACAAAAATTTGTACGAAATATTTATTGCAGCTTTTGTAAACTTTGTAAGGTTTTTTTTTTTTTTATTACATGTTTTTCTCACATTACCAAATTTGTACTAGATTCATTGAGTTTACCGTTTACACAGCGTAATACCAAATTAGTTTTTGCAGAAATTAGATGGCACTGTGAAACGATTTTAATTTGATACCTACCCATTAAATCATTTTTAAACACAGACTATTTTTGTGCCTTTTTATTGTAGACTAAACTTATGGGAGATTTACATTATGCCCAATTTTTGAATCTAGAAAAAATTGAGATATAACATACAAATGTCAAACTAGTTAGAAGAGCACAATAGTATAAAAAATTAGAATCTAATTATGGGCCTAGCCATAATTTAGATTGAAAAACTAGATTCAAAGATGAACATGTTCATCTTTTTTTATAGCTGAATTGCCAATTTGTAAAAAAAAAAAAAAAATCTGTCATTTCACTATAATAAAATATAAATATAGTTTGACAGTAATAAAACAAATTTAATAATAAACATTTTATTTGTTCTAAAATTAATAAAAATATAAAAAATTTAATGGGATTTATTAAAAAAAATATTAAACGCATATGTAAATACATATATTTATTATGTTATTGTAATTTTAAAACTAATAAAATGTAATAATTAATAAATATTTATTTGTTTTTATTATTATCTGAAAAAAAAATAATTGTCAATTTGCTATAAAATTAATTGTCAGATTATATTTTGGTATTTTTTTTACTGCTCTTACTTTAGTATATTTTTTTATAACTATCTCTTTTTATTTTTCCTAGAAATTTTCTAGATTCAAAAATTAGGCATAATGTAAATGCTACATTAAGATTTTTATATTTACAAGTCTTCACCAATTACAAATATTTGGCAAGTGTGGCGTTTGCATTATTATACGGCAATTTTTTTCAGTCAAATTGTATTGAACGCATCGCAACAAATTGCGTGAGAGCGCATATGTAATACATACATGTACGTTGTAAGTTTATAGTTCAATCGTTGATCGTCAAATCAAGCAGTTTCCTACTACTGTTTCCCGTCATCATTCAATTCAATTCAAGAATTCAAGATTTAAGATTTAATAATTTTAAATCTATAATGAATCACAACCATCACAGCACATCATAATCAAAAATTATGTTTGTCAATTATCTTATCAGTAGACAGTGGTTTATTACAAATTTATATATTTTTTTAAAGATAATTTATGATCCATACATAGCTCAATAATCGCAGTTCACGACACTACGTTATTTATAAAATCACAAAACAGCAAAAGCCAAAAAGCAACCGCAAATATATCACATAGAAATGAATTTTTAATTTTTTTAATATACTCAATAACAAGAAAAGCGAAAAGTTGTTAAAACCGAGTGGCATATCGCAGAAATATAGGAGTATTAAAATATAAAATATTAAATAAAAATTATAAAATATCATCGAAAAAATTAATGATAGAAGGAGGAACTGA
This sequence comes from Bibio marci, assembly GCA_910594885.2. Taxonomy (NCBI): domain Eukaryota; kingdom Metazoa; phylum Arthropoda; class Insecta; order Diptera; family Bibionidae; genus Bibio; species Bibio marci. The sequence goes on along the minus strand of OU343114.1, from coordinate 94,702,653 downwards.
CAAAAATGAAGAATCAATTTAAAAAGCGCTGAAAGATCGACTCTAACTAATTATTTGAAAAAGGTACGCATTTTAATATAACATTTCTGTTTAAAGGAAATAAAATTCAAAATGAACAACTTGAGAAATAAAAATGCATTCACGGAGATATCACAATACTTATACACAGACGTGGTTCATTTTACTTTAGAAAGATCCTCAATTGTGCAATTAATAAGTTTTTACAATGGTAAAATTAATGGAAAATTAAAATTTTCGAATGTTATACAAGACAAGTCATTGTGTAAATCGTTGAAGTTCAAGTTTGTACTTTAAAAACCGGTAATTTTTTTATTTATAATACAATTTTAGTAAATCAAACTTGCTGCTTCCATTTTCTATAGCACAACAACTGAATAAATTGAGTGTTTATGTTATTTTTATATATCATTAATTTACATTTCCATTTATTTTTTCTAATAACTGTTTTTGTAAATTTGTCATAGAATCCGATTACGTTGAATGTGGCAGATTTTTATTTACCAAAACAAATTTGTTACATCAAATAATACAGTGAAGATAATATACATATCACATATCGTTATGATCTTAAACACATTAAATCACAATTTATTCTATCATCTTGTAATACCTATATAATATATGCCGGTTTATGTTGACTACATTATCATTTTGAAATTGCGTGGTACGTATTATCAGGAATTTTATGACAGAGAGTGTTACATATATATTTAACTTATGCATATTATTACTATTTTAATAGTATGGTATAATCTACTTTCACCCTTTTTAATTTAAAATTTTGTTTATCTTGATAAAAACCTTACTTCGTAAACCTTCTGTAAAATCATTTTTAATTTTTAGATGTATTTGTAATGATATAACTTTAAATTTTATGTTTAATTAATGTTTAAAATTTAATTGTATTTGTCATGAAAGTAGTCCAGATCCCCAGCAGAACGTAGAACCTTTACATAGAAATTGAACATTTATTTATTTAATCAAATTATTGTATTTTTTAATTTTCAATACAATTAAATTATGCAATTGAGTGATTGTTTAAGACTATTCCCAATATATAATAGACAAGATCACATCAAAATAAATAAAATAACATTTAAATTAGATAGAACGTATATTTTTTTTTTTATTAGTAAATAATAATTTATTAAATCAAATCGGAAATTAATATAATTATTATATTAAAGCACACATTCGCGCGTATACTTTCGTTCAAAAAAGGAACTCTACGCAGAAAATTACATATATTTTATTAAAAAAAAAAACATCAAATTTTAAAAACATATAAATTTTTATACAATATTAATAATGATCATGCGTATAGGCGAGGGGGTTAATGAAGTGTGTAAATATAAATATTTAAAAATAATATTATTTATATGTTTTATAAATAATAAATTCAATATTTGTATATATTTATAAAATTAAAGTTATTTTATGGGCGCGGTTTAATTGTTTTACTAGCTGGTGGCGGTATTTTACAAAATCCAGCCGCATCAAATACCGGAAGTAATTCACGTACTCGTCCAGCTATACTTCCGTCAATCATTCTAAATGCGCAACCGCAAAAAAAAAAAAAATATATAATACACAAAATTATATCATAATTAAAAAATAAATGTATAGCTAAAATATATAATTATATATATTGTGATTATACCTTCCTTTTCTAGTTGCAATTCGTGCTGTTGCTAATTGTGGTAAATTAGCTTCGGTTGGAAAAAATGTAGCACCATAAAAATCTAAACCATTTTGTATTAAAATATTGTATTCTTCAACCGATGCCAATGTTATTCGAATTGGTGGTGGTGGTGTATCCTTTTGTGATGATGATATTATCATTGAATCATCATCTTTAATTAATTTTGGTATTTGTGGTTTTGGTGTTACGGAACCAGCACCACCACCAACGCCAGATGTACCAGTATTTTGTACATCACTTTTATCCATTGGAAAATGTAAAACAAGACGTACAACTTCAACGACTGAGCTAAAACGATATAAAGAATGTCGTACATCTTCAACGGGTACATCTTCTGGTACATCTAATACAAATAATGTAAATGTTTTTTGTGGACGACATGGAATTGCAACCTAAAAATTTGGTAGTTTGTAGTTTTTTTTTTTTTAAATGAAAAATTTTTATTTTTAAAATACCTTTCGATAAAATCGTGCACCGGTAACTTTATGAAAACCTTTTTTAAATACAGCTTGATAGTCTTCTGGGCTAGAAAATTTAAATAAAATTCCAGTTGCTGTTTTTGTTAAACTAAAACAACCTTTAAAATTCATTTTTTCACATATTAATGCACCCCGTTCCATTGATAATTCATGTGACGGTGTCAATAGAAATGCACCTTTAGCTAAAAAATTACCAGAATCGGATATTTCTGAATCAGAATCATCACTTTTTGGATTATTAGTAGCACTGTTGCGTTTCCATAAATCGGACATTTTTGTATTGGAGGATGTACGTAATTTGGATGCCGAAGATCCTAATAGATTATTATTGGTGCCGCCGACGCCTGTGGTACCAACACTATTGCGATTATGATGAAATTCTGTAATATTTTTCTCTTGTTCAATATCGGATGCGTTTCCAATATAAGACATATTATTTATTATATGTTATTTGTGTTTTTAAAAATCACACTTTAATCATCCACCACCACTTTAATGTTTATATTCACTTTGAAAAGTCAAAAACAAAAACTAAAAACGGAATCACTTTATACAATTACGTACATATAATACGCAGACTCACACTCGCACGAACTTGCGTTTTATAAGAGATCAGAAATTAAACTGGCACAAATTGTTAAGATTTATACTACTTTTATAGATTTTTTAAAGTAATTATATATATTTTATTTGTGTATTGTTTTCTTAAATTAATTATATCAACAGTGCCGTATTTTACAGAATATTATTATTTATAATTCCATAGTTATTTGTATTTTATATATGAAAATGAAACACGAATGCAATAAAATTGATTCTGTTCTACACTAACATTTATTGAATTAAAAAAATAAAACATATTGTAATTCATAAAATTTTTGATGAGACAATGCAAAATTATTATATTATTTAATATTATATTATTATCGGTTGATTGAATATTATTATATTATATTATAAAAAAAACTATATAATAATCAACGATGATTTTGTTTTCGATTTGTTAATTGGATTTAAAATAATTTTAATATACCCATATACGAAAAATAAAAAGCGCATCTTGTCCCATAAAGTTTTATCTTAAGTTCCTCACATTCCACGACTTAGCATATATCACAATATTACGCTAAAAGTGGCAAAGTTAACAGATCCTAAAATCAAAAAATTAAATGTTTATTGTGTAAGATTGTCGTATAGTTTTACTTAATCCAAATTAGTGTTTTCGCAGAATTATTGCTTGAAACAATGTCCAATTAAATCTCACGAGTTTTATACTAAAAATTCTAGTAAGTCTTACAGAAATATCTATCAGAAATAAAATACAACTGTAATTTGGATAAATCAATCGTGACTATATGCTCTTCATCTATTGTTAAATCGAATTGAGGGAGCCCTCGTAGGGTTAAGGAATTCGCTTTAGGTATTTTTATTGACATAAATGGTACTTTCGATCGTACCATGCAATTGTCGCATGTCACTGCGAGAGCAAGTAAAATTGAGGATTCTTTCATAAATTGGGTTCACGCAACATGCGTCGGCAAATAATCATTACTATACTGATCATGGGATCTGTATTACAACGATCAGAAGCTCTCCATTTGGAAGAGTTTTAAAACCACTTTTATGGTTGATTCTGGCAGATGAACTTATTTCGCATATCAACAAATCTGGTTTATTACACGCAGGTCTATGCAAATAATTTTGAAAAGGTCTTAATGGGTAAACATATTGTCATCACGCTTAAGGATCTAACTAACTGAAAATAATTCCACTGTTACTTATTTGCTGAAAAATGTGTGGCAAATACTTCATATCAATTGCGAGAGTTGCATGGTCTAATTCTCAGAATATATACTCGTTCTGCAAAGCATGGAGGAAACTGTTAAAAAGATGGTGATGTCATAAATATGATTTCCATCAAAGAAAGAAATTGTCAATTTAAAACAACAATGCGATTGATGTTATTAAATGAATGTATATTGATATACTAAATGAGATCTCTCCTTTTATAAGCCAACGGCTCACAGTGGTATTGCACGATCTGCTTCACGATCCACTTTCATTGATTATGAGACTTGTCTTCCGGTTATTAGCAGAAATTGGTCTGGATAAACGAAGAGTTTAGTTGTGTATGGAAACTGGTGTGATTGATTTAAATCATCAACGTCGGAGCCGTAGTCGAAAACTTATAAGACAACCTTTGTTTTTTTTTTATCGATATGTCTGTCTGTCTGATGATGTGTAATAAAATGTATGTATAATTTTTCTATTGTGTAATTTGTAAATTTGGAAGAAATATATGGATGTAACATAAAATAAAGTAAATTCTATTGTGTGTTTAATAAAAAATGTTCTCTTAAAAAAAAAAAATGATGTAATCATAAATTTTTTATTAGAAAATTATGTCACTTTTTAATAATTTGTCATTTTTAAAATAATTTGTTCTTATACATAGAGAGACAAATAATTAATTCACTTAATTGTGTGTTAAGAACAGTAAAATAACTATAAAATGCAATTAAAAAAACGTTAACTACTATTTCTGATATCATCTATCGATCACTATAACAACGCATTTACCCCATGATAGCGGTGGCATTTCTTATAAGAAATGAAACTTACTGTCATCAACAAAACTATGAATGGTATTAGTAGTTATTGAGCTAAATCATTGATGCAAATTAAAAAAAGTATAGATTACGGTACGAAGTATAGACGAACCCTATCAGAAGTCAGTATTCTCAAAAATGAGCCCACAACCCAAAACAGTTGAATCTTATAGGAACTAATTTATTTATATGCCAAACTCAATATCAATACAGCTTTAGTGATATTTAAAGAAACAACTTGAGATTCGTCAAAGTTTATAACTATACTTTTACTGACACTATTCGAAAGAAAATTTATATAAGATCTCCTGTAGAGCATACATTCAAACTCCAAGTATACTGCACTATCACTGCACTACTTCAAAATTATATTCATCCATAGTGATGTTTTGTCTGATGCGAGATCTCCTTGCTTTCTGTATAATATTATAGATAGATACTTACTTATCGCTGACCTGTAGATCAATATCACTTTTATGATAACATCTCTTATATTTTTGCCAGTTCATATAATATTTACCGCCAATTATTTATATATTATTATATTTTATAAATTTCCTAATGTCTCCCATGTTTACTTTATTTATGCTTTATTGGCTCTACTAATTACTCATATTACCCCATACATTTGTGTTGTTGTGCTCCTTTTTAGCTGAAATATATATGCGTCGATATTATGTGTGAATTGTGGAATTACTAATCTATAACTATATTATTATAATGAATGTCTGGTAGTGAATGTGGATGACATGTATGCTTTTGGATTTGGATTAATAACGTTGTTACTTTGATGATGATGTCTTTCACATCAATTAATATATATGATATTTTTCTGTATGGACAATATATATCGTAAATTAAAATAAGATTATTATAAATTAAACAATAGTTAATATATTATATTATTATTATATAATATTCGATAATACCAAATTTGTAAATCGTATAATTATAAAAAAATAAATATAATATATATAACATCAATTTCCGCCACCCACCACCAACAACAATTGTTATACATTTTTCTTTCATATAAATTATTTTATATAATTATTATTTAATTCTACAAATATTTAATATATGTATTATATTGTAGAATAGATACTAAATAGATAGAATATCAATATATTATGCTATAGATCAGCGGTGGGCAAATACTTTAAAGCGCGGGCCAAAATGAAATTTTCAAAATGTCTCCCGGGCCGGAGGACTATACCGCATATGCTTTGATGTTTTGGATGGAGTTTTTTCCCTGCCAATTTTTTTTTGACAAAAACACTAAGTACCATTTCAATTTGAATAAAATATGTCACGTAATTTTTAAAGAAATATTTTTATAAATAAATGCCTATTAGATAAACCAGTCAATGAAACATTTTATTTTGTTACTTATTTATGTCTTAATGATACAAATTATTTTATATTGACACATAGTTATTACAATTTAACATTTATATTGCATTTCGTAAATATAATAGTAAATAGAATTCAAAAAAGAAAAGAAAAACATCAAACGGTAAAATAAATATTTAAAGTTAATGCGAAACGTGAAATCTCGAATGTTCATCTGACATTATTTCTTCAAAATTGGGTTCCAAATCACTTGCAGCAATCCTTAATACCGAGTGTAGATTTTCGTCAGTAATTTGTGATAGATATTTATTTTTCGTGGAAACCATTAAAGAAAAAGTTCTTTCACAAATATATGTCGAACCAAATAAAACAAGGTATTTTTGAACATAGTTCAAAAAATGTTTGAAATGTTCATCATTCAAAACGCCATAGAAAGCACTCAATTCGTTTGAGTGAAAATTTTCTTTTAGTAAAATATTTGATTGTAAGTCAATTAGTTCTAGTTGAATTTCAACAGGGGCTTCTTGCACATCGAAATTGAAAGGTTGGCTAATTAATGATAAAGGTTTTTCAATAGCTTTGAAATCTTGAAATCTTCTTTGGAATTCAGAATGCAGGTCTTGTGTTATTGTACTATATTTAAAAAAATCTGTATTTTTCAATGATTCTCGCCGTGCTTGCAATGAGGGGAAATGATTTAATAATTTATTATTAAAGTTTTCAGCAAATAAACTTAGTTTTGTCATAAATGCTTTGACGTTTGAGTGCATATTGAAAGCGAATTGTTTTTTCCCTTGTAGATTTATATTTAGTTCATTCAAATATTTTACGATATCTACTAAAAATGAGAAATCGTTTAGCTAAGCTCTATTTTGCAATTCAGGAAAATCATGTAGTTTTTCTTTTATCGACAAGAAGGATACTATTTCATCAAGCAAATATTGAAATCTGTCCAAAACTTTACCAATGCTAAGCCATCTCACTTCAGTGTAATAAGGAATTTCATAGAAGTCACTTTCAATTTCTTTCAAAAATTCAACAAACTGTCGATGGTTTACGGCACGTCCTCGAATAAAATTCACAACTTTGGTCACAACAGTAACGACGTGATTCAGTTTCAAAACCTTTCTGCATAGCACTTCTTGATGAATAATGCAGTGCAAAAATAATATATCGTGTTCTGGTTGTAACTTTTTTACTTTGTCTCGAATTCGTTTAAGTAAGCCTACATTTTTCCCTGTTAAACTAGGACAACCATCCGTAGTGACGCTTACTATTTTATTCCAAGTTAAACTTACTTTAACTAAACACTCTTCAAGAGCGAGAAAAAAGTCTTCACCAGTAGTTGTATCTTTCATTGGATGCACACTAAGAAGTTCCTCGCTAATTTCGCATTTCTTGTTAATGCCGCGAATAAATATTAATAATTGACTTGTATCAGTAATATCGCAGGACTCATCTAAAGCCAGAAAACAATAGGTAAAATCAGCAATTTTTGTTCTTAGCTGGTCAAGTAAGTTTCCTGAAATATTTTCAATCCGTCGTACTATTGTTCTTCTTGAAAGGCTTACATTTTCAAAAATATGTTTCTTTTCAGGACAACATATCTCCGACACTTGTACCATGCATTGTTTAACAAATTCTGCTTCAGAAAACGGCTTACATAACTTAGCAATTTTGTGTGCGACAACATAACTTGCTTTTGTTGTAGATTTTTCTATATTACTTTGTTTGGTAAATATATTTTGTTGCTTATTCAAGTTTTTTGCTAAGTTTTCTGCTACAGTTTGAAGTTCTTTTAATGAATGTGATGCATATTTTGGATGTTTTGTTGTGCCTGTTTAAATTGTATTCTTTAAAAACAGCAATTGTTTCCTGACAAACTAAACAAATTGCTTTCTTATTTATGTTTGTAAAAAGATATTTTACCGTCCAAGCTTCATTGAAGTTTCTGCATTCCAAATCAACTTTTCTTTTTTTAGATTAACTCATTTTACAAAGGTCTACAAACCTATAATTTAATTAATACAATAAAATAAAACCAATGTTTTAAAATTTTACTTACAAAAAGTCCACTTTTTCAATTTTATATTTGCAAACTAATATTAGACTCGAACAAAAAAGAGTATGCGATCAGTACTAAATCAAAATTGACAATACACGTGGTGCGACCTGTCGTCCCTCGAAAAGTGAGAGGAGTGCAGCATATGCCGTACTCACAGGCATTTCGAACCTAGCGCGATCTCCTTTGTGTTTGACGAAAAAACCGCCCTGAGAGCGATCGTCGCGAGCGACCCGTGTGAAACACACGAGGATTGTTTCAAGCTCACGACATCGTCCACACTAGTGTAGTTAGCCGACCGCCCATTTTATTAAGACTATTATATATACAGTACGCACACTAATAATGCTGATGTCAACAAAATCTCATAAAAGAGTTTAAAAAAATTTATGTGCGGAATTTTTCAACGGGCCGGATAAAATTAGCAAAAGGGCCGGATCCGGCCCGCGGGCCGGCTTTTGCCCACCCCTGCTATAGATCTATTCTACACTTTATAATTAATAACATATATAATAATACTTAATTAAATTTGATAATCGTTTTTAAATATTAATAAATACAGATAATTGTGAGCAAAACCGAAAGCAGATGATCTCATCGAGTATAATTTGTAAAAACATATAATATAACGCTTTTAAAAATACTTCGAGATTCATCAAAACGGAACATATGTACTATATATGAATAAGTTAGAAGTTGAACAATATTCCCTAGGTTAGGAAAGGTTAGGCATAATGCGAATGTCCTTCAATTGACGCAAGTGTTGAGTTTTATTCCCGTGGATAACCTGACATGACATGGAAATTACACTCAACTGAATTACCATTTGTTCGTTTATGAAATCAGGAAGTGAATATCTTTGAAAATATGGCATTGTACCCACCTACTGCCTTTAGATTACACTCCAAGAATTAACTTGTTATGCCCACCACCACACTCCTCCACACTGTGCCCCCCATTGATTCCCAATATTGCCTTTTGATTTGAATATTAATTTTTATTTGATTCGTTGCAACGCTCGTTCAAAACTTGTCATTACTATACCAATTGTTTTACTTTCAGACCATCAGCGAACACGAATGATTCTTCGAAGGTCAACCATATAATATACTATTATCAATTTTAAATGAATCGCAGTGTGTCTTCAGCATCTGTTTCCCAGTTTTTGATATGTTGATCGTAAGACCTGCGCGCTATGTTTCTTGCAGCATTTGTTGTTCGTTATATTTTGTATGTTTATCTCCAAGCACGTTTACCGCGATGTAATTATATCCAACAGCAGCATTCACTATAAAATTCATTTTAATCATATTTTAATAATTTTACTGCAGAAGATAATGTATTGTGAAGACAGTAATATTTGGTGGATGGCTTAAATTGACTTAAGCAGCGAGTAAGTTGAGGTATGTCGGGGCAACCAATTCATATAGTTTACTATCGACATAGGTAGATTGTAGGACAAACACAATATACTGGAATTTCAAATATAAGCCCTGTTACCATACCATGGAGAAGAGGTTGGAAAAGGAAGTTATAAGTGAGAAAGAATTTGTAGTCATCTCTGGTTTGATATTGATATTTTTTATTAATTTAAATGTCATGTCTTTCTCATGTCTCATCCTGATATTGCAACTGACACCATCTGAAATCACTATAAGTTAATAAATCCAAAAAGGTTATACTGCCTGAATTTGGTTAAAATATTTTGCAACTTATTTAAGCCTTTATTTATATAACAACATTTTATATTGCATCTTAATTCGAACCGCGAAAGAGTTAATATATATTTTGAAAATTAATTTTGGATGAAACTAAAAAGCTTTTATAGTAAATGTATCTTAAGGTCATTAGACGACTGTACTCCGGCTATTATACCAGATTTCTTCTGTTTTTTTTATTCCAATATCCTATTATTTATAATTGAATAAAATAATGCAGAATTTTTATATGTACTGACAGTCAATACATAACAATATTTGAATTTGGTTTGAGAAAAAGTGTATTACTACAATTCTTTATTTTTATACAAAAAGGTACTACTGATTTGATTTGACTTATATTCTCCACTCTGTTAATCCTAAATCTTCATACCTTACGAATACATTGCATGCATACAATTTAACAGAACATAAAAATGTAATAGAATGGTTTTTGTATTACACTCTTATCGCATCGGCCATTCTTATCTAATAAACACAAATATGTTGTATATATACAAAATGTATTTATTGATACAAAATAAATGGGTGTTTATATATTAGTAGTTTTGAGTTTAGTATATAGTTTAAAAAGCATATAATGTTAATATATAAATAATATATAGATTTATTTATATAGCCTTTAATCTGACATTTATAATAAAAATACACATGTGCATTTTCTATATTTTATATATTGATTGTAATTTGTGCTGTGTACAAGCAAAACAATAGAAAATTAAACAAAAATATATTTGTTTATCAATAAATATTTTATAAAATTTGATTAATTTTTTGCTATTGCAGAATTAAATTCTTGTGTTTCGCTTAAAAAAGTATTATTCTTATGCGATAAATGATCTCATCGGCAGATGTGAATTGAACAAAAATTATTTACACACCTGTTTTTTTAATATTCAGTCAAGAAAATTTTAGAAAAATCAAACAGTGGATAGTGGCAAATAATATTAAACGAAAAAATGTAAAGTGTTAAAAGTGTTGCAAATAAAAATTAAAAAGTGATTTTTTTTTATTGTGATTTAAATTATTAATTTAACTATACGCAACATATTGTAAAAACAAAAAAATAACAGCATCAAGCTACAACGACACGACCATCAATAACCTACCACAGAACCACCATAAATTACCTTATATAAGTACTCGTATATATATTTTATAGACAACAATTATGAATAATATATATTTAATTGGAGGAATTTTAACAACTTTAATTGCAATTATTTATTATTATCCAACATTTTTTTATATATTTATATTTGTTTTATATTCTATAATTTTATTGTTATTGGGTAAGTTTTAATCAATAATATATATAATTTTTGTTCACATAAAAAAATAACTCATTTGATCTTTTTTACTTTTTTATTTTCTTATAGCTATTTTTGGAACAATTTATGTACATTTTTTATTAACATCAAAAACTAATAAAATACAATCAAATCATCATGAAACAACCAATATTTTATATAATGCAACAAAGTATATTTTATCATATATGATTTCCATAATATTACAGTTCACATGAAAAATGTATATACGATCATATCCCGTGTATATATTGGTGGGATCCGCCCAATACCCTACAAAACATATAACCTTATAGCGCTACCCAAAACAGGAATTTGAACGCATATTTATTTGTATATTATTGATAAAAATGGAAGACGTAACAAAATATGACCGCATATATCATTTTTCATAAACTGTTCTATTCAGAAATTTCTTAAATTCTAGTTCTATGTAATAATTTTATTATTTACAGATCCCCTATTTTTGTTCCACCAAATCCCATTCAACATTCTGCACAATTACCAATAATATTTGGTCGTACAGTTGATGGTTTTTTATTACAAATTATTGAATATACATTAAGAGATTTTGTTACGCCATGGTTATGGTAATATATTCAAATTATAAATATATAAACTTTTTTTATAGCAGTTGTGTCTTATGTCTATTATATGAAACTGATTTTTTTTTCCACGAGACGCAATTGCTTTGTTTACGGATTCTACTTCTACATATTCATATTAACTTTCCCCAAAATCATATAATTACAGCCATATTGTACGAAAACCAAAAATGTTAATGGATATATTACGTGAAGACATTTGGAATGGTATTATAAAATTACGTGATCGTGCTATTAAAATTGATGCATCAAAAATGATTGCAGTTGATATGGTTTTAAGAACAACAGTACATTTGGAAAAAATACGTATTGCCCAGTCCAGAGCGTAAGTTTTAGAATAGCATATTATAATTCTATAGATATTTTAACTAACGTAAAAAATACAGTTTTGAAACGGGTACCGAACCAATATTTGCTACTGCTACATATTTAATATCAGATGACAAAGAAATGGAATTTATACAAAAATTATGTGAAATTATGATAATATTTTTGTTACCAAAATGTTATTCGTTGTCACCGTTAAAAAATTTACTTAGCGAAATTTTATCCTATAAAAGTATGTTAAAAATGTTCAATTCTCTGGTTAAATTATATTTTGACAACAAATTATTATTATTAATATAAAATCTATTTTATAGTTTTTTATCCAACAATAAAAATGATAACATCACCGGATTATATAAATCAAAAAATTGTACAATTTATTGAAACAAAATTAGCGGTAGCTGCAATATGTAAACGAAGTTATGAATATGCAGCAAGTTTTGAAGATTTTTTAAAAATTATAAATAATTCACAACAAACTGTTGACGATTTGTTGTCGATACGTACCACAATTATAAATGATATAATGCAAGCAACGGTAATGCAAAATTTACAACGTGTCAACAGCGGTTTCGATTCGGACGATTGTTTACATAGAAAAAATGTTGACGATACTATAAATTTAACAAAATCAGATAGAACAGCTAGTATTAAATTAAAACGTTACCTTCAACAATTAACATTTGCTAAAGCACAATGTGAAAAAAATCTAACAAAATTGGGTTGGGAAGGAATTTATTCTAATGATTTAGTATGTATCGTATATATACAATATATATCGAAATAAGAGTTACACTTTCACAAGAAATTTAAAATGAATTAATTTAATTATTTGTATAATCATATAGGATCTTTCAATGCATGATATTTTATCAACCGTTATTGGACGAAGATATTTAATATTATTTTTAGAACCATTAAAAGCTAGTGGTTTAGTTGGATTTTATGCTTCTGTAGAAGAATTAAAAAATTCAACCAGAAATAATTATCATCAATTAGGTGCAGAAATTTTTTATACATATATTCGTGCACCATTGTCCGATGTTAAAGTAGAAAAAGTAAGTTCACATTGAAATTATATTGGTATTCAGAAATAAATATGTGATATTGAAGTCTGACCAGTCATTTGGCATATGATATTTAGTCGTAGGATTGGAATTTTTTCTTAGAATAGTTCTTAATTGTCTCCTTAATGTTATTATGTATATTAGTTTGTAGTATTGGTTCCATTTAGGTTAGGGCGTGTATGCGGGTGTTATGATGAAAAAATGAGATCAATAGGATACGGGCTACTGGTGATAACAATAAAATGGTATTAGTAGCATCATAACTGTCCGGTGATCGCCACATGAAGGTAACACATACACTTGTGTGGTTCCTGAAAGATTAGCCCTCCATAATCAAGTTGACCAGGCACACTGATGGATGAGTACTCCACAATCGACCTCAATTAAATGCACCACCAAATATTGTATTGTGAATTACGCTTTAGTAAATTCTAGTCATTATAGTCCCATAGAATTCCCGTAAATTTATTTCATTCTCTTTCTAATCTGATTTTGCATGCGGGTAAATAACAAATATTAATATTATTTTAAATTAATTCTTTAAATTCCGTGTGCACATCGTTTTCCAGCAAGTACGTAAAAAAATGGAATCATTTTTACTTGGTGATCAGGGACCTGACATATTTTATGAAACACAAAAAGATATATTAAAAACATTAGAAGAAAAATATTATTCATCATTTTTATTAAGTGAACAATATCAACATTTAAAAAATGCAATAACAACAGAAGATATAAAAGACATATCATCATCAACAACATCATCAACATCATTATCAACCTATGGATTAGATAAGTCCTATACAACTGTCGTAACTACAACCGAAAATGAAGTATCAATAATGGATGAATCAAATAATTTAACTAATAATAATGATTTAACAAATAATTCCACATATGCCAGAAATAAATTAGAACAATTACAGGTACCGACCACGTATTTTATCTACTCTTGGAATATACATGTTTATTCTAAATATATTTAAATTTTATATGCAGGAAAAATTAGACAATAAAATGCAAGCATTAGATGCAATAAAATCATCATTAAAACCCGAATCAAAATTATTAACAATATTAGAGAAAGATGTTGATTGGTTAAAAATGGAAAAACGTCAAATGGAAGCACATTTAACACGAACAGAAATATGGAGTGAATATTTAGGTAAATGGCGTGCAACTGTACAAAGTGTTGAGGTAATTATTAATTTGCATTCTAATGTGTTTCATACTTTAATTAAATACTAAATTGTAGATACCTGATGAAAAAGAACCACCGCAATTTATGATATTAGTTCAGGCCGATAATGTAATTAATATAAATAATAGTAATAATAGTAATAATAATAATTGTAATAATAATAATACTCATATAGAAAATAAAGAAAATCATGTAAATAATACGGATAATATTTCAAGTGGATGGGTTGTTTTACGACCATTAAATGAATTTCATGTAAGTAATGTTAATTTATTACTCTACTATTATGCTAGCATTTAATTTTAATTGTGTAAATGTGTATCATCAACTTACGTTCCCTAAACTCTCCTTTGTGTACACATATCTAGGAGTGGGATTAGTACCGCCTGCCTCAATCAACCCTTAGAACTTATCATTAAATTCTTACGTTAAAAATTTATTTAAAAATCAGATAAATTGCTCTTTATACAATTGCTCTAATGGTAATATTACTATCTGAGGGATGAAAAATATATGTGGAAAATCAAGTTTTTCAGTTTAAAATTTTATATTCAAATTGTTGAAACTACTCGAATTATTCCGATTATCTGTTTATCAAAAAATAAAATATAATTTTTTGCAGGAGAGGGTTTCGAAGGAGTGGTTGCATCAGGTTCGCATTCAAACTAACATCATTACCAAAAGTTAACACCCAAAATTTCACATTTGATTAAACCACATCTATATATCTTATGTGAACAGAACACCGCAGTGTATGTTCTTTAACAAACAGAAGAATAGGCGATTTCAGATGAAGTTAACTGCGATATGGTCGTAAGATTATAGAAAAAAATGCTACATTCTTTAAAGCTACAGAAGTCTTTTGGTTTGTCCATAGTTACTAAAAGATCTAAAACGTGCTGAACCACTGCATACACATATTTAGACATTTAATCGAATATGCATTTACATATAATATAAAGAAAATTCTACATATTTTGTTGCGTTATTGAAATCATAAATTAATTATAAGTATAATTTATTATTTTCCAGGAACTTCATCGTAAATTACGACCACTGTGTTCTGATTTACGTTCATTTGATTTACCAACAACAGCATTTAAATTATTTTTTTTAAAAAATGATAAAAGTTCATTGGAAAAAGCCAAAGCACAAATACAAAAATATTTAAATGTATGGATAAAAAATTTAAAAACTGAAGAATACCAATAAAATGGTAATAATTGTGAGGGTGTCTAATGAAAGGTTGACATTTTTATGAAATTATTATTCACTGTAATGTGGTTCTTTACCACTGCAAATACATTTAACATTTCGTTTAATTTGAAATGAATATTATTTAAAATAAATAGGTGTCATCTTTACATAGCAATTAGACCCTATTTTATTGGTATTCCGATTATTTTGTGGTTCTAGTTTTATGCTATAATTTAATTTAATTTCCATTTAAAATTTATAGTTTACATTAGAAAATGATAATTTATATCAAAGTGAAGCACTTTATGAATTTTTAAGTCCAAGTTCTGAACATTTAAAAAATGTTCAACCATCACCAAAAAAATCCAAATTTTCATTATCAACATTATTTAAAAAGTAATGGTACAAAAATAAAACTCTCTACACGTTCGCAAATTAATAAAAAAAAAATATTGTTTTAAATTTTTTTACAGTGACGCCAATAATAGAGAACAAAATCGTGGTATTGATCCATTTTGGGGTCCATGTGGGCCACGTGGTGATGGTGAAGAAGATATATCCATGTTTTTAGAAGGTATTGGACCAACAAATAATACATCTTCAACAACAACAACAACAACGACATCAATGATAACGACAACGTCAACGGCGACAGCAACGACAACAACAACAACAAATATAACAATCATCGATAATAATTTTAATAATAATAATAATACAACGACGACAATAACAACTACAGATAAAAGTGGTGGTGAATTTGATAATGGTAAAGATTCAATAGCCGAACCATTATATACATTAATGGGTGAAATATTTGATATGGGTGGTGTATTTAATTGGATACGTCGTCGTTTAATATCATTTGTACAATTAACATATGGTCGTACAATTAATCGACAAATTCGCGATACAATAACATATTTATATGATGAGGTTATGCTGCAATATTATGCAACAACAGCAATAAAATCATTTTGGCCAGGTGGTGTATTGGCATCCGAATACACTGAACGAACCGATGACATGAAAGAAATGACCGAAAATGCTGCAAAATCATTATTAATTGATAATATACCAGAAGTATTATGTAATTTAGTAGGTGCCCAGACCGCGAAACAGGGTGCATTTAAAGTATTTGAAATATTACAAAATGCAATATATAATAAACAGTTATTTTATGTAAGTATATTTTATATTGCCATCATCATCAATTTGTCATTAATTTTATTTTGAATATACAGGAATTAGTTGAAATTTTAATGTTAGAATTATTTCCGGAAATAAGACAATTAAAACCAGAAAAGTATCAGAAAAAAAATATTGTTTCGAAATAATAACGATAAAAAGAATTTTATTTATTTTCAACTAGTCAATTGCCTGGATCTCGCTCTCTCTTTTTCTATAGCAAATTCTATCTACAGCTTTGTGTAATGGTAAATAACGTTTGCCAAACAAAAGCGCTAATTGGCAAAATCAAATTTTTAAAATGTAATACAATTTTTGTTTTTTTTTTTAAGTATTTTTTTAGTAATTTAAAGAAAAAAAAAATCCAATTGTTATTAAATATATGTAATTTTAATAAATTAATGTTAAAATAGGTATAAATTGCTTTTATTTTATTATACAATTGCAATTGTCAATTTTCAGGAGTCTCAAACGTGTGCTAATATAATAGTATTTTTTTTAATGAAAGCTTGATTTTAACATAGCACAATATAAGAAACAAATCGAATCACTCAATTATTGGAAAATCTAAAAACTATAATGTCTTTTAAAGTTCAATGGCTTTTATTATTATTAAAAAGGAATTGATTTTTATTTATTTTTTATTTTATGACAAAACTAAAAATCTAAAAATAATTATTTAAAAAAAAAATGAACTACATCAATAAATTTACCTTCGGAAATTCTTCTGTTCAACACTCGTCATCAATAAAGTCTTGTTTTCTTTTCATATTTTTTTTTTAACTTCTCTATATCTACATATTTATGATATTTATTTTTTATACAATCACTTAATAATTTAATGTAATGCTCCATTTTTCTAATATACTGATACCAGGTTTACGTATAATAATTGCATTACCATTATGTTCAACCTCTAATTGAATTGATGTTGTGGAATCACCCGCCAACATTAATGTAGCCGATTTTGGTTGTTTATTTAATCCAACTAAAACAACACGTTCCAACCATGATTCCGTTAAATATTTTGTATTATCAATAAATTTACTAGTTAATAAATTATTATTGAATTCATATTCAAAATAGGCATATTTTCCTTGACGATAATCATAACTTTTTTCATCATCAATATACAGTGTACCATAAGCATAATTTTTACGATCTACACATACAATTAATGTATACGGATCATTTATCATTAATGTAGCTGCACGACGTATGCGTTCTTTTTTTGGTATAATTGTACCGCCACGTTGATATACTGGTATTTTATTATTATTCACCGGTACACTTTCATAACCAATTCTATCGATTTTTCTATAATCATCAATATCATACCATAAATCACCACCACCAGCACTGCCGCCGCCGCCACCATCACCAGCTTTATTTTCTGTCGTTCCCAATGCGGGAAAATAAACATTAACACTATGAACACCGGGTTGTGTAACCGGATGTACTAATAATTTATCCGATAATAAATATTGATTATCAATTGTATATGCATTTTTATCCATAGGATATTGTGATAATAATGGACGCATAATTGGTAAACCAAAACGTTCATGTTCATAAAATAATGTATACCAAAATGATAAATAACTATAACGTTTTCGTAATGCATTACGTATTGTTTGTAATGTTGCATCGGAGAATAACCATGGTTCACGCCGTTTTGTATCAATATGGGCATGTGCACGTAAAAATGGTTGAAATATTGCTGTTTGATACCATCGTTCTAATAATTCAATATCAGGATTACCAAAGAAACCACCAATATCAGCACCACAAAATGAAAAACCAGCTACGCTTTCACTTAAACACATTTTTATAGATGCAGCTAGGTGACCCCAATCGGCTAAATTATCACCCGTCCAAATTGCAGCTGTACGCTGGGATCCCGAAAAATGTGCTCTAGTTAATATGAATGGACGTTGTTGCCATTGACTACGACGTCCTAAACCATCAAATGTAGACATTGTTTGCATCATTCCATATAAATTATGTACATGACGGTGTTCCCAACCACCAAAATGTAAATTATCTTTTAACATTGTTATTTCGGGTCCATTAAATACAGATGGTTCATTCATATCATTCCATATCATAACATCTTCTGTTGTGCCCTTAAAATTTTCTAATAAATATTGATCGGCAAAATATTTACGTACTTCTGGATTAAATAAATCGGGATATGATGCTGAACCAGGCCAACACCAACCTTCATAATCACGTGAATCTTTATTTTTTGTATAATAACCACGATCGGTACAATCATTATGGAAGAAATATTGACCATCACGTTTTATATGTGGATCAATTATAACAATTAAATGTCGTCCTTTTGCTGTTAAATTATAAATCATATCAAGTGAATTTGGAAATTTATGTCCATCCCATGTGAAATATTTTTTATTATCTGTATATTCAATATCCAACCACATTGTATCCATTGGCACATCATATTCATCAAATTTATTATTAACTGTATCAACATCATGTTCATCATTATAATTCCAACGACATTGATGATAGCCCAATGCAAACATCTGCAAATTAAATTAATTATGTTATTTTTTATTAATCCATTTGATGTATAGAAATTTGATGAATTGTTATTTTTTTGTTGTAATCACTCAGCAGAGTCTATAGTAATGATAATTCTAAGGACGGTTTCTTAGTGCAAATATATGAAATTTTCTTTTTACTGACCTCAATTCTAAGAATATGCACCTCATATTGTTGAGGTGGTATTTCAGAAACGACATCAACAACATTAGGCAAACAACCGTGCATGTACGTAGTTTGCAAATTTAGATCCGAACCACGACGCAAATTTTCATTAAAACGAAATGTTTGTTAAAATGAGTAAAACCAATATTTCTATCAATGAAGTACTCTGTACAAAAGTAACGAATTCTAGCATATGATCTATGTATAAAAGGCAAGCAAATACATATGTTAAACTTTAAGCTGAACCAAATTTTTAATAAGCACACATACTACCATAACTCATCAAATGTTCAAATGGTTAGATTTTACATAACATAACATAAATTGTGTTTGTTTCTGTCGGGACTATGTTCGTATTTAAAGTTTTGTTTGTAGATAGTTAATATATTTAAAAACCATAAAAAAAAATGAAAGAAAAATTGATATCTAACCTGTGGTAACGGTGCAACACCAGTTAAATCTGTATATTGTTTAAAAACATCATTTGGTCTTGGTCCCATCATAATATATGTATCAATAATACCACTCTCTGACATAAAATTACATGCAAACGGTACTTTTTGATTTGATCCAGAAACCATGTTAACAAGTGATGATAGTACATTTTTTTCTGAATCTGGATTGTAAATATCAACCCATGTTTCGGCAGCATTTTGCCAATAAACACCAACAGTTTGTTCGGGTCCATGACCATATATAACCGGTACAGAACCATATAATGCCATACCATTGTCTAATTCATATTCGAATACATCTAAATTATATAAACGGTATGGTTCTGTACCAATTGTTGATTTCAGTGCAAATGAATCTGCATGTTCTGGTATACCAAATAATAAATGTGCTTGTGGAAATGAAAAATCTAATGCAATTGCTTCCGGACCATTTGGTTTTGAATCATGATGTGATTTAAAATTTTCTTCCCATGCACCTGGATCATCATCTTCTATACTTTTGGGTTTATCCTCGACAACTTGGGCACCCTCTTCATCTACTTGTGGCCTATTAAATTATTATTGAATAAGAAATAATTATATACAAATCATATAAAATTAATATAATAAAATATCTTACGGTTCTGGTTTTTTTCGTAAATGCTCAAATCTCATTAAACCTTTTCCATTAACTGATAACGTATGAATATTATTACGATAAAAATCTATTTTAAATGGTTTTGCATGAATAATTGCTTTGTTTACACCATTATTTATAACAATTTCTGTATCTGATTTTTCTGTAACTTGTATCCTATTATTAAAATAAATTAAAACATTTATTATTTAAATTGTTTACTAATACACATCAGATGCCATAAGTCTAGAATGTTGTGTTTTTATAAAATGTAGGTATACCTAAATACTGTCTATAAACTATATTATATGTTAAAACTTACACATCGGGTTTTGGTACAGCACGTAAAGCATCAACAACACGATATCTTGTTTTAAGCGGTGTCTTTTCATCAATTAAAATATGAAATGTATTGTCCTAAGATAATAATGAAACAAAATTAGACTATGTTTTGTTATAGATGAATATTTAAAAATTTACTTTTAATGCTTCTAATTTTAAAATAAATAAATGTTCATTTTCCTTATTTTTAATTTCTGCTGTTATTGAATCAGAATATGTATTTAATGTACCTGGAACGATTTCAAATGCCGAATTATCTGGTTGAAGTTTACGGCAACGTCTAAAAAATTATATCGAATTATATTTTATTTGGAAATTATGACAAAATAATTAACTTCATGTTATGTTATATTTACCGACAAAAACTGCTTTGTTCACATGTTTTAAAATTATTTCGATCGACACTTAATGCAATTTGTATTAAAAAATGTAATACAATTAACACCCAGATAATAGTGTATTTTTGCATTTTTTGAAATTTATTTATAAATCTGAAATTATGAAATTATTTTATTAAAAATTTACGATAGTCATAGGTAAAAAAATTGTTATTTTTTTTTTTATATACTCGTATAATTTTGTTCCCTTTGTTTGCTACTTTGGGTAGAAGTTTATTTATACTCATATTATATTTATGAATATTGATTTTAATTTTTGTTATTTGTTGTACTCTATAAAAATATGGTATAATGATATTTACTTCATTATTTAAGTGCCACATCATAAATTCATAGGTTATTTTAATTTTAATTGATAAGACAAATTTTTAAATTACATGTAATGCAAAAAAAAAAGAAAGGTTATCTAGCACCCTCGGCATTTTTATTCTCAGGAAAAAACTTTTTTGTTATTTTAATTTGAATTGATAAGACAAATATTTAAATTGCATGTAATGCAAAAATATAATGGTTATCTACCACCAGCGGCTATTTTTTTTATTAATAATTATACTTGAAAATTGTTTATATGTTAATAATTAAATATTATATGTAAAAAGTGCTGAAAATTAACAAAATGTTCAATAAAAAAACTTACTTGTTAAAAAGTACAAACGAAGACCGATGCAATGTTTTGTATTTTATTTCGTTTATTTACTTAAAGTTAAGCGTTTTGCGTATTTATTTGTTAATTAAAATTATTTAAAAATTTGCAAAACCATTTTTCGCTTCATCCAATTTTCAAAAAAAATAATCAATCACCAAAAAAAAAACAATTGATAAATAGGGAAGGACACACCATAGGTGAACACAGCGATTGAGTATAGATATAGAGCAAGAGAAGAAAGTGGCAAGAGAACAAAAGGGAAAATTTTGAAAAATTAAAAAAAATAATCAAAACTGTCAAAGTAAGTGTATTTGACAACCGTTTCGAAAAACTTAAACGAACGATCGACTCAATACTGACCAAAACCAAAAAAAAATAACCTTTCTATTTGGTCTATTTTGTTGATTTAAATTAAAGATATTTGTTTTTTGATTTTTAATGAAATTTTTTTAAAATATATTTCAAATATTTTCTACAAATCTCTTTATTGAAAAAATATCACGTGCATACAACACAGAGTTAAATCGGGGTATAAATATAATGTCAAGTTGTCTAAGGCAAACTTCGGGTATATTCATGGCCTGCATCGAATGAATTTTCAGTGGGTTTCGGTTTCAGTGCGCAATTGATGACTTAAATGCGAGTTAGTGTCAAAAAAAATGTGTTTTTTTTTTAATACGTTTGTTGAAAAGTGTTGCTAATTTTTTTATGGAACTACACAAAAACACAATTCGTTTATGTATTTTATTATTTCATTGCTTTATTTTTTTTTTTTTTTGGAAAATCACATTAAATTATTTAAAAAGGAAGTAAATGTGGGAAAAAACGTGAATATATTTTTTATGTGAATAATTAAAATAAATAATTTACTATATTACGAAATGGAAATAGAAAATGGTAAAGGCGATGATGCTGAACATAATTTAATGACAACAACAAAGGAAGCTGAATGTGATGATACAACAATTGCAACGGTAATGGAAAAAGAAAAAGTTGGTAGTGATGCTGATGATAAACAGAAAGAATTACTGGAATTAAATAATTTTATAAATGATTTAGAAAATAAAATAAAATTGAAAACCGAACAAAAACGTGAAAATTTAACATGTGTTCGTCCTCCGGAATCACATTTTTTCTTACTGGATTCAAGTTTAAAAAAAAATACAGCCTTTGTAAAAAAATTAAAACAATTTACTACCGCACAGTTAGATCCATTACTAAAAGATATGTTGGCATTAAATTTAACAAAATATATATCGGAAGTTAGTTCAGCATTAGTTGAAGCAAAATTAAAAATTACCGATGTTCCAGCAGCAATAATTTTATGCAGTAAATTACATCAAATTTATGTTGATTTTAGTAGTACATTTTTAGAAAATTGGCAAAAAATATTAACAATAAAGTCTGGTGAAAAAATTCAAAATCCTAGTAAAATGCGTGTTGATTTAAGATATTTTGCTGAATTAATTTCCGTTGGTATAATAAATCATAAATCAGGTTTAATATTATTGGGTACAACATTAACAAATTTAATAGCACAAGATAAAGATGAACACGGTAATTTGTCAATAATATTACCGTTTTGTCGCCATTGTGGTGAAGAATATGCTGGTTTGATACCACGTACAATATATGAATTAACACAAAAATATAACCGTACAATACCATCGTCAACATTACTTTCATCTGATAAACAACAAAATTTACGGAATTTATTAAAAGATTACTATACAACGTTATCAAAACATTTACGAAGTGAGCATAATAATGTGCAGAATGCAATAAAAATAAATCGCAAAATTATGGAAACAAAAGGTGAAGTGGCTAATGAACGAAAAGAAAAATTAGAAACATTACAAGCAAATTTCGATAAACTACTAATATCCGCTCAAACAATGTCGGATCTTTTAAATGAACCTATGATTGAATTGATTAAGGACAATGAAACATTGTCTGGTGGTGTTGTATTAGATATGTCTGGTAAGTTATACATTAACCTAATGCATATTAATTGTTTTTATTAACTTATTTAATTTTGTATAGCAGATGACGTATTAAATTCACAACTAGATCCATGGGGTGATGATGAAACGAAAAGTTTTTATGTTGATTTACCAGATTTAAGATTATTTTTACCAAATTATGCACCGAAAAATGTAAGTTACGTAAAATTATATAATATAATGTATGATGATCTAATAATTAAGTATCTATACAATATACAAGTAAAGTAACCCTATTGAAATTTAACTAATTTTTTTTTTCACAACTAATAATATTTTCGAGAATATAAAAAATAATTCTAGTTTACCAATAATTTCTGCACCAAACATCATATAATAAAAGTAAATTACCTACCCTGTACTTTTTCACATTCAAATCAAATAAGTTTTTATTATTAGAATGTAATTGATAATATACTCAAAACTTTTTTTTTTCAAAATTATTTAGTTACCACCAATACCATCCGACGAACCTGCCATGACCGAAGAAGCACTGGATATGGAAATTGATCCAACTCAAATTGAAGTTGATGATGTTCCATTATCAAGTGAAGAAACTAATAGTAAATCAAGGTCACCAGAAACTGTTTTGGAGGAAAGTCCAAGTGATAATGCTACAAATAATAATACAACTACAACATCAACATCAACATCAACAACAAATACATCTTCTTCAACAAATCATCAAAATAATATATATCCAACGAAATATCAATTTGAAATATTTACACAAAATTTAGCAAATTGTGTAAATAAAGAATTAATTGATTCGGTTGCAATTGAATTCCTTTTAAATTTAAATACGAAATCTAATCGTAAAAAATTAGCACGTGTATTATTTGGTGTTCAGCGTACACGTTTGGATTTATTACCATTTTTTGCACGTTTAGTGGCAACAATAAATTTAGTATCGCATGATGTTGCCATTGATTTAGCAAATTTATTAAAACAAGAATTTAAATATCATATAACAAAAAAAAATCAAATGAATATTGAATCAAAATTAAAGGTTATACGTTTCATTGGTGAAATGGTAAAATTTAGTTTGTATTCGAAAATTGAAGGACTATTTTGTTTAAAATTATTGTTAACCGATTTTCAACATCATCAAATTGAAATGGCATGTGCATTTTTCGAAGTTGCTGGGAAATATTTGTACAATTGTAAAGATACACGTATACGTACAAATGTTTATCTAGAACAAATGTGGCGTTTAAAAACTGTACAAGCATTAGATTCACGTCATGCGGCCCAAATTGAAAATGCATATTATTTCGTTAAACCACCAGAAACCGTAAATATACAGCAAAAAATACGGCCACCAATATGTCAATACATTCGTTATTTGATCTTTGAAGATTTAAATAAATCAAATGTAGATAAAATTATAAAATTAATGCGTCGTTTGAATTGGGACGATAAAGATATAAATGATTATGCAGTAAAATGTTTATCAAAAGCATATAATATACGTTATCATTTAATACGTTGTTTAGCCGATTTAGTATCTGGTATAAGTTCTTATCAAGATAAAGTTGCCTGCAAAGTTATTGATACTGTATTTGAAGATATACGCGCTGGTTTAGAAATTCATTCATCAAAATTAGCCCAACGTCGTATAGCAATGGCTAAATATCTTGGTGAACTGTATAATTATCGTTTGATTGATTCATCTAATATATTAAATACACTTTATGTTATAATATCATTAGGTGTTACATTCGATCAAGAAATTATATCGGAAATTGATCCACCCTATAGTTTATTTCGACTGAAATTAGCATGTGTTCTATTAGATACATGTGGACAATATTTCACAAGTCCTATCAGTCGCAAACGTTTGGATTACTTTTTAATATTTTTTCAACATTATTATTGGTTTAAAAAAAGTAATGATATATTCAGTAGTGTTAAAAATCGTTGTGATTTATTTCCAATATTAATTGATCATTTATATAAAGAATGTATGTTTGTGGTCCGCCCAAAAATAAAGGTATGTATCAAAAATTATATATTATTAATAAATTGATTTGTGCTGTGAATTAATATTCATAAATTTATTGTTTTTTTTGTATTCATTAATAGCTATATAAAAATTATGAAGAAGCAAAAGAAGCCGTTGAAAAATTGCGTTTACAAATTTATCCAAATTTATTTTCAACAATTGATAGTGGTGGTGGTGATACTAATACAGATGAGAATTCACCAATTGGTTTAGATACAATAAACGAAGATATGATAGAGCAAGAATTAACAAATAGTGAATTAACAGAACCGGATACATCAGAAGCGATTGGTGAATCCGATGAAGATTTAAATAATAGACGTAAACATTTACATGACGATTATGATACAATTAATACAAATGATGATGAACGAGATGTTGTAAGTGTAATATTTTTTTTATATACAAATTCTATATCAAAAATCGAAATTAAATTTCACCTGTAATGATAATGATAATCGAAACAAGTTTGTTTCATCGCTCTAGTTTTAATTGGATAATGATTTTGTTTTAAAGCCATCAGCTTTGAGGGAGCATAGAACATTAATAAAATTGCGCCATCTTGTTCTATTGTATAATAGTTTGGGCCAAAGTGTTCACTTTTTTTTGAGGTTACCCTGGCCTTCGGTAATTTCAGTTCTGCGCAACGTATTCTTTCCGATATGTAATCAGAATACTTTCATCGGTTTTTTTCACAGGCAATCATTATTGTTGAATGTTTCAATTACCAAATTTTGTACGTATGTACGTTGCCGTTGATTCGAGCCATTTCATTAAGAATTCTGAAAATTAAGTAATATGCAAACATTTTAATAACACAGCACATTTCTATTTTTTTTATTTTTTGTGATTGTAATTCTTAGTCATCACCAACACCGGCCGATGATCAAGATAATGTACCATTGAAAATTGAAAAATCACAAGATGATTTAGAATTCGAGCAATTATTTGATAAAATGGCTATTGATAGTTATCAAGAACGTTTACGCGAATCAATCAAACCAACAACTAAAGATATACCAGTACCAATGAAAATGTCGAAAATTGTTGGTGGTGGTAGTAGCGGAAGCGGTAGTAATATTAGCAGTAGTAGCAGTAATAGTATGAACTCTTTTAATAATAAAAAAACATTTGATCAATTACATGGTGGCACATTGACTGGCGTCAATAATTTAAATAATCCACATTCAATAAATATGAATACCATTGAACAAGATAATACCGTACCATTTGTATTAATGGTACGTGGTGGCAATACAAAAGGTAATAGTAATAAACAACAATTTAAAACATTTAAGGCACCGGCCGACAGTCCGTTGGCCGTTAATTTACGTTTACAAGAACAAAAAATACGTGAAGAAAAGGAAAAAGTTAAACGTTTAACATTAAATATTACCGAACGTATTGAAGAGGAAGACTATCAAGAATCATTATTGCAAAGTCAACGTTCACCGGCACAAAATCGTACGTCACAAAAATTGAATAAAACACAAAAATATAAACATCAAAAAGGTGCACCCGATGCTGATTTAATATTTGGATAATTGTTGTTTTTTTATTTTATTTATTTATTATTTTTTTTTTAGTATTTTTTATTTTTAAACGAATAGAAAAGAAATGAAAAAATAAATAAATAAATAAAGTTAATACACATCTTTAAGAATAAAAATAAAAATTAAAAAAATAATAACTGATGAAATCAAATACAATTTGACGAAAAAAATGAAAAATATTATTGTATTAAAAGTAATTAAATACTACAAAAGATCACAATTTATTTAAAAATTAAATCAGACAAATAAATAAAAACACCAATCATAAAAAAATAAATGATTGTTCATAATCCCAACACGACGGAAGCAAAAACTCATCAGTAAGGAGATATTTAGAACAGAAAAGTACAGGAAAACAATGCCGTACAATTTTATTTATTTATGAAGAAGCAGTAAAATGTTTTTGTGTGTGGTGATGGTGTTTTATTTGGAAAGAAGAGGAAATACAAAACAAAAATAATTGTTGTGTGTGAAGCAAAATAAATTAAAAACAACGAAGTTATTATAGATTACCACCATCTCGTTTATATGTAAAACGTAAAACGTATATATTAAATAATAATAAAAAATTTAGTAGGAGCGATGAACAAGAGAGATGATGATGATGATGATAATGATGAAAAATTGAATTTTCGAATAGATGATCAAAAGGAAAATCAAGAAAATTCTTCCATTTTAAATTTATAATTTTTTTTATATTTAATTTTTCTCTATTATTTTTTTTTTTTTTTTTTTTTACAAATATACTAATTTTTTTGTCAGTTTTTTAAAATTAATTATTTTTTATTTTTCTCTTTAATTAATTCTGAATCGCAAATAACAAAAAAATTAAGGTACTTCCAAAATGATTTTCATTTTCATTTTCATTTTCCTCTTGTATTAGAAAATTAGATTATAAATGTGTTATTTCAAAATTGGCTAATTAAATTCTTATGTTCTTTTTTCGTGCGTCTCGGCATCAAAGAATTTTTTTAATCATTTTTTTTTTATTAATAAATTATTATTTTTATGATTGTACAATAAATTCATAAAATAAAATACTTTGTATATGAAATTATCTATTATTTTACCTGTTTTTTTTTAACATGGTTCTTGTAAATGTTTATTATTTCGATCACTGATTATAGTTGGGTTTGTTTTAATTTATTTTAATAATTAATACCCCCCTTGGCTTTCTATATTGTTATATAAATATGTAAAATTTGGTGAAATCTGTAGAAGTTATCATTTAAAATGCTCAAGTTACACAGAGTCGGATAAATAATATTGATATAGCAACTCTGTCGGTGATCATGACAGAAGGAGTGTGATAGTCTCAGCTGCAACCTCAAAATATTAGTGAACTTATCATTAAATTCATAAGTATAAAAATAAAAGAAAAACCAAGTGTTATTGTATAGGGAAGATTTGATAATGATCAATCCTATTGGCTATTGGGTATATTTGGATGCGGTCAAAGCACCCAGAAGTATTAGAAAAACTGTGTGTGGAACTTATCAGTAAATGTAAAATTATGTTATGGCAAGTGGAACGAACATATGGCATCTATTCCGAATAATTTATTATGGTGAAATTGGTGAATTACTTCGCATGATAGTTCAACATTTGATATGTAATTATTAAAATATATTAATGCTTGCTTAAATCTATTATTTTTATAATTACATGAGTAATAATAAGCCCATAATAATCATCATCATCAACATTAATTTCTGGTATTTTGAGCCTAAAGTCCATCGCCAAGTTTTACACTAGGTCTCGGTAATTATATTTCTTCGTCTTGATCGGCATCTAACCTATGAATGCCAATACAAGTTTCACATACGTATTCAGGTTCGGCCATCTAGAGATTCCCATATATACTTGTGAATGTTTTAATGCATACCAACAACAATGAGATAATTATTTAAACTTAAATCTGTAAATCTTTCACAATTTTGGTTCATAACTCTAAGTTCATGGTGACCACATTGTGTTTCAAATTGCTATGTAAATAATACCACCACATTTTACATTTAAATCATCCAAAAGTATTAAAATATTTCTCATTTTAACTCTCTATCAATCAAAGTTTGTGAAAACTGATATGCAGAATGTTTCCTTTTCGTCAACAGTTGATGGATTTGTTGGAACCTACAACTTTGAATTAATTTTAAAACAACATCAGTAAACTAATCCCGTATACATATGTAGATGAATACATGAGTAAAACATCATTTTACCTCCATCCAATTGGTGTTCGCCGCCATCAGATCATCTAACTTTACTTATTGTCAGACCCATTATTTCCTATATATTTATATTAGAAATTATCTAACAATTGCCGAAAGTTTATTTACCAATTTCAAAGCAATGTTCGATAGTTCTAAGTTAACAATCTTCTCTACCACAACGCCAAATTGAAACGTCTAAATTCGTTGGCAACAAGACGAACGGTAATATAGTTTACAACAAACAAAATAACATATATTTACAAATTCGAAATTATAAAACAATACAATTTAATTCAATTCAATGTTAAATAAATGTTTATATTTTTTCATCGTTAATTAATAATTTAATACAATATATTTTTTATTCTTTTTTCAATAATATAAAATATTCTCTCGTTTCTATTAAATATATTTATATAAAATATAACAATTAATTATTGTAAATTTTAATTTATTAGTTATTTTATTGCGTATAAATTTTATATCACTTTTATTTCTATCTATTGCCCCCCAGCAACGGTTCTATAATTTAAATAAATATATTGAAATTTAATAAATTAAAATAAATTATTTCATTAATTATTATCTTTTTGGATTATCATCATTTTTTTTAATACATTTTCTATAAAGTATAGGTAAATTTTACAAAAAATACAAATAAATACTTTTTCGTCTTTTCATTTTTTCCATGTCATTTCTATTATATAATAATAATAATAATAATAATAATAATAATAATAATAATAATAATAATAATAATAATAATAATAATAATAATAATAATAATAATAATAATAATAATAATAATAATAATAATAATAATAATAATAATAATAATAATAATAATAATAATAATAATAATAATAATAATAATAATAATAATAATAATAATAATAATAATAATAATAATAATAATAATAATAATAATAATAATAATAATAATAATAATAATAATAATAATAATAATAATAATAATAATAATAATAATAATAATAATAATAATAATAATAATAATAATAATAATAATAATAATAATAATAATAATAATAATAATAATAATAATAATAATAATAATAATAATAATAATAATAATAATAATAATAATAATAATAATAATAATAATAATAATAATAATAATAATAATAATAATAATAATAATAATAATAATAATAATAATAATAATAATAATAATAATAATAATAATAATAATAATAATAATAATAATAATAATAATAATAATAATAATAATAATAATAATAATAATAATAATAATAATAATAATAATAATAATAATAATAATAATAATAATAATAATAATAATAATAATAATAATAATAATAATAATAATAATAATAATAATAATAATAATAATAATAATAATAATAATAATAATAATAATAATAATAATAATAATAATAATAATAATAATAATAATAATAATAATAATATATTTTCTTAACAAAAATTTAAGTTATTCATTAATTGTTATAATGCCTACAGTTAAGTCGAATTTTCCAATACAATTAATAGATTATCTTAATTGTCGTTGTTTTAATCTTACACATTTTGTACAATGATCTTTCCAACAGTTAATATGATAACATGTTCCACAATCTGTACATCGTTTAATTTTTATTTGCCATGGAAATATTACTTGTTTACGTGGACATAATTCGCATATAAAACCACGTGCCAAGCATAACTAAATAACGTAAAATATAATTAATATTAAATAATTTTTACATTTTATAAATTGTTGTTGTGTGTTTTATGGTTACCTCACAAATGAAAATATGTTCTTCACAATTGCCAATTAATTTATTAATATTTCTATTAAAATTACCATTTTTTATCGATATAAAATCAGCCAATGACCATAAATCAATATCGGTTATTAGATGATTTGAAATATCATCAAATAGTAATTTTGTTCTACATAAATAATAATATAATTAAAATAAATAATATAAAAACCATTGAAAATGTTAATAAAATGAAAAACATTTAATAATTACTCTCTTGCAAAACGACATGACATTATAAAATCATTTATAAATTTTAGTTGCAGGCGTTTTATTTTGGCTGATTTTAAGGAACGAACTTTTTCATATAATATATTATTTAAATCTTTAACATTAAACAATGGATAATTCCATATTTGATCCAATAGACGATATGAAAATACACTAACTGGATGAAATGTAAAATCCCATCTAGAATAAATTGGAAAACCATTTAGATTATGCACAATACAATACAAATAGTAAGACAATTAACAAATTCGTATAGACATTATTTTACCTATCTAATACTCTTGCTGGTATTACAGATATTTGATTACGATGACATCCAGTACAATGATATTTACCTAAATATTCACAATATCGAAATTTATGTGAATATGCAGCCGCTACTTTCATACCACATCCAGCACAACGTTGATTTTGTTTAAACAATAGTTTTTTTCGACTATATTTTATAAGAAAAATAATTACTAAAATAATTAAAATTGTTAATTAATAAACAACAAAGATTTTTATAACCGAACGATTTCAAAAACAATGTAATTTAAAAAAAATGCAATTATTCGATATGCAAATTTTGATAAGAGAATAGTAAGTGTCTATCTCACAAAAATGTATCGCATTTAAACAGGTAACTTTAGTTTATTGTGTGAAAGTCCCCATTTCATTCTTCGTTGTCTTCTTCTGCCTCCCACCATCATCTACACTACTTGAATGTCGAGCCACCCGCGGTTTTTTCAAATATCACATCAGGTCAGATTCATCATAATCACAATTTTGGTAGACACATGTTTCATGACCGGTCGGTGCGTTTATAACGAGTACTTATTTCTGTCTAAAGTTCGCTTTTACAGTTGTTAGATTATCCAAACTAAAAGTTATAGTCTCAGTGATCTCCATTCTTTTCGTACCCATTTACCAATAGCCACCTGAATAGCGTATATCTTGAAATATGGTCATATCACTCCAAAGTGGTGCTCATGTACTACATTTCATTTCCAGCTTTGTCATTGATTTTTGATCCATCCATGAAAATGATCTAATCGGATTTTGCTATCTCTTGAGTGTAATTTTTTTTAATCATTCTTTTCACGTAATTTATAATGTTTCCCTGAAATGTGTTTTGTCCGATGGCATCATTAATTCTGAGAGATTTCCCAGCACATTCATTCTATATGTAATCATTTTCACCTCTGTGCCATAAACTCGTCTGAAACAGCATATGTACTTGAAACAAAATAAACTTGCACTTGTATAAAACTATAATTCTTATGTGAAAGAAAAATAAGAATAAAATTAACAAAAATTAACTTACTCAGGTGCTGGATGCCTTGTAAATATAATTTGTGGCCTTGGTGGTGCCCAATCCTTTGTTCCACGTTGTACAGAAATTTTATAAATATCGTCTGGACTTACACTAAAACTTCCAGGTAATGGTAGCAATTGTTGTGGTGCATCCTATGTATATATATATAAATTGTAATTATAATATCTATGTTATATATTTATGTCTATATATATTCTCATATCGAATTACTTGTTCAGAAACAAGCCACGAAAAATCAGAAGCACGTGGTAATTGTTTATCACTAAATTTTGATATTAAACTTAACGCAACACCCTCAGCTGATAATGCTTCTAGACTATTTTCACCCCATTCAGCATATGCCGTATGATCATTAACACTATGTGTTGATACCGATAATGTTTGTAAATATTTTGGATCATTACCATCATCATCCATACTACTATTTGAACTACAACTACTATTATTATTTTTGTTACAGCTACTATTTGTAGAACAATTTGAATCGTCTGTGGTTGAATATAAATTTATACCTGTGTGTGTAAATACAAAAAACAAAAATTAATAAAAATAATAATACTGCTAACAAATGCAAAAACCAACCCGACGAAGTGTTTGTAAACTTGTTTATATTGTCTGTGTATGATCTGTCCCGGGACAGATAAAAAGAAAAAAAAAATACAAATACTTCTGTAACATATCCAAATTTTATCAAACTAAAGACGTCAGGAATAATAATAATGAAATTAAGAAAACATACATCTTTTAACAATTGCAGACGGATCGGAAATATATAATATACGCCCGTGCGGTGGGGTAATTTACAAACTTAAAAGTACTGAATGTTTTGGATATGTGATATTAAAGACACCACTTTGAGTAACACATCATAAGCTCTTCGATAAAATCTAAAATACTTACTATTTTCACTGTTATCATATTCGGTAATCTCTCGTTGTTGTAGTTGTGATTGTTGATGTTGTTGTTTCCAACGTTTATGTTTTTTAATATTTGATTTACGTTTAACACCACCAACCACCGTTTGCGTTACCGGTGAATTATCATATAATTTTTCAACAGCACGTATTTGTTTTTTTTTTAATTTTTCAATTTCTGACCATTTAATTTGTTCAATTGCCGAAATCATAGCTTCCGATACATTAAAATGTGCATTTTCTCTTTCTAAATCTGTGTTACCATGTGAAAATTGAGCAGCTTGTAAATATGATGTTAAACTTTGTCCCTGAGATGGTAATATTTGCATTGTCAATGGTGATAATTGTTGTGATGATGGCCCCAATTGATCAATATTATCATTATAATTTGTCGGTGATATATTTAAGGTTTCTAATACAGTTGAATTACGGTAACGATTTTGTAATTTTTCACCATCAATTGTTAAAAATTTATTCACAAAATCAGCCGGTGCAGAACTTGAAAACATTGTATTATATTTCATATCTGTTGATAGTTTATCATAATTTTTTGTAAAAGGTGATAATAAATTATTTAAAAATGCGGTTTGTTTAACATTATTATTATGAGTATTATTATCAATATTATCAGACGTTGTTAATGTATTCGTAGAATTTTCTTCGTTTAAATCTAAGGATAATAAAGGTTGTTCAGGCAGTACGGACGCTGTTTCATTGGTTGCTTCGCTTACATCATTTCTAATGGTATTAGGAATATGTCTTCGATCAAAATGTATTTTTATATCATCACATTTTAATAGAGATGTTGATTGTAATAATAAATCATAATTATTAGTATTTATTGAATCACCAGAATTTTGTATAAATTGTTGTTTATATGAAAATGAAGGCACTTTTTGTATATTATTAGTATTAACATTATTTGTAATACATTTTAATACAGTATTACATGTTTTGGCAGCAGAACTATTATTGGTAATTTTTTCTAAATTTTCAACTGTTAATGGTAAAAATTGTTGTTGACCGAACAGTGATGATGTTGGAATATCTTGTGAAATTGTATTACATCTAAAGCGTTTTATTGTTGACGCTGACGATGATGATAATGATGCGGCAGTCGATGATAATAAAATAGAATCAGGTGTTAAATCTGGTAAACTATTCCATGGTCGTAATTTTAAATTTACTATATGTTTTTTTTTAATCGACGACTTATTGATTATCGTGCTATTAACCTGTAATTTATGAGATTTTTTATCGTTTACACATTGAGATTTATTTACTTCAATTCTATCCGTTGACGCAGTCGTGGTTTCTGTAATTGGTATAGATTTAATAATAGATTTTCCAATGTTTACATTATTAACAAATGAAAAATTTGGATGTGATGTTGACCGACGATGATTGATTGTATTTAATTTATTACAATAAAGCGTTTGTTGAATTTGTGATAATAAATTTACTTGATTTAGTTCAATTGATGTTAAACATATAAATAATGACTCGGTAAATTTTTCATTACGTAAAAATGCAGTTATTTCATAACAATTTGATAAATGCTCCATATCTGATAATAAATATTTTAATTTTTGTGACAATTGATTCGATTCTAAATTTTCATAAATCCAACATAATGCTTTATCCATTTTTATACGTGAAGATGGTATATGATGTATATTTATTGGTGATGTACAACGATTTGCGATTGAAACGGTCATTGAAGGATTTAACCAATTTAAACCTTCGATGAAACGCCATATATCTGGAGAATTCTACAAATAAATTTTTTTATTATATATTTTATATATTCTTATGTAACAAAAAAATTTACGACACTTACATCTGGTTTAAATACACGTATACCATTACGAAATATTTGTTCTAAAATTGTATGTAAACACAATAATCCATCTGGTGTTGCATTAGTTGTTAATGATGATACAGATGAAGATGATGTAGGCCATAAATCACCAGAATTGCAATTTAAAAATAATGTTTCAATTGTTGATTTTAAATTATTTAATAATTGACGATGTTCAATTTGCGCCCTTGCAAATTTTGTATTATTATTATTATTGTTTGTAATTTGTTGTAATGTTTCTATTTCTTCGTCATCTTCCATTATTCTATTATGATTAATACTAAATATGTTTGTCTTTTTATGTTATAAAGATAGAATACTTATTATTTTTTAAATAAATTTAACTAAATCTTTATGATGAAAATAAAGCAATTTAGTAACTAAAAAAAAAAATAAATAATTTTCATCAAAAAAGTAGAAATAAGTAAAAAAAAATTGAAGAGATTATTTTTTCATATTTTTTTTTGACATTTATTTATACATATGTAAAATGCAAATTGTGAATTGTGAATTAATCAATTTGTCTGACTACGTTCATGCAAATACGTAAGTAGGAGTTTTGGATATATAAAATTGATCATTTAATGTTTGAAATATTATGACTGAAATAACACGTAACAAGAGAAATAAAAGAAATATATTCAGATATTATAAATACCATGTAACAAATAATATAATAACATATTAAATAACACATGAATATTCTTTTCGAATTTAATTAAAGATTAATTAATTTGATGGTGAAAACTTATTGTTAAATATAGCTGTGCATATAATACAATTAATAAATATTTTTTAATTTTAATAATAGTGATATCGTTTATGTTCTATAGCTTTTATTACAATTGAAAGACAAGTGATTGTTTTTGTTAAATTTCATTTTATTAGTTATTAAACGACCTCTAGAAGAATACGATAAAATATAGCTACCTGGGTAAATATATCTATTATTGTGAATTATTATGACAAAAAAATTGCATATTGAATTGATATTTGCTTGCATTAATTGTGTATAAGCTTGTGTCGTATTATAGCATGGAGGTAATTATAGTGATATAGTGTATTTCTGTATATGTTTTTTGTGCGGTGGTGTTAGTGAATGTGAATGTAAATGCATGGCATTTTGATTTCAAATTTTCATGTCAAAAAAAGTTTTAATATTTTGATTAAAGAATAGAAAATACTGCGAATAAAATGAAAATATTTTAAATTGTGTTAAAGTTTTATAAATAAATGTCTTAAAAGTATATTAAAACAACTAAATAATAATAAAGAGTAAGTGCACATAAAAACAAAGTTCAAATTAAAAATTTTCATTCAGAAATTTTTACTTTTTCTTTTTATTTTTTTCAATTAATTCTTTTTTTTTTTTGATTACGTTAGCACATGGATTTATTGAAATCCATTCATACCCAAGATTAAAACAAAAATAAGATTTTTTTTTTCAAATATTTTCAGTGTTTATAGATTAAGAAATTTATGAAAAGCCTAATTAAATAGGTAAATATTTTTTAACGCAACCAAACAGAAAAAGAAAAATATTAATAAAACGTCCATACATCGGTCAGAAACGCAGATAACAGAAAAAAGAAATGGCTGATCGTTATCAACAACAACGTGGTTGTGGACCATTACCAAATCGTTGGCTTCACTGTCCACGGAATTCAACATCATTTATAACTGATAAATTTTTAGCATTTAAAACTCCATTATGTTCACGTTTTAATGCACAAATCCCATTTGAATATCGTTTTCCTCCATCAATGGTTTTTAGCTATGCGAAAACATGTGATGTAAGTTTATTTTAGGCAATAATCAGCAGCACGTTATTTCCTTTATTTAGTATATATGAAATAGAAATCAAATTATATGTTTTATTTAAATATATATGTAGGCAAAACTTGGTTTATGGATTGATTTAACAAATACAAATCGTTTTTATGATCGTCAAGAAGTTGAAGAAAATAAATGTCGTTACATAAAATTAAAATGTCGTGGACACGGTGAAACACCGTCAACAGAACAAACTCAATCATTTATTGAAATTGTACATGAATTTATTGAAATGCATCCAATATCATTAATTGGTATACATTGTACACACGGTTTCAATCGTACAGGATTTTTAATTGTATCGTATATGGTTGAAAAAATGGATTGTAGTGTTGATGCAGCATTAAAAGCATTTTCTGTTGCCCGACCACCAGGCATCTATAAAGATGATTATATAAAAGAATTATTTCGACGTTATGATGATGAAGAAGATGCAATTGAAGCACCGCCATTACCAAATTGGTGCTTAGAATATGATGATGAAGATTCGACTGATACAGACAATACTTATGATGGTAATAATCAATCAAGAAAACGTAAAATATCTACAGATAATAATGAAAATGGTACCGTTGCTGATGATGACAACGATGCGGATGTTAATGATAATGAGGATGACGATGATGAAGATAAAATTGTGGATCAAAAACGTATTAAAAATGGTGAATCTGGTGGAAGCAGTAGTAGTGGTAGTGGTAGTGGTAGTACATCAACAAAATCGGAAAATTCTAAACCGCCAAAGAAGAAACGAAGACGTGAATTTATAAATGTGAATGCAACATTTATGGCCGGTGTGCCTGGTATTTCATTAGTTTTAGATCAACCACGCTTAGAAACCTTACAAACAACTGTACAAGATATTTGTAATTGGAAATCAGGTGGTTTTCCTGGTTGTCAACCGGTGTCAATGACACAAGAAAATATTAATTTATTACATGTTAAACCATATCGTGTTTCATGGAAAGCTGATGGTACAAGGTAATTAATTATAGAGGTCAATGGACGAATCTATTGCTTTCATATTATATTGTTTAATTATTATTTTATTTTCACAGATATATGATGTTAATATTAAACAAAGGTGAAATATATTTTTTCGATCGTGATAATTCCTGTTTTCAAGTCAATGGTCTTCATTTTCTAAATCCAAAAGATTTTAATAAACACATATCGAATACATTAGTTGATGGGGTATGTATTTATAATTTTTTGCTCATTATTGTATATTACAATTCTATGACTGGCTAATTATTATTTTTAAATATAACAACAATTATTTAACTCAATATAATCATTTTT
This sequence comes from Bibio marci, assembly GCA_910594885.2. Taxonomy (NCBI): domain Eukaryota; kingdom Metazoa; phylum Arthropoda; class Insecta; order Diptera; family Bibionidae; genus Bibio; species Bibio marci. The sequence continues at coordinate 94,663,592 of OU343114.1, read as the reverse complement.
TTATTAAATAAGATTGTTATATTTTTTCATTTTTTTTTATACTAATAGGAAATGGTTATTGATAAAGTAAATGGTGAAAATATACCCCGGTATTTAATTTATGATATAATACGTTATGAAAATGATGATGTATCAAAACTATCTTTTTTTCCCGATAGATTACGATGTATTGAAACAAATTTAATTGGTATGAGCTACATATTTTATATGTCCTCATGCACTTTTATTTAATTTTATTAATTTCCTTTATTAAAGCACCAAGATATAAAGCATTTGCAACGGGTCAATTAAATAGACAGCGTGAACCATTTGGTGTACGTAATAAAGTATTTTATGAAATATTACAAACCCATTCATTAATGGGTCCAAAATTTGCAAAATTATTAAGTCATGAACCGGATGGCTTAATATTTCAACCATCAAAAGATGTACAGTAATTTAAATGAATTTATTAATTATTAATTATATACTTCTGTGTTTTATAAGTGTAAATTAATTGTTAATGTTTTGTTGTTAAATGCGTAGCCATATACACCGGGACAATGTCAGGAGGTACTTAAATGGAAGCCAGCCCATATGAATTCTGTGGATTTTAGATTAGAAATAGCCGAAGAATCTGGGATTGGGTAAAATATATACATTTTATTTTGTTTTTTTCGTTAATTTTTAAATATGATCTTAAATGAAATTAAACATTTTTTTTCTCTCTCTCTCTATATATATATAAGTATTTTAAAAAAAAAAATTGGTAATTTATTCGTTGGAAGACACACTGACCCTGTTGCCAATATAAAATATACAAAAGCATTAAAGGATTTACATAATAAAATTATTGAATGTAAATTTCACAATAATGAATGGGTATTTATGAGGGAACGTACTGATAAATCATTTCCAAATAGTTTTGAAACGGCAAAATGTAAGTATTAATTTATTATAATTTTTTTTTTCAATATCTTCCATGGGTGCAATTTTTTTCTAATAAATATAACTAGTATTCAGTGTTTAATCCTTTGAAAAGCGATCAGTTATCATCACTATTGAAAAGTGTATCCCGGTTTGAAAAAAACACCCAATTTTAAATAAATTTCAGATTTATAAATCAATTAAATATTTATATAATTTATTGTGTGTTTTTATTTATGTATTACAGCCGTATTTAATAGTATCAAATTTCCTGTTACAAATGTTATACTATTAAATTTTATTGATAATAATAGATTTATAGATGACACAGATATAATGCCGCCGCCAATGGGTCGGCCAATGCTAAACCATCATCAACATCATCAGCAACAACATCATCAACAGCAGCAACAACAACAACAACAACATCATCATCATCATCAATCGTCAGCACAACATCAATCATCGTCAGCACAAGATCAGTCAACAGCACAACCTCAATCGTCATCGCAGCAACAACAACAACAACAACAAGAACCACCATCACATCAGTAGATATACATACATATATTTAAGTTCATTATATATACGTACAGGTAAATAATCAAGGCAGATTATTTTATAGATATAACTAGAGATTATATACAATATCTCTTATATATCAATCACTCAATCAATGAAAATGAAAATATTTTCATTTTTCTTTTAACTATAAAATGAAAACTATAACGGAAACACTATTATTTTTATTATTATAATTATTACGTATTTTAAGTAAATATATTTTTGTGACGTTATTTGTAAGTGGTGGATTTTTTTTCTCTAATTTTAGTTGAACATTTCGTACATATAAAAATAGAAACATTGAATATGTTCCATTTCTCTAATGTAGTATTTATTGTGATCTATTATAAGAGCTAAAAAAATTACTGTATCTATATCCATATATGTATATATGGATATATATACGAGTTTGGACAGATTGCAACAAAATGATCATTGTGTTTGTTATTCGTTGTGTCGAATGCTTCATTTATACAATACATCGTTAATTGTTGCAATTTTTGTTTACAAATGAATATGTCCAAAATCAATGTATATGAACATTTTACACTTTATTCGATTAATTCAACCGGTGGTTATGTTTCCACTGGGTATGACAAGCATATTCGTAGTTAAACATACATTATATATAGGTAGTGTGGAAACATAGCATAAGAAGACATACATATACAATACATTATTACAGAGATATTTAAGTTTTTATGCAATGTGATGTATAAATAACAGACATTTGAAAGTCGCAATTCGTGAAACATTGTATAACAAAAGCAGACAGTATCACACAACAGACAATAAATACAAACTATTATTTAAATTACATAAAAATGTATATTGTGTAAAAATTAATTAATTTTTAATATTCGCTCGTGTCGTTAAATTCACGTTATATTGTAAAAGTCAATTATATTAAATATTAAATTTGTCAACATTTTTTTATCAAATGGAATTCAATACGCTAACTGTATTGGAATTATCTATCTTAGAATTAAAAAAAAGTGTTTGTGGCAACAATTTAAATGTATCATTTTCATGAAATGCTGTGTCTAAGATGATATATATAACGTAAACCGGTAGCCCATATTTTCTTCCTCGATAATTAACCAAATTTTGTTGCTTAAATTCTGATAATCCTGTGGATAATTTGTTGCTCGGGTCAATACTATTAAAATTTAATACCACATGAGTGTTTTTTTTAACGTTTATTTTTTCGTTTTTAATTTCCATTATTTATCTTTTCTTATTGAATTTCAAATTTATAGATTGAAATAAAATTTAATTTTTTTTATTATTATAATATATTATATGTAACATTAAATGAAATTTGTTTTAATTTTTAAATTCAATTATATAAAAATAATTTTGAGAAAAATATAACATTAATTAAATAATCTACAAAAAGCATTTATTCGTTCATTGTGTGTGTATAAATAATAATGTGTAAAATATTCATATTTCAATGAAAATAATAATACTTACGGAATGGTATTAATGTCCAGGTGTGGTTTTTTAGGTTTCTCCAACATGTTCCAGACCTATCGGCAGCGAACATCTTCCAATCCTGAATTTTAAACAATCTTAATATATTTCACCGTTTACTGCATCTTGCCAAGACATCTTAATCTATTGATTTTTATTATAGCTTCGATTCCACTTAATTTTGTTCTTTGACCATAACTAAATATGCCAGGAATAAATACGCTTTGTTAATGGTTACAGATGGATGTGGTCATAACATATTGCAACAATTGCTTAATTTGTTTCAGTAAGTTCTTCCCAGTTTTACAAAGTGAAGACGTATTCACTGAATAACTTTCAAAATTTTATAAGAACCACTTTTTCTTTTTTTTACAGAAATATACCCTATATTTGTAATATATTTTTAAAAATGTACCACGGAAATAAGCGTATTAAAGTTTAATGGAATTTTATTGTATTCTCTACTTAACATTCATTATATAATTGCGACAAGATGTCAATATTAGAATTACACAATACGTTAATTAATTATCAAAGGATTATTAAATATAAAGAAATAAAAATATTGTATATTTATAATAATTTATATAAAAAAAACAGATAATAATAATATACAAAAATATATTGTATTAATTATTTTAACATACTTCCATTTTCAATTAGTACTTGCTTCTCAACTACACCAAGTTCTAATAGACAAACTAACGCTGCACCCTGTTCAGCTGAACGTTTATTCTTTTCCCAAAATGAACTTGTATATTTGTTATTATTAAATGTTAAAATTGTTTGAAATAAACGATTTTCAAAACGTGTTTCATATTTTGGTAATAATAATGATCTTTCATGAATATATGAGTGTAACATACTTTTTGGCAGTTTACTATCTGTAAATGTATAAGAAGAATAATATGATTTTATAATAAAATATTTAAATAAATAAATTGCAATAAATAAATTAATATATTTACGATCAGGATAATGAGCTCTAAAAAATGCAACATTATGTGTAATTATACTATCGTCATCATTACATTTAAATTTCTTTAATACCGGTTCATCATTATTAATATCACCATTAATTTTACTATTTATTATATTGCCAGGTACCACTTCACGACGTCCCTGTAAACCTTTATCATAATATTCCAATTGTTTTCTGCGACAATATTCACCTAAATCCCACAGATCACTTTAAACAAATAAATAAATACATAAGTTTCGTAAAATTTAATAATTAACATTGATTTTCTCTTTACCAAAGATCTTCTAATGTTTGGCATTCTAAAAATTGTTTTCCTTTTGGTGTTTCTTGCAGATTACGTAACATCATTTGTACACAATATTTTGAATTTGATGGTGAATTATCGTAATCAATGGCTAATTTTAAATAGGCAACAATAATTTCATCGAGTGTAGCCATACCGGTTTTTGAAAATATCGAACAATTCCATTGTGCAGCACGTGCAACCATAACACTTGTTGTACCACATTTTTCCTTAAATTTTAATATATCTGTATAACGTTCGATTTCTTTTGAACCACCATTTGCAATCACGGGTATATCTATATTTTGTGCAATTTGTTTTATTATATCTATAGAAAAATTTATAAAATAGAAATGATTTTCTATATAAAATATATAACAACAGTTTATTTATAAAATCAATGTTAGGTTAAATTCTTATCGTATTTCTTTACATATTAATAACTTAATTCCTGATAACATAGCGATTATCAATAACCGTGATAAGAGCGAAGAATTTCAAAATATTTGATGAATATTTTACAACGTCCTTCTTACGCTTACTTTGTGCATTTACTTCAAGCCATATGAGCTATATACGGAACCATGAGTTAAATACACACAATACACAAATATCAAAAATTACTAATTGCTGGTATTTACAAACTATATTACCTGAATGTACAGGATGTTGTGGACGTTCTTGTTTTGTACGTCCATGTACGGCAATTGCACTAATACCTAACGCTTGAAATTCTTTTATTAAATTGATTGTTTTTTCAACATCTAAAAATATTCGTATTTTACATGTAACTGGAATTCGTACATTATCGACTAATGTTTTTAGTATTTTTTTGGCATTCTCTGGATTTGCAAATAGAGCCGCACCCATCCCACCTTTTATTGAAAATTCCTTTGGACAACCCATATTTATATCAATGCCGGCAATATCATTTTCAACCATTTTTGCAACTTTCAATGCACGTTCAGCATTTGCGGTACCAATTTGTAATACAACTTTATCTTTTTCAAGTGGACAGGTACGAAAAACAATTGTGCCATCTGATAAATCAACAAAATCTACAGTTCCTAATACGGCTAAAAAGTAGATTATTAATTTTTATTGGATATATTTTCAAGAAAATATAATTATAATTACAATTAACACGCCTTGTTGTTTTCAATAACTTCCAATCAATTAATTCTTCGGTGTAAACAATATCAGCTCCATAGCGAAGTGCCAGCAATCTAATTGGTAATGTTCCAACACGTACCATTGGAGCCAATATTAATTTATTTCTATAATCTAAACGATTTCTGTTACCATTTTCCATTTTGATTAATAGTTTATATAAATTTTTTAATTGATAAATAATATTATTTGAAAAAAATTTGTTTAATAAAATTTTCATAACAAAACGAAAACAAAATATTGCAAAAAATGTGCTAAAAAATATTAATAACCAAAAAAATATATATTTGACGTTTCTCCTCCCTTCCCAAGACATAAAAACACCGCACAAAATAATACACGATGTGCGCAAATTTTGATATTTTAAATTTTCTATTCTGATTGAATCACAATTCAATTAGATAAAAATGGTTTTAAGATTAACTAAAACTTAGCGAAATTAATTTATTTGAGAAAATTATAAAATACAATTTCAGAATGACTTGAATTTTAGAAGTAGAAGAAACATAAAATAACATTGATATAGAAAAGAGAGAGTAGATTAGAAATTTATTGTATAACAACTTAATTGAACTTCGCAATCTCTTTTGATCTATTTACTTTATGTACAAAATAATGTCTTCTGTATCACCGCGGGGTTTTTACTAGTGAGTACTTTGGGAATCCTTTGACTAGAAAATTCCATTGCTGCTATAATGGCAGATAATATATTCATTTTTTATTATTATTTAGTCATAATATTGTCAAATATAATTGGTGCCTGACTGGGATTTGTCGTAATGCGATGGTGATACACTATAATGTCTCCAGTCAGTGTTTTCATGAAGTAGGAATTAAGGCAGATATGCATTGTTGTGATTTAGATATTTCTCTTTGACGATGTCTTTATAGTTCCAATTTTGCTAAAATTTCATGAATGATATATATAGGCGATACCGGGTGTATTTTATGGTCCACACAGCTGTAAATATAACCTAGTATTTAATTTGCTTCTAGTGTTGTCAATGATAATCCTAAAAACGACTACAAAACGCAGTATCCATATATGGAAAGAAGTTTCCTTCTGCAGTGTATTTGGTGCGGTCAGAATCGGAAAATGAAATCGAATTTAATTTCTTATTTTAGAATTACCTTTAAAATTCTAAATCTTTTCAAAAAATAAATAAAATGTAATTATTTAAAAAAAGTTTATTATAAAATATAATAATTTATTATCTTAACATTAATAATTTAGTTTGGTGTGTAGTATCTTTTTTTTCTGATCATCATCTGCTTCTGCTGTATATAGATGTAAATTTTGCCATATTGTGTCTTCCGCATAGTGATATTTGTGTAAATTCATTCAACGCAACAGAAGACCAATATATAGATTTATAAACAAAACAATGGGTGGAATAGTGATACTCATAATGAGTATAAAGGAATATATCATTTTTTAAATAAATACATACTAATTAAAAAGTGGAATTATCTATACAATGATATACTTCGTGTTAACAATTGTTTTGAATTTTCTTCATTATTATTATTATTATTATTATTATTATTATTATTATTATTATTATTATCATTATTACGATTATTATTAAGTTTATTATTATTATTGGTAATATTTAATTTATGTAAAATTGGTAAATTTGTTATTAATTTTGATTTTGTATTTGCATTATTTTGTAATGGTTTTTTTCTGTTGTCTAAATTTATTAAAGTATCCGTATGATGAGGAGGTGTTGTAGACATTTGCTGAATATTATTATTATTATTATTATGATTATTTGATGTATTAGTCTTTTCTGTTATATTATTATTATTATGATCATTATTGGATGATGATTGTGTAACTGTAACTTGTGATAAAGCTGTTGCTCCGGCAGCACTTTCGGATGCAACAGTAGCCGCTGCCGCTGATGCCTTTTATAATATAATAATATAATTAAAAGAATAATATATTAAATATAAATATTCAAGTATAAAAAAAGTACTTAAATTTATAATATGTAATCAAAAATATCTTATGTTTATATAGCTTCTATTATTGTCTATATAATATTATATAACATTTATACTACCACTAATTAATGATTATCAATTGACGCATGTTACCGTTTTCAAAGCATATATAATCCTCATGTAATGGTAAAAAATGCACTTGTGAAGACCACGACATCGAATGGCCATAATTTTAAACTCAATCTAAGATACATGCGAGAGCCTTCTTCAATTTTTCTTTTATTGTGTCAGTACTATATTATCAAAACACAAAATAAATTTTTTGCGAATCTACTATGAAACAGCAAATAGTCACATTGTGTCATATTAAGGTTCGGTGAAAATATATCGCCAATTGAATTATATTTTTAGCCGGAAATTGTTAACTAAATTAACATAATTGTGAAAGTGTATATGAATGTGGTTATGCAAGCGCAAGACTGGTGTTTACAAATGCTATTTGGTGTAGAAAAAACTTTTAGATTATGGTGTATAAATGATTGATTACAACTGGAAATGTATATAGGTGTTTTACCACTTGATCATCATATATGATCAGTTGTGGTTTTAGTTGTATATTTAGTGTAACTGGTAAACAACGATTTATTAAAATTGTACCTGCGTTTTTATGGTAATTGATTAATATAATGTGGTTCTAATTTGAATACAAATAGGCCTAATCAACGAGTGACAATGAAATTTTTAGAGAATTTCAATGACACAGGTGTGCCATATATGAAGAAAAATTTACACATGCTTAAGTTCATAGTTTTACGTGACGAATTTTATTGGAGGTGACCGCGGGGTTTTTTTTAATACCGGCAGTATACAATAAATACAATATTATTATTATATATCCACTCACAAATTTATGTATTTTTCATATGGCAAATATTTTGTTTACACAATTAAAATTTAATTTCTTGCATATTGTAACACATCATCATATTTAACTCTATGTCCATTCACCTAACACATACGATTTTACCCTTGGTTATAGTATATAATACATATTATAGGTACACCTATACGCTTTAAAATTAATCACATCAAGGAAGAAACATTATATAATTACCCCATCCATATATTTGTAAGCACACAATAATATACACGCTCTGCAGCAGCAAAATAACCAGAATATGGTTTTCTAATCTATGGATTTGGTAATACCCATTTTATTATTGACTGTTACAATTGATTTTTAGGATTATAAACCGATCGTAATGAACTATCAAAATTTTATGACATGAAAACCAAAATAGAACACATTAAGTGCCAGCGTATATATAGTTAAAATTTGAACTTAAAAACTATATTGTTACTGGCTGTGGTAATAAAAACATGGTATTAGCCACACAAAGAATGTGTGTTCCAAGTGGTAAACAATGCGATTCTATTCGATAAAATTCATTTGGCGATGTCTAGGACAATTGCGAAGACAATTGAACAGTTATCAGCATCGACGCGACCATCATATACTCCTCAATAACATTGGGTAAAAAAATGTCATTTGAATCATTTGAAAAAAATTATATTTGCAAAAAAAAATTCATTAATTGTTAGCCAATTCGTTCTTAATCCATTCCGGTTATTTTTCGGACAGAGCGGGTGTGTATATAAGCATAAGATTAAATACAGTAAATATTTATATAAATTTATATAGATTTTTTTTTTTTTTTATTAACAATATGATGAGAAGATTCTCAAAAAAATATTTTTAATGTATGCCATGTGATGATGGATATTTGAAAGATTTCTATTATTATTATTATTGTATTATTACAATTATATGTATATTAAAAAAAAATGCTATATGAGATTAAATGGTAACTTAATAATAAATTATATGAATTATATATAGCAATAGAGATATACTGCGTGTATTATGGAGTTTATAAATGTATAGTATACCAGGATGGTCGTAGAAACCATAAAACATGATTTATATTTTAGATGCGTTTATTTATTTAGATCTAAAGTTTTGCGCGCTTCCATTTATATATCGGACTCAAATATTCGCAATACTCATTCGTTATCCGATTATATTGAAATATTGAGCTATACTGAAGTACGTATAAAATCTCTATGCCCATCTACCATAAATATTAAAAACATTAGATTACTAATAATGTGTTGTATGCCACTTCAAATATATATTTAAAATTTTATCGTGAATAAACGAATTACGGTTTTCCAGTGATCTTGTGATCATTGAAATTATCTTCGTACTTGCACTAAATTTATGAACAGAAACTGTTGCGTAAGAAATTCAATAAAAAACATCAAATGTTTCATCGTTTTGTTTTCATTTCGTTTGAAATAAAAATGACTATAATTCTCACCCTGAAAGAAAATATAGTTATTTGTTGTAATTCTTTCATGTTATTTAAAATTATAAATTAAAATATGCCATATGGTAATTTTTTTGAAGGATATATAGGAGCCGACTCATATTCATCTGGGTGACTTTTAATTTTACAAATTACAATTCCATTGAAATAAAATCAATATATTATTTATAAATTATTTGATTTTGACTTTGACACACATAAACATATATTAGCCGTTTGTTATACACATATGTTTATAATATAATTTTAATTATTATAGTGTAACATACGCATGTGATCGATACTATAATGGAAAATTATTAATAATATATTGTAGAAAGTATAGCATATTCGCATATATTGGTATTCCTTGCAGTAGAATTACATATTTTAATGGAAAACAATAATAGTCAAAAACAACTTTTCTGAATAACTTTTGGAAACAGGAGAAATTTGCTAAATTTCTTATCCGCAATTTTGATCAAATTTTGTATTGTATAATTGCAATGTACAGTGTGGTGTGGCCAGAGAAATAGCCTTCACTTTTTAATATCACTATATATGCTTACGTTTTATAACTTGGGTGAAATTAGATTAAATTATGAAAAAACGAACTAAATTTTTCGAAAAATCTGTTTTTACGAATTACCATCTTTTTTAATTACGCCGGCCATAACGGATTTCCATATTTCTATACAGAATTTCAAATTATAATCAATTTCCAATCTTCGATTGTAGACATGAAATCAATTTACGCCTTCTAAATATATGATCGATTTTCCATTCGATGACAGAGAAAATCTAAAGAAATTTGTATAAAAATGGTATAAAAGATTTTTACATTTTTATTTTATACAAAATTTGACTGACTTAAATTGGAAAAACGATCACATCTTTTGAACGCGTGAACCGATTGTTTTATATGTTACATAAGAAGATCAGCAAGACGCACACATTAACAATATAAGAAGAATTAGAAAAAAGAGCTATATGGAAAATTTTCATAAATTCATTTCTAACATATTTAAAATTAAATAAAAAATTATAATTTATTATTACTCACTGCTAAAAGTCTTCTTTGTTTATCACGTTTTGCTAAAAATATTACCCATGCCGAATATAATACCATTATTAAAAATGGTACTATAACACCAGCCAGTACAGCAATTTTTCTAATCCAAGCATGATAAATTGCTAATAATATTAATAAAAATGCAACAATTACAGCAACCATACGTCCAGTTGCTTTTCTTTCTTCCTATAAACATTTACGATCATAAAATTAGCGCGTAGAAAATGATGTTAGATATGGAAAAAATTGTAAAAATATAAATAATTAATTAATTTTTTTAAATTTGTTATTGCGACAATATAAAGTTATGTGATCAAATGTAATGCGAATTAGAATTAATTTAACACACATCCACTTTTACACAATATATACATATTAAAACATGCAAATTTACTAAATAATTAATAAAATTAAGCATTTAATTATTGGTATATTATGTGTTTACTATACAACTGCGAATTAATAAAATTAATTTAATTACAAAATGCGATAAAAATAATTGATTATCTTTTTATATTCGCAGATCGTCGAGTCGCGCGCAGTTAAATTTAATTATATTATATTATTTTTTTCATGCAAATATACATATAAATATTAACAAATCGATCTTCGCACGATCAATTTACGTTTTTAAATTTTGTGTGATGATGATCTATATTTCAAGATAAATATATATAAAAAGCATTTACGCGAGTCTAATTAACACATGGATTAATTATTAAATTCATTATGCTTTCGGTAACCCGCCACTGTGTATACATTTACAATTTTCCATTTGTCTACAAATTTTTTTTAACCATTTGTATTTTCGTATGTCACGCTGGAGGTGACAATAACCATCCATCATTGCTCTTTGGGTATATATTTCTCATCAGTCACTATGGCTGAACGAGCATCGAAAATTTTGAAAATAAATTGAATTCAAAGGGTTAATATTTAATTTATATATATTATATTATTCTGTCGAAGGTATATGAACAGATCATTAATAATATCCTATAAAGTATAATTAAAAAATGAGCTGAAAATTAGACAGGCCAAAATTCTTTGAAAACATCTCTAAATTCTTTGTGCTATCATATATATTTCGCATAAAATGATATATCAATTTGGTATTTATGGCAACACATCCCTACATCCTATTACATCAGCTGGTAATCTGTATCGCCCAATGTTAATTCTATAATAATTTTTCAAAAGACGATTAATTTGTATATCTTAATGTGGAAAAAGATATTGAAGAAGATATTCAGAGACGGGTAACAATTGTAAAGAGATGCTGCAACGAGATCTAAGGTATACAAGAAGCTGGTTTGCCTTCACTTACACTGGGTGCAGGGAGTATATAATTTGCGGTTGTATCTACTATACTATCCCAATTTTTGTATTGTGCTGTTGTATACTGCCTTCAATGAGTTTTGACGGGTCAACAGGCCTAATGTTTTGTTTAATTGCAGTACCAGTGATGGTATGCATATGGTTTGCATCGTTTTGACCATATAGTGGAATTTAGGTGTGTTTTATGGGGTATAATTTTGATCACTTTTTTTAAAGCGATTGGGGTGAAAATTATATGATTTTAAAATGGAAAATTTTCAAATTATAACTTAATGGAAATCGAAAAATGAAATGAAAGTAGTTGCGTTTACAAATCGGTGCCAAATACTAATAATAGAAGACCCACAGAGGGTTAACGTGCTATTCTTTTGCTATATAGAATGTGGTATATAATTTAAATGCAAACAATTCTATTAAAATAAATATATGAAATTTTGTGTCTATATCTCTCTCCTTATATTCATTGTTAATACAATATATTATTACATGTCCGTATACATACAGTATCACCAATATCGGAAAACAATGCCCCACTTTATTTGATTATAATTAAGATATGAGATGACCACGGGCTAATCTTGGTTCAAAAATCCGAAGTGATAGTTCCATATTGATTTGTTTCATGCACCATGCCGTCGATCTTTTATCCTGATTACACTTTAGATCCCTTAGTCGGCACCATCTAAACTGAATTATATGGTATTGCATATAATTATTGACTATAACGAGTCATATTTATAAATTTAAAAGACAATCCATTGTAAAATAAAGAAATGCGCACGGGTTGTTTAAAATTATTGGTGATACTGTAAATATATTTATCCATATATCAACGGATCAGACCACCGATCGATCGATTATTTGTATATTTGTATTATTTATATTATTTATGTATATGTTTTATATCACCATATGTTTATTATAAACGACGTACATTTAAAATTTATATAATTATAATCTCGTTGCAATAATAATAGCATAAAATTTTAGATTTGATATTAAAAAGAATTTATGCGGATGAAATGGAAATATATATATACAATTGGTCGGTTTGACAAGAAAGGTAAAATTCTAAGAGATTGTCGCTTTTATTATCATCCATTCGATATTATTTTTGTGTATCGGGGACATTCTTTAAAAGGTTGTCACTTCTCAATGTTGTTTGGATTCGTTTACACATAATCCGATTACAGTTCTTCATCATTGCTGCTATATAAAACATTTGGATTCATCACTACGCACTGCAGACACAAAACAAACAATGGAAGCAATAACTCACGATAAGACACTATAGTTCGCAATTGCTATGGTCAAATTATGTTTTAAATTGTTTTTATCTTTGCAAAACAAGAAAATTGTAATATTGTTGGGAAGAAAAAAGATTTTAATCATATTCCAAAGTCATGTCAACACACAGTAAATCCTATATTATTCCGAAGGTACATATTAAAAGATTGGAATATCGTTTTTAGCAGATGTTTATTGGGAGTTAAATGAAAATTATGTTAAAAAATAAATTGATTTCTTTTCACAAAAGTTATTTCTTGTATTTATTATCACTTTTCTTATCAAACGGCCTGCAAAAATATTGTAACACTACATCAAAATTCTCTTTTCTTATCCAGTTTTACATTAATTTTTGTGTGTACAGATGAAATTGTTAAATAATTGAATAATTCCAAATGAACTTCTTAAAAAAAATCAATATTTATGAGTGATTTGAAAGTTTGCACAGTCTCCCATTTATTATATTTAAATAATACTGACAAAATTATGCGATGCAGATGTATTAAAATGACGATTGATGGTATTATTATAATTCCAGATGTGTTGAATGAATGCCCACTATACAATATACGTACACAAGAACTATGATAGGACTGATGTTGCAAAATTATAGCAAAACTGTTCGTCACATTTCAAACTTACATAAAATTCATTATATTTCTATAGCAACATGGTTAATTGTGTTAGAGGTTATTGGAATATGTAGAGGTGTCATCTACTGTGACCAATAATTTTATCGAAATATATTGTTTTAATTGTTTTAGTAGATTGTATTGTATTAACGATTTTATTATTACGATCAGATTTTATTCTTAAATGATTTTGGAACTGTATGGTTCTGGTGTTTCTATAATAATATTCCCAACAATTTATACGATTTTCTTGAAATTTTTAACACTATATGGCCTTTAATGTGATAAGTTTTAACGTGTAGGTGACACCAGCCGCACATGCTGCTGCAGGCGATTCTATATATACGTCCCGAATATGTTGTCTTAATATAGAATAAAATATATCGAACCTTTTGATTGATTTACTTGAACTTTTGAACTTATAATTTTGATATGGTTAATTTTTATATAAACTGGAGATGGTGAATGAAACCCACACGCAGTCTAGAATATTAGAATATTAGATTTTATATAAAATAGACATATCGTATATATTTCAAATATGCACCTATAACATATATTGTGAGTTTATATGCGAACTGGTTTCGCAGAGATCACTCATTGTACACCGTTGCTAATTATTACATTAAATTTTATTGACATAAGCAAACGGATTAATAATTTTAATTAATAATAATAAAATTTCTTTATTTTCATTTCAGGTACTAGATGAACTGCCTGCATTCGCATATGCTTTGATTTTCGCTTACGTTATTTGATGTCACGAACTAAAAATGGTAATTTTACAATATTATTAAATTATATTTTCCGATCATTTTCCTATAGTTTTATTATTAATTATATTTTTTGTGAAAATTTATTTATGTTATATTTGTTTTTATTAAATTTTTTTGAATTTTATTACGTGTGTGTGTATTATGCGTGTACAAAAAAATTTATATATATCAATATAACAATAGATTTACGAAAATAAAATATCCATATTATATATTATTATATTTTGTATAGTTATAATTTTATAATTTGTAATTATAAACAGCGAGTCAGAGAGGAAAACCATTTGTTAAAATAATTTTGATATTTATAATAATGCGCGTATTATTTATATACTTTACATCCGTTTATTATATGGCCTGGTCAAGACACGTATTTAAATTGTAATTAGCTTATTATTCATTATACGAGAGATATCATTCCATTGATTATAAAATATATATATTTTTCTTCATTATAATTATGACACAAAAAAATTTACAGAACAGATGAATGTTTCCGAATAACAAAACAATTACAATGAATCATATTTTTATTATTTTCTTCAATTACACAATGATCATATGATCATTGCTATTATAATATTCTAATCACTATTGTATGTGCTCGATAATTGTACGATTCTTCAATTAATATTAAAATGAATGCGTTGCCTATTTATTTATACATGATCATAATATAATATAATTTATACATGGCGGCATATTTGATACTATTTTTCTAATAATTGATCATATATATTTATTCGCATACTTTCAAATTTCGATTAATGCAAATTCTGACAAATATGAATTTTAAAAAACAATAAAATTTAAATATATTAAAACAATTTATCTTCGGATTATATAAAATAATCTGGTTACAGTAGACTGACTAATTAACATGAGACCATAAAGTGAAGAGATTTAAAATATCATATGTGACCAGATGGTATCCCATTGAGATTTTATTGTAGATGACGCAGAGTGAGTCTACATTGTCATTAATTGCATACTTATTTATAAGTAGCTCATTTTGATATTATATAGCAGTGAAACCAGTTCAATTGGATGCCATATTATGCCAGAATTTATTGTCTGAACAAAAATTATTACGTATGTAAAAATGTATTTACAGAATGATTGCACAAAAAATGGACAGCCTATAGAAAACAGAAATTTTTTCACGCACAATCACCAGTTTGGCGTTTGTGTAATAAGCACTCACTACTTTGGATCGCAGATCCATAGAATAACGAAAATTTATAAAATATGTTCTACTATATTCCTACACAGGCCATTGACAGGCTATGACAGTATACGACACCGATTATAAAATTGCATAAGTTTGAACGAAATCTATAGAAATACAGAAACATCATAGGAAATGCAGGCAGCGTGACACTTTAAAATAAAATGTGTAGATGAATATTAGAGTCTTCACCTCTGTGATATGCGGAAAAATCACCAGAAAATCCTTGGCTTATATACGTTCGATGCAAATTTATACTTTTATACGACTGCAGAAACTCCATATTTAGCGGAAATATATTTTACGATTTCAATAATATTTGGCATCCAGATGGTTCCCAAAAAAACACAGAAAAGGTATTAGGTATTCCACTGACTGAATGAACTATATTGCTATTATAGGGGTTTAAATAATTTGAACTTGAAATCTGAATATTCCCAATAGAATTATTAAAATAACCATTTACCCGTTTTTTTTTTTTTATAATTTTGAATATAAATTCTAAAGTTTGTTGGAAAAAAGGAAACATTACTACCTCTGGTTCTGGATAACCCCAGATAGTATTTGAATATTGTCAATGTGCTTTTCTCTAGATGACCATTAAGAAATTAAGCATTTAGTATTAAGTTCTAAATTATGATGGAAGTAGGAGGTATTCTCTTCACTCCCTTTGTGTGTTCCCATTGTAGATAAATATTTCCATTAGAATTACACCATTTATTCGATTTTTTCGATTTCGGAGACATCATACGCTCACTCATTTTACGTTCCTTACTGTATGTCACAAGAAGAGTAGTGCCTTTCTCCAATTTCGCTATCAAATTGTGTGTAGTTTTTAATAGCAGTTGTACCTTATTGGCATTAGTTTTAAAAAATGGTAATAATGCTACCTAAACTTTGGAAAAAATAGTTAAGTGGTATCGATAATTCGATCATTGAAAATGTTGAGGTCGTTATATTTCGAATATATAACTGGCCTGAAGCTGCAAAGTTAGTATTATTTAAATTAACGCACATAAATAAATTTAATATATCGTATTTCAATTAAATTTCTTAAATACTGTATGTGCACTGATGCGTTGAGATCGCATTATTGCAATGCGTGCGTGTTCCCAAACCAAACAAGATATTAATTTATAAAAATTCACATGATCAGAATTTATATTATTTCAAATTAATTAATGTATATTTATTATTATATATAAATTACTACACACACACGGGCTATTAGTATCACAATAAATTCTATATAGAATATTATTATTTATAAATAATTATTATTTTTTCAATAAACATTTTATGATGTGTTTGTGTTTGTATATATCGTTTTTTTTTTAGTAAAAGTATTTAAATATTTAATTTTTTTCAACATAAACATTTCACATCCGTTAAAAAAAAACGATAATTATTTTGAAAATTTATTTTGTGCTATATTTTTATTTATTTATTTATTTATTTATATTTTTTCTTAAATATTTTTGATGATGTGTTTGTTTTATTCGATTGCTCGTCTACATTCTAAATATTATTTATTCAAAAAATATATAATATTAATGTTTTATTATTCTTGCATGTGATAATATGAAAATTTTATGGAAATATTACAATACGTCCGCATCAGATGCGCGATATTTTATTATGCTTTGAAAAATGTAAATATTAGAACCTCTTATTAGCTTTTTTTTTTGAAAAATAGAGCCAGATAAAGTGTTTTTTCGATTGTCCTTTTGCACTATTTACTATGATTATAAAAAAAGAGTATTACTTGGAAGCTCATCAATTACTTGAAGAATGTTATGTGATCAAGCTTTTATCTCAAGCAACACATAAAGAAGAGCATGGTTTAGAAAATACAAGATTGTTGATTTTGATGTCTATCACAAACGAAAAAGTTCAACGTCAACGGATTACAACCATTAATTTTATAATTTATTTTATTAAGTTTATAACGTTTACAACGTTTACATACCCGCTGGATCAGATCCAAACGGCGGGAAAAGAGTTATATCCAAACCGAGCTAGTCAGAATCTGCAAATGGACAGTGTTAATAAATTTATACATAATCGCAGAAAAAAACATGTTATCACGTTTTACAGCCAGCCATATATAGATATATTGCCATGTATATACAGTTGGTAAATCAATAATATAGAATCAAAATAAAAAAAGACCCAGAATGAACCCCTTCCATCAGAGCAAATACCGTACAAGAATACAATTGTTGATCGATCGATCGTTTAAGTAGTTTCATATAAACCGAACATCATAAGGTGAGAAATTACATATAAAGACGTGATTAAATAAAAGTTCAATATATTTTAACAATTTAACATTGCGGAGATCATTAAATTATTTGAAGCTGTATATATTTTTACAAAAACCGTAATATTTAATATTAAGTAACTTATTTGTTTTGAACAGCATTACACCCATACGACAATCGCCAAAATTATTAAATTTCACTCTTTAAATTGTCGCATACATTGGGTTGTTTTATAAAAATTTTGTAACTTGGATAGATAATAATTATTTACGAAATACGTACACCACAAAAATACTAAATTTTCATATTCGTATACTATTTTTTGGTGGTATTATTTTGCCATTCTCGTGTTTGGTTATATAGAAACCTTGGAGTACATAGTTTAATTAAAAAGAAAAAGTTATCACACATTGATTTTATAGTAAAAATAAGGTAAATTTTCGTGCGGGATTTCATTAAAATGTAAATTATGTGTGAAATTTTTGATTACGTTTTAGCTCTATAACTGCATTATTCCTGAACTGATTTCGTCCGTTCATTGTGCGGTATACAACACATATTACAAGAATTGAATCTAAATTCAGTGCAAATTTTTTCTATTCGCAATAAGAAGTCTATACCTAATTTACTAATCCTCTTCTATTACCTTTTTATGAAGATTACTACGTCTGTTTCTTATGCCTAATCTTCGGAGACATAGCGAGATTATCTACATAAGGTTAGATCTTTTATAATAAATTTATTAAATGGTGAAATTGATCGCTCTGATTTACTTGTAAAAGAGTATAAATTCAAGAAAACATGTGAATTGCTGTTTCAAATGTAACAAAGAAAAAGAAAAAGGGTTTTTTCTGCATCGAATTGTAACTGCGGAAATGAAAAATGGATTTATTATTAGAAACTTAGAAAAGCTTGGGTACATCTTGGTGAGACTGGTCCAGGGTAGACTGTGTATTTGGTGGGATCCATAAGATGTTGTGCACTGTGAATTTCTGAAACCTTCAGTGTACATTGAGTCTGTATACCAATTTCAAACTATACTAAAATTCAACTCTGTTGCGTAAATCATATATTTGTAATTATCTAATTTCATGGAAAAGTTAAAATTAATGATAATAAAAAAATATAAAAAAATAACTATAAAACAATTAAGCATTTCACATAAATACAGGCAGGCAGCGTCTGTATGTAAAGCGATCACATGGAGATTAACACTTAATTTTTTTTTTTTTTTGTAAAATAAGTAAACTTTTTTTTTTTTTCTTTTATTCTAAATATTTTAAGTAAATTTTTTATGATTTGTTTCATTAACACAAATAAATTTTTGTTGTATGTATATTTTCTTAAATGAAAATATATTTGGTATATATTTGATATACATGCTCGTGTCGTATATATTGTAGGTGTATATAGAACAACAACAAGTATACATAATATAACATTACAGCAGTGGCACGTTGAAAATGAAACCCGCGCGCCAGAGCAATAAAAATTGAAAATTTTTTTTTGTTATTATTAAAATTTTGTATAAAATGAATTTTATAATAAATTACAATGAAAATAGCATTCTCTATACAAAAATAATACAGAAAAAAAACTATCCACACTACAGTGGACGAAAATCAATTATAGGCAAGTAAAAACTGTCCCATAGTAATTAATTGAATGTCTTCAAAACTGATGTATGGCGAATTCCTTCATCACCAGTAACAATCGAGCATTTCAAGAAGTTTTTATCACGTCAATGATGTCCTTGCAATGCGCACAAAAACAGCTGTAAATTTATGTGTTGTATTTTCGTTTTTACTGAATGTAATGTCATGAAATTGGACAATTTGTTGAGAAACGTTCACAGAACATAATCACAAAAAAGCTAATTGCTGGTGCTACACGTTCTATAGTTTACATAGTATATTTTAACGTTTCATTAAATCGCATTCAATCGCAAGGACCCAAATTCATTTATAGGAAAAATATAAGTTCACCGCAATAAATCTTATTTGAAGTGCAATAGTAATTTTTCATTATTTTGCTGTTAATTTTTGTAGCTATTTTATTAACGTCGTTAATAATCAGACAATTTTATTGCTACATTGCTATAGTACCGCGATATCAATCTACAGATACTCAAATTATAGCAGCTTTGAAATTACAAGTCCATAACAACGTCGCGGTACAACAAATATTAAAAGTCAGTAATCAAATGGTAAAAAAGAGCGAAAAAGCAGATCTGACACAATTTCACAAATATATAATCGCTTGGGGTTTGCTAGAAAATGTATGTGGCGGAAGGAAAAGTGGAAAACCATTATATTTTTAGATAAAAAAAAAAAAATATTCAATCAATTCAATCGATCCAGACGGTTTCAAATATTATTGGGACGAGCTTTATAAAACAACAGGAAATTATTGGATGGAAATGGTAAAGCAATTTTCTTTTTTTGAAACAGAACTTAAAAACAAAATAAATGAGGAGAAAGGATAAAATACTCCATTCTATACAAAAATTAATTTTATCAATATGGAAGATCGAATTTATATTTCATAGACATTATCTTTAACCTGGCTGCCTATAATTGAATAGCGCCCATTGTAACATATATAAAACCATAATATTACCACAAAATTGCATATATTCTCCACATAACAAAGAGGTAATTTATGTTACGCATTAGTTTACATAACAATTAAATTATTATCATAAATTTTAGTTTTCTAATGTTATTAGCTGCGTTTATGAGTACACAAGAGACTATAAAGTACAATGGGTACAATACATATTTTTTTAATTTTATAATACGATTTTTACATTACATAAACAAAAATATATTTGGTTAGATATATCAAATGATGAAGGCAGTTCAGCTAAAATTTATATACGCTGTCTTACATGACACATAAAAATATAGATTGATCAGGATAATTGCGATAACAATAAAAGGAAAACAGAAGTGGTGAAATGTGAGAAATATATAGCATTTAGTTTTCAATATCATTATTTATTTTCTCATTAAAACCCTATATGGGTAACAATTGACTAAATAATAATTCATCCAACTAGATTTTTCGGAAAATCGACATTTATGAATTATCATCATAATTACGGACCATTTTAGTTTTAATTTCCATATTTGTTAACACAAATAACAATTTTAATTCAACCTTTTATAGAAGAAATTCATGATGATGATAATTCGTATAATCCGCAATTTTCTGAAAAATTTTGGTTTGGTGAACAACCAGAAAAATAATAGAAATTATGGTACGATATAATTTGAAAACATATTTTCATGCTTCGCCACCTACAATGAACGAAATGAATAGTAAAATGAACTAAATATTGAATTAAATAATACGTTTAAGTCATGAAAATTAACAAAATACCATAATAACCCATTTTTCTATTAGAATGTAAATGTGTGCAAATGACGGCGTATCCTTTTGGCTGAATTACCTATATCCATAATAACTATATGACTTATGCAGATGTTATATATTACACTGTTTATTAATGAATTTATTTATGCATCAATTCAAATATGTTTCTATACATACATAAACATTATATTTTGTGCTCTTGATCTATAATTCTATACCTAACCTAACCTACATATACCATAAACTAAATACCAGAATATATACAAACTAAAATTCTACAAATAAAAATAACAAATTTCTATATAATATTATTATTTATTAATTAACAGCGGCGTGTCATTAAAACAGTGTTTCGTTATAGACGCGGCAAATCGGGATGCATCTAGGGTTTAAATTCACATACAAGTTTCGATATGTCCGCATATGCTTTTGTTTTCCCACCTTTACCTTTCTCTATATGGAGCCGAACTTTGATCATATTATGGAACAAACAATCCTTGCCAATTGTTGCCTCTATAAATTTCTTGGCTAAAGTCCTACAGTCCGCAGCAGCCAGTTCATTTGTCCTTTCATTTCCAGTAAACGCCACAATTACCATGTGATCTTAGCAAAGTTTAACATTATGTATTATTTGATGAATATTTCTAAATATATTTCAGCAATTCCGTTGTACACAAATCAATTTTATTATAGGTTGGAGTTCAATATTTCCGCGCAGTTCAAATCGATTGTACATAAATAAATATATAGCTATTAACATATAGATGCGGTGTTAAAAACCCATTGCATATGGATCAACTGTGCCGAAAGATATCTATAGATTTTAGTATTAAATACATAATTTCAATCGGACATTAAATACTGTAAATCCTGTTCTGATGTATAATTCTCCCGATAAAACTCGCACTTCAACTTTCAAACTCTGCCACCATAAGATCCGTTAGTGAAGATCAGCGTATATATACATCAATTTTTATGGTTTGTCAATCCACCTATCTCCGCATGGACTCTATTGTATATTCTTATCAGAAGTTCTAGAATTTCAAATGACCCACAATGTGTTGGGCGCTCGTGAGATATTTTAGAATCATATTCATCCAATGTTGATTAAATTTATGGTACATAGATTGAGATTTGAAGAATTTTTTTATATTCCTGTGGGTGTAATATATATATCTGGGAACTTTATAAAATCTATTCATATTTAAAGCCATTACAAAACCAAAACCAAATTTGATCAACATTGGATGTGAAATGGCCAAATTGTATAGGTTTTCCAAATTTGCTTCTTTATGCAAATCTAGGTTGTAGCTTTTATCTACAGTTTTTAGGAACTTTATGAGAATGTTTTTGATCTCATTCGCAACCAAATCATATATACCAAATTTCATAAACATTTTATGTTTAAATTGTCCGCAGGTTTTGTAGAATTTGAACTTATTTGTTTAAATCAAAAAATCATTTTTAACCATAAAATTATACATAATTTCCTTCCCTTCATATACGTGATGTCCAAAAATCTACATTATTTAGATTTTTCGAATTTATTCAACGAACATATATTTACCAAATATTATTTTCGGTTAAGGTGCGTACAAATTGAAAATACCCTTTTTATAATAGATAGCGTATACTGTATGAATTACGTGTGAATCGGTATTAGGTCTATTGTTGTAAAGTCTCATTTGTTTACCTTCAAAACATAGTGTATAACATTTGGTTAAAGTATGTAAACAACTTTATAGTTTTCCTTATTATTTTGTTTTCATTTAAAAAAATCTGCTGCAGAAATTGTGACTGGAGATGAAAAATGGATTTATAATCGTATCTTAAGCGTAAAAAAGCTTGGGTATAGCCTACGGCGAAGTTGGTCCATCACACACAAAGCGAATTATTTATGCTGAATAGGTTATGTTCTGTATTTGGTTGGATCCTAAAGGTGTTTTGTACTATATGAATTGCTGAAACCTTTAGAAACTATTACTGGTGATGTCTACAGACGACAAATAAATAATATATGCATTTGAAGGAAGCAGTGATGAAAAAACGAATAGAATGGGGGCGAATAGACACAACAAATTAGGTTTTCAACATTACAAAGCCAACTCTCATTAAATGTCGTTATTTACACCCACCGTATTCACAAAACATATCTCCTTCAGACTACCACTTATTCCGGTTGATGCAGTTAGCCCTTCTAGACGTATACGTCTTCACATCAAAAAGTGTATGTATTCACATCTTCTTATGAAAGCATCAGAAATTGACTCTATTAATGAATCGCTTCAAAAGAGGAAGAATTCTTCAGACAAAACCTTCAAAAATTGCGCATGAAAGAACGGCGAAGGTGGTAGCTTTCAATGCATCATGTTTATAATTTAAATTTAAAGTGGACGGGATGTAAAATTTATAATTCTATATTTCGTTCCAACATAAATTAGGATGGTAATTCCGCTTAATTGGAATCGCAGCCGCCACTGTTAATTAATTTTTTTTGGGAAAATTTTTAATGTACATTCATTATTTACTACATTTTTATGTTTTTCATTTTTTTTTTTATCTGTGCGAATAAAAAAAATACATAAAAACTATCGTAAATCGTAAATAACTTACCCTTGAAGTTTCCTCATCCTCATAACTGTTATTAATCATCATGACGGATGAATCATTATTATTTTGATTATTATTATCATTAATTAAATCATTATTAACCATTTTTCTTATTTTATATGTTCAATTAAAATTATCTCGGTCTCTTATAATCAAAACATAAAACAATAAATGATAATAATCTATTCTAAAAAATAATAATAAAATGATCGCCTCTAAATAATAAATGAATGAATGAAATGAAAGGCGATCGCCGCTGCGCCGACTGATCGATGAAGAACCGCCACATTTAATTCTAAAATCTGTTTCTTTTTTCTTTTTTAAATTTGTATTTTTAATAAAAAATGTGTTATTTTATTTTTTATGATTAAATGGAAAAAAAGAATTGAATATAAACAAATCCGGCGCGTTATAAATAAATGTTCAATAATAAATTATATTTTATGCGTGCGTATAATAAAAATATTTCACAGAAAATAAAAACAGTTATTAAAAAACAAACAAAAAAACATTCATACAAAAATTGAAAAAATATAAAAATAAAAATTCTTCATTTACATTCATTTCATTTTAATTATTAATTTCATCAATTACACACCCAACCACCCACGCACACACAAAACAAAACATACAAAAAGCTTTGCAAAAGCATATAATTTTATAAAAAAAAATTCTTAATTTATATAATTTTTTTTAATGCAAAAAGCTTTTATGTAAATTATAAAGAAAAAAAATATCACACAATCTCTTGTTTTTATTAATTTTATTTATATTATAAAAATCTTAATTAATTTTTATTGTTACTTTTAAACTTGCTGTATGTGAATTCATTTTTTAAATTAAACTTAATTTTTAAATAATGTATAAAATTTCTAGTTATATTTTAGGATAAATTTCTATTTTGATTTTTTTAGTGTCGTCTGTCTGTCTTTGGTACACTAATTTTATGTATTATTGAATTATATTAATATTATGCCACGCGAACATAAATATATTTTAATCGTATTTATAAAATGCGAGAAGGAAGCAAAAGCGAACACTTCACACTTGCTGTACGGTTAATGAAAAACTGTGAGAAAATTAGAAAATTAAATATTGTTAATAGAGATGTTTATAGATTCTATTTTCCACACACACACACACACACATTACTCGCGCATTTATACTTTTTTCTCACAAATACACTCTGTGTCCCATAATAAATGGGCAAGGATTAAAAAAAACACGAAAATAAATATTAAATTTTCACAAAAACCATTTTGTTTATTCAAAATAATCTCCATCAATTGAAATGCATCGATTTCCACGTTCAACAATGTCTTCAACTGATGCAGCACAACTTGTGTGGCTATAGTTCCATTTCCATGAATCTGATTGAAGATTTCTTGCAAACTTTTACGAAATCACATGCTTTATCAAAGTTTTTTTCAGTAATCGCAATTCACATGGTCGACCTGAATGTTCATCATCGCATTAACATCTTCTCTACCAACTTTGAGTATTTAAAACCACTCAAAAACTTGTCTTTTGGATAAAAAATTATCGCACCATAAGTGATAATCTTTGGTTTTTATACATTTATCGATCGACGCACAAAAACAGGTGTAACTTTATGTGTTGTATTTTCCTTTCTACGGACTGCAGGATCATGAAATTTGGACAGTTAGTTGAGGTATGTTCATAGAACATAATCACAAAAAAACTAAGTGCTGGCGCTACATGTTCTATGGTTTACATAGCCATTCTGGTTTATTATGGGACAGAGGTTGTATATACGTTTATATAAATTTAATTACTAGGTTTATGCATATGAAACTGTAATTTGCTATATATAGGTAAAGTTATTGTGTTTTTTTTATTGTTCGGACATGTATCAACAATGTTTAGGCACAGTAAAATTATTTAAGTTTTATACAACAACATAGTTTTTAATTTTCTCAAAAATAGAAAGTTTAGCACCAGAAAATTGTGATTTGCGGATTTTTTTTCCATAGATAAATGTATCTGAAGTTTAAGACACGTAATTGCAAGTTGATGTTGGATGAAGCTGGCTTAAAAACTTAAAAACAAGGACGATCTGGGAACTTAGCTATATGAATTGTTTTCTGTCAATAGAGGAACAGTTTTTTTTTTGGCCAGACATTCAGAAAAGGTCAGAGAAATGACAAAAATGTGTAGTTAGCGATGGAAATTATTTTGAATCATTAAAACTTGCAGTTTCATATGCAAACACCTCTGGCATACCTAATATTAATACCATGTGCATTTCTTTGGAATTATTTTTTATTATTATACGTTGGTGTGGGGGTGATTATTTTGCTATAATAAACTACGGAAACATTTCTTTTTTTATTCAGTTAAGAAGTTGAGTTTTGTTTTTGTGTCGTTAAATTTGCCTATAAACATTAACACATTTTCACGTAAATACGCCACTTTTATATTTACTCGTACATAAGTCGTAAACTATATATTATGATCATAATATCTTTCATAAAATATTAATTAATTAATGATATAGCGCAATAATTTTGATTGATGATCAAAAAAGTTTATTGCGTTGATCATTATTACGAGTTTTGTGCTAAAATAAATCCAGCTGAGAGAAATTTTATTTTATTTATATTGCAAAGAAAAGTTGGGTGGAAACGCATGGCTGTAATTTTGAATTTAATGTTCTTATAAAGTGTAAAATTTGATAGAAGAAAAAGAAGCAAAAATACCCAGAGCGGTTCGAGGTTGAGGAACAGCAGCCTTTTTCATGGTTTTTTCTTAATTTTTTCTTGCCAATATTTATTTCACAACTAGTTTACAGCCTATTCGGTGGTATGTTAGGTACAGAGGGTATAGTATTTTTGCAAAGACAGTTGCAACCGAACTCACACACAGATTGCGGATAGTGGAACGACCTGCAACCGGGGTTAGCTACGAACAACAAATAAGTAGCGGGGTACAATCTGGCGGATGTGTAGGAAAAATAACTGACTGGAAAGTTGTATCTACTTAAAACGAATAAAAATTAGTTATTGATTCAATGATGAGTCGCCATTATAACATATTTATTAAGATCTGAACGATTTAAAATGAAATATGTATGATTTTTTTTGTACGGATCATAGTATAATTGACATTAGCGAAATATTGCGAAGTGGATGAAAGAGGAAAATATATCCTTTTTTTCCATAATTTTCTG
The DNA here is from genome assembly GCA_910594885.2 of Bibio marci. Lineage (NCBI taxonomy): Eukaryota > Metazoa > Arthropoda > Insecta > Diptera > Bibionidae > Bibio > Bibio marci. The sequence continues at coordinate 94,636,117 of OU343114.1, read as the reverse complement.
ATTTGTTTTGTAGTCCTATGATACAATATGTCCTGTCAGAACAGGATATACGTTTTTCTATAAAAGGAGCCGCCAAATCATATTTGCTGCACACCTCTATTACCAAGAAATTTATTTGGCTTTTTATAATTACATTATTTTAATTTAATTCGTATTTTGCTTTTTCTATTTGAGAAATTTAACAATTTTTATTTTGTTTTGATTATCGAAATTAAAAATAAGAAATTTTTTTAAACAAATCATATTTTTTTTGAGAATTGAAATGTGAACACACAGAAAAAAAAACATTCAATTAGTAAAATTATTTTTTTTAAACAATTAGATGTTTGAAACCACCCACCTTCAAGTATATGTGTTTGTTTTTTATATTCATTCATAAATTATAATTACAATTTGAGTCGTTATTCACGCATTATTCCTAAAATTAAAATATACGAGGGCGGTTTGATAATAAAGAGATGGCACTGTACCATAAACCGATATTATGTTCACATATGATTTTCATTATATAATTATAATAACTTGAGAGTTATGTGTCCAATGTCCATGTGTGAATTACAAGAGTATATTGGATAATTCTGCTCCTGCAAGTTTTAAATCCTGCCCCTGCAAATCTAATTTACACATCCCCAGGTGGATATCGTATATCCTTTTAGCAAATTAAATATGAATTCATAAAATACTGCCATGTTCATATTTTGTTGTATTTATAATCGATTTTTTTTTAAACGCTTCACTTCCTAAAAAATTACTTTAAAATTTGATACAAATTTTCCCCGTACAGAGAGAATTGGACGGGTATATAATATTCTTATGAGTGACTAACTACAATGATCGATTGAGTACGTTGCGTTCGTCGTGAGTCGCTATGACAAAAAAAATCTAATAAAATAAATGAGTTTTATTGTGAAGCGATGGTATATTTTCGTACATTTTTAGTTTTTCCAAGAAACACACACAACGAACGTAACGTATCATTGTAGTTAGCCCATTACTTAAACACTTAGTATTGGATGGAGAGATGCAATGAATAGTCGTATGTGCTAGTTCATTGATTTCCTAAACTTTATCACATCACAAACACAAACATACTAATCCACACACCAAACAAACACACACTACACTTCCATTGAGGCATTGCACTCAAGAGCCGAGTAGAGAACATCTATAAACATCTATGAACATCGTACAAGAATTGGTCAAGTTACAAGTGATTCATAAAAAAATAACTCATGTATACAATTAGTATCAGTTATTTATGTGGTACGTAACCATCATATATTTCAAAAGATAGCTGTATCCAAAATAAAAATTAATTTTTTTCAAATATCCACAGGTACTACAAATGGTTTCGTTTTATATTATGTTTTGAGTCACGCTGACAACTAATTCGCAATAGATATTTTGGGAACGATATAGTTGAAAATTATCACAATGCTTTACTCCAATTCACATGATTACGTTACAAATGTAATAATAATAACATCAATTCAACTACTCTCTATTTTTGAAATAAAATATTAATTAAAAGAAATGAATATAGTTTCATTATAAAATAAAGTAATCTTACAAGTAAATGCATTTGAGTTGAGTGTGCCGATTGATTGAGGATGTGGTGTTTCATGGTTTCTGAATACTTATCTGTAAATCTGCATTTTTCTATATTTGGCGAGCTATTTTTACGTTTTAAATTCGCTTTCATCGCCTATTTCTAAGTAAATAATAACAATAACAATTATGATAATCAATTAATAATTTAAAGTTAATGTGCTTCCTATAATTTTACAAATTTTTTTACAATACAGTGATCAGCTCATAATTGCATGCTCGATTGATGTATATTGGAATGAGAAAATAGAGTCGTATTGTCACTCATATCCAACTGTGGATTATATAATGGTATTTTCGATTACGTCTAAGTAATTGTTCTGATTGAAATCTTTTCAAAAAGTAATCGTAACTTTTTATTCGTTACTGATTACTCATTTGAAGATTTTGTTGACAAATTAATAAAATTATTTTTTACGGTAAATGTTTGCGTTTGTTGCAAAAGAGCTTATGTAATAGTTTTTCTCTTGACTTCACTATACCCAAGCGAAGCTGAGCCGATACAGTCACTATAGGTTAATCGGTCCGTCCTAGTTCGCGTTACGTCAAATAAAAACAACAACTATCTATATTCATATTCAATAATAAGTTTAATAAAAAACAAAAAGTAAAAGTAAAGCGATTTAAAGAAATTTTTTTAAATTTATTTTTTATAATTTATCATAAATAATTATAAAAATTACCAGTGCCAATGATGATTATATATTTCTTAATGATTTTGCGGTTTCCAACTGAAAAGGAATCATATCCATCTTAAGATTGTGTTTTTAAAAGATGCCTCATGTAACATAACCTCAAAAAAAAAAAGTAAAACATTTTAAATTAATTAAAAATAAAATTGAATTTATATTATAGTTAAATAAGGGATAAGCTGCAGCCAATGAATATTTTAGTAGTGGATTTGGTGTTCGAGATAAAGAAAATCGAAAATAATATGTGCCTATATTAGTACCGTAACCAGTTACAAAATTTTTATTATGCAATAAATAAATCTGTGTGATGCTTACCACACAATTCAATATAAGGTAAGAAAAATCCTATAATTTAAAAATATAAAAATGTTTCAATTTGCGAAAATTTTTCTTTTCGCATTTTCCAACAAAATGTTTAATCATAGGGAAATGGTATCCGATTAATAAGCAATAAAATACAAAAATTCCAAGATGCAGCCGTTGAACTTATTAGAAAGACAATTTGTAGATATGGATGGTAAAAAAAAGACTAAATTGAAAGACTATATTCATTATGTTTTTCAAAATTGTTGAAGTGCTACCTGCTACATTAAAAGTGCGTTTGTCATCGTTTAAAATTCTCAAAATAAATTCATAACGATTCTATACAAGAAATCGTTTTGGAACATTTTCACATTTATTTTTTCTATTTGCCTTTTATTGAATTGATTTTCCTTCATTATGCTAATCTTCTCTATGACTATTTAAAGTTGACATTAATTGACCTACCACTTTGTTCTTGAATTTGTATAGCGTATCTATTGAATAATACATGCAATTACATATTATCTGACTTTTTGTTTTTTTCTTTATTGTCTCGAAATCCAATATTTTCAAAATTATATGATGCACTTTTACAGTTTTACAACAAATTGGTATCCTCTTTAATTTGGGAAATTACCAATATCTTTTAAAATAAATATAATATTAAATATATCATTTTACTTACATTTTCTTTTTAACAAATTTTCCGGATTTTCACAGATTAACAGATTAAGAAAGACGAAATGTTCTGGTATCTGATCACCAATTATTGAAATTAGCGTGTAAAATCAATGGTATATTATGAGGATTTAAATGCATCGGATTAAAGGTAATTTATTATTTATAATAATATGTAACTTATTAATTAATAATAATAATTTAATTTATAATATTATAGCTGAAGAATATATATGGTAACGCTACTTCAAGCAGAGATCAGAATTATTATATGGTCATGATATGGTTTACCAACCAATTGTGTCAATTATTGATCAGGTTAGTGTTGGAACATAAATTAAATTTACATCTATCCGTACCATAATAGAAAACAAAACAATTAGTCTGCTTAGACATTTCGAAAAATTCATTATGCATGTAATATTATGTTAAAATATTTAGTCGCACAATTAATAAAAATGAGCCAGGTATTGATTTTAAAGAAACTTGTTAAAATATACCTGTATAATCTTATTTCGAGAACCTTTATACAAAATTTCATCGAAATTGATCAAGAAATGATGCAGATATTCCTTTCAACAGAAATGCATAGCATTATGTATACAATACACACAACTACATAAACAGGCCAAAAAATTCGAAAAAAAACCAAAATATACAATTTTTTCAGAATAGTTATTAGGCAAAGTGATAATATTGTTTAATTTTTATTTATTTACATAGACAGCTTATGTATAGCATTTCTTGCAGTTATTTGTGATGTACAACTACAACAAAAATCTATGCCACACGTGGAGATAATACAAAAATCAAGAACATATATCATTACAGTGAAGTTGATAAATTAGTCCTAATGTGAATATATAATAATTCACCAATTGGCCTTTAATTAATTATCACAAATTATAAATTATATTTGTGTTGTTTACTGGTAATATTAAATGTTATTTTTTAAAAAAATTCTTTGTAATATTAATCTCAATTCATTTGTATATTTGCAGATGATTTAAAAATGTATATTGAAACAAGACGTAATTTGATTATTAAATTGTGGCAACCTTATGGTACATCTGACATCTAGAGTAATATTAAATGATTTATTAACAACACACCATTCTATCAAATTGATGATATAAATTATGATATTTTAATAAATATATAAATAAAATAAGTATTAGCTTTAAGCATGAATTAAATTTTAAATGCAATTGTATATTGTAACTATCACAATTAAATATACTCGTATTAGAAATTATATTATACATTAAAAATATGTATACGTGAATATGAAATTAGGTAAATTAAAATTTCTACCAAGATTTCAATGTTAAAAAATAGCTTAATTTTATTATAATTGAATTTAATTTCATGATTATAAAGTTTAACAATTACAATTACATGTAACGCTTATTATATAAGATAAATAACAAACAAACTCTTAATTATAAAGTAAACCTCATTAAATTGATTCATAATTTGCATTTTAAACTTGTTATTTAAATAGAACTCTCAAGAAATTGTTCCTTTTTTTTCTCGCTGAGAATGTTTTTTATTGAATTTAAATTAAAAAATTAGAATTCGTTCAATTTAAAATATTAAAATAAATTTGTTAAAAGAAAATATAGTTATTTAAAATTCATTTAAAGTATTGTTAATTATTAAGATGTCATCATAAATATTTAGTTAATTCATTTATGTTTACTGAATATATATTAAAAGGGTTAATATTAATAATAGATAATAATAGAAGTAAGATATTTATATATAATTATAAGTAAAAATTAATTATTTATGTGTATACTGTAAAAATAATTCAATATTAATTGACTTCAATACTCAGTACAATTTGGTAGGACATACAGAAAATTATTGCAAGAAATTAAACACCTGTATAATCCTATTTCGAGAAATTGGTCAAAAAATGATGTAGATATTTCCATTAACAGGAATGCATTACGTATACATACAATACACACAACTACATAAACAGATCAAAAACCTTGGAAAAATAACCAAAATATACGATTTTTTCAGAATAGTTATTAGTTATATAACCATATGATAGTGATAATATTATTTAATTTTTATTTATTTAAACAATTATTGGTAATACAATACAAAGTCTTCTATCATTAGAGGCGGAACAAAAATATATAATAAAAATGATGATATACCGTACGTACCGTAAAGACCACAAAGAGTATGTCTTTATTATTACCAATATTAAAACACACAAAATATATGATATGTACAACAACACAAGTCAACTCAATAACAATCCATTGCTTTATTATTTTGTATTATTTATATATATATTTATTATATATTACAACTTTGTTATTGTATTATCGTCCGCCGATAATAAATAAAAATTAAACAATATTTTCACTATCATGTGGTTATGATTGCCTAATAACAATTCTAAAAAAATCGTATATTTTGGTTATGTTTCGAAATATTTGGCCTGTTTATGTAGTTGTTTGTTTTGTATTTATGGGTCGGTATGCATATACGTAATGCTATGCATTTCTGTTAAAGGAAATATCTGCATCATTTATTGAACAATTCCGATAAAATTTTGTATAAAAAGGTTCTCGAAATAGGATTATACAGGTATTTATCAACAATTTTCTTTATACCTAGGAAATCTTTATTAATTGTACGACTGAATGATCGCTTGGCTAATTTCGTACCAATTTGGTATGTAGATTTGGAATGCGATTATAGACAGTTGTTGACCTATTAACAAGTAACAAGTAAAAATACAAACAACTTACAAATATCAGCAGAAGAAATGTTGCTTTAATAAAAACAAACATCTTCCTTTACAATGGATTGCAGAAAAATATACATCCGAAAAAACGTTAAACGACCATCAAGTGTTTGGAAGAGCCATTGAAGATTAATATAAAATAATATAAATAATAAATATAAAATAATATAAATATATACTAATTATCACTAATTGTGAATCTTTATTTTAATGTATTAATAATTTACATATTTATTAAATGTATTTAATTTAATGTAAAAAAAAAAAAATATTTATCTAATTATTTTATAAAGTTCATCAATAGTTCCCCAACCTTTAACTTCCGTCCATTGAAATCTGAAAAGAGAAAAAGAAAACAACAAAAAAAAATATTAAGTACAAAATAAAAATATAAATAAAATAAAATTAATATTTCATATACGAAATTCTACACCTACACAATATAAAAGAAAAAAAAAAAAATGAGTCTCTAATAAGTGTCCTGTAAATAAAAATAAATAATAAAAAATCGATCAAGTTTAATGTGGTGCCCTATTCGAAATAAATATTTTCAAAATTTTTGTACCTTATATATCCCAACCGACATACTAATACTTATAATAAGCTTAGTGTATGCGAGAGAGTTGCTGGCTGTGTATAGCAATGTAATGTGAATAGTGCGGGTTCGATTTCTCGCCGAGACCGAAATATATTTTTCACAAAAAAAAAAAATTTTCGAGAAATTACAACGAATTCTCTTGTTGTTTTTTTTTTTTACCACTTTTCCACATTTTTTGTTTTGCCATTTTGACCGACTTAGAGGCGGAATTTTCGAGTTATCTCAACGGATTCGTGTTCGGACGATGACCCCGCGTCGTTTGAGCCTATTTCCAGCCATATTTTTTTGGACCCCCAAAAGTGTGGGTTATAACCTTATGCCGAAAAAATTTTTTTGCCCGTAGGACCTTCAGATTTTCAGGGATTGTAGAGCTCGGAAAAAAAACGGGATCTGTCGACCCCTTTTCCGGATTTCCCTCGGGGGGCGGAGCTATGGACCTTCGAAAGTACCAAATGGGTCACTTTTGGACCCCTATAACTCCGGAAATACTCAATATTTCGGGAGGAGCTTCTCACCAGTGATAGTCCTTCTCAAGGGCTACAAATTATAATATGGGGGTGACTTCCTATCTATAAGGGTTTTCCAACTAGGGCTGCCCAAAAATTGGAAAAACGTTTGCAGACCAATATTCCGAGTACTGGAAAGTCGGGAAATATTGGACTTTCCAAAAATCTAATGATGCAGAAATGTAAAGGAAAGCCCAAAGTTTATCCTCAGATTTTTTTTGGAATTTTCCAGTGGAAAATGTGGATTTTCCAGGAACATCGAAAAACATCGATTTTTTCATGTTTTCAAACGGGAATTTCCCGCCTTTCCCAATGGAATTTTCCAATGCCCTATTTATCGCAGATAGTAGACTATATGCCACGTATTTTAAGCTCCACCACAACTCCTCAAGTCAAATGGTTTTTCCCCAGTGGCTGCCCAAATTTAGGCTTACATGGAAATTCCAAAATCTTAAATTGGTCATAAGTCGACCAATAGATTTTTCACAGAAAAAGTCCAGAAGCTTTAATGTGCGCATTAAGATTCTCTATAATATGGCTGTAACGAAAATTGGCTAACTAATTTATTTAAATCGTGACCATCAAAAAGCTGGTTTTCAGAAATTCCGGGAAATTTCTCCAGCCCAAAGTTGATGACTTACAGATTTCTTATAGCCATAAATGGATTTAGATAGTAAATGTACTGAGGGAGTGGTACTGAAAATGTTTGCTAACTGTTACAGTTTTCCCGTAATTTCCCGATCCAAATTAAAATTTTCCGGATTTTCCCGAAAATTTCCAGATGTCTTAATTAGCATATTAGGAACAATTTTTACCACTAGAGGACCCGAATCTATTTACGCGTTTTCCCGGAATTTTCACATAACCGTTTCATACTCATGGTGAAAAACCCAAGTTTTTTTTTTACAAAAAGATAGGTCCTTCAATTACCTATCATTTAATATGTATCACAACATCCTACCACTTCAAACAGCTGAGCTAGGATTTTTCCCGTGTCCCAAATATATAATATTTTTTTACACTAATTTACCTTTAAAATTTTGTTTTAAGTAATTTCGGTTGCCCATAAATTTCCAAATTTCCATTTTTTTATATTAATTGTGAGTGTGTGTGTGTGTTTTTCTATCTGCAAGAGAAAATTTTTAATGTTATAGTAATATATAATAATAATTTTCATATAACTTGTATCAAAAATAAATTTATATATGAAAACAACAAATACAAGTGATTTCTTTTTATTTATCGTTTTCTTTTCCTTTTAAAATAATGTCTATACAAATAAACACACCAATGCATACAATACACATATAAACATATAGAAAAGTAAAAGAAACATTACAAATGTAAATATTAAAAAATTATTGTATATAAATGTCATATTAAGTTGTTGTCTTTGCTATATAAAAATTGTTGGTTTTATGTATATTAAAAACAATTGTTTTTAAGTCGAAAAATATGCAATGCAAAATCAAAATGAAATATATTTTTTTACTTTGAAAATAAATTCCATGTGTTCTATGTTCTGACTTTATCTCGAGAATTGGTTAATGCAATTCCATTTTCAATTCCATACCCTATATTTTACTTATCAACTTAATGTAGTGATTTAATGGTACAGTGGTCAACGTCCATTTCATCAAATCAAGAGGGTGCGAGTTTAACTCGTACTGAAAATTACTCCAGTGAATTACCATTAATTCGTTTATGAAATCAAAAAGCGAATCTTTGAAAATAAGGTGTTGAACGCCATTCAGAGATTAACAATATATCCGTATATCGAAGTAATCATGTGAATGGTTACGAATTCTTGTATACGGTCTGCAATACTGATTGAATAAAGAAACTCTGAAAATACCGCTTCCTGCAGATAGGAATTCGTAAAAATGGTTCGAAATACTGATTGCTAAGTTCTTAAATAGAATATGCTCACTTTCAGAATTTCTCTGTTATATTTGAGAACTTAGCAATCAATGTTTCAGACCATGGTTTTTTAAGAATTTGCATCAGAAGAGAATAATCAACATTTATTTTAACTAAAACCAACAACTCATGATAATTGCAATAAAATATAATTAAATTAGAATGTTAACGTAATTTATAATAACAAAGTGCGTATGTATTAAGTACAACTACATTTTTATGTTAATATATATTTATGCATTGATAAATTAATTGCTAAACTAATTAATTGTAAAAATCCTGCATGCATAAGAATTAAAATAAAAAAAAATCAATTAAATATATCCTAAATTATTTGCTTCATGTGCTATTGTCATAACAGCATCATATATTTCTTCAGCTGTTGGAATTATTTGCTCCGCTGGTAATTCGAAACCGCTAGGATATCTATTGCTGCCCGGCCTTAATTCAAATGTATATGATAACGGTATCGATAAATTACCATAAACCCAATCCATACTAGAACCAGTTGCTGGATAAATTGCAGCATATGTATTACCACTACCATATCGAGTACCATAACGTTTTGCTAAAGCTTCAGTTCCTTTTTTACCAATTGCCAATAAGTCATCATGATTTTCTGTATGTACAGCCGTATGTCGATATGGAAATAATAGAATTTGTGAATATGAGTGAAATGCGAAATATAATTTTAATTGTTTTCTTATTGTTGTTAAATATTGAGAATATGAATATATTTCAGGTTCAGAAAATGCTCGTCGACCAGCATATGTTTCAACACAATGATATTTACTTGAACCAATTTCATTCCAATGAAAATCCCAATTACGATTTGGGTTCATGCGATAACAAATAAAATTTGACGATGGTGTACGTGTTTTACGCCATAATCGATCACATTGAAATGTATACGCATAACCATCTGGATTTATTATCGTAAAGAAGTACCAATTTATATTTGCAGAATTTGCTCGAAATAACGATGTAATATGATTTTCAGTCGAAGGTGAATTTAATTGTTCGATTAATTCATTTAATAAAAAGGTTACTGTTGCCGGTAATATCCATTCCCGCGCATGCATTCCACCTTCAAATAAAACGGCTGCATTATCTGGATTAATATTAAATGATAATTTAATACCACGTATTTCTCTACCTTCATATGATTTTCCTGCTATTATTAATTCTAAATTATTTGGATATTTTTTTACCATTGCATCAATTTTTTCTTGTAAATTTGTATCCAATTTTTTATATAAAATTCAACGAATTTATGTGGTGCAACAATAAGAACAACATCATTTTCAACTTTAACAATAAACTTATAACTATCACTTGTATTTTCGATTAATTGTAATGTATTAATTTGTTTTTGATTAGTTGGAACTACTTTATACACTTTATAATTATTATATCTTGCTGAAATTTCGATATCATCATCGTTTTCATTATCACGGCGAACAACATCGTCGTGGTCGAGAATATATTCAGTGCCACCCGCACTACTACCAATACCACTGGTAATACTTTCGTCCGCACCAAGGCAATAAAAACCGAAATACAATGTTACAAATATTAATAAATATAAATTAGTGAAAATCATTTTATATAAAAATATAAGATACAATTCAACGGATTCAAAAATGTTCTGATTTTACTTTAGAATATTTTAACTTTTTATGAATAGTATATGTAAACACTTCTTTTTTATTTGTTCAAAAAATTATAAAAAATATATTATAATTAATATAATATACAGAATATAGGGGAATTATTGAAATTTGGTTATTGTATATTTATATATTTCAATCACATTATTATATAAATATTATGCCATTGTCTACAATTAGAGTCCGAATTCATTTTTTTTTATTCACAATGTTCTTTCCTCACTTTATAATGAATTGAGGAATTATGGGGCGATTCGTTATATTAATACTATGTATTATACAATATATATATGAATATGTATGTAATATTACAATTTCAAACTCTTTTCTTCTATTTATCAGTAAATTACAAGTTAAAAGATATAACCAGTTATTTGATCATTAAGCATTTTGCAATATAAATTACAATAAACATGAATTGAATTTTGAATTAGTTTATAATAATACTATATAATAATACATATATTTTATTACAGGTATGAATGTATGTATAAAAGATATCACATTATTCGTTCATTGAACACCAATTAATTTTTAAACTCTCCGGGTGAACAATAGACAAAATTAACAATAATAATAAATACCTTTTTTAATATGTCGTATTTTGTAACACACTTTAAAAAGTTCATAATGTTAACGTTGATTTAAATATAGCATCTACCAACCATCTCTTATATCATAATGAAGCCAAATGGTGATAATTGATTGACATGGAAGGCACCAAAAGCTGAAAATAAAAATGTTTTTACGTTAACAATAGGTGATGAAACTATAAAATAGTTTTCATTTTGTTTTTGTTAAATTTATTAATTTTATACTTACAATTTTATACATCAATAAAACCGTCAGATGGAATGATATCGCTAGTAATTATATACATTTAGGTCTTTCTTTTGTGTTGCATCTTTGTAAATTCAATTCCAAAATCCAAACATGATTGAGCTGCAGTCGAATACTTGTCAGGCTGTCTATCACTTTTATTTTTTCCTGCGGTTAAACATATAGAATGTATTGCACCCGATTTAAACTTACATTTAGTAATTGTTATATAATATCACAAAATTTTTTATTTAACTATATTATTCATATAATATTAATATTTTTTATTTATTATATTATAAAATAATTAATAAAACAAAAACAAAGTTATGTCAAACGAGATACTTCGCAAGCAACCATTTTGAATTTTATTTATAATTTGACATACACCACGTGAGCAAATTTTTATGGATTTACTTTAATTATAGTAATATTGCATTGTGACAGCATTTCCCCTCTTCCAATATATTATTATGGTAGATAATGATCCATTAAACAGTGAGAAACCATACGAATGTTTTTAATCATTAATAATTTTATTAGAGAATTAATTAGCTTAATAATTTTAGTTCCTGCAAAAACCTATTAATTTTAGTAGGGTATAGTTTTTGGTCATGTTAATTTCAGTGGAACTTATAGTGGTATCCATCAAACATTCATTACAATCAAGTTGGTAAAATATTCCTCATGGGAATATATAGTAATTTGATCAAAAGATAGCTGCTTTCTTAATTCAAATTCAATTATTTTTTTATGAATGATTGGCTAATATAAAAGAATAATAAAAATAAGATATGTATAATAGCCCACAATGCATTTTCAAATAACGTTAATCGTAAATATAATTGCATATTTCATGAATTTGTTATTACGTTATTGGTATCCATCATATTTCAATTTATTAATGTTTAAAAACATTCATGATTTCTCATTGAAAATATACAAATATTTCCTAGGTTATAATATAATATAATATATAGAGTAATAGAAAAAAACTTACGATGTAATTTCAACATTATTCACATTTTAACGTTCACCGGTAACACCAATAATCCATATACAACACTCAATAATTTCTGGAATTCGTAATATTAAAATATCGTCAATAAACCACGGTGCAATACTATCAGGATAATTTTTCTATTTACCTTTAAATAAACTTTCTGCCAATATTTTTAATTCAAATTGAAGTCGTTTTACGTGGCTTAAATTACGTTTATATAGGCGAACTAAACGACGCCGATATAATTAACGTAAGTAAGAGCAATGGTTCTTCAGCACAATGGCCTGAACATTAAATCCATGTATTATCTAGCAAATTTTGTGGTAAATTTTTCGATAAGCGTATTAACCATAAACGTTTTGAATGTGCAATAAATGAGCATTATAACCGTTCGGTTTGTCATTACGTTATAAAACCTTTAATAAAAGCACGTATTCGAATGGCACTATCACGACGTTGACCCACTTTTTATTATTGTTAAATAAGTCTTATATATTTTTGTGCAAATATTGCAGGCAGCACTACGCATTTGCAAATATATAAAATCTAAATAGTAAATCATTCTGTAAATAAATATCTGTTATGTATCCATCCATAAATTTGTCTTTATGATGTTTCGCAACAGCTTCTTGAGCTTTACTTGAATTTTTCGTTTTTTTTGTGTGTGTTTTGTTCTGCCCGTGCTCGCATTTCTTCTCCCAAAGTTTTATTTAAATTTTTTGATACAATTTGTTTTAACTTTTGTTGTTCAAGAAATTTACTTCTTTTTGCTTAGCTGCATCTTTAATATAATTAAAGAAAAAAGTTAAAATATTTATAGAATTAACTTTAAAGAATACCAGTCGAGTCAGTAAAGTAATCTAGATCTAGCATCACACACAAAACTACAAAAATAACTCACTTGAACGACGTGTAAGTGCTTTCCATTTTGATTTATTTTTATTTTATATATTATCTGGCTTTTAGTTTTATTTTTTAATTTTCCTTGCGGCATTTTCTTTTTACATAATTGACAAATAATTGAATAATAATTATACGTACAACACAAACAAAAAAAAAATGTAAATAACTAAATAGAAAACCGAACCAAAACTATGTTCTATGATGAGGTTATATGTAATCACGACCACGGCTTTTGTAATAGTTTTTGTCTTTACTTCACTATACCCAAGTGAGCTGAGCCGATACAGTCAATATAGGTAAATAAAGTTACTATTACTATCCCGATTATATCGTTATTAGGTGTTATATGAAAATGAGTGTTTGTTTTTTTTAATATGGAGAATTTTTTTCATTTTTTCTTTCAGTAATATTTTCTTACTTCTCTGTTAGTATATTTCAACAATTCCATCAGATTGTTAAATTAGCTTGTTGGGCGAGAAAAGTAGAGAATATCGAATATTTTTTATTAAGAATTCGTTGTTTGGGTTCCAAATGAGTAGCGAGTACTTGCTAATCGAATAGTAGCTATTCGTTCTACTCAACTGTAGAATGCGTATTTGCAAAATTTTTGCTAGAGGGACACTTACCGCGAAACAATGTGCTATCTGTCAGTCAACTCGATTTGACTTTTAGCAAAAAGTTTATTATTTTAATTATGTAGCATTTACATTATGCCTAATTTTTGAATCTAGAAAATTTCTAGGAAAAATAAAAAGAGATAGTTATAAAAAAAATATACTAAAGTAAGAGCAGTAAAAAAAATACCAAAATATAATCTGACAATTAATTTTATAGCAAATTGACAATTGTTTTTTTTTCAGATAATAATAAAAACAAATAAATATTTATTAATTATTACATTTTATTAGTTTTAAAATTACAATAACATAATAAATATATGTATTTACATATGCGTTTAATATTTTTTTTAATAAATACCATTAAATTTTTTATATTTTTATTAATTTTAGAACAAATAAAATGTTTATTATTAAATTTGTTTTATTACTGTCAAACTATATTTATATTTTATTATAGTGAAATGACAGATTTTTTTTTTTTTTTTACAAATTGGCAATTCAGCTATAAAAAAAGATGAACATGTTCATCTTTGAATCTAGTTTTTCAATCTAAATTATGGCTAGGCCCATAATTAGATTCTAATTTTTTATACTATTGTGCTCTTCTAACTAGTTTGACATTTGTATGTTATATCTCAATTTTTTCTAGATTCAAAAATTGGGCATAATGTAAATCTCCCATTATTCTCATTTTATTTTATTTTGAACAGAATTTTATATTAATATAAAAATAAATATAAAAGTAAATAAAATATGTTAAATACAACAAAGTATTTAGTAAAAAATATTAAAAATGACTTTCTTAAATTAAGGTAATTATAATAACAATAACAATTTATAAATCTTTATAGTTAAATATTTTCAATCATTTATTTTTTTTTTTTTAAGTATAACCCCAATTTTATCACAAGTACGTGAAAAAACTATGCACCAAAAACCCCGGCGAAGAATTCCTTATTGGTTTGTTAGAAAAAATAGAACCGTAATTATTTTAATTATTAAATAATGTAAATATAATAAATAAAATAATCTGTTCCAATAATTTCTCACATTCAGATTCATAATGATTTAGTTACACATGAAAATCAATCATTTATAAAAGAATATTTACATGACGTTTATGGACCGCCAACACTTAAGTTTTCGGTACCGACGTATCAAAATGCTGTCCAAGAAAATAGTTTAATAAAATTAGAAGAATTACCCATAACAGAATGGCGATTTGGTTTAAAACGTTGTGGTGCTATTGCGAAAAAAATTGGTCTATATCCATTATGGAAAAAAGATGGTACTAAAATACGTACAACATTATTACAAGTAAAACAAACAATTTTAATAATCAGAAATTATATTTGGGCAGTAAACTTAAATAAATACTTTAATTTAATCGTCTCAGATTGTTGATAATCATGTAATAAAATATACAGAGCCAGAAAATTATAATCCTATGCCAAAGCCAAAATTTTTAAGTCGTCCAAATCGTTTTGGTTGTATGTTAATTGGTGCTGAAAGTACAGATCCATCAAAATTTACCAAAGAATATTGTACATTATTTAAAAATTCTGGTGTTATGCCTAAAAATATAATATCACGATTTACGATATCACCAGAGGCAGCTTTATTACCTGGTACACCAATTAACGTAACCCATTTTCGTGTTGGTGATTTTGTTGATGTAAAAGGAAAAACGTAAGTAGCTGCGTATACTATTGTTTTAGATTATTATTGAATTTGATTACGTTAATTTTTTTTTTTATATATTCCATTTTACAGTGTCGATAGAGGTTTTCAGGGTGTATGTAAACGATATGGTTTCAAAGGTATGCCAGCATCACATGGTGTAACAAAAACACATCGACGTCCCGGTAATGTTGGTGCTGGTGGTGAAAAAGCTAGAATATGGCCAGGTACAAAAATGCCAGGACATATGGGTAATCGTTATCGAGTTGCACGTGGTCTTAAAATATGGCGCATTAATACTAAACATAATGTTATGTGGGTAACGGGAAGTGCAATACCAGGTGAAACAAATGAATATGTATTTATTTACGATACAATGTTACCATTACGTAAAACTAAAATTGCACCACCATTTCCAACAAATTTCGATGAAATTGATGAAAATACACCCGACGATATTTGGGACGAAGAATTACATGATTTTAAAAATGAAACAATATTATTCAAACCAGAATCAGAAAAATAATTATTTATATCGATATAATACATGCATTTTTTGTTTTAACTAATTGATTATAAAATAGTATTAAAATAAAAAAAATTGATCAAAAACAATAACATTAACGTAATTTAAATTATAATATTACAACATTGAAACGGTTTTAAATTGCCATTTATAAACATTACCGTCTATCAATTGTTCTGTTATTATTTTTTCTTTAGTTAATTTTTTTAAATGATGATTAACACTAATTTCAGCAGCCGGCCATAAATTTTCAGAAATCTCTATATATGCAATTTTAACAATATCTAATTCGGTAAATAATTGATTTGGATTATTTTTTAATATAGTTAAAATTTGTGATTCACGTTCTTTCCGATGTGCAATATAATATTCTATTTTCGGTATTGGATCCTATTCGTTTAACAAAATTGAAATGAATTTTTGTTTGATGCTATAAAATTAATATTAAAATTATAATATTTTACATACATTAATAATATTTCCATGTGCTGGATAAATTTTTGTTGGTTTTATATCTAATATAATTTGTAAACTTTTCATATACTCATAAAGATCTTCAAAAACAGTTGTTCCTTCACCTAAATAAAAAAAAAAAAAAACTTTGGTAATTCAAGATTATTTTTACAATTAGTAGAAAAAGTTACCTAAAATACAATCGCCACTAAATAATGAATTATCATCTTTCATTGTTAGAACAATATGATCTGTCGTATGCCCTGGTGTATAAACTACTTTTACAGTTGCACCATCAACCGAAAATTCTTGTCCATTTTTTAATTGATTTATTGTTTTCGGTATATCGGGATAATTATCAGGTGCATCTTGACGTGGATATTTCCATATTTGACATTCCTCTAAACAACAATATGTTTATTAAGTTGCGACACACATACACACGACACAATAAATGTACTATTAATACACCGAACGAAATAATACAATTTAACTAATTTAAGACTTTTAAATTTTATGTTGATTGGGCATTGAAATACAAATTATTTTACCATAAACAGAAATTCATAAAAGATGACATATTTCAAACAAAATTCTACTACTGCGGCGGTAACAAGTTCGGTATGAAAAGTATAAATACCGGATTTTATGATTTAATTTATTGTTGGACCTAAATGTACATTGCAATTATATACTTAACACAACAAAATATAAAGACTTCGTATTTATTATGCTTAATAGAAAAATATGAACAAATACATTTATTTATTTTAGTTTCCGAAAGGTCACGTAAATGGGAAATGATTTACAAAAAATTATGTATTTTCTACAATTTTGAAATCCACAGCACAATAAAAAATATTTCACTTACCATTTGTAGAGAGTGTTTCCAATAATTTTAAAATATCTGGAACACCACCGATATGATCATGATGCCAATGGGTCAATAAAATTGTTTGAATATTTGCATTCTCTTCTTTAAGAACATCTTTTAAATTTTCTATATAATTTGGTTTATCATTATCGCCCGTATCTAGCAAAATTCGACTGAAATAATAATTACATTAATTGTTATAATTTATTTATTTAAAATATAATTATTGCCAATATAAATAAAACATACTTTTTACCATTTCCTAATAAATACGTATTTGTTCCTTGTAATGTCATAATACCAGGATTACATCCTAAAATTCTTATAATATTTGATGAAATTTTTGTAACAATTGGAATTTTTGCACCAGACATATTTTATGTAATTTAATAATTTTATTTACACTTGAAAAAATAAAATGATAATATAATTATATATTTTTCTTTTCTATTACTGATAGTGTTATGATATGATATGAATATTTTAATTTTATATGTTATTAACTATTAAATGAATTGCTATTTATATTTTTAAATACGTATTGTGTTGTGAATGTGATCGCCTATGAATGAATTTGTCAATCTACTCAGCTGATAAGATAACATTGAAAATTTGTTTTTTGAGTAGGTGTATAGTTTTTTGAATTCACAGAACATACACAAAAATTGAGGTTATATTTATATGTGACAAACAAATTATTTGTTGATAGTTGTTTTTGTTGATATTTATTTTAAATAATTATTTTAAAAACTATTATTTTTATCTTCTGAATTTTCTTCTGCAATACTATTTATATTATTTGTAACATCACTTTTATTATCAATAGTTTTGAAATTTATTATTGCACTTATATCTTTTATATATTGTTTAGTTTTTTTATTTTCTGTTTCAATATTTTCAGTTAAATCATTGAATTCTTTTTGTGCAATTAATATATCGTTACAAAATGTTTCTATAGTATTTAATTCACTTAATTTTTTATTAATCAATTCCGAAACTGAATCCGATGTTTCTTGATAATTATAATTTTCTGCTGTAGCTGATGTTAACTTTTGTCTTAAGTTTTTTATAGAAATTTCAATTTGGTGCGATTGAATTTTAAGTTCTTCAAACATATTTTTTTACTTTTTCTTTTTTTAAATAAAATTTCAAAATATATTTTCTTGCGGTGTTTGTTAGTTTTTGTTTGGATGGTTTGGTATTTTTAAATTTTAAATTTGTCAAATATTCCAAAGTTGCGCAATTTACAATCATGGAATTGTACGTACGTTGATTAAACTCAAATATCGTTCATGTGAAAATGTCTGCGTTCATACAAAATAAAAATATTCACCTCATCCCTCTAAACAAAATGTTACGAAAACATCAATCAATCAATCAGCAACCTATATGACTACAATATGACTTAAGGCCAAAACATACTGCCGTGAGTGACGGACCGTTTTGAATCGAAACAAAGCATTTTGTATATCTGAAACATACTGGTGGACGGCTCGGACGGATCGGTTATTGTCTATTTTCTTTTGTTGACTTGCGGTAAAACGGAAAGCAATAAAAACAATTTTATTTTCAAAAAGTTTTTTGACAATTTATAAGAATTAAATATCAAAAAACGTCCCATTGCTCACGGCAGTATGTTATCATATTTTGTGGTAGTAAAAAATGGCCCGTCACTCTCGGCAATATGTTTTGGCCTTTAGATTGGTGGTAAGCATTTTTTTCCTCAATCTATACTACTGTAAATCCATATAGAGAAGATGTGGTAATGAACTTTTATTTTAAACTATAAGATTCAGCTAACAAAAAATAATATATATTTTATTTAAAATGACCTATATGCTAGATACAATGCATTGGAGTGTAGCGAGTAAATTTTGCCCAAATTTCTACTATTGATGTTCTCTCTGCATTTTCGACAAAACATTTCGCTTTCGTGACGCATTGTGAATTCACTTTTCATGTTTGAAGGGAAGATTCCAGTTATTTCAATTTTAACTCTGCGTTAAATATTATTAATATATATACATAAAATTTATTAAAGCAAAAATTTATAAAAAAATTGAAAGTTCTTTGTTCTAGTCTAGAAAAATTTATTCGATTTTTTTTTTTTTAACAATCGATTTAATTTAAGTAATTAGAGAATTGTTGTATTGTTAATTATACAATTAAAAGATTTCTGGTAAATATATATTTTCGTCATAATATATTTAATTTCATTTTTGTATTTAATAGTAAGAATATTCTGTGTAAGAAATTGGAAGGCGTTAGGAAAATTATATGTAGGGCTGCATGGCTGAGATTAAACCAACTATATTATTAAATGGTTAATAAATTTAGAGGTTTTAGATTTAGATTCTCGATGATCAACAGTAAAATACACCACGTATTGTTTGAAAGCACAAAAAAAAAAAAAATTAGATTGAATCCTTGAACTTTAGTTTCAATAAATCGATTGTTATAATATTGAAATAATGAAGTATATCGGAACGTATCACAGTCTTGTTGCAATCACATTTAGTTAAATTAATATAATTGTTGTGTATATTTAGAAACAAATAATTAATCATTGATTTGTAACGATCTTCATTTTTGATATACTCATTGAACATCAGAATCTTACGTGATGTGCATCAATAATAAAAATACGGCAATTTAAATCATTTAATCAAAAATCTTACAGTATCAATTGTACAATTTACGTATTTATCATTGATAAATTTAATATTGATTAATAAATTTATGAAAAACATATGTATTTTTTAACACTGACCGTACCGGTGCCGGTCAAGTGACTGGTATATAAGTTTGATTTACAATGATTCTTTACTAGTTTGCTTAAGGAAACATTTATGAGAGCTTGTTGTTAATTGTTAATTGACTAGTTTTAAGTTATGAACTTTGGGGCAGCTTTGCTTGGTCATGTTTCAAAAAATCTGAAAATCTAATTTAGACGAAATTTTGTATACGTGTTTGCAAAGAAATTTTAAGGTCAATTCTTAAAATAATAAACTATAGGATTACTAGTTTCCAGCAATTTAGTTGAAAAGTTATACTGAGGATAGTTCTAGAAATCAGGTACCAGGTGAATAAACACCTTCAAATTAAGTATGATTGTGTGTTATTAATTTATATTCAATTGATCATCATGATTACTCATATGTATTAGCAACAGTATACGTGAGCATGAAGGAAACGCTGCGGTACACTAACTTCGATAGTATCAATAGTATGCATATTCGATGTATTATTTCTAATTTGTACACATTGTTGTCTATTGTGTATATGTATCCGCAAATTAATTTTGTATTTACATTATCCCTTACCCTAATAACATATTTAAAAATGTAATCGTTATATGCATTAGTTTTATTTATTTTGATCTATTGTTTAATTAAATTATAAATTGATCTAATAATAATAATAACATTAATTGAATGTTTTCTTTCATTTCAGATATACTGTTGTTTTTCTTTGCTAATACTTATACTATGCTAATACTATACAACGAAAATTTTAATGAATTTAAAGTTAGTTATTAAAATAATTTTGTTAAGTAAACAAATTATTTCATATTCTAGTGTTTTATATTAAATGGTGTTTTGTTACATGTCCAACTGCGGGTGGACCTATATTCGTCATTTATCTTGAAAGGTAAGTGATATTTTTATTAATAATAATTATATTATATTAATTTTGTTAAATTTTCATATTAAATTAATATTGTTTATATTGTGACTATAATGAAGTTAGAGAAAGTTCTGACACTGTTCACATTTATATGCGAGACTAATTTTGATTGCGTTCCTCGACACTCGACGCTGTAAATATACAAAATATAAAATACATTACTCAGCCACTGAGTCAATTCATCATGTCAAGTTATGGTGATAGTTGCTAATTGTCACCACAGACAGGACTATTTGATCATTTCTCATTCAATTATACCATAATTATCAAATTTGGTGTATGCGTATGCTTGAAAATGAGAAGAATTTCCATTATGTTATGTTTGAAAATGATACACATCGGGGCGAAATTTCAGTAACATAATCTGAATATCAGAACGAGTTGGCCATTTCTCATTCAAATTTAATCAAGTTTCTTATATAGATTTAGAATGGAATTATATATGACTAGTTTTTATGAAATTCCTAAGAATTAAAATAAACCATACACAAGTCACTATTCAGGAATTATGAAAACCATGGGCAATTTGATCATTTCTCATTTTATAATTTTTATTATGTGTTTTGCTCAAACTTATTCTATTATATTTGCTAGATTTTATATTAAATTATAAATTTGTCATTGAATATTGTGTTATATATATGAGTGAAAGGTACAATTTGGGTACTGTGTTGTTTGTTGAATTTTTCAATATTCTTACAATGTATTTTATTCTATATACGCACACACTATTTCGGAATATTTTGTATATAACGTCGTCTATAGATTGGTGGTGTACGATAAATCACATTATTTCCAGACGCGCTTCATTAATAATATAAATTAATTTTTCCTTTTGTTTTATTTTATTGTAATTAAACCATAAAAGTTTTTCCATGCACAGGATTTAAGAAATACATAAACCTTTTATTGTTAAAAATTGTTTTTATTTTATTTATAAAATTTAAGAATAACTTATTTATACAGTCACATGATAAATTATTATTCGAAATGAAACACTAATTAATTTTGTATAAAATGACCGCAAATGACAAGATTTGACGGCTGGCAAACTATAAGTTTCTCAGGAAATATCTAATCACAAAAATCATTATCACGTAATCAGTGTTTGTGCGGTGATCTATTGGTAACTGACAACATATTAAATACTGCGATGATCTGAATATTTCACAGAGTACTAAACTGTTGTCCAATAACAACATCAGAATCACTTCGAGTCATATCGCCAAACGTAAGCCTACACCGCTTTAATGTAAATGCTACGAAAAGCGCGCTGAACTTCGTTATGTAATTAAAACACTCAAAAGTGAAAAATCCTCCGATGAGAATGGTATACCATCCCAATGTTTTGCTTCAAGCATAGCGTATACGCAGTAAAAATATATTGCTACCAATAATTCATGAGGTTTGGGGACATAGAAACTATTAATGTATGATCACATATATAATTTGTTATTGAGCTGTTTATACTCGTATATGTAATATTATTATTTACTTATACTCAATGAAAAGAAAATATGAAAAAAATAATATAAAAATAAAAGTTTAGTTACAGTGAGCATACATAATTTTTTTAATATTACATTCGAAATCATAAACCACTGGTTTACGAGTATTATTATTTCACATTTATTGTCGCGAGACGTAGACCATATCCCATATATATATAATATCTAACATGTAACCAAAGCCACATACATATTTTGTGAATTCTGAGAATAATGCAATATTTTAAAATCATTGTATTTTATATTGTTTTATTATACACTCCATTTCACTTGTTTAACTACACTTGATCCTTTGTTTAATAAAATGAAATATTAAAGTATTTTAAAAATACACTTATTTAAAAGAAATCTTACATTATCATATAATTTTTTAAAGGAAATATTTGCAAATGAGAAATAACCTATATGTAATTAATCTGATCAACGAGAAGCCGTTTGGATGCTTTTTCAATAAGTTCAAATATTTCATCATATTATTATATCGAATTATTATAAAATCGAATGAATGTAATATGTAACTCATGAATTTGTCAAATATTATTACGACCTAAGTCACATTTTAAATATTATATAAGTAATGCTTTTTATGAATGTGCCGATGGCAGACTACAGCAAATGTTAAATAGAAAATACATGTAATATATGATTATGAAGGTGCTGACGGAGGCATGTTGACGGCAGACGGCGATCACTGATAATGTTTCTTCTATGGTCGTCGTCGGCAGTTCATAAAAAGCAGTACTTAAGTTATTTGAAAAATAAGAACATAAATACAATATGTTAAACTCATTCACACGCGGTGTCGCATGCATATAATTTAAATCCTTATAAAATCCTTGAAATGTCCTGATTGATTGATACACTATAATTAATATCGCATTTTTATTTAATTATTTATCGTATATATTATATGATGTATAGCCATGTACAATTTCAAAAAATATCCATGTAAGGTGTTTGAAATGTCCCTAATAATTTTATCATAAATTTCACTAACAATTAATTTCTGGAAATTATTTAATTCATTACTTATAATTGAATACACCATTTTATATATTGCGCCAATATGGAATTGCATCAGGATCAATTCTGTAAGCAATTTTACCATTCATATTATTTAAGCATGAACTTCTTTCTTTAATCCTAATAGAAACATTGATAAAAAGTGGAACCAAAATAAAAAATTAATCACATAAATAAGAAATTGAATAATACTCAATACGCGTGCGTTATTATTGATAAATTTACAAAAACCTTTATAATCCCGAGTAAGGTCCGCTTCATTCTATGTGTGTTTTTGAATAATATATGAATTCACAAAATATGGTCTTAAAAACTTACCATGTACTAAATTGATTAATTCCATGTGCGCCAAAATAATTTTCAAAGTAAATTTAGCATTACAGTATTTCAATTCTATGGGTTATTTGGTCGATTGCGAAAGTTTTTTTAATGCCTTATCATCAGGATGGTCAACAATTTCTATACATAAATATTTAATTGCACTACGAAAACTATTAAAACAACTAAATTATAAAATATTGATTGAATATCACTAATCAAAATGAAGAAACAAAAAATAAATACTTTCAAAAATATAACAAATCCTTTCATTATGCAAAAAGTGAAATTAAAGGATCGAGATAATAAAAGGTACGAAATTCAAGTGTTCCTATATATATTATAAAAATGAAATGGAGAATATTTTATTTAAAATTTGAAATTCAAAAAAGGAATATTTTATAATGCAAACTAACTGTGAGCTAATCTCTAATAGGATGCAATCCCTAAAATTTACCCTTTGTCTATGTACATATTTACCAGTAATTATTCATATATTATTTCAATATTTATTTACAAAAAAATAGAAAATAATACCCACGTTTTTTCTTGTAAATAAAAATGGTATTCTATGTGTAATTTTGCTATGGCATTAGATCATTTTAAGGAGTTTATAAAATAAAATAAATGTGTTTTTTAATTATGGGGTTTTTTTTTATTAATTTAAACGCAACATTAATACTTTTCCATATTGTGTACATATTTAGATATAATTCATTCATATATTAATATTATTATATATATTCTATGAAATATATTTTAATTGCTTTACCCAGTTTATTATTTTTTTATTACACAATTTTTTATTTTAAAATTAATTGGAAAAAAATTAAATCATTGGCTCCAGAAATGTTAAATATATTTAAAAATGTATTCGAATTATAAGAGTTAAACAAAAACTATAAAACAATTTTACACTGAAAATAATATTTCACGCATGTTTCAAATATACCGAATATTTGTTAAAAATTTAAGTACTTAATATTAAGACAATAGTATTTTTGTTTTAAAAGAAAATATGATATGACCAAAAATAATATAAACATAAAAAGCATAAGCCATAACCCTTTTAATATAATATTTGGATGTTTACCTGGAAAAGCCGCCTTTTTTCCTAAATTATTCTTTGCTTTTTTTACTATCCACATGCAAGCACTCAACAAATTATTGTCACCGTGTTCATCAGATGTAAAATAACATAAAATGTCGATTTCGAAACATTAATCGATGAAAATCCCTTTTTAAATATTATACTTATAAATAATTGTCAGAAGTATGAAATTTAACACCGACAACTGTTTTTACAGCAAACGTTTACTCAATAATGTGTGCATTTGTTACTGCACCAGATAAAGACAGAATGTAAAATCATAAAAATTATATGTAAATTGTTGTTTGCTATAGACAAAAAAAGATATGAATATTAATGTGACCGGTGAAGAAATGTGAATTTACTATCGGTTAAAATAGTTCAAAACGTCCGAAAGCATATGAATAAAGTTAGTGCGTTTGAACCAGTTGCATCAACGGTAAAACGAAACATTCGAAGTCATGTTATTTTGTGAGAAGTGGTGAAACCAGCATTGGTATACTATATATATATATATGGAGCTGCTGCGACCGAATGAAATCCCATCACAACAGATGATGGTCGACAAACAATAATTAACCATTTAAAGGAAGTATTAAAGGTTAATGTCCCGGCCAGAACATGTTAAAAGATATGATATAGTTATAGTCTTTTTTGTTCAATGCTTCATTTCATATGATGATAACAAAAAATGGTTGGATACCTTCGCGGTATTTGTTTAATGCAAATTTATTTTAAGTTGCGGGCAAAGGTTGTAGTTTATCGATGGATGGATACTATCCCATTAAAATATCTTAGTATATTATATTCACACACAAAAACGCCTGATTTCAACGTAAACACGTTCAATATATAATATAGCAATTTTAAGAATAACTATAAAATATTATTCTAATTATAATTATGTGTATTGACAAAACATATAGACGAGTAACGCGACACATGTGAAATTTTATAGCATATTATGTTCATGTTAATTTCTTTTCTGAAGGCGTGTAATTTGTTATTGTTAATGTTTTCGTCTCTATATGTGCATAAAATAACGATTTTATTTTACATATACCAATTTTTACATCAGCTCCTTCCTATATTATAATATATTGATAATAAATATATTAGCTACTACGACATATTTTCAAATTTAATATTAACACTGACTTTATTACACTCAATAAATTTCAAATGAAATAAAAAAATATATTTTATTTTCCCATATATTTGTTTTTTGCTGTGTCTGTGTCTTGTGGTACTGGAGTATGATTGATAATAACCGTTCAACAATTACCCGACAATTGTTGTAATGTGGTAACGTATTAGAACATATATGTTGTTTTGTTGGCTGTTAGTCTTCCAACAATTTGTGTGGTCACCTTGTGTTATGCTTCCGCTGTGAATTTGTGTCCGTAACGTTGTTTGTTACTCACATCTCACATCTTACATTTAATATATTTAATTTATATGGTGTAGTGGTCCGCATCAGAAATTTCTTTGCTTAAATGAAATCTTTAGTGTATTTCTGTAATGGTTATTTCTTTTCTTTTTAATTTCATCTTTGATTTGTTTTTAATCGCACAATTTGTGGATTTGTTGATGGGACCGGATATTATATATACTTTTTTTTCCTTAATATCTGTCGCTATCTTTTGGGCAATTAGCATTTTTAATACACTTTTGATAGTATCAGCAACAGCAACAAGTTTTTATTGGACGATCGATATACATACTTACATCAGTCGGATTCATTCCATATTTTTTACATATATAAGTTTATATATACCTATAAGAAACGGAAAATTTGTTTGTGTTTAGTATCGAGTTTATAAATAAATATGAAACATAAGTCATATACCGTCTGATGATAATTCTTTTAACATTTTACCACAGTTATCTGTTACCAGCGACCGATTTTTTGATGTCAATGTTTTTGTTATTTAGACTTTATTAACGCTGAAATATTCTATATAATTGCGAATATATTTGTGTTTCCGTATCGATGATAACATTTTCAATCTTTGTGCGATACTTGCGTGAAATAGTGCAATGACCTGTTGTTTAAAAGTGTTCGCTTTTATATTAATAATAAATAATAACATATACGCCGTTAAATTTTCAATTATATTTTAAAATTAAAAATATCAGCAAATAAAATTATAAGTAAATAAATCAATTAATAAATACTTTAACAAAATTAAATTAATATACATAAACGCATATATTTCAGTTATTTCTGTTATTTTGGCCGTACGTGGGCAGACCGAAAAGTTTTCCTACTTGGAAATAATAATAATAATAATAATAATAATAATAATAATTAAAAGTGCAATACAATAAAAACAGATAAATATTATTCTATAAAATATACCTCCGAATGATAATGTTTATACGTACAGCAGGTGATGCAAAGATTATATACTCCGCATAGCTCTAAGACGCAATTTCTTTGTTCCAACCTGCTCTATACAAATCCGTCCATATATATATATACATAACCCACGTATTTCATATATAATTTACGTACATAATTTCTTGGAAAACTGTACAATAAAAGTACCATTTTCAATTCAATCAATTACTCGGTGGCTATAAATAAATATTATACATAATCTTGTTTACATTTTTATAGCAATTATCTTATATATTTTATGTTTAATAACCGCCATTTACTATAAAATGTTTATATTTTTAATGCGCATTTTAATTAATTAGTAGATTTTAATTAATATGTCGCAATTTCCATATATATAAACCCTTTGTCCCAAAAATAATGAGAATGGAACTATAATAATATATAGTCATCGGTTAGCTACTAATTATTTCATGTAGTGTGAACCGACCTTAACAAATATGTTAATTTCCTTTAGTGCGTAAGACAAAATACAGGGCATATTAAGTGACTATGTATAGCTGTTGTGCTTCGATCGATTACCATAAATTTTGTTTTAAAATTTGGTATTATAAAATGCTACGCTCAAACGTATGATTTTTATGAATGTGCACTGCGTGTGCTGTATATATGGAAATAAATTGAACGTGTGGTGTCCACAAACATATGGGTTAATTTACTATAGTTAACTATATATAATAATGAAAGGTTATGTATCACACTTTATTTAGAATTTATTAAATAGTATTGTGATAGAATCAAATTTGTATATAACAATTAGGCACATATATAAAAAGTTGTATGTTAATGTGTTGATACACACGGCCATAATATAGGATGGGTTAAGATATAGCTTAAGAATTTAATATGTTGTAAAATAACAAATGATTTTAAAAATAAAATAAATCGATAAAAATTTCATTGAATTTTCATTTAAGTAAATAATAATAATAATAATAATAATAATAATAATAATAATAATGTTTTGGTTTTAGTTAATCTATTATTTAAAATACTTTACCATATACAATCGTACCACATCATCGTACACATATGTGTAAATTTACTACATATAGACACAGTTCAATTACATTAAATAATATGTTATTAAAATTAAATTTAGTTATTGGTATTTATCAAAGAAATATTGTAAATACGGCTTTTATTTTTCCTTAATTTTAACATTGGTATAGGACTAGGGGTAACCGTTGACTATGGCGTGGTATTAGTTTATATGTTGTTACCGTTTTGTTATAGCTTTTGTGATACATGCGAACATGACATCTATTAATTTTTAATATATATTTTATAATATTGCGCAATTCTCACATATAATTTATAAATACACGTCAGCCTTAGGCTATATAATATATATATTATATTGTATATACTGCAATATTTGATGGGAACTCTACATTTGTTTCTTTTTGATCTATTTGCAATAAAATATATTATCTTTTTTCGTTATTTATTTATATTAAAATTATATTAAATTACATTTAAAATAAAAAAATAAAAACAAATGTAAATTGTACGATGGTGAGTGAGTTGATAATTAGTTAGCCTAAAACAAATATAGTTATTGTCATAATTTAGTTTATTTGCCATATAAAAATTAGCATTTCGATGCATAACCGAATTAATAAAAACTCTCTGCAATGAAACTGGTGCCGCCACAACATCGCATCACATAGACACAAAGAGAAGAATTGCTTTCTAGTGGAGATTTTAGTGGTTAATCCTATAAATTATTACCCAATAATAGAGACTATAATGTCTTATAGTAATATCGAACAATTAATAGTGATTATTTTCAATGTTTCATTTGTAATGCACACAACTATATTGAGGCAATCAAGACGTCAAACGTTAAAGAATGGGCTATATGGATATGGATGCCACACAGAAAAGGTAACCGTGATGATTTGGATAAACTTTTTCCTATCAATTCCTCTATGGAAGCTATAATCTTCAAATCAAAACTGACTGTCATAGATCGATGTACTGGCGTGCGAAAACATCAGAAGATGCTATGCTCCCACAAGCAGGAGAAAAAATTTATCTACACTCTACAGATCGTCACCGTCGTCACACTATTATAATCTTATGTCAATTTATGCAGGTAACTTATATAAATTCATTCGAAAAAGGATATACATTGACACGATTTTAAATCAAATTTTCATCTTATCTTCATAAGATATTGTTTTGTCAGTAAGCGATGAATTTGACATCGATAAAAAAACCGTGATAATCTGATGGAATAATGTTTTTGGTGAATATGTTGGCGTCTGATGAGTTTTCTAACAGATTTGTTTTCACAAAATAAATTTTATTCATAACTTTATGGTCGTTTTTCTTTCAACAAAGCACTTAAAATTGTCAATGCTTTACTATTCAATGCAAAAATAATGTTATGAAAATTTGAATAAAAAATATCCTTTCGATGTCTATACTTTCAATTTCAATTCGCCTATAAATGTTAGTATGGTACCCCATATATTTTTATCAATGCTTTCAATGAATCTTTCTGAATTGTTTGTAATTATAAACGTTAAATATCATATGCAATGACATTGAACAAATTGTTCTGCGCGAGAAAAAAAATCAATGTGTTTTTCTTTTAAAAATTTATTTATTTGCTTGCTGTTTTTGTATTGTATATTTCCTAACAATAATTTCTGTGTTTTTTTTTTGTAACAAAATTGTCATCGTTGCTCTGCGTGAAGGAAATATTTTGCATGCGTATATTTATTTTTCGTTCCTGAGATCATACACGTATGGTATTAGAGTACCTAAACAATATACCACCCTCATACCACTATTATATAGAATATTTACTTGTTTTTTCCCTTTTTAATCAAATCACTGTCCTATATAAACATCATCGTTTCGCTATGCTACAGCATATAACTTATGTTTTTATAGCTTAGTGCATATTAGTAATATTTTGTTGGCTATTGTGTGTGTACATTTTATGCGTGTATAAGAATAACTTATAATGAAAAAAAATAATTAAGTGAATTGAAAATGTATTTGTTAATTATTTAAAGCTTAATAGATTGCCTAAAAGGCTGTGTTTTGTTTATTATTTATTAAATCATTGCCGACGGGTAAAAAAGAGTAAGTGAATGAAAATACTGATTAAAATAATATTACTTTGTAATTATAAGTCTCTGTTTTGTTTTTTATTTGTATAATATATTTTAAGTAGATATTTTTCTTACTTGGTGGTAATGAAGTGTCTATTTACAATATTGCAGAAATATACAATTTTTGTAGGGTAGATTATTAATTTGTCATAAATTTTAGAATATAATCACTTCAATTATGTAAATTGTATATAATTCTTTCTTTTTTTCTTTATGTTCTTTATTATTTATTTATTTCGAAATATATAAAATTAAAAATATGTTTATTTATGTAAAAAATATTTCTTCAAAAGAATGGTGACAAACTCTGACAATGAGTATTCCATTTTTAATTATATATATTGCATTTAATCTAAATTTTGATAATAATAAACAATGGCATTACATTTATTATTATTTTTGTAAGATTATATACATAAAAAATAGTTGTCACTCATGAAAAATTCATTAAATTAGGAAAAAATCATTGCAATAGATATTTCAAATATAAAATACAATATACTTTTAAAATGTGATTAAAATACACTTTGAAATAAAATATTAAAAAAAAACTTGTATACTTATTTGAGGGGTGCTTGAAAGTATATCTGTCCTTTTTCAATGGATTTATTATTACAAATTATGACCAGTTATCTTAATTAAAATATTTTCTATCATTTTCGTCGACTTTTTCCCATCTTTCTGGCAATATATGGCAATACTGTGTCCAAAAAACGATGTTCAAGCTATCCAAACATCTATCCATTTTCGCACTTGATTACCATTTTGAAAATGCTTACTAAAGAGTGCATTGCTGCATCGATCTGAACAAGTGATAATCAGAAGACACTGGTGAGTACGCAGATTAGGAATTTAGCATGGTGATTATGAATAGCTTCCTTATCTACCGTATCCTTAAATTTTGATTTTTTTCTCTCTCTTCGTAAACATACGAAAAATGACTTTTGGGGTAATTTTTGTTTTGCAGACTTTCTTCTGAATATGTGTGTTTAATTTACAACTCGTTGGCTGGCGCAGTGCGTGATGTTCATGATAATCTATTGTAAAATACCGTTCAATTTGCGAAATTGGTGCGTTGGACACTATATACTCAAACATTAATAATGTTTACAAATATGCACATTTCATCATTTGCTTAATCGCACACGTATGCAAAGGATGGAATTAAGGATACATAGCTATTTTTCGATAATTGCTGACTCATTGGTGATTATCATACGGATTAATATACTGTACAAAAAAAAATAATGTAGTAATTAAGTTTTAGAGTTGCAGTAGTTGTTCATAAAATTTTTGGTGTCTCATAATATCCGTTGATTCATTACTGTAAAATGGATTCTTATGTGTTATTTATCGGTTTATATAAGTATGATGCACTTGTTTTGTATGAAGGTGAGATTTTAAAAGGTTCGCATACTTTAAATGTGGTTTGCCAAATATATGACTATACACTGCCAAAGTAACACTTTCACAGGCGATCTCATCTCCTATTTTGCCATATGACGTGTCGTTTCTCTTGGACATTGATCTACTCAACCATTGGCAATCATTTTCTTAATCTATTCCACAGAAATTTTTATGTAACGTATCCGTGTGTATTGTCCTGAAAATGTCCTTGATCGTGGAAACATCAGTTTTACTCAATTTCCTATTTTTTTGTTTCAAGTGAGGCTTCGTACATTCTATAATTATATCCTTTGCGTAATGCTAGACTTTTAAACACTTCGTGCATTTATCGCAACTATTTGCTTATTTATATATCGAATGAAATGTAAATTTTGTTGATTAAAAGCAATTTGTATACACTGCGATTTTATTTGGACGATTATTACACAAGCAATAATTTTGTGTTTACACCTACTCGATTTTCCTGAAATTTTCCAATTACCTTTTAATTATATAATAGAAGCATTTTTAATCACAATATTTTAATTGGTTTTATCAGAATTTTCATTTGAAGTTTTTCATCATCAGAAGCGAAAAAAGAAAAACAATCATATAAATAATTGTGTGTGTGTGTGTGTGCATGTTTTTTATCTGCAAAAGAAAAATATTAATGGCAAAGATTTAATAATAATTTTTATATGGCTTTTATTTGAAATATAAAATTTACACACGAAAACAACAAATACAAGTCATTTCTTTATATTTAACTTTTTCTTTTTTGTGTGTGCGTCGCTATTTATTATTATCGGCTTCTTCTTTTATTTGTTTGCATTTTTACTTGTTATTTGTTTGCATTTTTACTTGTTATTTGTTTGCATTTTACTTGTTATTTGTTAATGAATACCTATAAAATTGCATTTCAAACCTACATATACCAAATTGGTACAAAATTTATATACATTCCACCCACCCATATACATATACAATACACACAACTGCATACACAATAGGCCAAAAATGCGAAAAAATATACAAAATATACGGATTTGCAAGACTAATTTTATTTTGAATGTTTACGCACCCTCTGTCCCATAATAAACTGGAATGGATTAAAAAAACACTAAAATAAATATTCACAAAAACCACTTTATTTATTTAAAATAATCTTCATCAAATGAAATACCTCGTTTTGCACGTGCAACAAATGAATCAGATGACTATATTTTATGTCTGTGATTGTGGAATGCTGTTGAGAACGGTGCGCTCGTCGCCTTTTGAATATCTTCAATTGATGCATGACGACTTTCTTTCATATAGCCAAATGAGGTTTTGGCAATAGAAATTGATCACGGTAAGCTAAATCTGGCAAAAAATTTGATTTTTATTTAAAACAATCAATGACAATTGTTGCGTGATGGTGCAATATCATATGCAGTAACATTCAACAGACTGGTTCTCGATATTCAGGACGAATACGATTTAGCAAACGCTTCAATACACCAATGTAATACTGTACATTAACCGATGACCCAGTTGCGTATGAATAATTCCTTTGGAATCGTTAGAAGAAATCAGCATTGTTTTTATTTTTGACTTCATTAAACGGGATTTTTTTTTTGGGCTTGCGTCGTCTGGTGACCGCCATACAGTACTTTAATGTTTGGGTTCTGGCTCATATATAAAGCACCATGTGTCATCACCACGCAGTAACAATCGATTTGAAGAAGCTTTTATCACACGTCAATGATGTCTTTGTCAATTCGGTGCAATTTTTGATCATCTGTTAATCGATGTGGAACATACTTAGAATTTGGCTTTCGTAGACGGTTATAATACGATGGATTGTTGTTTGTTAGGTATACCTAGTTCCATTTCCATATGAATCTGATTGAATATTTCTTGCAAATTTTTACGAAATCACATACTTTTATAATGTTTTCTACAGTATTCACTTTATGGTATGTAGTCGCGCTGAATGTTCATAATCATTAACTTAATTCTCTACCATCTTAGAATATTCGAAACCACACAAAAACTTGTCGTTTGCATAAACAATTATGGCACCATAAAGTATTTGAAGCGTTTCTATATTAGTTTTACACCATTTCTTACAACAAAATTAAATATTTAATCTTTGTTCTTTATATACATTTTTCGTGTTTTATTTTTGTTTCTATACTGATAATGTCATGTCATAAAATTTGAACATTTTGTATAGAGCGTATTTATTTAAACATTCATTGTAGGCAAAAGAAAATACAATAACAAAGTTATTTTTTGTTAATATCTTTTTTCTTCTATACCATTTAGTGACGGCACAAAATAAAAAACAACAAAATAATAATAATAAACATAAAAGGTTGACTTATTGTTGTCGTCCACATCATGAATTTTGTGTGTGATAAATTTTAATAAAACTAAAGAAAGACTTCTTGTAATTTGTGTTAGGAAGTACGGTGGATTATAATTTTTGTTGTATTTGAATATATGTTTTATAAAATTCGCAATGGATTATGTAATACTTTAACTACGCTTAATTTTTATCATTTCAAAGGAATAATATATAATATATATTTTTTTATATGCTATGGAACTATACACAATAGTGGCACACTATTCCAGCAAATATATATGTTTATTAATTTAGTGCGTCAATGTGTCGCGCCGCCGCATCGGTGTTCTTTAGATATAATGTCATGTATATGTTTTTAAAATATTAAAAAAATTAACATCCGTTTTTAGTATATCGTACGTAGAGTTGCTTTCATTTTTCATGCAAAAAAAAAGGCGTCGATGCATTTTATTACATTTAAAACTATAAAAAATTAACAAAAACATATTATTTTATTTTACATTTCGCGATTTCGTTTAAGTTTTTTGCTAGGTATTGTTAAAAATAATATAAAACATAAAAACTATATCAACACGTATGGAAAAATGTATGACTAATAAAGACCGTTCGAAACCATTTATTATTACAAATAACTCGCAACGACTTTTTAAGGGAATGAAAAGTAAATCGATGAATACACAAAATTGTTGAATCGAGGTTTATTTCGTATTAAAAGATTTTCATATGGCTTAGTTCTTATTCAATGTTGATAAAATTCTGTCTACACCTTCACAAACCGATTTAAAACAAATGCTAAAACTTAGTGGTCAGTAATCGATACTCTGCGCAGTTTTATCAACCAAATCCCAGAAATGTTGGAATTTTACATGAAAATGCGTAAAATGAGATTATATGAACAATAGTGCATGTACTTAACTTCTATATGAAATCAGTATACTTTGGACAGTTCTATATGTACCAAATTCCATAACCATGCTATACAACATTACAACGAGTCATCCAAGATTTGGTACCTTATATATTTATATTGTACAGGCAGATTTTTCATATTTGTAAAACATCTCGGTTTTCTAGTTTTACCATATACAATAACTAAATGATCTATTAGTTTATATCAGTACGACTATAAATACACTTTATTCTTTGATGAGCGCAGGAAGAACGTATATTGAACCCAATCATTGGCTATTTTATTTATTGATTTTGGATTTTGAAATATGATTTATTTCATCATTTATTATAACACTCTCTAGAATTGGTTTCATTTTATTTAAAGTTCTGTTTTTAATTAAATATTTTTCACCTTCCATCAGTTCATTTTTAAGTTAAATTTTCTCTACAATGATTTTCTATTAGATTTTATTTTTGTATGGTGTCAAAATTTTTTCACATTTTAGGCATCTAATGTACAAAGCGGAACGGGTAAATTAATGTTGGAAGATATAAATCGATCACTAATATTATTAATTACAGTTTTTATTGTACGATTGCTGTAACAATAGTGTTTTTTTTTTAAGTCATATATTGCTCCAAGTGAAGCTTTATGTCATCTAATAAACCTTTCATTACAGCCAAGTTGGTAAATTACTCCGCATGGGAGTATATAACAATTCATCAATCGTACTGTAATTAACGAAAGATAGATGTTTTCAAAATACTATTATTTTTATATGGGTGATCAGCCCATATAGTCATATAGTGTGTGTGCAAACATTGTTAATCTTGGAATAGCGTTCAACACCATATTTTCAAATATATCCGTTTTTCTTTTTATTCAATAAACGAACAAATGGTCACGCAGCAGAAAAATTTCAATATTAAAATAAATACCGAAAAATTTCCTATGAAATACAATAATGTTACCTGCGTTTTATTTACGATTGAACCTGCGGCTTGAATTCATTCTGAATGATACAGGCATAGGTCTTGGTTGGAAACATCATCGGACACATTTAGTTTTCTTAAAACTAACAAAGTCAATGAATTCTACTACTGAAATCGTTTGGTAAATTGCCGACTCTCACTTTTAAAATTAATCTGAACCATAATGGGGTAAGGTGGTATGTTGGGTATAGCATACTTGCAAAGCCAATTGCAACCAAATGCATCCACAAGTTGTGGATATAGTGAAACGACATGTAATGGCTTAGCTACAAATAATAAATATGTAGCCGCGGACCATCTGCTTTCGGTAGATAGAGATGAAGAAGAGAGAAGGTGTAGATAGCCTGTAAATGTCCTAAGAATTTATCGAATGATTCAGTGGATTGAAAGTATCGATAACTGAACTGTACAACACGGCCTCCGATCGGACAGGATAAACGGCAACTACTGGGTTTTATTTAATGCCATGCAGTGTATAGGTAAGTAAGTTAAATGGGAAACATACGAATTGGGTGTGAGGATCGCTATCGTATTGTGTGTATATAACGATATATTTTCTAATGCTATTTACTGAAGCTATACTTATTTCGCGTATAATAAATACAAACAAAACTAATAATAAATATTAAAATATACCCAGAAATACTATAACTAAATATTCTTTACATTTTATAATAAAAAATGGATAAAAATACAAAAACTAAAATAGAAATCATATAGTAATTCTAAATATAATAAACACATACAATTTCAAAAATAGAATAATTGAAAATTTGTTTATGTATTAGTGCAGCAATAAAAAGCAATAAATTAATAAAAAATAGGAAAAAAAAAGTTACTAAAGATAGCCGTTTTTAAATCACCATACATTTTGTTATTTTTTAATGTTAATGTTGATATACCATATCTTTTCTGTTCTGTATATTATTTTAGATATGGTTTTGCACAATATATGGTACTTACTGGTTATGTGAGAAAGGACCCAATGTCTCTATCTATATCTTCTATATCTATATTATATTGTAATATTATATATTACATGTTCGCTATTTTGTCAATCTATAAGATACAAATATTTCTCATATATTATATTTTAATATTTTATTTGAAACCACTAAAAATTCTTCTGTAATAATACATATACAGTGAAAACCTGTTTATTTGAAACGGATGGTGCCATAAAAATTTTTACCTTCCTATAAATAAATTAAAATAAATACTACATTTGGAATGAACTGAATGTTTGAATGTCTGATTAGAAATAGTGATTTTGTAAATAAAATTTTTGGTGGTAACGAATATTTTCTAATAAAATTTTATATGTAAAAGCATGTATTGAAATTCTTCCATAGAATTTTAACTTCTCGATTTTCACCGAGACGCGTGTGTATGAGTTTGGTGGTATGATTTCGGATTTGTCATTCTTTCAAAGAAAATATATTCGTCCGCATGTGAACGATAATATTAATTTTAATTCTACTGTATTTCATTTGTCTTATAAAAAACAAAGTTTTTTTTTTTCTATTAATGTGTAACATTTAGATGGACGAAGCAATAAAATAATGGTAACATTTGTTAGCCATAAACGTGTCATCAACAAAAATGCATTTTTAGTTAAAATAGTTTTTATGTTTCTTAAATTTTCTTATCTTTATTTTTTCCTATAAATTAAATTAGCACTTGAAATATGTTTGTATGCGTTTGTCTATGCATTTATTTTGAATACAATATATTTAAAATTTAATCAATTTTTTCATTTGTCAACTTTGTTGTTAATGATATATCATATATCTGAAATTTTAAATATCATATTACGCGATAGCACTAACATACATTTTTTTGTGTGGATATATTGTATAGAAGAAGTAGAATACAAATATATACAGGAGGCCCATAGATAAAGATGTCTTCTTGGTTTATAACTTCATCTTTCAAGTCAATACTATACACAGAGAATTGCTATCAAAATGGATCTCATTTTACAGTCGATAATAGAATATATATCACTGTTGTTCGGTGAAAGGATACAACTTTATTTTAATCCATTGAAATTTTTTGTTCATCCCAAATCCGTTGTATTATTATTGGCGCAATAATATATAATTTTGGTTCTTAGATAAAATTTTGTTTAAAAATAAAATACTGATTTATAGTTTTTATTTATATTTATACAATTTTCTTTCAATCCCTAATTTTTATATTTTTATATCAAATAGTAAATATTAAACAATAAAATACTACAATGTATCCCTTCACCTGACACCAACAGAACTCTCATTGTATTCTTTTGTGTGCACATATTTATATTAACGTTCACAACTACAATCTTAATATGATTCGTTTGGTATGTGATTTTATTATCATCTTATTTTTTTAACACATATATTTATGTTTGTTATAGATGAAAATAACATTCACATACTAAATCTAAATTGCAATGTTATGATTATATTTATTTGGTATATGTGAATCTGTTTATCCTTTTTTATACTTTATATAAAATAACACGTTGTGATTATTAATTAATGGTAATATTATACTAATAAAAAATTCGGATTGTATACCATCCTTGCCATCGGCTGTTTTCACCTTTGATTGATTCAATTGCAGTACATGCTGTTCTGTGATGCTTGTTGAAGCATTTATGTTAAAGCGACGTGCACTTACCAATGGCGATACAAATCGAAGTGATTGATGTGTTGTTATTGAATAATTATTTATAGTATATCCATGAAATATTCAGACCATCCCTGTATTTGATCATCTGCAGTTACCAACAGATCACCAATATTACCCCTGCCCTGGATAATTAGTGCGAACAAGTCTGTTGCACGTGCACCCATTTGATCCGATGCAGTAACCGTTTTCTGCATCACTTGTAATTACCACTATCCATTTTCGATAGTCTGCACACTATGAAATATTTCGATATAAATTATTGCTGTAATACACAACACAAAACACAATATCACTTAATTTGCCCTGTGTTCTAACAATAAGTTTAAACATTTTTATTATATTTTTTATGCAATGGAACTACATTCGTTAATTAATTTAACCTTTTTCATTTTGGCACCGCGTTCATGTGTTCTTCTTGACAGGCAGTAAAAAAAAGTAAGATACAATTAAGCCTAGAAAAAAAAAATTGTCGCCAGAATGCTGGGTATCGTACTGATTTCCAAATTTCAACCTGTTTTCGGAAAGAGAAAGTTTGTTCCACATCAATTATAAATGATGATCAAAAATTGCACCGAATTGAACTAATAAATACCATTCGTTACTCATTGCGTCCTCCGATTGTTGCCGCTGTATTGTTCGCGACTGCTTATTCGTTGGAATTTCCACTTATTTCGCAGCTAACCATAATATCTTATGGCCTTTCCACAGCTCAGTTCCTGCAATTTTACTAGTATTATATTAAATATTTATATTCTGTAATCTCAAATGCATACGTAAATGCAATATTAAATATAGATTGCGGCACCAATACGATCAAATTAAAGTCGGTGTAATAAATTCAACGAATAAACATAAACTCCAGATCGTTTTGTATAAATTATTATTATGATTCATGATATCATCGATAAAATATGTGACATTGAACTAAATATTAAATAAAAACACTTTTAAAATTTATTATTATTATTGTTCTGCACTGCTTATTTTTCAAAATGGAAAGTGGTTAATTTTCAAAGTGGAATGTGGTTATTTTCAAAGTGGAAAGTGATTATTTTTCA
Organism: Bibio marci; assembly: GCA_910594885.2. Taxonomy (NCBI): domain Eukaryota; kingdom Metazoa; phylum Arthropoda; class Insecta; order Diptera; family Bibionidae; genus Bibio; species Bibio marci. Next base: position 94,595,970 of record OU343114.1, on the reverse strand, counting down.
AAGTGGCAAATGGTTAATTTTCAAAGTGGAAAGTAGTTATTTTTCAAAGTGGAAATTGGTTATTTTTCAAAGTGGAATTGGTTATTTTTCAAAGTGGTAATTGCTTATTTTTCAAAGTGTAAATTGCATATTTTTCATAATTTATTGCCTTGTTTTTGTTTATATACAATAAGTAAGAATTCCACACATAACTAATAATAGTTATGAGTTCATTGCATTTGCATGCATTTGAGTACGGAATGTGAATATAAACATTAGGAGAATTTTCTAAATAACAACAATTTAATGTTGATCGAAATAAAAACTAATAACTATTTCAAATTTATTATTATATTATTATTATTTATATTATATAATTATTAAACTTCCGGCATACTTAAAATAAATATAAACAATTATATAAACTAATTTATCTCTTAATATTTATTCAGGAATAATTTCTATATTGTTTAAATTTCAAAGTGGAAATTGTGAAAAGTTTAGTGGGTAAAGAATAATGATAATAATACGAGTAAAATCCTTTTGTATTCATTACACGCGCAATGATATTCAATAAAATTGTAACCCGGATGTGACCGCATATTGTCATCAAATCAAAACACATTGAAACTCGATTATTTCTGCAGGTTAAATCCTTACTCATTCCTCTGCACTTTATTGTAAGTGCGAATGTTGTCACGAGCAATGCTTTTCAATATCGCTGGTCTTTTGTTCTAACTAAATGTTCTGTTCAATTTCTTAATTTCAATTATATTTATAATTGACGGTTATCTATTTGAGAGTAAATATGATACTACCAGATTGTACATAATTTGATTAAGAGCTTATCTCAAATGCACATTTTTTCAAGAAAATAACTATATTTGAAACTAGGGACTTCCATTGCATTTTACAAATATTTACAGAAAAATCAGAAAAACTTTGCATCTAAGAAATTTCTCTCACATATCCATTACGTCATTCATTGCAAATCAATTACATTCGTTTAAGTTAAATGTAATGCTGCGATTGTAATAATTCAAATATTAAGAAATTTCTCTGTCCATATTCTTAATATTAAAAATATATTTTTATCTACATAATTAATATTAATGTATTCAAATATAATTAAATTTTAAAGTATATAATTAATAACCATAAACAAATAACAAATAATAAATAAATCGGTTGTTGACAACACATTTTTATTGTGATGACGGTGGTACGACTAAATAATTATCGTTGTGCAAATGAAATAATTCATGCACTAAGAAAAGAAAATCTTATCCATTTATTGTTTGTTTATTTAATTATTTAATTTCTATTAAGAAAAATAGAATTTATTCATATAGTGAGACAGTGAGGTGCCAGTGATCGGACACTTAACTTTTTCTATAATTTTAAGCGAACATTTATAATGCTAATTATGTAAAAAATTAAATGTATTTCATGGTGTATAAATTTACCTATACCTCATCTAAGATCTTGGCATAAAAAACTCTTACTTTTACCAATCACACATTGATTTTGTTATTGCGGATAGGTTTACTTTATTCTATGTGTGTTGGTTTTCATTAGGCGAAAAATGTGTGAAATACTCGACCCATATATTGTAATTGTAATGTTATTAAATTAAAAGAAAAATCATTTGCTGCAATTTAGGTAAGCATCCAATGAATAAAACCAATTAATTTCCATTTCAAGTATATTTTAAATATAGTTCTTATTTTAATATTTAAAATTAAATTAAGAATTCAAAGCAAAGTATTAGAAACAAGAATACATTTCTATATAATGTGTTTTTTCGATATCTCCAATATTTTCAAAATTTCATGATAGTGCTATAATAAATTTCAGATATTGTTAACAACAATTTCAAAGAATTGATTATTTTTAAATATGTATATTAAAAATAAATGCATATACAAAAACATATAAATTATTTATTTCAAGTGCTAAAAAATATCATCTTTATAATTAAAAGCGAAATAAATATAAATTTATATTTTAATTTATATAGAAAAAATAAAGATAAGAATATTTAAAAAAAATATAAGATTAAATTACATACCTATTTTAAGAAAATCACTATTAATACTGACCTTTTTTTTTATAGATGCTGTGTAGGGTAATGGGAGTAATAGTCGACCGGCTAACAATAAGTTTATTGCAATATATTGATATCCAAGGATGAGTTTCTGAAAATATTCTATAGAAACTTTGCAATTTCGCTATTTGTCATCCAATTTATTTCCAAAATTCTTATAAAATTTTAAATAATAAAATGAATTAATTAATTTTAGGAAGCATAGTGCAATCCTTACAATATAGAATTAGAAAAATTAATATTATAAATTCTAAATCACATGCATCAATATATAATATTAGGTGTACCGAAAATTTTTATGCGTTCTGCTTACAACAAGTTTCAACAAATATGCGCACATTCATTTGACGCATATTTGGCTCTCTCACTTTATTACGGAATGTATCCATACATAACAATAAGGAAGAAATGCTATAGAAACGGATAGAAATTTATTGAAAATGTTTGGTATACAGTTTTTGAACATGCAGAAGATGGTTTGAAAAAATTCAAATAGCTTATTTCGACCTTTTTAATAAGCCACGTTCTAGGCGACCGATCTTTGATCGACGACGATACTGCCGAGATCATGTTAGAACAAAATCCTTTTGTCACAACATCAGAGATTGCAGAAAGGCTTGATTCAGCTCAACAAACCATTTCGGTTTTCCGACTATATACGAGAAAACTACTATTGGTGTTGAAATATTCAAGATGCGGGTGCCACATGAGGCTTTAAGTGAGAAGAATTTGAATGATCGGATCCCCAATTACACATTTTTGCTTGCACGGAACAAAATCGAACCGGATGATAACTGGGGATGAAAAGTGCATTTGCTATAAGAACATCGTATGGCAAAGAGCATATTGTGAATCCAGAAAATCTACCCCCTGCACCTCTAAACCGAGCCTGAATAAGATAATGTTATGTATATGGTGGGACATTCGAGGACCAATACATATTGAGGTGTTGACATCTAAATTCGCAGGCGTACTATCAGCAATTGGATAATTTAAAAACAGCACTCCACACGGAAAGCGGCCGGCGGGCGATGTTCAATAGACAGGACATCATACTGCTTCATGATAATACGAGGCCACACACTTCTTTGCAGGGATCGTCAGAAACTCGCAGAGCTAGACTGAGAAATTCGGTCACATCTACCATACTACTCAGACCCAGCACCCTCCGATCATCACTTGTTTCTGTCTTTACAAAATGTTTTGCAGGGCAAAAAGTTCAAAAACGAAAAAGATATCATAGACAAGTATTAGTTCAATTTTTTGCCTCTATGGAGGAATAAAGCATTTTTTTTAAAAATGGGATATATATAAATTGACGTGAACACGCTGACCTGAAGTCACAAATATAATGATGGAAATAATATTATTTAATCAAATTTATTCATGGCATACGACAAATTTATTGTTTTGTTTTATAATAAAAACGAATATTTTTTATTTAATTTTCCATTCCGCATATAACTTTAGATATTTGTTATCTGTAACAGTATACAATTAAATATTGTGCATAAAATATAGGTAATTAATAATATCGGATATGTAACGTTATTAACAAATCGGTGATATTCTGTCCGAATCTTAATTTTATAGGAACTTCATAAAAGATTGTTTATGTAATCGAATATTAGAAACATGCCTATATAATTTCATTGTGAAAATTGATGAATAAATGAACAAGATTATATAGAATTAAGTCTGACGACCTTACCTAAGTATCATTTCTATATGATTTTTGTGAAAATTGTTCATACAACTATAATTATAATAAATAAAAATCTGTGTGTACCAAATTATATTTCTAATAAAAATAATAATAATAATAATAAAATAAAAACTAATAAAAATATCCGATGTTATACACAATAAAATACTACTGAAAATGATCAGGGAGTGAAAAAATATTGTTCGAGTAAATGAGGTTATCGAGTTATACAGAATCCACTGGGTACATATTAAGAAATAATGTTAATAATAATTCAATGAAATGTCCATCGACTGGACAAACGATAGCAAAAAAATGTAAATATGATTCATTTTCAAATTTTATTTTTGTATGCGTATAGCGATTGTGGCGATGGTGATGATGGTCGTGGTGGTGGTGGTGGTTGTTGTTGCGCTCAAATTTATATTTATATAATTCTATTTTTAATATTTTGTACCATAAATCGGGGTTTAGGTGGGGGATTTTCAAAGTTAAAAAAATAAATCGCTACTCTTCCACTGTAGAATGCTTTGTATGTTTATAGAATATAAATGTATATAAAATTTGTTGAAATAATATTGTATGAAAAGAGTGGTTTTGACCGAGTATTTCCATATAAAATTTATTTATTTCTTTCTGTTTAATTTTTATATATTTTATGTTTCTTTTTGTAACATGTACAACGTTTTCATATGTGACGCATAACTTTATGTTATTAATTATTTATTTATATTTATATAATAAAATTATGATATATGGTATTGTAGTATTTGTAAACGGATGTTCAGAGGAATGAATGAATAAATAAATGAATGGCTGTCGAGGCGGGCCAATAGTTTAGTATACTTATTTTTTTGGTAGAAACCCCAATGACATTTTATTTTTTTTTTATTTTTATGATCATTTAATCAGTCATTCTGTATTCTATACTTTTATAGCGATTGCGACATACGTTTATTATGTCTGGTTGGATTTGCATTTTTATATTTATATAAAAATGTTGTATTAATTGTTAAGGGCCACCTACCTATGCGTTGACAATATAGTGCTGAAGTTGTTTTTGAACACCGTGTGAATCTTTAATCATACTGTTTTTAGGTACATGTTAGACTATCCTATACAGATTGGGATACTGTATAAGAATATCTTACTAGATTGAATTTTTAAATTAATTGATATTTTGTTTAGAAATGTTTGATAAATTGTTAGACATATTTTATAAACAAAACACAATGATATAGTGATGTCGTACAATTAAAAAATACATGTAAATAATTTGTTGTAAAAGGAATGATTTCGAGACGTAATTTATGAAAAGATTAATAGATTAATTGACTTTTAAAATTAGATCGCTCCATATTGCAGTTGCAGATCTAAAAACATATTTAACGTGATTTTATTTTGAAATTATTGATGACAATGTGGTTTTGGTGAACTTAGTGACCGGTTTTAAAATATTGATTAAATAAAATTTTTAAACTTGTTGAATCCATTTTTGTACAATAAAAATTTCATTTTCTGCAGAAGTGACTTGAATAGTTTAGAAGAGACTTGGTTTTTTCGATTTAACTATACGCAGTGAATTGTTTGTTATACCTATATATGCAGATTTTGATTGCATGTCGATGAAAACACGCAAATTCTATACATTTTTGGAACAAAACGAATTGTGGATGACTTTTTCATAACTCGTAAGACTCTGCGAACATTTCTGAACAATTTTGTCGACAAGTTCATAACGTTCTGAACGTTCCAGAGTTCTGGCGTTAAAGGAATTGAAAATTATCTAAGAAGCACAATAAGTGAAACTAAATTGCTTTCAATTGAAAAAACCTTATAACGATGCGGTTTCTTTGTATCCACCTTCAATCTTACATCCTGTAACTTAATAATGTTTGTTTTTTCCCCTTGGACCACCTTTTGGGCCGTCGATTTGAATAATTCAGTCATTAGTACTAAAAATTTGAACATTTAAAATATTATGGTTATATATAGAATCCGGAGATATGGCTATTATTTATTGTTCACGGTCAAATATGAAAGAGGTCGACTACTGCTAATGGTCTAATATTACTCCCTTTACCCTATCTTATTTACTAATGTAGAAAAAAAATAACAAATTAAGGGTTTGATTTATATTACATATCATCACCTATTTTTACATAAAACATTTAAAATGCAATAATACGAAGTCTGAAATATACAGTATAATCTTTTATAAGAAATCACACACATCAATACAAAATCAGATTTAAACTTTCAGTTGAATTCAAATACTGGAATTCATTTTAGTGTTTATATTAAAAATATTTGTGGGTAATATTTTGAGGCACAATCCGTTTCGAATAAACAGGTTTTAACTGTATATGTATTATTTCAGAAGAATTACAGAAGTGGTTTCAAATAAAATATGTGAAAAATATATTGCATTTAAAATATATAAGAAATATTTGTATCTTATACTAAATAGAGCAAAATAACGAATATTAGACTATAATATAGATATAGAAGATACAGAGACATATGGATTCTTCCTTATGTAAACAGTATTGTGCAAAACCAAATATAGGAAACAACTTAAATGAAACCGAAATGTAATATAATATTATAATTTTTGTAAATTTTCTTATTTAAAAAAATATATTTTTTTGTAATAATAATAATAATATTAATGTACACCCTCTGGCCCATAATAAAACGGAATGGTTTAAAAATAACATTAAAATAAATCTTAGAATTTTCACAAAAACCATTTTATTTATTCAAAATCTTCGGTCATCACATGAAATACATTGATTATTGTTGAACGACGCGTGTTGGTGCATTATCATTATCACAAGTAACAATTTATTTCAAGCAGCTTTTATCACGCATCGAGCGAGTTCAATGCGATGTCTTTGCATCATGGTCAATTCGGTGCAATTTTTTATCATCTGTTAATCGATGTGGAATATACTTCGAATTCACCTGACATAGACAAATAATTTTTTCAGTTAAAATACGATGAATTATTGTTTTAGGTATACCTATACGTCCATTTCCATTAATTTGATAGAATATTTCTTCCAAAATTTTACGAAATTAAATAATTTTTAAATGTTTTCTTCAGATCGACCTGAATATTCATCATCGTTAACATCTGCTCTACCATCTTTGAATATACGAATCCGCTTAAAAACTTGTGTTTTCGATAAGCAATTATCGCACCACAAGCAATTTTGAGCATTTGAAGCTGATTCTGTCGCTGTTGTACAGCATTCTTATAACACATTTTATTATTTTTTAATCTTATGTATTTTTCCACCGACACACATAACCATTCGGGTTTATTATGGGACACAGAGTGTATATCAATATAAAAACGAATTCAAAGTTATAGATTTTGAATGTAAAATGCAGCAACGCCTTTTTTTCGTGCAAAACTACGTTAAGATACCAAAAACGTATGCCGAATAAAATTTATCTCTTCGATTGATGTTTCAACATGATAGCGACATAAGAAATAAAAATTACACATCGAAATTAGCAAAAAGAGTAATTTCATTAACAGGGTACTCAATGACTTTCATAATCCTCTAATTTAAATCCCGTAACTTTAGTTTCGTGTACACCTAAAATACGTCATTGTTATACATTTTTTATAAAACCGATAATGTTTAATTTAAGGTAAATGGTAATCCAGAAAATTGCAAAGAATTAATTTATTTTTATAAAAATAATTTTATTTATTGAAAATATGTTCCGCGGAAATTAATCGATTTGCACACCCATTTTACAATAACTGCATCAAATGATTCTCACATTGAACCTAATCGGGTGGATAAATAAGGTGCCAAATTTGAATCAGTGATAATTGTCACACGATATAATGTTGTATTATCGTGCAATAATATTACTCTGCATACCGATTTCTACTAATCTATAGATGTTATTGTTTTTATGGAAACGTTCCTTGATGATTTGTCGTCACGTATGCGGATTGTATTTTTTATTTCACTTCTTTAACAATTCGTATATCAAATCTTACTGAAGTTTAACGCCTCCGATCACGTCCGTGGAAATTTCCGTAAATTCCACACGTTAAATATTTTTCAGATGCATATTTAAAAAAAAAATAAATATATTTCCTGTTTATTTCTCTCAAACTGACAATGGTTATTTTGTCGATCCCGAATAACTAAATTTCTTATTGCCATTGTTATGATTGTACCTCTTTATATATGCCATATTCATCTTATCGAAAGCATCAAAACAATCGTGTACGCAAAACTCGATAATATTTATTTATTATAAACATATTTTTATACATATTAATACATTGAGAGTTGAGAAAATAGTTTCAAATTATAATTTGATAACGCTCACTGTACGAATTAAATACAAGTGTCCACTTAATTTTTACGCCGTGTGTACGTATTTCGTACGAATAATCTGAATATGTTAGAATAAAATATGTTTTGTAAATTAATGTGAAATAAATAATTTGTTTATGTTTGTTTTGTAACAAAATATATTATAAAAATTATGGTGTTAAATGAAAAAATTAAATTTATTCTGATCGGTTAATCGCTTTTGGGTGAGCCATATATGCTTTACACTGTCTATAATCCTAAATATTCACTGTATATGTAATTTAATTATATATTAAAATTTATACACACAGCCCCCACAACGTTCAACGACACAAAAATTGTACAACATATTATACAAATTTTGGTTGTAGTTTTAATCTTCTAATTTATAAATCAATTATGGCTGTAAACGAACGAGATTTATATAGTTTATATGCACAAGGGAAAAGGCAAAAGTAAGCTGCCTATAACAAAGAATACACAATTTGTGACAATTTTATTATTTATTTCTCAACATAGCCTCCTTCCAATTCAATACACTTCATCAAATGACTTTTAAGTTTTTTGATTGCATCTTTGAAATATGATTTTTCAAGACCTTCGGCAACAAGAAATTGTCACTGCGGAAGCTAAATCTGGACTATATGGTGAATGTGGAGAAATTTCGAAGTGTAATTCTTCCAATTTTTGTTCATTGCATTATCATGATGAAAAAGGACGACGATCTTTTGTCTGTCACTTATATCTTTGAATATTTTTTTGATGTTTTCAATGATATAGTGATAGTGCCGGCTGCATTTGGTCTTCTTGCTTTTGCGACCCATTTTAAATTATTTTACCCATTATTTTTATTTTTGGTCCGATGGTGCATTATCACCATCGCAACAGAATCTATCTCCCATTTTGATTAATTTTGATGTATAACCTTTCATTGTGTTCGATCACTGCATGAAATTCTTTTTGTTCCATTTTTAAATAAAGAAAAAAAAAACACATAATTGTTTACGGCAATGTTTAAGTTTATATAACAAAGAAAATACTCAATCAATGTTTCTTAAAAAGAATAAAAGAATGGTTCTATATAGTGAACAAAAATACATATATTTGTTATTGGGAAAAGTAGAGTGTGTTAGGGAGGTTACAATTGCGGTTAGTCCCTTATTAAATTAAATTGTATTAAATATTGTAATATTGTATAATAAATTTGTTTCATTTTAAATCGATTCTATTGTACGGTCTAAATACACACATCATAAAAAATTCTTTACTTACAGTCCTGTTTCCTATTTTCTTAAATAAGTGTAAGAATCACCTATACACATTCAATTTAAGCATAACCATATATATATATATATATATATATATGTTGACTGATATTTACTACATCATATTTTATCTTTCTCATTCTAATCTTATAAAAATATTTGCATTTCTTATGCTACTTAAGTTAGTTATCATAATTTATATAAATATTATGGTGGTTTTCTTTCGCAAGTAACATTCGCTCACACATACTATTCAATACAAGTGTATACTAATGGACAGCAGCATCCCATCGCATTAAATACATTAAATTATAAATAAATAACTATACCCATACTTGTGTGTAGTCTCGTATACAATATTTTATAAGGAAATCAAGAAAATTTTCTTGCCTTTTGTCTCTTGTGTTCAAAATGTATTTGTATATTTTTTTAATAATATATTAATATATATATTTAAAATAAATAAAACACAAATCCTCTAAACGCATTCCCATTTTCTACTTATTCTTAGTGTCACCGAATTTTATTATAAAAACCTTTGTTTCAGTTTAGTTTCGTTTAGTTACTTACGATAATCAGTACTTAATACAACTAATTAGTGCGTTCTCTTATATATTATTGAAATAGGAAAAATTTAATCAGTATTTAAATATTCAGCGACTGTTGTGTAATTTTTAATTAAAACACAATTATTGTTAACAAACTATTATTTAATAATTATGAACTATTTAATTATTTATGTTTTGTTTATTATTTTGTGTTGATTTAATTAAAATTAAAATTATCTAATTAATAAATTTGCATAATTTAAGAAAAAGGATTTTAAAATTTTTAAAATATAAAATTGTGTTTTTTTTTTCGTTTCGGTATTTAATTTATAAATGATAAAAGGATATTTAGTTTTTGATTTTTGTAAAATTTTTAGTGGTTTTTTTATTTTTTAATTTATTCTTATTTTGAAGTCACGCGCTTTGTGTAATTACTTTCAATTATTGCGAAATAAAATAAAACTGCAGTGAATATTTTTGCTAGAAAAAGGATTTTAAAATTTTTAAAATATAAAATTGTGTTTTTTTTCGTTTCGGTATTTAATTTATAAATGATAAAAGGATATTTATTTTTTGATTTTTGTAAAATTTTTAGTGGTTTTTTTATTTTTTAATTTATTCTTATTTTGTATAATTACTTTCAATTATTGCGAAATAAAATAAAACTGCAGTGAATATTTTTGCTAGAAAAAGGATTTTAAAATTTTTAAAATATAAAATTGTGTTTTTTTTTTCGTTTCGGTATTTAATTTATAAATGATAAAAGGATATTTATTTTTTGTTTTTTGTAAAATTTTTATTGGTTTTTTTTTTTAATTTATTTTTATTTTGAAGTCACGCGCTTTGTGTAATTACTTTCAATTATTGCGAAATAAAATAAAACTGCAGTGAATATTTTTGCTAGAAAAAGGATTTTAAAATTTTTAAAATATAAAATTGTGTTTTTTTTTTCGTTTCGGTATTTAATTTATAAATGATAAAAGGATATTTAGTTTTTGATTTTTGTAAAATTTTTAGTGGTTTTTTTATTTTTTAATTTATTCTTATTTTGAAGTCACGCGCTTTGTGTAATTACTTTCAATTATTGCGAAATAAAATAAAACTGCAGTGAATATTTTTGCTAGAAAAAGGATTTTAAAATTTTTAAAATATAAAATTGTGTTTTTTTTTTCGTTTCGGTATTTAATTTATAAATGACAAAAGGATATTTAGTTTTTGATTTTTGTAAAATTTTTAGTGGTTTTTTTATTTTTTAATTTATTCTTATTTTGAAGTCACGCGCTTTGTGTAATTACTTTCAATTATTGCGAAATAAAATAAAACTGCAGTGAATATTTTTGCTAGTATTAATTGTAAAATTGTTGAAAATAGTTACTATACATACATTCAAGACTAAAATACTTTTAATGGTTGAGAAAAGTGAAATAAATAAATATATGCATTTTTAAAACTATTTTGTGTAAACATTTCATATAAATCTGCGTAAAAATAATATTCGATTATCCAGGGGTTTTTTCTTTAAAAAAAAAAAAGGTATGTAATAAACAAAATAATTATTTTAATAATATATCCCCGAATCTACACAAATTTGTTTGAATATGTAATAATAACACACTTAACACAAAACATATATCATACCACCAATACAAATTTTAATGTCCCTTGAAATTGAAACAGTCTGTTTTTGTAAATCCAATGAAAATATCCTTAAAAAGGATATATGTAGATATTTTTCTAAACTGAAAAAATAATTATAATAATATAAAATCATTAAGGATATAGAATAGTAAATATTATATTGATATTTTTAAATATGTTTAAAAAATATAAAAATATTTATTGGACCTCAACATGCATTTCTGTACCCATTTTCTTATGGCACATTTTTCTCATAAAATATTTAGATTTTTCTCACTTAGATTAGATTTTTATTTGAATCAAGAACAAATCTTTCTCAGGTCCCATATGCTGTGTCAAAATACGATGAATTGAATCTTTGGAAAAATATTTCAGTTCATTTCCATGTATCACAATGAACATTTTGATTCATTTCTGATAAATTCAAGCACAATTTCAATGTTACTTTTTTTGCACCAGGATATTCATCACCATACACTTTTTTCATTAAATTAAACGTTTCAGAAAATGATCTACCAAATTTAAAAACAATCTTTATATTGGCTCTTGGTTTAAAATTTCTTTTTTTCGACCAATGCTAAAACCACACTGTCACTTTATTCGCAATTTCTTCGCATCTAATGTTGCTAAAAAAATAAATTAAATTAAATTAAAAAATTAGTGATTTAAATAAGTTTCGTTTTATGTGAGACGCAGACCATGTATTTACACATATATACCAAGGTAAGATGTAATTAGTAAAATTGTCATCTAACAATAAGTAAATCACTCGACCAGAGTGATATATTTGAATTTGTATTAATTTATTTATAGTTATCCGAGAAGAAAGAAACTGAAAAATTAGGAATGTTGTCCATTAGATTCGGAGGCTAGTTTTTGTGGAAGATGATTATGAAAATGATATATTGAAGAAGGTTTTTTTTGTACCATGCAGAGGACAGGTTTATATCTCATTTCAGAATCATTCTAGATATGTTCTGGGTGTAGAATATTCTTTTTTTTAAGAACTTTAGGGATTTGTACACAATTTAGATTGGTTGCGTGCAAGAATAGGCTAAAGTAAATTAAAAACAAAAACCTTCTCCTACCAAAGTTATTTGCACAAATAAACAATTGTTTCATACATTTTAAAATTCTTAACATCTGATACACGCTGTGACCAAAACCAATTAATTATTAAACATTTTTTTTTTTGTTATGCAAGACATTTTAGATAGCTATTATTTCCAATTTCAAAAATTATTGTGGTACTTTGGATTCAAAAGTTATAGATTTTCATACCATGTTTTTTACTCCTATGGACGGCTCCTTCAAAATGAAATTAAGGAAAAAAAAATGTTTGTGCTATACTTTCATGAGTACTATAATCTGGCAAAATTTCTTTGGAATCCGGTTACTGGTGCTTCTCTACCCTATTACTATAGCAAGTCATATATTACTGGAGTGGGCATCTACTAAACATTCATTACTACCAAGTTGGTAAATTACTCCGCATTGGAGTATATAATAATTCATCACAATTGTACTGCAATTAACGAAAGATAGATGTTTTCATAATTCTATTATTTTTATATGATAGATTAGCCCATATTATTTAATTAATTATTTAATATTATAATACGTCGATAATATCTATATTTATATTATATAAGAAATTCTTATTCAATTGATATTTTTATTCATATAAAAAAATATATTATAAACAAAATGCACTGCCGATGCACCTGCAACCTCGTTGGTATAGATGTGTGTGTTTTTGTACATAAATATATATAGTCTCAATCTCAGTAGTCTTACTGTATTGTTTGTGACTGCTTGTTTCAATGAATCACTCTCAGTTTAGTCACGTTTAGTATTTAGTATGTAGTCCGTCGTTCAGTCATTTTACATTTAGTGTTCTTCAATCTATTCAACGGGAAACATCTTTAAATTTAATATTTACATTCAGAAATTGCTCGAGTTTAATTATAACATAATTTATTAAATGAAAATTTTATTTTTAAATAATTGTTAACAATAAACTGAATAATATTAACTATTTTATTATTAATTGTGTTAATAAAATAAACATTGAAACATTGAAAAAAACATTGATTGACAAATTGAAAATTAAAAATAAATCTAATTAAATTTATGTAATTTAAGAAAAAGGATTTACATTTTTACAATTTATAAAAAAAATGAAATTGTGTATTTAATTGTTGATAAAAGAATATTTGTTCGTTTTTTTTTATACACATTTTGAAGTTACCATAAGCTTAATGTTATTATTTGTTGGTTTTTATTATTGCGAAATAAAATAAAATTGCGGCCAATTTTTTTACGGTATTAATTGTAAAGTGTTGGAAATAGTATACATACATTCAAGGATACAATTTTGAATGGTTACCGAAATGAAATCTACGAGATGTGTTTAACATTTTTTTAATGTTAAAATTTTATATGTAAGTTATCTGTAAAAAAAAAAAAAATATTCGAATATCTTAAAAACGTTGTGTAATAAATAAAATAATAACACAAAAAATATCGTTAATCCGGACAAAAAACGAACAAATTAATTAAAATTCAATTTTCTCCTCGTTGATGGGTTCCAGCAAAGATTTCCAAATCCTATGGATTTAAACATTGTATCAACGATTGCATGCTTAAGAGCTGACCTAACTCTTTCATGTTATGTGAAATTGTATATTTTAGTTTAATGAAAGTCGGCAAAAATAAACATAAAAGAAAAGTTTTTAATAAATTAAGTATAAAAGTGTAAGTTAGGAGATAGGAGTTAGAAAATAGTTAAAAATCTATTAACTTATTTATTAGGATTTTCACAGTTTATTTATTAATTATATCAATTGCGATTCATTCAATAATCGGATGATTAAGTGAATTATCATTCCAAAAATATTCCATTTTAACATAACACGAACGAAATAGACAAAAACTGGAAAATTACCAATAGTCCAAAGGGGTAGTTAAGTATACCGGCTACTAAAAAATTGCAACCACGTTTATATTTAATTAAATATTGAAATGTAAAATTATTTTAACCCCTTAACGCACAATTTTTTTAAAAAAAACCGACCAAAAAAAATCAATTTTTTTTTTCTTTAAGAAAATAAATAATATATACGGCTCTGTACATTTTGGTCGGTTTTACGTTTGTACGCGTTAAGGGGTTAAATCTTAATTGATAACATATTTTTATATTGGCAGCCACCCCATATAAAAATAAAATAAATTAATAAAAATACATTATACGTTAAATTTCCTTTTTCATATATTTTGTGAGATATCAATTATATTATATTTTGGTTAATACATCCTTAATTTATCCCACTATCAGTAAATCAAATTTATACAGGATGTTTTCATAATTTTATTATTATTATATGGGTGCGATTAACCCATAATGATGTGTGCACAGACATTGTTAATCTTTGAGTAGCGTCCAACATGATATTTTCAAAGATATCCGTTTATCTTTTTATTCCATAAACGATTAGTTAATGGTGATCCAGCTGCTCAAAAATTTCGGTATTAAAATAAATACTAAATCACGGTGAAAAATTATGATTTTGTTATTATTAGTAACAATGAATATTGTCAAGATGCAGTGTAAACGGTGATTTGCAGTTGCTTAAAATTCGGGAGAAGTATTTTGGGGAGAACTAACACCACACTTACATTTTAGTGACACAAAATAAGTCTAATTGTATGTAAGTAACAATGAACCAATGGAAAATCCACTGAAAACCGTCTACACCAAACAATTATTGGTTGAAGATGACGCACAATAGCAAGAAAGGTTGCGCAGTATTTGAAGTTAATGTATCAAATGTTTTTGAATACGAACGTTTGCAGTCAGTCAATGGGAGAAATTCAAAAGAAAGTAAATTGGATTCATAAGGAGTGGTGTATTATGATGAGCTTTTGGAATCGAATGTAACTGTCAATAGTGAACTGCATATTCAACAACTAATCAATTTACAGTCAGCATTAAAATCAACACAACTATATATAGGTTTTTAAACACGACAATGTAACAGACATGCATATATACTTAAAATATATACATATAACCGTATAACCAAGAATTATATGATATATATTGCAAACTACAATTCAAACTGCAAATTATTCTGGGAAAATAATATTAAACTACAATATACGAATGGATATGGGTTCTATGGTGATCGTTTTTCGCAGTTTATATAGAAAACAATCATATGGTACACGGTGGTACTGGTAAGATGAGTATTTTAAACATTGCAGCTGTTTGATGATTTTGATACATCTGAGGATAATTGATGGTATAATAATTTTACCAGTAAAAGTTATTAAACCATCGGGCAACAAGTTTGTGTTCAGCTCATATAATAATATTAAAGCTCCACTTTTAAAATATTATACGATATACGAAGAAAGTGACAGACTGTGTTATAAAAGTATGACTGATTACTCTATAAATTTTAAAAATTATCAATCAAATTAAGGGTGAAAACTTTCTCCATCGAATTTATTAGAATTTTTCAAAATTCGGCACTATAAAAAATTAAAAAGATATAGAAACAAATCATTTCGCAGTTGTTCTTATTTCAAAACTTAATAAATTGTTGTGGTTGCGCGGCTTTAAGAGTTGCAAACCAGTAGAACTACAGTCGATTAATGAATATGATATTTTAAAAAACTCGTGAAATTGTTATTAGACTATAATAATTATAATTATGTTATTTAAATGTGTGATGTCAGAGACGCAGACAAAAAAAATTATTATAATATTTTACTATAAATTCATTCTGTAAAAATATCATTTTGGGGGTCAATAAGGTCTTATTTATTTCCTATTTATAAAATATAAAAGTTTTTTTTAAAAACATTAATTCGTGCAACAATGTTGTGATTTAAGATTAAAAGACTATTTAGTTGATGATTATATAATTGCGTATTTTTGTATGAGAAAAAAAACGTAGTTTTTCCACATCAAACAACAAAGTTACTTGAATCAATAATGTATTGTCCATTTTGTTCGATGACATTTTGCCATGTATTTGACAACTTCACGTTTCCTTGCTCATACAAATTGTGATGCTTATATCAGTAAAAAACTGAACAATTCAAGAAGTTTTACAACGAATGAGATAAATGGTAATATGATGATGAACGGTTAGGACAATATAGTGAATGTGACAACACATTCCAACCAAGATCCAATAATTTTTGCGGATTGACCAAATCTATATGTGGCATGTTGGAAGACAATATCTTTTCGTTTTTGCCACACTTAACCGCTTTTCTTAAATTGGTTTGTTTGGTCAATTGTTTAATGTACACATCTCGAATGCTCGTTGAGTTGCATAATAAAAACTCAAAATAGGCAATGCCTTTACAATTTATCCCATCAAATTAATAACATTGCCTGGCGGGTTGGAAAAACAACCAGTTATGAACTCTACAACACGGCGTCGGTTCGGACAGGATAAACGGCAACGACTCGAGCAACGATAAAAGGAGAACGATTTAAAACTTTCATCATGGAATGCTAGAAATTTGTTGCGGCAAGGCGTTTAAAGAAAACTTACTGATACACTATAAAATTCCAAACTGGATTTTACACATTTTATTATAGCGGCAACGATTGTAATAAAAGAAGATAGTTAGGATCCGGTTTGGTAGTTTTTGGTAAGTGAAGAAATTTAGTAATTGCTTTTAATCCGTTTGATGAATGCATTTGTGCACTATGTGTAAGAAAGAAATTTTTCAATTGACCCTCATCAAGGTG
Source organism: Bibio marci (assembly GCA_910594885.2). NCBI lineage: Eukaryota > Metazoa > Arthropoda > Insecta > Diptera > Bibionidae > Bibio > Bibio marci. The sequence continues at coordinate 94,578,603 of OU343114.1, read as the reverse complement.
GTGAAGGATGTCTTTTATAAAAAAAACTGATATAAACATATAGAGCTGTGACCGGCCACTATATTAAGATTATGTTAGGCGACCTTAATACCAACTATAGGTAAGCACCGTTTTCATGAAACAACGAATGTAAATGCAATGGAACAATAAAATGGATTATTACAGATTTCTAGTATTACCAACAGGAAAACAATTTAAACAGTATGTGAAATAAATTAAATGAATGTTTTGAAAGTGCCGCAACAGAGGTTATTGGAAAGGTTTGATAGTTAGAAATTAGTGGTTTTATGATGAATATGTAAATGCTCGTGGGATGCAGAAAATGCATCCAAACTAAATATGCTAATGCTCCATAAGAGGAATTTAGAAGCGTAAATTGATTCGTCGAAAGAATCGAGAACTGGAACGAAGGTTTTGCACCGAACTCTAAAAATTCAATAGAAACAATGATGACAGAAGATTCTACCGAGGTATCAATCGTATTCGTAACGGATATAATCAACAACCGTTTTTACGTAAAAATATAGATGTACAGGTTATGTGCGCCATAGAGAAAAGATGCCTTGAAAGATCAGTCGAGTACTATTAAACGTAAACACATCAGTAAATACTGTGGGGAAATTTGAAATTTCTAGCCATCAACATACGAAGTAAAGAATGTTATTCTAAATATCAAGAATAATAACCCGGATCTGTTAACTTACCAGGTCAAATCTTTAAACATGGTGGAAATGTATTATGATGTCATATCAACTGTACACGGGTCAATTTCTAAGATTTGCAATAATGAACAGGTGCCAGACGAGATAGATAGATGGATGGTATTATCTGTCCATTGTACAAAAATGGTGTCAAATTGGATTGTACCAATTATATAGAGGAATAACTTTATTAAAAATTTCCTATAAGGTATTTGCTAATCTACAATCACTTAGTTACCAACCCAATTTGATATTTAACATTCTTATATTTAATTATGTTTATATTTTTTTTGACCCCAAACGACCAAATTTAAAGAAACCAAGATATAATATTTGCCATTTAAAATAAATACATGCATAATTCTTAAATATTATTGTAAATATACTCCGATATATAAAAATTGTTGTGTTATTTGTGTGCAATAATATAAAAATTAATCTTATCGTTGACGCCGATTTTTTAAATTATTTTTTTAATTACTTTACTTCGAAATTCAGTTTAAATTATTGCAATCATATTCGTATTTTTCATTTGCGTCAATTATTATTATTATTATTACATTATTTGATTGTAAAGAAAAGTGCCGTGTAAGTGTATCGTATCGTATCGTACTTGTAAAAATGTATGGCGAATTTGATGTGTATTTATGGAACAGAATTTACTTCTTGGAAAAGTATCAAAATTTGTCGAATACCATATCGAGCTGTGACCGGCCACTATATTAAGATTATGTTAGGCGACCTTAATACCAAGGTGGGACATGAAACAATCAACCAACTATAGGTAAGCACCGTTTTCATGAAACAACGAATGTAAATACAATGGAACAATAAAATGGATTATTACAGATTTCTAGTATTACCAACATGAAAACAATATAAATATGGTAGTACGTGAAATAAATTAAAATCATGCGTCGAAGATGCCGCAAGAGAGGTTATTGGAAAGGATTTGATAGTTAGAAATGAGTGGTTTTATGATGAATATGTAAATGCACGCGGGATGCAAAAAATGCATCCAAACTGAATATGCTAATGCTCCATAATAGGAATCTCGAGCGTAAATTGATTCATTGAAAGAAACGAGAACTGTAACGAAGGTTTTACGCCGAAATGGAAAAATTCAATAGAAACAATGATGACAGAATATTGTACCGCGGTATCAATCGTATTCGCAACGGATATATTCAACAGCCGTTTTTACGCAAAAACATAGCCATTGCCAGACGAGATAGATAGATCAATGGTATTATCTGTCCATTGTACAAAAATGGTGTCAAATTGGATTGTACCAATTACTATAGAGGAGCAACTTTATTAAAAAATTCCTATAAGGTATTTGCTAATCTACAATCACTTAGTTACCAACCCAATTTGATATTTAACATTCTTATATTTAATTATATTTATATTTTTTTTGACCCCAAACGACCAAATTTAAAGAAACCAAGATATAATATTTGCCATTTAAAATAAATACATGCATAATTCTTAAATATTATTGTAAATATACTCCGATATATAAAAATTGTTGTGTTATTTGTGTGCAATAATATAAAAATTAATCTTATTGTTGACGCCGATTTTTTAAATTATTTTTTTAATTACTTTACTTCGAAATTCAGTTTAAATTATTGCAATCATATTCGTATTTTTCATTTGCGTCAATTATTATTATTATTATTACATTATTTGATTGTAAAGAAAAGTGCCGTGTAAGTGTATCGTATCGTATCGTACTTGTAAAAATTTATGGCGAATTTGATGTGTATTTATGGAACAGAATTTACTACTTGGGAAACTATCAAAATTTTACTGAATAATTGAATCACCCGCCAACCAACCAAATTTGTACAGACATATGGAAATTCTTAAGTTGCTAAGTTGGTTGTAGCTTTAAATGGATCAGATACATTGAATAAATTTGTATTTTATTGTGTAAACAAATAATAACGTATTGTATCCAAATAAAGAACGAGGCTTCAAATTGGTATTTATCCAATATTTTTGTAAGGCTTTTGAAAGTTTATCAAATGAAATTTTGCTGTTTCAATCGTCGCAGATAGTTTTTAATAACAATTTTGTATCTTGCCAACTCATCACAGGAATGACAATTATTTGATTATAATAAACAATCACTTATTTATTATATAACGAAACTGTTGGATTTTAGAATTGATTGCCCGTGTTTGTCTACAAAATTTTACTTGAGAATTCATTTGCGATTTATACTTCATTTGTTAAATAGTTATCGTATACCAATTTCATAGTTCACTAAATTCTCTATTTTAATTTCTTTTTTTATATAACATACTGTTATACTGAGACATTATAGTCTTTATACAATAAAAAAAACATTTAGAATCGCGTTTCATGCATTATTTAATATTTATGTTCTACGGAATGTTTATAAAACATAAATATACACAGTCTGTCTCACAGAAAACAAAACTTTTTTGAATTACTTAATTTTAGTGACGCCATCTATTAAACGAAATTAAGTGTCTGAAAGGTAGATCGTTTACTAAGCTTAGGTCAAAATTTCATAACGTTTGTAACATTAAAAACGAAAAAATTGCTCTTTGTAAAATTGGTAAAAATATTATTTTTAATTGCTTAATCATTCACCATATTCACCAGATTTGAGCCCCTGTGGCTTCTGTTTAATTTTTTTCGAACTACATTTGCCAATGAAAGAACAGCGTTACGCCGACATTGAAGCCATTTAAAAGACATCTCTAAAGATGAACTAAAAAATTCATTCGACATGTTAATTGACCGCGCAAAGCGTTGTAATTGAATTAATGAATTTTTTCAAAATGATTTTGTTATTATTTTCAAAAGTTTCTTGTGGGACAGACCATGTATGTTTATATTGCATTGTTATAAAAACAGTATATAATATAGCAGACGGCAAATTTTGAGTGGTAGCACACATTTTTTCAATGTTTTATTACAAATACACGGTTCTATTTATTTGTTTATTGTATATTTGTAATATAATATATCTATAAATATTAGTTATCTGCGAAAAATTTAAATAACATAATATCTGTAGATACAATTGATACAATTAACTCATTGTTGATCGGCAATTTCTCGTATAGAAACAATGTCATGTCACTGCCAATTATTTTGTTATTGAATATGGAAGTATAAAGTAAAACATTTTAAATAAACTCTAATAAATTTTATTTATATGTTACTGAATGAAATTAAACTTTGCACATATTTTTAATAAAACTTATAAAATTTGATGAGAAACTGTATGGCAACCACCTACTTGGTGTCGTGGTACACAACAGCATTTTTCAGATATATATCGTTTCGCTGCGCTTTCCTTTTGAACAGCATACTTCTACAACTTTTAGATGGATTTGTTTTTACGCCAGTGACAATTTGTTCTAACACGTGGTCGTTTAGTTTTCCTGAATGCCTGAAAGGTGAATCTTTGTAAGGATTCCTTTTAGAAGTACGAGAAGAACTGCTTTCTAGTGTGAAACTACAGAAATAGCATTTCTTTTCCACTTTACAGTTTACACAACAAAACGCGTTCAAATATTTAATGTATGTATGCACTACAATTATGGTTACGCAAAGCTTTTGTAATGTTCTATATCGCTCTGGATTTCATAAATTGAAATATATTATGGAAGTGCATTGATGAGTTAACTTTCGTTACGGGTCAACAATGTGTTAAATTTAAACTGCAATCGGTTGGTATTATATTAATATACACATACACTCAAACATCTGATGTTATGATTTTATATTTATTTCTTTATACAATAAGAAAATTGATAATAATATTTTGATGTGTCATACTTGAACGATATTATAATGCAATATTATTGGATGGTTCAAAAAGTTTCCGTCCATTTTTATCGATACATGATTTTAAAAAGTTAATAATTTCTTGTATGGTCTATTGTATAATTTGTTGAAATGTAATAAATTTAAGAAATTATATTAGAAAATGAGTATTATACATTTAAAAATTTAAAATAAAATAGGGATAAAATCCTACGCAGCCGCTTGTGTAGTTTATAGTGTGAAGGTACTGCATGTATCAGACAAATTAATACATCGAATGAGTGAATTCCTGCTGGACGCCACACTAATATCATAAATTTAAATATATTAAATCGCAGAATATAAATTTTTGATATGAATGTGCTTCTGGATAATTTGGCATCGCGTAATTTTTGTTTTGATTTTATGAGTGATACATATTAGGGTAATAAGAAATGTTTAACCATCTTATTTATATATATAACAACAATAAATGTGCTGATTATAAAAAAAAATAAATAAATATAATGTGTGAATGAGTATAAGTAAAAGAAAAAAGTGCAATTTGTGCAAATTGTATGAATACATAAAGTGTGTGTAAGACACGCTGTCCGAAAAACAACCGAATAGGATTAAAACAACATCAAACAATTTATTTTTACAATAATAATTTTATCTATTCGAAATGTTTGGTGCAGGCAACTAATAATTATGTACCGCAGTTACTGTTATTATATTAATACGTATGTGTAAATCAATTCCTTGATTATTAAAAAAAAAACTCCATGATCGAGAAATGGCCAACGTAATTCTTCCAAATTCTATTACCGTATACGCATCTGCAACAGGCTGTATATCACCGGTGATTCCTTGCGGTATGATCATTGTTTTAAGCTATTTTCCAGACGAAGTGCTGTCGTGTCTTTTTTTTTTTTCCATTCATTTTTCGGCGGCTCTAAAATCTGCCATCGTAACTCAAGTCTCGTTTCGCTTTTAATTCTCATCTTGTAATATCAATATCGTGAAATGTTAATCCAGACTGTATACTCTTCTTACATTGCTTTAAAGTAAATTCACAGATATTTATTTATTTTTTCTATATTATTGTCCATTTAGTTGTAGTTATGTTCATCAGGAAACGTTTTATCACGTGTGTTGTCAACGACCGATTAGTTATAAGAAATATTTTATGGTTCGCTTTGTTTCTTTTATCCTTTTTTTTTATCTATTTGTTTTGTTATCTTACTTATAAAAATAATTTTTATTGACCGTCAAATTGCAGCAATGTTTATATTTATTTTTTTTTACAATACAAATTTTAAAATACATCAATATAAATACTAATAGCACTAATAGTCATCTATTTATAATAAGAAATATTTCACAGATCCTTTTTTAGTTATAACTAGTTTTTATTATAGGTCAAATTCCAGCCGATTATTATTATCTTTTAAAAATGCAAAAGAATATACAAAAACCCATTTGTATACCTATTTTTAGTTATCTTATGTTTTAAAGTAATTTTTATAACTATTATCAATAAAAATTTATAACAAGAAATATGAAGACCCTTTTTTTTATTGTATGTTACACATAATGATTTAACTATAGTTTTAGAAATATATACAGCAATCGATTTTATATATGGTAAATAGAAGAAACATTTGAAAAAATATTTCATTCCAACTTTTACACTGGTATAATAAATATTAAAATATTGGAATTTATGTGGAAATTAGTTGTACAAGGATTTTATAAAATGTGTATTTGTGATATATTTGATATTCATATTGTATTGAGAAATACATTAAGGTGAAGTGTATTTATTATAATTTATAATATCCAAGTAAAGTGATGTAAATTTTAAAATATATGCTACCGATTTAGCTAGCGCCATAAAAAGATTAATCTATGAATTTGACCATATAAGGTATATAAATTGTGTCTGGTCAAACGAAAATGTAAAAAGATGGCCCCGATACTTGTGGTTGTTCAAAAATTGAAATATACAAAAAACAATTAAATTGTCTCGTGTGTTACTACGAAATATTTGAAGGAAAATTAAAGAAGGCAAAACTCATTTTTAGTGATAAAACAAATGTTTATTTCAGTGATACATATAATAAATTGTAATACAATGTTTTCAAATAACTTTTAAATAATGAAAAGAGCAAAAATATTTCTTTCTTCTCAGTCAACTGAGTTCCTTTTTTTAAGTTTTCAGGTTCACCATTTATTCAATTAGAAAATTTAGTTTCACCATCATCATCATCATCATCATCATCATCATCATCATCATCATCAACATGAATAATCTTATCACCCATAATTGATAATCGGGATATAGGGCATGTATTGTTTTTGTCAATAATGATGAATGTTAGGATATTGAGAATTGGATAAGGGATTGTTTGGTATATTTTTCATGAAATACCATCATTACGGTTTATAAAATTGGGATTGTATAAGCAATGCAATACGGCGAAAAAAACTATTTAATATTAGGCGATTATTTTTCAAAATTGATGCAAAATAAAAATATTAGTGGAATAATTGAAAAATTGAAAAAAAAAAATTTTGCTACTCATGGAATTCCCAATGTAATTGTTTGTGATGATATTAATCCATTTAATTGTCATGGATTTAATGAATTTGCAAGATTAATCACTTTTAAAATTACTTATACAAATTCTTATTACTGTAGGTCTAACGGATTTGCTGAATAATGTGTGGGGGATTTTGCATAGAGTTCAGTAAGAAAATCTTTGAAAATCAATACTAAATTATATTTAGCTCTTTTTGAATTTCGATACACCCCTATTCGAAATGTTCGTGCATCACCTGCTCAGATACTGTTTAGTAGGCGGTGGCGAACATTGACTCCATTATCTGATAAAAAAATTGGATCCATATGTGCAGCGAAACAATATGATAACAATATTTTAAACAAACAAGACAAAATTAATAGGAATTACAACAAACCTGGTAAAACCTGCCGTGATATCGTTCCCACTGAAAACCTATTTTACCAAAAACCAAACTAGTGCAAAAAAATCTTGATGTTCCCAGATCGTATGTCCTTAAAGATGAAAGGGGAGAAGTATATAGAAAAAGTAAATCATGCATAAAGGCGAAAAACTATGTAATAATGGTAATCAAAACAATTGCACTGAAAGTTTAAATAATAATAATACGTAAATTGAATGTGTAAAAATAACTAATCAGTACTTTACCATATACGGGAACGCTTGTTGTAACATAGAAATAGATATACACCTGCTAATTGATATTTTTAAATTGAATTTTGTATTTCTTTTAAATTGTATTGCATATAATGTTTTTGAATTTTTAAATGAATAGCAAATTTTTGAAATAATTAAAATTAAAATTATCATATTTACTTACTTACTGCATGGCATTATAAGCCAGGTGCAGTTTTAGCCTTCTCCAACACGCTTCTCCAACCTGGCCTATCCGCAATCAATGTCTTCCAATCCCGAATTTTAAGGATCTTTTTATCACAGTTTACTGTATATAGCCATCTCGCTTTAGGCCTTCCGGCTCTGCTGCTACCTTCTGGATTACCATTTAACAGTTTTTTCGGTACACGCGCCTCCTCCATGCGTAATACGTGTCCAAGCCATCTTAATCTATTGATTTTGATTGTTTTGACAATATTTGGTTGACCGTACAACTTGTATAATTCAAAATTGTGTCTTCGTCTCCCTCCATTTTGTTCTTTGACGGGACCAAATATACCACGGAGTACTTTTAGTTCAAAAATCCGAAGTAATTGTTCCTGGTTCTGTGCCTCCGACCTATACGTTAATATTGGACGTATTAATGTTGTATATATAGCTTGCACTTAAGATCTCGTTGTAATGTTTTCGATTGAAATTAAAATTATCTATTCATATATAATTATATTATATCAATACTTACATGTAATTGTTAAATTATATTACACCGATACCTCGCTATATGGTCTAGATATGTTCCGGGAAAATTGGCCGCAAAGCGAAAAGTTACCTTTTATTTATAAAATTGGAACATCTCCTCTATTTAATTTGTATGGGTTTGTATCAAAATAATTGATTCGTTATATAACTTTTCGCTTTGCGGCCAATTTTCCCGGCAAGTATGTAGGCCGTATATCGAGGTATTGGTGTACCAATATAGTTCGGTATAATTGTATATTTCATCAGCTGTTTTATGTTATAATATTGTAATATGAAATTAGTATCATTTGGATAGAGAAATATATATGAAGTAAAGAATGAACAAGAACCTATGCAAATAATAATATACATATTAAGTGCTAGCTCTGTGTCCCAATATGTTTGTGTAAATTTTTACGTTAACTTATAAAACAATTCAAATTTTGTAGTAGATATTTTAATATTCTTATGGCCATATGCGATATGTGTGATTTTATTTATAATCTATTACATACAGGCAGGATATGGCTATCGGATGCATAGTTTCATTCCCATTCGTTTCATTGGTATTGCAGGCATATATGTGTGTAGTAGGTGTTTTATTATGCATATTCGATATTTACACATATAATACTACACAATATAACTAATATAATTTATTAATGAATTAAATTAAATAAATTTCATTTTATTTTTATTACAGCATTGCGATTGGTTATAATTTTTGTTTTTGTGCAGTTATAATATAATATTAAACAATTTATAAAACATTATATTGATTAAATGAATATATTATTTGTAATATGTTAAATATACATAAATAAAAAAATATTTGGAAAGAATTGTGTTCCAAAAAGTAAATAAAAATGTCTTCTTCAAAAAGCATTTCGGATGATAATAACAATGATAATGTAGAACGTGCTAATTCTAAAAAAATATCAGCACAAAACCAAGAATTATCATCATCATCATCATCATCATCATCATCATTTCCAAACATTGCATGTCAAAATAATAACCGAACAATTTCTAATGAAAATGTTACACCAAAAATTGTTTTAACCCGACGCCAAACATGTGCAGAACGTGATCTGAATGATTTACGAAAATTACGAAAACGAAGTGGATCTACATATGAAATCAGAGGTAGAAATGAATCTTTACCACCAAAAACTCAGCGATTCGATGGTTATGTACAGGCAACAGCAACAACATCTGTCGTATCATCAGCCTCTACACAAACAAATAATGATAATAGTAATTTTAATTCTTTTGTAATACCTAAAAAAGTAGCAAATAGACGGAAGCCTGCGAATGAGAATAATGTTATTCCAACATCACCAAATAATGCAGCAACGATCTTATCACAAAATAATTCAATAGTTGTGCAGGCAAACGATACAGAAAATCATTTATCATCTATTAACATGTCACAAATTCCAAGAGAACAAATAATTGTTTTAAATTCCATAGATAGTGGAATGCCAACAGGGGTAGGGGTTCAAATACTACCAGTACAACCAAAGTCACTTAAATGTTTCCAAAAGAAAATTGTAAAAAATTTATTAGAAAGTGAAAATATTAAATTATTAGTCTCAACAGTGGTGCTATTAAATATGCATGAAGATTTTATCGGCAAACAAAATGTAATTTTGTCCTTAAATCAAATTATGAAGGTGACGAAAAAACGCGATTATAGTATACATATTAATCAAACATTTAGGGACATTTATAAATCGTTAACCGAATACTTAATTCAACATTCAGTAATTATTTTATATGTTAATAGCGATACATATACATATATTATAAATGAAATATATGCTGAAATAATTAGAGATTGTAAAAAACATCAACTTAAACAGCTTTTAGAAGAGCAAATAATTATAGATTTGTTGAAAAAAGTTATTGTAATGAATCAGGCATTACTACGACAAGAAACACTACAACCAGCAGCAGCACCACAACCACCACAACAACCACAACAACCACAACAACCACAACAACCACAACAACCACAACAACCACAACAACCACAACAACCACAACAACCACAACAACCACAACAACCACAACAACCACAACAACCACAACAACCACAACAACCACAACAACCACAACAACCACAACCATCACAACCACCACAACAACCACAACCTTCACAACCACCACAACAACCACAACCTTCACAACCACCAATGATGCAACTACAACCACCATTACAACAAATGCAATCATCAACAGTCTCACGTCTCAATCAAGAACAATTAATGCCAAATCAAGCAACTAGTCAAACACAGCAAATACGTTCACAAAATACTCAAGAATTACATAGATTCACAAATGGGCAAATACACGAATCAATTTCATCAATTAAGCGACAACAATCTAATAATAAATTGTTACATATATTCAAATTTCCGCCTTCATATGACTCACACCAACATCGATCACAACAATTTATAGGACAAAATCCAGTTGGTCATCATTCACAAAATAATACGAATCCAAATTTTAATCAAAATCAAATTCAGCATAGTTCAGTCAATAAATTTCATAATTCACACTTAGTTGAAAATTTCCCAGAAAGCTCGCGAATGTCGTCACAGTCTGCAATACCAACAAATTTAGGACAACAATATCAGTTACAAAGTGAGACAAGATTAAATCAATTGCATAGTCAATCCGTTATAGATTGTGCAACAAAGAATCTTATGCAACAATCGACATTACCCCAAAATTCCCAACAATCAAAATTTTCATGTATACCGAATCATAATTCCGTGCGTACTCAACAAAATCAATTAAATGGATGTCAAGAACAACATCATGAGTTGAATTTACCTCATGATATAAATAAAGTTTATTCGCCGTATTTATTAGAAGTTCGTCAAAATCAATTAAGTAAAATACCAGAAAAAGCACAAAACGCGCCACAATTGTCGCATTCTACAACAACAAATTTTAGCCAACGATTGCCGTTACAATATTCTCATAATGATATGCTACCACCATCACATCATAGCACATCAAATCCTATACAACAATCAGAATTACAGCCACATACAAGATTGCCTCAATCGCAATATCCATATGAATATCATCCAAATCAATCAAATGGAATGCAAGAAACATCTCCAGTGAGGCTATCAACATCATCATCATCATCCTCACCGAAATTATCGCATAATATGCCTTCTGATTCTAGGCAACAAGGTCCATCAGAAAATTTGCATTTTCAATCACAAAATAAAAGATTACCCCAATCTCAGCGAATATTTGAATCGCAACAAAATCGATTAAATGCAACATATGAATCGATAGCAAACCAATTTGTCACCGCAAAACCAAGGCAAATATCACCACAACGAAAAAACAC